>OX235266.1:35516795-36225976 GCA_944472135.2 Trichobilharzia regenti
ATTCTGCAACTAACTAGACTTACCCTTACCTTATATAATTGGAGGAAACCATCTCGTTCTGAATCACAAATATGTCATTTGTGCGGAACATCCATACTTGTATATAAACTATATGACAACAGAGACAAGATTAAGTATATTACAATACTTCCATTTTGACGGGTTAGAAATACACACAGCATCAATTTAAAACAAAGCAGTACAAGAGGATTTGTAACCTTGGTCTTTATAAGTCTGGGAAGTTGTCGATTCAGAGTTAGCACAGCGGTTAGGACTCTCGCCAACCATGCACATGGTCCGAGGTTCGATCCCCTACCGACGCACACCTGATATCTATGGTCGGCCTGCAAAATTTGGGCTACCGTTATCCACGCTGAAAATTCCATACTTGTACCAAAAATACAGTGTGGAATCAAGCTGTAATCAAAAGAAAAAAAATAGCCCAATCGCGTATTGAATAATCAATATACAAGTATGTGATTTTCACAATTTTCACATCTGTCCTAACCTTATTAATTGATTCTGTATGTTCGCGTAAACAAATTTCAGTTATTTTTCTAAGAAACCAAAATGAAATAGAAAACGAATAATTATAATTAGCTCTAATCGTTTAATCATACGTGTTTGTTTTGAGGATGGTCTGCTAACAAATAAGGAGTGGTAACGGGATGACCGAGAAAACCGTTATGTCCAGGTGATTCTTTTTTTAAAAATAGTGATTTGGACGACTGAAAGGATTGTCAACCTGAAAAGTGTTTAAATGATTTTCAGAAATCTACCACCTAAAATTCAGCATTGATTGATGTCATGCCGATTAGGAACACTGCATTTCCAGACCACTGAGAAATTTATAGTATTCAGCCACCGATATAGCTGAGTTCAATGGAAACCGCCTGCATTACTGCGGTGACTTAAACGAACACAAACCTTTGGTGGGTTCCACCGAATTCTCTGTGCAACAATAATCTTGTGCATCCGTGAAATCATATACACCACCTACTAATTTCCTAACCTGTTGTTATGGAATACCTTATCGAGGGTTTAAGATCCAAGAGATTGTTTCTCTTCAGGATGGTTATCTTCAGGAACTTGTATGTATCAATTAGTTCCTAAGCAAAAATGTGTTATGTGACTTACTTGTCAGTTTTGATAGCAAGGCATGTACGGTTACTAGGTATTGTGAACATGGGTCCATGATACCATGTTCACAGAAGTTCACTTCAGCCTAGAAAAACCGTATCTCCACATTATCAGGTAGAAATGGTACAAGTTAATTCAATTATTCATCAATGTCCCAGGGTCTGCTCACACGTAATAATAAAGGTTTAAAAAGCTGTTAATACACAAAATGAATGAGAGGAAATGTCAAAAACTCACAGAATTCGAGCGAAAGTTGATTTTGCGCGAATATTATCTTCCAACATCAAATGTGCTTCTTTGACATAGACCCGAGAACAGTTAGTTAGCTGAATCAGGACAAAAATAGATCATCCAAACTATGGGTTCTGTCTCGGCTTAAGTGCACTGATGCGTGATTAATTAACTGGAGGTCACGACAAGCACCTGAACATAACCGGGAAGCGTTCAAAATGGCCCATATGCTCAACAGTGTACCATATGCTTAATTAATCACCTTGAACACCGAAGGTCATCCAGCATTTGATGATGAACGATCTGTAAGCTAGTAATTTCAGTGAACCGTCAACCTCTACATTAGTTTTTGCAATAATTTTGATGAATGCCCACCTTTGAAGGAGAAATATAATCGAACACATTTATTTCCCGATACGAATTTGAAACAAGAAACAAAGGTTGATCAAGCAGGATTTGATGAATTCATCAAATTTCAGTAGAACTCACCAGCTGAATACTGTACATACACGGTATATATATAATATAATATTATTAATAACAGTTGATAAGTAAAACGTATTACAATGGTAGATTTAGAGTGATGACCATCTCCTTTTGTACACAGAGACCTGGTTAATAAACTCGAATTGCACAAGCCTCTGCAATTGCAAGCATCTTCCTGTTTCTTCGTCTGCTGACAATAGTGAATGACTTGACAGCGTCTACACCATGTCGATAGTCCACAAGCTGTTTTATTATTGAAGTTTTTGGTACTTTGCATTCAACTGTTTTCAACCACTTTGGCAAATGGTCACGCGAGTGGACAATCGCGTTTCTGTACGACCTATGTATTTACTTCCACAAACACACTCAAATATAATCTTACTTACTTACTGTTTCACTTTCAGCAGTGCACATTAGCTTATCCGACTATTTAAGGAATAGTAGAACTGAAGATGTCTTTGGAAAGTTCATTTTATGCAAATGATGTTCGAAATTATTAACTGACCAATTATCATTCACACACACCCTCTCTCTTTTAATGTACAATGTACTACTGAACATTGTTCAACACGTGATCCCATAAAAATTGCTATATTTAAACGACGATTATTTTCTTGGTAACCTTAAAGGTCAATTCAACAAAGAAAATTTTCTTTGTCGACGAAACCATCTTCAGAGGCTGTACAGTTGTATTTATATTTATCAAAAATATATGGTAGTCTATTATTGAGTAATAGATTATATATGACATAATTGATATAATTACTCAGAAGTGGCTTTACAAGTAAAAATAAAAGTTGTAAATTACGTAGCACTCACAGGCACAACGGAAGAAAGCCTTAGAAATTTGATAAGGTTAAAATCGCTATTGAGTGAGAATAAAGGTAATTTAGTGTCAGATTAACAAGTGTGAAGAGGGTGGGTTAATGTACAAAAAGAACATTTGAGAGTGATAACAGTGAATTAATTATTGAAGAAAAAGCAAAGTAATTATTACAAATTAAAAATGAACAGAGAACGACTAGTGAATAGGTTAAGACCATTGTAAAATAAGAGACTGGACCACTGTGCGTCGGCGGCAGAGTGGTTAGGACTCTCCCCGACCATGCACATGGTCCGAGGTTTGATCCCCTGCCGACGCACGACTGATATCAATGGTCGGCCTACAAAACTTGGGCTACCGATATCCCTGCTGAAGATTCCATACTTGTACCAAAATACAGTGTGGAATCAAACTGTAATAAAAATAATAATAATGGATAAAGTTACATCCTTCATACAAGAATGAACTCGTGCACTGTGGTAGAGTGTAATTCCATTATGGGTAAATTTTGTTTTGATAAAGTCTCACAGTGTTATACAGTAATGTTTACTGATGACGTTTCGAGGACAATTTATTGCTCATAATCATATCACGGTACTCACACGACTTCCTAACTCGTTTATATAGTTCCATTATTTTTCACTTGATTTTCGCTTGATTTTATTGGTAGTAGTATTTTCCATATTTGGGTATGAGTGATGAATCATTCCTATTGCATGTGTTGGGTGTAGACTCGATGAACAAGGATTCAGTAATCAACCTCTCTCTCCACCTACCTAGATTACTTTTTAGAATTTTAACCCTCTCCCACCCTATTGTGTGGTTGTGTGCTAATGCATGCATTGCAATTGCTGAGCTTTTTTCTAAATTACTTATCTTCTCGGGGTCAACCATTCGTACCTTAGCTAAATTATTATGTTCTGACAATCTGACTACCCCTGACCTACTAGTTTGACCTATTTAGTTGACCTCACAGTCATTGTATGGTATTTTGTAAAATATATATTTTGTCTAATTGGGTCAACTGGGTCCTTTAACCTACAGAGCTTGTCCTTGAGTGAGTTTGTAGGTTTAAATGCCATCCTAATTCCTTCTTTATTTGGAATTCTACGTGGGTCTCAAATGGCCCCTCTTTATACGGTATAACTGTAGATGACTTATATTCTCTCTTATTTATGTTATTATTACTAGTTCCAGAAGCATGTGGACAAAGCATATCCTTCACACATCATCTAAATAAAATCGAATAGACAAATAACAGACGGCATTTCATTGGATCAGCTGAATGAAGCATTACAGAATATAGTAAGGTATCTCAGCATTCGTTTCGTCGCGAACCAACATCAATTAGAGATCCCTTAGAAGCCAAACAGCACTGAACAAGCCTTTTGTCACATTTCCACACCATTCACAAGTTATATTAGATGTGTGTTAACTGCATATCGAATTGCGAATCACAGTCTGGATACAATAAATAATTTATTTTGACAAAGTGTGTAATATGATTTAAAAAAAAGATTAATACCTCACTCAAAATAGTAGCATTTACGTGATGCGTTTCTCCGTTCTTATATCTGTGGTTTTGCGTATATGTGTGTGTATGTAAAGGTGTTTGGTTTCGCTAACGAAGAAAGCAGTATTCGTCTTACAAAAAATGCTGTGCCCAATAACGTGAATAAACAAACTGAATTTCAATCGTACGACTAGCAAGGCTTAACTCACACTGACGCAGAATTAGTCATGTTGTGAATAAGAGTAATTAATACAATCAAACTTATAAATTGACTGAAATCACCAATTTTTTGAGTGACAACGTACAATCAATCACGTGTTAAACTGCATACTTCTAATTAAGGAAAATTGATATTATGCAAAAACCTTACCAAAGTAGTAGTAGCATTAGTAAGACTTATGCTACTGACAAGAAATAAGGATCATTCTGAAATAACAGAAGGTATGAAACGAAGACAAATGACGTAGATGGCGGAGAAACGCATTATCGACAGCAGTGTGAAAAAGCATTCTCCACACAGTCTCTTATTTATCGAATTGTCAAAGACAACGTCCCACAGTCGTTAACAACCATGTGCATATATCACTTCACTTGCTCCCATAGAGCTAAGTATACAGGCTATACAAGTAGGTTATAGTCCAGGAGTGTACAAGACCGTATTCTAGTATAGTTGTCCAGAAAAGAAATTAAAAGAACCAGTAGCTCAGTTCTCCAACATCTGGTTCTCTTACATAGTTCCACATCGGCAGTGAAACCTTAAAAAGTGATATATGAGGTTAGGGCAATTCATTCGAAGCGTTTCATGTCACATTTTTGGTCAATAGAGGGAACTCTCGCCATACTCATGGAAGATTCTGGACAGAAGCTGTTTGTTCGATCCCTTTTCTTACCGATATCTTAAAGCTTATCGCTTTATTTTTTCTAACTTCTGCAAAAATTTGGTGTGCAACTTCCCTTTATTCAAGTTTTCTTGTTCTTTCATGTCAAATTCCTAACTTGAAATTATACTTAAAACATAATTTAAATCCGTTACTCTTTGAAATAGACTGTTGTTTCCTATGTGCTTACAGTTGACTACGTGACCAAGTTTGGTAATGAATTCATCTTACTCTTTCATGAAATGTAATCCCATATTTTGTAACTAATTAATATAGACGGTCGATCATCACAGACATTTCTAAGACAGCTTACAACAGTACGACTTTGGAATCGTGACTTATAAAAAGAATATTAAGATAAAATTTAAATGAACAAATGAGAATATACTTTACTAACTTGTGCTTATTTAGGCTAAACCACATGTGTATTTTTCACTCTTTGCTTTAATTGTGGATTCGCTAACACATGGAAAACTACGTTTTACTTTTCGCCCGCACATTACCAGTTCGACATTTCATCAAATGGCATTGAAGTCCATTCGATTTGATTGCTGCGGTGTACACGTAGACTTTTCATTATTCCTTCACACCTTTTAGCGTACGAAACCTTGAGATTTACTGATAAACACACAACGTTAGATAAAAATTCACACACAAAATTATAAGAACTAATATTGTCCCAAGAGAATCACGTTTCCAAACATAAAGTCAAGTCAGTTAATGCTCCTATATGGCTGGCGTGTCACAGAAAGTGTTTCCATCAAGTTGCTGCAGACTGCCATTAACAGCCTCCGTCACTATCTCGATAGTGAATATCAAATGACCAGAAAGGACTGGCAACAAGGAACTTCAAAAACGGACCAACCAAGACCTGATAATCAAAAATCATGCCGAAGAAAATGGAGATGAATCAGACACATACTGAGGAAACCGTTAAGTGATATCGCGGATCAGACACAGCCTCAAACGGTACCCGATTGGGAAACGACAAGTTGAGTTTGTGTCCGATGGTGACGTAGAGGCGATCGTGTGAGGAAGAGATGAGAGCTTGTGGGTATTTGTGGAGCCAACTAAAGACGACTACAGAAAACAGGATGCAATAGAGATGTTCTATAGAAGCCCAGAGTTTCATTCAGAACCAAAGGAAATAATAATAATAAATCATTATCAATATTAATATTAATAATGGTCGTCACAGCAGGTTAACTTAGATATGCGCAACCACAACAATAGATCATATATAATCAACCAGTCCACAGTAATGAGGAAAACAAAACGAATATTTAACTATGGAGTGGAGTGATGGTCAACTAATGCAGAATATTGAATAATGAATAGATACAAACTTAATAAATGTGAATATTCCCATTCTACCTATTCGCTATCTAATATTAAAAACGATAGGGAATCACTTTGAATTAAGCGTCACTTTACTAAAGCCTTCACCACCAACATCACCACTTGCTATGCAGTATGTCTTTCTATATATTCCTCCTGTTAATAAATCGCTCATGTATCTCTCTATGACAGAAGTCTAAGAAAAGAAATTTACAAGTGACTAGAATATTTTGGTATATTCTGAATCAGTTACAGGCAAATGAATGATGAAATCAATCATTCCACACTACAAAATATCATCACAAAGCAAAGTTGTTAACTGAATCCTCCAGTTCGCTACAGAATAAAATCATAAACCAAAACATGTTACATAGCTAAGTGTGTATTTTAAATGAATGTGCGCCGATTAATATTTAATTATATAAATCACTAAGGAGAAGTATGTTAGTATGATAGTTAAGGTGAATTTAACGGTACTCCTGTTAGAGGAACACGCATTGAGGCAACAGGTATTTTTCTTCAATTATTGAATATATTTTACGCAAATATTATAGCATGAAAAGCAATTGTGAACTTAACTCAAATGGTTAAACATAGAACACATAAAATCTCAAAGACAGACTTTAATCGACTGGCTTCTTCGATATCATGGTGAGGTTTAGTTATCCAAATAGAAACGAATAACTGTGTGATTTTCCAACCTCATGTGTCCGTAGTTAAACAACTAACATTCGACAGAGACTATCACTATAGTCAGTGAATTTTGTTCTAAAAGTATTCAGTAGGCAAATAATATTGTTTCGTTACGCGTTACATTAGATAAAATAGTCCTCTTGTGGAATTTGAGTGTGCTGGTTTATAAACGAAATTCACAACACAGCACTACTGATTGATTGAAATGAGTAGTTTTATAACATTTACATCAAATAGTAGTGCTTACTAGCTTGTTCAAAATGATCTCAAAACCAAACAGCCACTTCGTTGTTTGCGGCTGAAGCAGTTATCGGTCTACCTAGTTCGACTCTGCTCACACAACTGAATTAGTTAAAACAAGCCGATTTCTGGTGGTGAAATGACAGAACACTGAAGGGAAACCAGTCTAAGTAATTAGAACGAACGCATAACATGTGGTGATTGCAACACATGCGTAACGAATATAAATATATATATATATATATATATATATATATATTGAGGAAATAGGTCACAGAGTCATGTGGAATAACGAACAAAGTTAGTCGATCACATGTTTCAGCAATTTTCACCAAAATGTATTAAATAAAAGCTGAAGCGTACAGAGGATTCTGAAGAGTAATTTATAAGGAAGAATAAATAGCTAGACTAGATATCTGGTTGGAATGAATAGTAAAACTGACGAGTAACTTCATAATACTTGTAGTTATGACTTTAAGCTTAAGCGAAACATGTGACTATCTGTCAAGAAGGAAGTTAAGTTTGGGAACTTTGGAAGTCATATTAAACAAATCTGATTTACTTGAGAATGATTCGACTGAATAGTACATATTTTGACAAAAAACAAATCTACCATTTTATTAAACCAAAAATACAACCCATCAGAAGCCTAAACGACGTTTCAATTCATAATTTCTCAACAGAAGTAGAGTTTTGTGCGACAAGTCCAATGGTAGAATGCACTCCTGACAAGAAGGAGCTCGGCATTCGACTCCGGGATGAAATATCCTTAAACCTTGCCTAGTCAGTATTGAGCTTCAAAAAAGGAAAGGTTGGGCGTCAGGTTCTGAAGAAACCACATCACTTCTCATCAACCTACACAAAACTGATGCCACTAGTTCCACTTGGCATTCAACAAACGTTAAAAAGAGAATAACAACAGCCTCCATCACCACGTGCACATACCACGTAAAAGATTTCCAGATGTCACTCTATTAACACCCAAAGATTTAAGTCACTGATCATGTATACAAAATCATGATAAGTAAGATGAATGAATCAAGTGCACTGCGAGTGGATAAGGATTGATACACTAAACTGTGAATTGTAAATATTGTTCATTCCAAATGGCACTGAATATGGTGTCAGGCTTATTGTGTGGAACAGGAATCTAATTTGTAACTCAAACAACTGACAGTATAGTGAGCTATAACTCTATCACACACGTAATTAGCATAGTGCAGTACAAATGGAAAGCGAAGTAAACCGTTCAACTTTATTCTAATTACAGCAATCAAGAGAACTGAGGCCACAAGTATTTGAAAAAAGTGTGTACAGCATGGTGAATTACTTCATTTCTAGCAGAATAAAGGCGTGTTAGTCAACTCAAGTACAATATAAAGGCTACATAGTTAGCATTAACTGAAATGTTTGAGATACGTTTCTCATGTTTTCTGTTTTGCAATCATGGTAACACATTAGCTAAGCCAACTAGATGCACACAATTTAGTCAATATTATAAATAAATTTAGTGACAATTAACTTATCTCACCAATGTTATAGAATGCATTGAATATGATTTTTGTGGATAATAGTAGTCCACAAAGAACTACAAGACAGATGAGAACACTCTGCTTAAACATGATCGTCAGCGTAGAGTAATAAATCTGTTTCAAATGAACACTAAAATAATAAATGTTATGCGAAATATCGAGTATGAGCGAAGTCATTTTGAACCTATAGAAAAGACATTAGTTAAATTATTTGGCAAGTCTCAACTCTGTCAGATCATCACATCAAAGTTGACAGTACATATAGGGAACTTGGATGGTGTGTATGATGCTAGAATGTTAATAATGAACAGACTTAATGGTCAGAAAAATGACATGAATAAGATGATGGATATACAAAGTGAGAAGAGTACTTTACTGTCTGGAATATGTTTAACTTGTATTGATGTATGTGAGAAGTAGTCAGGATCAAATACGCTGTGTAACAAAAACAACAACAACAACAGCAGAGATAACGATAAGTAAGTAAACTGATGTCGTGTTCTCGATTTAAAAATGATAACATTGGGAAAATCGAAGATAATGAGGTTGAAAATATAATCCACTTTGGTTCACTTTAATAAGACGACTGATATATTCTCATATTCATGTAAATAATTAAAAACAGCAATTGTGTGGAAAAGTGACCTGCTGCCTTATGAACTATTCCTAATCTACCAAATAAGGTTAAATTGCTACAAGGTAATCTACACACTGTTGTTGAGGGAAACAGTTTAATAAGTTTGTAGTGCGATTAGGCTCGATAAGAGTTTGCTTTATAACAGATTTCAATCAAGGTAAATTATAATATATAAATAATCATATTGGACGCTTCTAGTCCCTGATTATTATTATTATTGTTCCCTTGGGTTCCTATTGGAACATAGGGCTTCAACTGCACGTCTCCACTTCCTTCTGTCTTCTGCTTTACTTTTCACCTGCATCCATGTTAGTCCATACTGTTTCAACTCTTCTTCACGCGATCTCCTCCATGTCACCCGCGCACTGACGTCACACTTGCCACTTCCCTTTCTGCCTGGTTCCACTCCAGCAATGGTTTGACGCGCGCGCGGTGTCACCCAGCGGCCTCCTCAGCGAGTGTCCAATATGTCATCTCCACTTTCTCCTGCATATTTGTTGGTTGGCGATTGGTTCTTATTTTGTTTGTTTCTTCCTATAGTTTCTTGTTGGCGATTCTTTCCGGCCCGGCCATCTGATCTTCAGTGAAGAGCCAGCGAAGACAGCTGTTGTTGTTGATTAAGGTCTGAGTTAGCCTGTTGGAAATATTCTTTGTGACCAACTCGCCATGTTTCTGATCCGTATAGAAGAACTGACTTGACGTTTGTATTGAAAATCCGAATTCTGTTGTTGATGCTGAGTGAACACGTTTCGTTGAAAATCTCCTTCTAAGAGTTCCAATGGTCTTCCACGCATGGTTCTTTCGTGATGTCCCTGATAGGATTATATAAATGAGAGGATTACAATGCAGAGTAATAATAATACCTTATTATCTGGAATATACTTATACTACTGATGGTAAGTTTGTATAATGGGGTTTGAAATGTTTTCAAGTAGACAGAGTGGAATATCTAACTATTGGTTTCACATGTCTTATATGCTATTGGAGTATGAGCAAATGAAACAGGATTCAATACACCAAATATCTGAGTGAACACCTCTCCAATGACATATACAGCATTTCCATTGCAACACACAATTTAATTAATCCGGTGATGGTAGGTCTGTTATCAAATCATTTTCTAACAACAACGACAACCACAACAACACGCCAGACAAGTGAAGTGGGTGGAATCAGGGAGATTAAGGCAACAATAGGAGAGTAGGAGTAATTACACCATAAATTCACGGAAATTCAAACATGTGGTTATATATCACACAGTCTGTCTGTATGATGAATACGTAGAAGACTCAGAATAAATGAGTGATGAATCTACAAGAGCAGGTGGCATCAGTGAAATAAGAGGTCCACTATCTAGGCTAATTCGCATAAAAACAATAATAGTTTCTAATTAGTGCATATTGCGAATAAACAGTCACTATATGCACGAATATAAAGGTGATCAAAGTGCAGAAAGCCACAGTATGAATTTCTTCTGAACACCCAGGCTCTATTTTACCCGAGAAGATTTTCACTGTTTTGTTGTCTGTGAAAGGTGAACTGGCGAATTCTACCACAGAGTAAATTAATATTTGATAAAGTCACCGTGTTATACAGTATTATATACTGATGACCACGTTTCGACCGCAATAGTTTACTCATAATCATATCATGAGACTCACTCAACTTTGTTTTACATATATGAGTGACAAACTGACTAGACGTAAGAATGAACAAACAAAGCTCAATATGAATGAAGTTCAGTGGATATGGGTGAAATAGATGACAAGAAAACAGAGTATATTCGGAAGTGTGAATGCAACAAGATTATTCATATGTTTAATCAAAGTTCGAAAGTACTCTGAGTGCCTTCATTTGTTTATGAGCAATAAATTGTACTCGAAACATAGTCACCAGTGTATAATACTGTATAACACTGTACCTTTATCACATAAATTCACACCGTGATAGAATTATACTCTACCACAAAGTCCAAGTTCTATTCTTACATCAGTGAACTCGTAAAGTGAAATAAGCGATAGATAGCAGGAGTAATGTGATAAATTCATTCAAATGCATTGTCAATGTGTTAATTGTTGACGAGGTGTACCAAAATAATGCTACAAATTGAGTTGGTCTGTGTCTTGTCTAAGCGTGAAACATGATGTTACGACATTATAAGATAGGCATTTTTAGCTGTAAACATCGAACCTGTGTGTTCCAAAGAATTTCACACAGTCAAATTCTGCACACTAAGCATTTTCCATATTCATCCACAAAATGACCATTCACTCTCAGTGTGCACTAATTACAAACTGTCATCACTAAATTATTAATTTGGCTAATTCACTCATGTTATCCACTAACATAAATGCAGTATTGAATTCATTCATTCCCATTCTTCTTCTTCTTCTTATCTTCATTATTCATCCTACGAACTGTGGAGTGGGTGAGCACGAGTTACGACTTTCATAATGTCATGGCGAAATGATAGTAGTAATGCTATTAATTCAAATGATGCTCAGAGTACTGTGGAATTCTAAGCACACAGCAATGAACGCCATGCAACATTCCATTTATATATTATACAATCGTGTGAGCGTATAGTCTTTCTATTTGCTCCATGTTCTCCTACAGGAGGTGCAAGCGAAATGTTATGAATAAAGAGGGCGTTCAGAGTTAGACAAAGTGACTTTTTCAATTTCTCACACTAGTCCAAATGTCGAATGACGATGATATCAACAAATAAACCCAGAAGTACTTCAATTAGACTACTGGCAGATTGTGGAATTCTTCACACTGTAACAATTGTATTGAAGACACGCGGAAAGAACAAAGAGGGGAAACAGAAACAAACAAGCAATCTACAAGAATCGACGTCTTGTAAAAGTATAGGCTGAGTTATAACAGAGTGTTCCAAATTTCTTAGATTGTATGTTACAGGAAATACTTTCCTAGAATTATGACGACATCGGACGATCAGGACAAATTAGAGGAAGCACTTAACCCAAAGTGCGTATCATTAGATTTAAGTTCTACTCCCCCATACTCTACGTCAGAATAATTAGAGGAAACCACCATTTCATGTGAGTTTCGTTTATATCTGAAAGTGAAATAAATAGTATGACTTATGGAATTACTTAAAGCGATATCATTTGTCAAAGATCACTAGCTGAATTCTGAGAGAAGGCCATTCATTTCAGCAGAGTCCAGCTGGGAGGGAGTAGATACGATAACAATCGGGTCACCAGCATACTTAAGGAAATCAGTATCATCCCAATTGATTGTGTCATATGAGAAGAAAGGGGTTGTAAATGCTGCAGAAATGCCACCTTGACGGAAAGCAGCTCTATTGAGCAATGCAGTGGATGAGTTTCCTTTACATACAGTGTGCATTGCTTTGTCTAAATTCATAAAGAGAACTAATTGTTTTAAATTCATTTACTTCTCTGCTTTTATCGTTGGTCTAATCTCTTAGATTAGTTATCACCCATGCGACACGTTGATGTTGAATGATGATTGCTAACAGAACTAACATCACCACGCTAATAAATTATGCTTTGTAGTATAACTGCTGTCACTGCTATCATACAGTTATTTATGAGGACACCATTACAGGATAAGCATTTCTTCATTAAGTGAGTTATTAGGCTAAACGGTGCAGTTTGTGAGATTGAAACGTCATTCACTGCTCATTAAAAAAATACCTGTCACATAAATGAAAACATCTAAATCCCAATAATACACACGAGTACACTCATAAATCATAATATTCAAAAATTTCCATGAAAACAAATTCAAACAACCTATGTGTCATTACGAATAACAGTCGGTGTATATTCAAATGTTTTGAAACACACTTGTGTATACACAAAGATCTTACCCAGGTTCAATGAACGGTTCTTCTGCATATGAATCAATAGTGTCTTCTTCACGTACATCAGTACTTTCTTCTCTAGGCACATAAATAGTATCTTTTCCAGACACATCAGTTGTTTCTTTATCTTCACTTGTAGTGTCTTCTTTAGGCTTCGCTGGTGGCGCTGATGTAGGTGGAACTGGAGACTGTTTATCAGGAGGTGCTTCATATTCGACATTCATTAAAAATGACTCCTGATAGGTACCATAATACGAATAACGTATGAGATACAATTTCTGTTTTCCCCAATCAGGCCCCTCCAAACAAACTAGACGACCTTCGCGTTTCAACAGTTTTTTCAACTAAATCATTTGTTGAAAGAGCAATGGACCACAGAAGAAAATATTTACATCGTTTAATCATAAGGTAATCCTGAGTGAAAGATAGTAACTAAAAATGACAGAGTGATAAACCAACATAGGAGTTTACTCAAATTTGTGTCAGCTGAATTCCCGACATCTAATTACATCATATAAAGACAAGCCCATATGAGGAGATTATCATAAAAATAGTGAGGAAGGGATGTGATAGCAAAGGTATTTCTTCAAAACAGTGACAATGTAGTTTTGAAAACAATGATTGTTAAGATCTACTCAAGTTTACACAAATATGGCTTGAAATGCTTATGACAAATTTATTATTTTTTTATTTTGATTATAGCTTCATTCCACACCGTATTTTTAGTACAACCATGGAATTTTCAGCATGTGATATCGGTAGCCCAAATTTTACAGGCCGACCACTGATATCAGGTGTGCGTAGGCAGGGGGTCAAACTCCGGACCGTGTGCATGGTCGGCGTGAGTCCTAACTGCTCTGCCACCGACGCACACGATATACACTAAATATTTTCTTTCAAAAAAGACTTACTCTGCTTTACTGCCCGGCAAGAAATATGGTATAACTGAAAGCTTTCGGCTTCTTATTACTCACTGGACAACCAAATTGGATATACAATCAATAATTTTTGGTAAACACATATAGGGTTACATAGCTCTAATTTTAAGTATTTATCAAAAAATTTACATACACCACTTTCTCTTCTTCAGTGAACACACATATTGCAACCATAAAGGCGAATAGACAGTTAGCCAGAGGAGACAAAACGGAGTTTTATATGTGGCCCATGAATGATTTAAATTTACATATACGAACAAATTTTCAAATTTATCACAGAAGAAAATGCTACTGTCTAATCATCACAACTGCTGGAGGCAGTATCACTGATAGTATCAATTAATAAGGCACATTTGTTTGCCTGACAGATTTGCTAGGAGGATGTTTCTCCTAGTCAATAAAGTCATCTCTAATTTTGATATTCATGCAGTAAACTAAATAATCGAGACTGCAAAAACACCAATTCTCCCCATCTTACAATCAAGAGGGCTGGAGTTATAAGAAGTCCAGACTTGAAATAGGTAAGTTTTATCTGTCCGAAACATTAATGTTCAAATTAACCATACTTGATTGTCTATAGGCGTATTTGGAATGGTTTTGATATCCTATAAAATAAAAACACAACTATTGGAATATTATACTGAGAAGCTAAGTGTTATCCATTCACAGGAATCGTGTTTCACAGTTGCAACTGTGAAATGATTAATAAGGCTTTCAGAATGCCCACAAAATTCTTCCTTTTATATATATATATATATATATATATATAAGTGCTGGTATGGTATAACTAATTTTCATGCAACTAAAAGCACATATATGTTGTTTTCTTTTATATTTTGATAAAGTCAGCCTGAAGAAATAAACTGATTGATGAATTCCATGATAACGCCTGCTTGAAAATGGCTACTCGGTTTCATAACAACCAGTCCAAAATATCTGCCCACATTATTAAAATAATGTATGAGAAGTATTAAGGTGAAATATGCATTGCAGACGTATGCCATGTGCGCTCAGTAAGTCTGTGGAGTCTGTAATAATACTATTGTACAGTTTTTGTTAGGTGTTAAATTTAGAAACATTGTACACAACTTCTGTTGAAAACGATTCATTTTGAAATATACATAACTGCGGAGCACAATCTAAAATACAGTGTGCTGCTCACCGCTTCGTCTTCTCACTAGTCTATACTGTCTACTTGTTTCACCATTAATCGTGTTGTATACTTTGGATATGGCCGGAAACTCTTATCCTCATCCGAACACTACCCTACAACCGATGCACAGCTTCTACCAGCAGACACGACTCCAGTAGTGAACACTATTGTGGATCAAATTAATAATTTTTAGCAGCGGACATTAAGTTTAATTTGCATAACTCATTACTGTACTTTTATAATATACCGTTACACTTAGTGAATTGAATTTTTGCACAAGAGATGGCTCTCGTTGCCCAAGTGGTCTAGTGGATAACGCTTTGGCGTTTAAAACTATGGGCACTGGGTTCGAGCCTCAGTGGGAACATCATCACTCACTGAGAAATGCAGGTACATCCAGCTGACCAGTCCCAAATAGGACGAAATGCGCATTATCCTGGATTCCACTGCTAGCCATCATCCACCAATTGTATACCATTACACTATCGGTTCATTAACTTGGATTTCTATTCAAATATTTGTTCTATTACCAAGCTCGCTACAAAGTCCCCTACAAGTCAGATAAACATCCTAATTCTTATTTACAACTTTCTCTTATTATGAAATTAGTTTTCGTTGAGATTCAGAGCTATTTGTCAGTAGGTTGTAAATGCCCACAAAATAAGAAAATAGGAAAGTGGGCACAGACTTACTTCAGTCACAACAGAACCGTCCTTTGTACGAACAAAAATAAAGTCATATAGTCCATTTGATGACCAAGCAGTTTTATCACCACCGGATGTAAATATTATTTGTTTTCCCAATTCTAAACCGAATTTAACACCTAATTCTTTATGCTTCAGCCACTTTTCAACATTCTTCCTGGCCAGATCAGTTAATTCCTTGTTAGGTTGACTTGAAAAAGTGACACCAGTGTGACTAGTCTTCAGGAGAAATGTAAACAAACGACAAATGGGGTACTGCATGTTGTTCTAGCATAATACTAATGAAAAGGAATTATTAGTAAGGAATAAAAACTCTTCACTTAGTTCACTTAACTTCAATAAATCTTTCACATAATACTTATTACACACCTTCTGTGTAAATATCCATGAATACATCAATCACAATTATAATAACAAAGTTATATATATATATATATCATCAGTACTTTACTCATCTCTAAAAGAGGATAGATGAAACACTGCCATCATATAACTTATAAATGAAATCCATTAAATGACTAACACATCGTATCTCATTGGATAGCCTGAGTGCAGTAACACGGGTGATAGATAGTGTTACTGTACATGTTATCACGGACTAATATCAATTGGAGATTCATTGGAAGCTAAAGAGCACTCAAGATGTCTTCTGTTCCAGTTCGGGTCCACTCAACAATGTACCCACGACCCCATCACAGGTCGAAACCAAGATACGAAGCAAGTTTCTTCATCGTTCAGTGATCACTCAAGAACCAATTACCTGTGAATTAGATCTCCAATAAACAGCCACCACTTACCAATATCATCACTGTGCATCCAAAAGTTGACTGTCAGTCTCCTGCTTGTTGTTGCCCACAACGTGGATGTCATGAAGCTCCAATGGAGCCAAGGGCAGTTGAACCTAGAGTATTGGATTTGAATGGAATGCCTATTGAGGTACGGACAGCAAACAGAACTCATGGGCCATTAAGTTCCCACGCAGTTGCTGAGAGATAAATGGACATCCTTCGTATCCTGAAGACACAAGGTTTAATCTCTAGTGCTGTCATGTGTGTGGGCACTACTGAAAAGTTTCAAAACTATGTCGAAACAACTGTTCAGTTATACTCAGTTTCCCCTGATTCTCCAAATTAGGAGAACACCCAAGAGTCTGTAAGACAGGTAGCAGAGAGGCGGAGACAGAAAATTATGCTTGTTAATGAATGCTGATAATTGAAAACTGTACAGACGCAGAATACATTTGATACCTGCTTGTCCTTCACGGTTAATATGATTATCTGTGGAATAATTACTGGCTTCTGATATTCAGATGCAGGGTTTTCATTCATCACTTACTGATCTTATCTCAATATTTATTCTCCTATTCAGAAATGACAGCTATCAACAAAGAACTATGCATGAAAATTTGTCAACAAACTTCCCATCAGCTAAACTGTACGGAGTAGATTCCAGTCCTAAACCCAAATAAAGATCTGACACCGATGTATTCGAAGCGCTGTCATTATCACTTGGTAGAAGTTATGATTCGACCTACTTTTTCATACGAAGGCTCTCAAGAATATTGATAACCAATTATCAAAGACTTACACTTCTCATCAAATTTCTACCATCTACATTCCATTAGAAGTCTAAATAACTGGTGAGGACATTGATCCCTGAATTGTGTTAGTACATGAAACAGGAAGGCGAATTAGAGTCAAATACAAGTGGATATGTTTGGCATTAGAACGGAAACTACGACAAGAGCATATATTTCTTAAAGAACGTCATACAACATTCTATCGTAACAACACAACACAATGATGAAACGGGAAGTATGTGTTGATAACAATAATCAACGAACACAATCTGATTACAAAACAACAGTCGACTGTTGTTGTAGCGTTAATACGTGCATGCTGAATGATGGAAAATGAAATCATAAACATTTAGCATAAGCATCAACCTACTGAGGGGAGAATATCTGCACTATAATTACAAAAAGGGTAATGAAAAGACCACCATTTATATCTGCGTATTTATAAAATTAATGTTGATTGTTTTAGAATTAATCATAATACTAAGTAAAGTGGTATCATAATACATTGCATCTGATGACAATTATTCAAAATTAGTCCACAAGAACATTTCGATGTAGATATCTGTCTGTCTGTCTGTCTGTTTTCGACACAGAACTTTGCACAAATGTGCGGAAGTTCAAGTAGCCACACTCCGTGTAGCACGCGAAGCAAGAGAAGAAAGTACAAGAAAAGCATAATAGAAACAGTGAGCAGAGGTGTGAGACAAAGGAGTAATAAAGAAAAGCAAAACAGTTTCATTGGAGATCATAAGTCACAAGGAGTGGATGCATCTGCGCCACTGAGAACGATTTTGAGCCATGTCACCAATTGTTTCCAACCATAGATTTTTACCGTCCCGAGGACCCCAGCCTGGAAGTCTACACCTTCCTACGTGGCATAGACCAACTGTTGTGGATTTCATTGACTGGTGAAGCCAAGTTTTTGTTTAACCGCCGCTAGCTTTTTTCCAGCCTGACCCTATATCCGCTAACATTGCTCGTTGAGGAAGGCGATGACCAGGCATACGTAACGCATGTCTTAACCATCTCAGTCTGTGTAACTTCACGACTTCGTCAATGTAGATATTGTAGTAATTAGCATATCTCAGCCTTAACGTTTCTTAAAGTCTACACATATTAATCTGATAACTAGTGTCAATATCCATGGAAATTTAATCCAAGGCTTTCCGTGAACGGCAAATATATCCAGGAAAAAAATAATAAACATTATATTTTAGTAAAACAGACTTACCAAAATTGAAAAACATGCTGTGAGGTATCCACTGCCTGACTCAATAACTAGAGCACGTGAATTACGCTTTGTGCTTGTAACTAACGCACTCAGAATACGTGCATGCTGAATGATGGAAAATGAAATCATAAACATTTAGCATAAGCATCAACCTACTGAGGGGAGAATATCTGCACTATAATTACAAAAAAGGGTAATGAAAAGACCACCATTTATATCTGCGTATTTATAAAATTAAATACTCTGTTATATGGTCACATATATCAGGTTATAGGTTAAATTAAATAATGATCAGGTAACACAGAGAAGGACGAAAGTTATCGAAGTGTTATCCATGTATTCACTAAATTAAATAGTTTATCATTCCAAGTTCACAAAACCAATATCATTACAAGGAAATGGGATCCTCTTTAGATTATTATGTTCTTCTGAAGTAAATGGGTACTAATCCAAGCAGATAAGTGAATGAAATAAAAGTATATGTGTTTTTCCAAACTTCAGGCAGATATGACGGTAGAAAGAGTGAAGTGAGCAGTTTCAGCATGAGTCATTTAGTTGGAGTTTGAAGAACACAAAATCTGACAATGACCAGTCACCTAAATATTGACGCTAATGAAATTTCTCTCCCTGTTTCATAGCATATTCTAAATGCCGAAGACAGCAGTCAGCCAGGGTAATGCTTTAGTAAACTATAATGATGAGAACTACTCATCTAATTAAACAGAAGAACTATGTGGCAAACATATGTCAGCATGTCAATATTTATATAAATTTACATCAGCTAGTGAAAGTGTGTAGGAAAGCATCACAGCAAACCTATAACTGCGGAAAATACCTGAATGTAAAGGCTATTGGAAGGTCTTAGTCTGATCATTTGCGCATCGTTTTCCGCGAAATCTGAAACGCAGACTAAGCAAGTAAGTATAATATGAGCAAATTCAACGGCATCCAAGAGTCCTTAGTATGTCCCTCTAAGTCACTCCGGATGCAAAGCCTAGTCATAAAAACAAATGTAAATCAAACTTGAAAAAGATACTAAATTTGATATCCATTGTTAACAACAGGGTTATTTTTTGAGTTTATGCCCCTATGATCTAAACATGGTCATAACCATGACAATTAAATAAAAGAGACAATTAAATCTTATACTGTCATTCTAATACGTTGAAAATCAAAATGAACGCTTGGCTAAAAGGTAAGAGAAAATTCAAAAAGGGAGGTATGAAAGAGCTTACCATAACCAAAGTCTAAAGAAATAAAGATACTGACACATGATGAAAACTGATATTTTAGAGTGATGAAAACATGAACCAAAAGTAACTAGTAGGCGACAAATATTATGGAGTTGTTGATAAATGAGCAAAAGATTACAGATAGTATGAAAAAGTTACATATGTCTGCTGGTTTGCGAGCTACATTTGCTCCACTATCTAGTGTGGAACTGCGAAATTTTTTGAATCATGCGATATTAGTCTTCTTTGCGGGAGAAGTAAATAATGTGTTCCTTCGTGACGTCATTCCTAATATTTGTAGCCGTCACACTAACAGGCTAGACGAAAGCAAAGTAGATATTAGGGGAAGAGAAGTGAACAAAGGGAGATGGTCACATGAAATAAAATTTAAGGGAAATAAAGCATGCAAATATATCAGGCAGAAGAAGTGACAGGAAACAAATTATAGAATAATTGAAATTAAAAGAGGATCTATGGGATGATTGTAGTGCCACTTTCGTCCCACAGGGACAGATCTTTCTGTCAACAGATATGTGCAGGTAGTTGAAAGTTACATATTGATCCAATCATCCCTTAAAACTATCAACCGATAGGGAGGTAGATGTGTCAGCCTACACTGAATTCCATGTCTTGCGAATTCCAAGAGTACAGAAATTAAATCACACATCTACAATACGTTTTTGATATCTGAAGATTGACCTCATTTGATGACTCTGTGTTTAAAGTGGGGGCGTGGTTGCCACTTTATGGTATCTGTTTCTCCCTTCCAAAATAAACAGCTTGGAAAGATGTCATCTTGAAGTTCAAATACCACGCCTGTTTAGCCTATGTCAGGAAGGTCATTCCTCGCATCCACTTGTGAACTAGTACAGTCCTCTGGCCAGTCACATTGTACTTCAGCGATAGGTAATTCCACAAAATTATTAGCCACAGCATTCATAACTAAACACCAGATGATTACCTTTCCTGCTTAAGTCGATTTGTTTAGCTACGGACTCACGGTCAGATATCCATGCCACTTGGCCTATCGTCGTGTTACTTTCGTCCGTTCGTACACGTTCCCTAGCTAGTTAATCAGTCAGGCTCGCACTACTATTTGGTCTGGAAATATACTTTGTAATTTAAACGAAGGCGTTATGCTTTGGTTTTGGTCTACTAGGAACGAATACTATAGAAGCTGTGGGTATTAGACCTATTGTTAGTATAAACCGCACTGTCAGTGAACCTCAACACCCTGAGCCTCTAAAGTAGCAACACATGAAGTCCACTTGCTGCGACCGAAAATGGACCTTCATTCTACAGTCATTTGAGAAGAATGATGTATGCCTTAGACACTCCCTAGAGATTTGTAAACTACATGAATACGAGTTAGGGGTATGAACTTCCAATTTTTTCAGGACAAACCGTGTTTTACACTCAAACATTACAATATACGAGTTGATTTTCCCTAAAAGGATTTGGCTGAGTTAAATCTACTGAACTCACCACACTAGGGGCAAGTATAATCCCACCAGAGCCTATTGACTGTTGAATGTTTTTGTATGGGTTTTCCGAAACAAAACAACCACGATCCACATTATAAATGAGATATTGAAGAAACCTAGCATTAGGGAAGCCAAGTCCTAAATAGAAACCGAGTTAAAATGTACATAAGTGATTACTAAACACTTATTACTCCCGATCTTTTGTACCAAACGGACATGAGCAGCTTCATCAGTTTGACAGGCGGACGCACAGGCGAAAAGATGTGGAATTATTGCCATTATCAAGAGGCTTTTGAAATTTGTAACCCAAATCATAGCTTATCTACGCGGAAACGAAACAATCACTTCCAAATGCCGCCTTCGATATCCGTATATCCAATATCCAATATCCTGATTACGAGCTAGTATAAACCAGTGATTTCTTTGAGCTCGCTTCTTGATTGTGAGGTAGAGGTTCCAGATCTTCGGTGAGCTTCTGCGTAGTAAGTCCCGACACTCGACTGCTTTAGCTCTGGTAGACTCCAGGAGGAGTGGTGCGGGGATTGGTCGAGATGTGGTTTGTAGTATGCAGTATGTTAGGACTGTATTGCTGCCGTGAATGGAGTTTGACCTAACTCCCGTTGGTCATTCGGTGTAGTCATAAAAGCAGAATAGTAATAATATAATAATAATAATAGGTTGTAGTGTAGATAATATAGGTTGAGATAAGTGGAATAATAAAGGTGACCTAAGGAAAAGATAGAGTGAGAGAAGGCAGAATAGGTCGTGGGGATTTAGTTTGTACGCTTATTCATTGACAGTGTGGTTTCAAATTTTATGAGGATAAGCCATTGAGACACAAACCTTGCATTTCTGCATGATTGTCTAGCTTCCGCTTAAAAATCTCCAGAGATGGCGCTGTAGTCACGGCCGCCGGTAAAGCGTTCCAGAGACGGCAAACACGAAGCGAAAAGAAATGTGATCGCACTCGAGTCTTTGGTCTCTGGTGTGCTATCCTTAGCGGGTTACCTCGTGGAAGCCTATAATCGCTTAATGGCAGGATGCTTTTATTTGGGTGGGCCTGGTCATTTAGGATCTTGTAGACGGTGATGAGGTCTCCCCTGTGCCTACGGTAACTAAGTGTGAAAAGACCTAATTTCTTTAGTCTTTCCTCATATGATTTGTTGCGGAGGCCGATCACCCATTTTGTCGCTCGTCTCTGGACACTTTCTAGAATGTTAGCATCCCTTTTGAGTAGCGGAGGTGCAATGATATTATGCACCTCAAGGTGTGGCCTCACATATGCCTTGTATAGCCTTAAGAACAGTTCGGGAGTGAGAGCTCCCAGCTGCCTGTGCATAAAGTGTAATGTTGCGTAGGCTTTGGCGACGTCCCTCGAGTAATTTCCACTGGTGTCTAGCTTTTCTGTTAGAATAAGACCTAGATCACGCTCTGATGGAACACAACTCAAGTTCTGGCCACCAAGGGTGTAATTTACACTCTGTGACCTGCCGGAATGAAGCTGCACTACTTTGCACTTCTTTAGATTGAAAGGCATTCCGTTAGCCAAAGCCCAATTTCCCAGAGTTTGCAGGTCAGCCTGCAATCTATCTGAGTCTTCCGATGAGTTTATTGCTCTCCAAATCTTTACGTCGTCAGCGTAAAGAAGCGCAGAGCAGTTTAGTTGGGGGGGCAGGTCATTGATAAAAATCAAAAACATCAACGGCCCTAGGATAGAACCCTGAGGAACCCCTGATGCCGAGGTGTGCCAGGATGATCGGATGCGGTTGACTTTGGTGCAGAATTCTCTCTCGCCTAAGTAATCTTTCAGCCATGCGAGAAGTGCTCCAGAAACTCCCGCCTTGCCTATTTTGTGAAGGAGCAGACCATGGTGAACTGTGTCGAATGCTTTCGCAAAGTCGAGAAAGATCACGTGGGCTGGTACCTTTTTGTCCCAGGATAGTGTCCAATCGTTCCAGGCTAGTAGAAGATTCGTCACGCAGGATCTTCCCCTCCTGAAACCGTGCTGTGCTTCGTGAAGAAGGTTAGTCCCATCGAAGTATTTTCTCATGTGGTCGTCAATGAGACTTTCCAATATCTTCGATACCACTGGAAGTAGAGCAACTGGTCTGTAACTGGTCACATTCTGCCGGTCACCACCCTTGAAGATAGGGGATAGGATTGCACGTTTCCATTCACATGGAAGTTTCCCTACATCAAGGGAGTGTTGGAACAGATCACTTAGGGGTTGACAGAGACTTTCTGAACACTGCTTCAGGACAGATGGTCTGATGCCATCACAACCTGGAGACTTTCCCGAAGCCAACCTTCCCAATTTTGCAAGTACCATAGCCGGGGTAATTTGAAATGTCCCCAGCAGGTTTTCGTGTGTTGGTTTTGCGATGTAATCTGGATGTTCTGTAGGGGTAATATCCTCGTTACTATTTAGTTGCCTGTGAAAGGCTAGGCTGAATGTCTCTGCCATTTCAAGACTAGTAAGAGATTTCCCATCAGAACCCACTAGATTGCATGCTCCCTGGTTGGTCGGTTTTCTTTCGGCCATAAACCTGTATAGGCTTTTGGGGTTCACGAGAAGCTTATTGGCGAGGTCTCCCTGAAATGTCCTTCTATCGCTCCGGACTCGTATGTTACATCGATTCCTGAGTTCAAGGTACACTTCATATTCGGGTTGACTCTTCGATCGTCGCCACGCGAACCAGGCTTTTCGCTTTGCCTGCAGAAGGCGTTGTGTCCCCCTTTTCAGCCATGATCGTTGCTTCCTAGCTTTTGGTGAGACTAAAGGAACAGTGTCTGAGACCGCCTGGTGAATGATCTCCTTTACCACTCTCCAGTGTTCTTCTACTGTTAGCTCTGTCCATTTTTTAGGCCAATTTGCTTCAGACAGAAGTCTTCGCATTTTGGTGTAGTTGGCTTTGTTATAACACAGATAGGGCTGTGTATTGTCCCACTGTAAGCGCTCGCGGAGGACTATGTCGAATACTATGACCGCGTGGTCACTACTACCTATGGGAGTCGTGATCTGAACGTTTTCCACTAGTAGCTGGTCACTAGTGAGCACGTAATCCAGTCTAGAAGACTTCCCATCAGGGCCCCATCTAGTATCCATCTTGACATTTTCAGTGAATCCAGCCTTCCTGATGGTATGCAGCAGATTTCGATCAAATCTATCATGGGCTTTTCCCGACACCAAGTTAAGAGATGGGGCATTGAAGTCACCAGCTATGACAATTTGATCATAACCCATGTCTTGAGTTGCTGAGATTGTATTTAGCAGTACCTGGTTGTGGTCTGCTCCACATGAAGGTGATCGATAAATGCTGCCCACTAGATATTTGCAGTACCCAACGGTGAAGTGGCACCATATGGAGTCAGGGAGCTCTGTGAGGGGAGGGTCCGTCGCGTGAACACATCTGAGCTGTTTGTCGACGTATATGGCGACTCCACCTCCTTCTTTCAGGTCCCTATCTCGCCTGACTAGGACCATATCATTTATACTGACTTCGCTGTCTGCCACCGTAGGGGTTAGCCAGGTTTCCGTCAGTATTATGATTTTGGAGTTTAGTTGTGATTGTAGGTGTCTAAGTTCAGCTATTTTGCCTCTTAGCCCTCTCACATTACTATACAGGCAACTGGTAGTCAGTCTCACCACTTCCCCGTATTGGGGGGTAGTTGACTTGATATTGGCTATCGGTTGAGGAGTTATCCTACGAACTAGTTGGCCGATTCCCCAGGAACCGGCCTGTTGGCGTTTTTTTCTTCTAGTTCAGTTGGAGCACTCGGATGACACTGGCTATCATCGTCCGTGCTGCACCGCTGTAGTGTGACTAGGGGTTGAGGATTTTCTTTTACTACGCTTTGTTCTCTCCTTTGAGTGCGAGGCCGGCTCTCGCAGCAGCGAATGTGTTTGCTGACCTTGTCCTTGGTCTCGTACCATCTATGGAGAGCGGTAGTCAACTGGTCTTGGGAGCTGAACTTGACAGCTAACAGACGTGGCGAGTTAATTGACATAAGATGAGTGGGTCGAGGCAGTCTATAAATAGAGACAGCCCCTGAACTTCCCAGGGCCATCTGGGATGCTAACCATCTCCATTGTTGTACATCATGACAATGCTTTTCGCAGGCGTTCCCAGTTACCAGTTCGGGAATGCCATGCACAACCATGGAGGCAGAAGGAATGAGCTCTGGCGACTCCCTCGCCATTTGTCTTTCCTTCCACGGCCTGTCTGGCTTAACACGTATGTTACAGGCCCTCCCTATAGAAAGGACTTGAGAAGCCAGTAACACTTTTTCAACATCCTCGGTAGAGCCCAATGTTACCCTCAGTGGGGATGGTTTGCCTTCAGGTGCAGCAGTGCCCCTATACAATCTGCATAGATTTACTGGTTGGATGTCCAAACCCAGTGTGCTACTCAAGATGGACCACTGTTCCTGATCAAATAGGGCCCTATCTTTCAGCAGACTACTGCTACAGTCTGGTACATTAAAGAGGATTACACAATTTGATCTGCTAACCGTGGGCTTGGGCTCGGTCCTCGCACGTTTGTGATCACCTTTAAGACCGTTTTGGTTTGACTGGTGCGACTGGGTATTTTTATGTGTCTCAGTGCTATAGCCAGCATTACTGATAGACGGTTGGGGTCTTTTTCCAACGACGGAAACCCGTGGTTCTCCAGCCTCTGTGTCTGGAGCGGTTATGGCAAGAGTTACAAGTTTAACCGGTGAGGATTTTGGTATCCCCGGTTTACGCGCGTTTGTACTAACTTCCGGATTGGTGGGGGTCGAGCTTTTCACCTTTTTCCCCGCTACTTCTGTGCCATCTTTAGTTTTCAAAGGACTACGCGAGGCTACATCAGGACGGCAACTCGGGCATATGTACCAGAACCATTGGCATGGGTTTTTACGCATAAAGTCATAATATGCTTTTGGTACCCCACTGTCGCATCTGCAATGCACCCATCGGTTGCAAAAGTTACATTCGAAAGCAGAGTCTGCTTGTTCGACAACAGAAGCACAGACCTTGCAGTCGTCTGTCTTCTTGGGGAGCGTTCTTGTCGTCTTGCGACGTCGTGAACGTTTCTTTTTGGCCTTCCTATTTGTTTCATGGTCTACCATGGGGATGGGTGTTATGAAGTTCTCACTTAGTGCAATTTTCCCACTCGGATCTGTTAACCTAGTCGTGTTAACAGGGGTGGAGCCACATCCACTTGGCTGACTTTGCACAGCTTCACTGTAGGACTGTGGCGACATGGGTAATCTGTACGAGCTGGGAATATTAGCCCTGGTCTTCAGGACCGGTATGCGTGAGTCCATCACCTTCTCCTGTTTGCCTAGTTTGGCTGAAGCCCTGGTAACTACAGAGTATGATGTCCCATTACTTATTTTAGGTTGAGAATCTATTGTCATTTTACTCCTAAATTAATACTGGTGATTAAATAATAAGAGACTGTTATTCTTAATGCAGTTGAAGATTGAACTATCAATTCATGGTTGTTTGCTCAAACCAACTTCCCTAATTTTCGCGGAGGCATCAAAACGACAGTCATCGTATCATGGGTCGCTGTTCAGAAAGAAGTCAGCAGAAAACCACCAGAAGTAATATTGTGATTTATTATTGTAATATTTGTTCACAGACCCTAGTAAAAACATTATTTTTATATGTTGGTGTAACAATACAGAATTCTCGAGTGGCCAATCGGTCTTTTGGATTTTGTCCGTTATTACTAAGCGTTTCTGAAATACTGCAATGAACATCGTGGGACCGAGCGTAGCAAGAGCTGGGAATTAACGGTTTATGAGACGTGACTGACAGTTTCTGATGGTAGAAACAGATTTGGCGGATTCAAACAGTTTGTAAAAGTTTGGATAGTCACCGTTCATCTCTCCTGGTGCCGGTCAAGTCCTCTTTCAACAAGCAATATCTGGAACGGTTTTGGAATTGGGTCAAGTTCAACAATGCCTAGGTCAAAGAAGAAGAAGAAGCCTAAAGAGGGCTACTACGAGGCTACGAGCATACTACGTCAAATGTTTGGAAGAACTTCGATGATTACAGGGAAATTATTCGAGGCTGTTAAGGGTAATGGTGGTCAATTACAGGATGACTCCCAGGCACTCACTGAGTTTTTAGATAATTTGCTAATTTACAAGAATGCAATGATTTCGATGAATCGCATGAGTGACCTCAACTCGAGTTTTATACTAGAAGTAATAGCAAGACGTCTACCTACTCGACTGCAAAGGAAGTGGGTGAAGATAAGCTCCCGTATGGAGGATGAGGGTGTCGAGCCAAAATTTGATGATATCCTGAAACTAGTAAAAGATAGTGTCAATCAATCTATGAGCAAGTTCGCCAGTCTATTACATCTCACCCCTAGAATAGAGCAGTCTGAGGGTAAAACGCAATCATTGATGACGAGTAGGCCTCAGAGAGGTGGATATCAAGAAGACTCCATGATGTATAGTAATGCATATAGACCTAGTGAGTGTAACAGTTTTCGTAGTACATCCTCAACAGATAAGTTGCAAGATGCAAGACAAACACGGTTTTGTTTTACACGTGTGCAAGAGGTGCATACAGAGGTGAACTGTGAACCAGTGAGCAAGTTCAGTGATAAGCTAAATGTAAACTCCAGGCCTGACTCCGAATTGTGTGACGATAACGGTGCGGTCAAGAAGTATGTACTTGCAACTGCTAAGCCATTGTTGAATAGAGTGTCACAGAATAGCGTTATTGCTTCAGAGTGCAGTTCTGACTCCAAAGGTTTACAAAGTTTAACTAATCAGAGTGAAGATATAAAACCTTTAATGATTTGTGAGGAGGAACCAAAATTGTCTACCGCTGTTAACAAAGAGTTTGAAAATGATGAACTTGATGGTAAAGTGAATATTCATGACAATGATCATGATACTTCACATTTGTCTTTGGTTGATCATGATGAAATGAGGGGAATGCCTACTACTGCTATGTTGAATAAAGGTTCTGTACAACTACAACGTGAAGTAGAAATAAATGCAGTTGCAGAAGGTATGGATACTTGTGAGACCGTCAGTGTAAATGGTCAGCGTGTTCCCCACATTTAATCAGATGATAGTGCTGAACCCGAACTAGTAGTAAAAGACAGCAGTGGTGGTAATCTTGCAGTCGGACAACTATCTGAAAGCCGAACAACAACAGCTTTTGATCCACCGCTAAGTTCATCACCTTGTGTCACTCAGTCATCGTTGTTGTTTTCATCCACAATGAAACAGATGCCCATCAACTCAAGTATCTTTTGCAATGACTATGATAGTATTGGTGCGTTTGAAAAGACGAAAGATATTGCTCAGTTTAGTGAGGATAAGCCAGGTGTAAACGAGAGGGTTATGGTTAATTTGACTTGCATGAATAAAGGCATTTCTAAATTCAGGTTACTAATTGAATGTTATTATCTTTGGTGTAAATTACTCTGTTTCTACACTTGGTTGATGAGATATGTCGTGTGTTTGTTGGTCATCTATATTCTACGATACAATGACATGGGCGTGTTGCCGTTCAGATTTGAGGATTTAGCTCATAGAAGGAAGTTTGCAAATGAACTCTGCGACGATTTTCCAACCTAGAGCGTCAACCTGAGAAGGGTTGTAGGCGTACTGCTGTAAGTCCTACAGTTCTTCAAAGGGTAGCGCATCAATGAGCAGTCCAGTGTGCTTGGTGTATGATCTTGTACATATGTTCATATTGTATATACTGAATTGGTATCATCTGTCATCTAGCTGTTGGTAATTCTGTTTGTGTCCGGAAGACTTCCACTTGGATCATCAACCTGAGAAGGAATGTAGGCGTACTGCTGTAAGTCCTACAGTTCTTCAAGGTAGTTCGTCAAGGCAGAATCCACAACATTTGATGTGTTGATTGTGCATATGTTTGTGTTAAATAATTGTGTGGGTTCCAATTATTGTAATTGTTGGTTAATCTTGTTTGTGTCCGGACATTCCACAAATTACAATCGTCAACCTGAGAAGGTTTGTAGGCGTACTGGTGTAAGTCCTGCAATTATTCAAAGGAATTCCACCAAGACATGATCGGCGAGGTTGTTTGTACTATTTGTATATACGTGTGGTGTGTCATATCAATTGGTGTTTTTTGGATTCATTAAGTTTACTCGGTGTTTTCGTATCTTGTTGTTATTGCGTAATTTTGGTAAAATTTTCGTCGTGATTACTGCTGCAGTTGTTTCGAGTCTTCTACATCCATGAATGAATTGATTGATGTTAAGGACAGCAGATGGGTCGTATACGCCGGGGAGGCTAGGCTATTGCTGAGAATGAAATGCACACGGAGATAATTGTTAGCTGCGGTCCGACACGCCGGGGAGAAAGAGTGTAAACGACTGTGTGAGTTTGTGCTGTGAGTATGCTTGTGGTGCGTTGGCTTTTCTGTTTGGTTTACATTTCAGCTCTGTCCGTGTAACCCAGGTTCTCGCAATGGCCTCCAAGTCAACGTTTATTTGTCATGATGGAAAAAAGTGTTGGATCCCTTTTTTGCCGCGGAGTGTCAATGCAGTTGAAGATTGAACTATCAATTCATGGTTGTTTCCTCAAGATCAACTTCCCCAATTTTCGCGGAGGGATCAATACGACAGTCATCGTCTCATCCGTCGCTGTTCACAAAGAAGTCAGCAGAAAACCACCAGAAGTAATATTGTGATTTATTATTGTAATATTTGTTCACAGACCTTAGTTTCAACAGAGTTTATAAGTTGGTGTAACAATAAAGAATCCTCGAGTCGCCAATTGGTGTTTTCGTTTTTGCGTCCGTTATTACTAAGTGTTTCTGAGAAACTTCAAGGAACAGCATAAGCCCGAGAGTAGCGAGAGCTGGGCATTAACGGTTTACGTGACGTGGCTGGCATGTGGTCCTTTGGCCATTTTATCCTACTCTGAATATATGGTGAACCACATTTTCCTCACCCAGAAATAAGTCGTTGGAAAATTTATAAGAAAATACAAATGCCCGTAAAATACGAATAGGCCCTAGCAGATGTTTACGCTATAGGTCATCTCTTCTGCCATTTGCACAGGAAGATTTAGCCAAGTATGTCACACCCCAAGTGAAATCATCAGGCGGTGGCTGAGGAAAACTCGAAACTGAAGTAAACCATAGAAACACTGGAGCTAAATATTTATCTCATAAAATTCACTTGAGAATTTAAAAAAAGCTCGCAAGAGAAGGGGGAAATATCTTAAGCCACATGCGGGTCCCGTTGTTTCACGATTATCAGCCATCTTATCGCATTCGAAAACTGTATGGGTTCGCCAGCAGTTCCGTTATTTTGGTGGTATTTGTGAATCGGTTGCAGGCAGTGAGTGATTCTAGAATCGTTTGAAGCGATCAACCTACTGTCGCACTAAGTTACACTCCCCGCAATTGGGTTTCGTACATGTCGACCTCAACATAAATGATGTTTTTATATCATAAGTAGATTTCTTTTTATTACTCTACGTTCCCAGTAAAATACAGGGTTTCAAACTGGATCTTGGAATGTTCAGCAGCGATTGTGTTTTCTACGTTTTGGGGTTGCTAGCCTCTAGCCGAACTTCCCCCTATCGGCCTATTTGCTGGCGTGGAGGGAGGTTTAGCAGTGCACTAAAACGGCATCGAACCCCGGACCACATACACAGTTGGTGGGCGTCCTACAGCTGTGCCACCTAAGCTCTAAAACTAGTGATAATGGCAATATTCATTCTCAGTGCAATGTAAGTGAGAGACGCCAGTTTACAAAAATCAGTTATATACGACGCATAATGTGGAATCAGATACTCATGAATAAATTATACAGAGTGCAATCTTTTATGATTAACGAGAGTATTAATACTCAAATAATTACAGAAAGAATGCTATACAACTTTTCTGCCGAAAAGCGTGCGCTCCTTGAATACGACGTGCTTTTTCCTCTCCAACCGGAAAATACCAATTCTGTGAATTATCCGTTTAAGAAACCCAATCTTGCCAGCCGGTGAATTTAATTCAACCATTACTTACATAATAAATCTCTGTGTGGTGAGTCCAGCTGTCTCGAACTACTGCCAAAGCTTCGGGTACTACTTTTGTAGCAGCATCTTCCTCACTCGTTCAGATAAACAAGACTTGTTGGTCTACCACGTGATTGCCGTGAAGCCGATCATCCAGAAAGTACTAGGCAAAGTCGAAAACCTTTTCTTTTCCTTGACTTATACTTTTTCAATCTTATTCCTGTTCTTGTGGATAGAAACTGTTGCTCTCTTAGTTGTATACAGTATAATCTATAGTGTTTGTTAATATGGTTGTCAAAAGTAGCCTTAGAAAAGCCACTAAAATACCGTAATCTAAAGTCACAAGGGCTTTAGCCAGGGAAGGAAAAAACCCAAGGATTTCAACCTCTTCCCGCATACCGATCCTAAAGTCTCGTGTAGCTTTCGTCTGTCCGATACTACGACTGCATTGCCACCGTCTAGTACTGAAACGGTACAGGCAATACCAGGGGGACAGGATTGTACATCTGCATCAACTGCAGTCTAGTGTGTGAAACACAGCAAGCCTAAAGGGAAACGTTCAAGACGTCGTAAGACCTCGAAGGCATCATCATGGAAAGGGGATGAATGCCAGGCGTGCAGCATCACAGTTTCCAAAACTGAGTCAGGGTTTGAATGCAATTTTTGCAAACAAGGAGTGCACTGCCGTTGTGATAAAGAAGTTGTCAATCATGTATCATAAACCGTTAATGCCCAGCTCTTGCTACGCTCGGGCGCACGCTGTTCCTTGAATTTTTCAGAAACGCTTAGTTATAACAGACGAAAAACCAAAACACCGATCTGCCGCTTGATATTTCTTCATTGTTACACCAACATATGAAAGGAATAAGTGAACTAAGCTCTGAAAACAAATATTACAATAATAAATCATTGTATTACTTCTGACGATGTTTCACTCTTCTTTCTGAACAGCGACCGATGAGACGATGACTGTCGTTTTGATGCCTCCGCGAAAATTGGGGAAGTTGATCTTGAGCAAACAGCCAAGAATTGATCGTTCAATCTTCAACTCCATTGACACTCCCCGGCAAAAATCCGATCCAATCCATTTTTCCTTCACGACCAATACACGTTGACTTGGATGCCATTGCGAGAACCTAGTTCACACGGACAGAGCTGAAATGGAAAACAAACAGAAAAGCCAACACACCACAAGCATACCCACAGCACAATCTCACACATCAATGACGACCTACGCCTCCAGAAAGAGACCTCCTCTTGACATCTTGCAACACAATCGCCACTTACTAGAATGACTCTTGCAGAATGCAACGTGACCATAGCTGCGCCTCATGATACTCCACGCACATCCTCTTATCTACTCACTACCAATTACCACTGCAATCGCTTGTCACTCATTCTGCCTCAGTTCTAGTAGCGATGACGCATGCGAGCCTCAGTCGTTTACACTCTTTCTCCCCGGCGTGTCGGACCGCAGCTAACAATTATCTCCGTGTGCATTTCATTCTCAGCAATAGCCTAGCCTCCCCGGCGTATACGACCCATCTGCTGTCCTTAACATCAATCAATTCATTCATGGATGTAGAAGACTCGAAACAACTGCAGCAGTAATCACGACGAAAATTTTACCAAAATTACGCAATAACAACAAGATACGAAAACACCGAGTAAACTTAATGAATCCAAAAAACACCAATTGATATGACACACCACACGTATATACAAATAGTACAAACAACCTCGCCGATCATGTCTTGGTGGAATTCCTTTGAAGAATTGCAGGACTTACACCAGTACGCCTACAAACCTTCTCAGGTTGACGATTGTAATTTGTGGAATGTCCGGACACAAACAAGATTAACCAACAATTACAATAATTGGAACCCACACAATTATTTAACACAAACATATGCACAATCAACACATCAAATGTTGTGGATTCTGCCTTGACGAACTACCCTTGAAGAACTGTAGGACTTACAGCAGTACGCCTACATTCCTTCTCAGGTTGATGATCCAAGTGGAAGTCGTCCGGACACAAACAGAATTACCAACAGCTAGATGACAGATGATACCAATTCAGTATATACAATATGAACATATGTACAAGATCATACACCAAGCACACTGGACTGCTCATTGATGCGCTACCCTTTGAAGAACTGTAGGACTTACAGCAGTACGCCTACAACCCTTCTCAGGTTGACGCTCTAGGTTGGAAAATCGTCGCAGAGTTCATTTGCAAACTTCCTTCTATGAGCTAAATCCTCAAATCTGAACGGCAACACGCCCATGTCATTGTATCGTAGAATATAGATGACCAACAAACACACGACATATCTCATCAACCAAGTGTAGAAACAGAGTAATTTACACCAAAGATAATAACATTCAATTAGTAACTTGAAACTAGAAATGCCTTTATTCATGCAAGTCAATTTAACAATAACCCTCTCGTTTACACTTGGCTTATCCTCACTAAACTGAGCAATATCTTTCGTCTTTTCAAACGCACCAATACTATCATAGTCATTGCAAAAGATACTTGAGTTGATGGGCATCTGTTTCATTGTGGATGAAAACAACAACGATGACTGAGTGACACAAGGTGATGAACTTAGCGGTGGATCAAAAGCTGTTGTTGTTCGGCTTTCAGATAGTTGTCCAACTGCAAGATTACCACCACTGCTGTCTTTTACTACTAGTTCGGGTTTAGCACTATCATCTGATTAAAGGTGGGCTACACGCTGATCATTTACACTGACGGTCTCACAAGTATCCATACCTTCTGCAACTGCATTTATTTCTACTTCACGTTGTAGTTGTACAGAACCTTTATTCAACTTAGCAGTAGTAGGCATTCCCCTCATTTCATCATGATCAACCAAAGACAAATGTGAAGTATCATGATCATTGTCATGAATATTCACTTTACCGTCAAGTTCATCATTTTCAAACTCTTTGTTAACAGAGGTAGACAATTTTGGTTCCTCCTCACAAATCATTAAAGGTTTTATATCTTCACTCTGACTAGTTATACTTTGTAAACCTTTGGAGTCAGAACTGCACTCTGAAGCAATAACTCTATTCTGTGACACTCTATTCAACAATGGCTTACCAGTTGCAACTACAGACTTCTTGACCGCACCGTTATCGTCACACAATTCGGAGTCAGGCCTGGAGTTTACATTTAGCTTATCACTGAACTTGCTCACTGGTTCACAGTTCACCTCTGTATGCACCTCTTGCACACGTGTAAAACACAACCGTGTTTGTCTTGCATCTTGCAACTTATCTGTTGAGGATGTACTACGAAAACTGTTACACTCACTAGGTCTATATGCATTACTATACATCATGGAGTCTTCTCGATATCCACCTCTCTGAGGCCTACTCGTCATCAATGATTGCGTTTTACCCTCAGACTGCTCTATTCTAGGGGTGAGATGTAATAGACTGGCGAACTTGCTCATAGATTGATTGACACTATCTTTTACTAGTTTCAGGATATCATCAAACTTTGGCTCGACACCCTCATCCTCCATACGGGAGCTTATCTTCACCCACTTCCTTTGCAGTCGAGTAGGTAGACGTCTTGCTATTACTTCTAGTATAAAACTCGAGTTGAGGTCACTCATGCAATTCATCGAAATCAGTGCATTCTTGTAAATTAGCAAATTATCTAAAAACTCAGTGAGTGCCTGGGAGTCATCCTGTAATTGACCACCATTACCCTTAACAGCCTCGAATAATTTCCCTACAATCATCGAAGGTCTTCCAAACCTTTGACGTAGTATGCTCATAGCCTCAGCGTATCCCTCATTAAGGGGCATGAGCTCACAGCACTGTATAGCTCTTGCAGCATCTCCAGTGCAATACCTCATCAAATACATCAATTTCATTTCATCAGTTAATGAAATGCCACTCAGCATGATCTCAAACTCCTTAACAAACTGTAAATAATCAGCCGGGTTTCCATCGAAACACCGTGGTTCAAATTTAGGGATTTTGATGTTCCTATTATCCCTGAACAGCGAAACAGTAACATCAACCATGTCATGCTTAACATCAGACACATCGTTACAATTAACAGACAAGTCACCATGACTTACTTTCCTGTTTGTATCCAAGATGCTCTGTCCCTTCTTTGACCCAGGCATTGTTGAACTTGACCCAATTCCAAAAGCGTTCCAGATATTGCTTGTTCAAAGAGGACTTGACCGGCTCCAGGAGAGATTAACGGCGACTATCCAAACTTTCGCCAACTGTTTGAATCCGCCAAATCTGTTTCCATCGTCAGAAACTGTCAGTCACGTCTCATAAACCGTTAATGCCCAGCTCTTGCTACGCTCGGGCGCACGCTGTTCCTTGAATTTTTCAGAAACGCTTAGTTATAACAGACGAAAAACCAAAACACCGATCTGCCGCTTGATATTTCTTCATTGTTACACCAACATATGAAAGGAATAAGTGAACTAAGCTCTGAAAACAAATATTACAATAATAAATCATTGTATTACTTCTGACGATGTTTCACTCTTCTTTCTGAACAGCGACCGATGAGACGATGACTGTCGTATTGATGCCTCCGCGAAAATTGGGGAAGTTGATCTTGAGCAAGCAACCAAGAATTGATCGTTCAGTCTTCAGCTCCATTGACAGAAGTACCAAAAGCATACTATGAGTTTATGAGAAATAACCCATGCCCATGTTTTCGGTAAATTTGTATACTTTGTCGCCATGGCATATTCCGACAAAGCGTGTCTGCGGATAGCGGGAACAGCACGCTCTTGTGCCTCAACACAGTCTCATGCAGCTCCCCCTGCTAAAATCACACTGCCGATACTGGTCAAAGACTTAAAGAAGGACACATCAGTCCTGCTGACTGGAAATGCCAATTTTCACAAGGTGAAGATTAACAAGGCTGCATTCACATCAGGGGAAGGCAAAATTACAAAGGCACCACTTGCATCCACTAGCAAGCCTGGCAACACAAAGACGCTGGCCAGATACCGATGTAGCCTAGTGTTGCTAATGATGCAAAGGACTGCAAGAAGCCGAAGGCCAAACCTAAGTCTGAGGCTAGTTGGTCTAACTGTCTCATCCTCTTTAACGTACCTGTGAGCAAGGATAGCTTGCTCGAACAACGGGCCCTGTTTGATCAGGAACAGTGGTTCAACCTGTGCAACAAACTAGGTCTAAACATTAGTTCAGCAAAATTGTGCAGGCTGTACAGAGGTGTCCACACGCCTCAGGGTAAGCCACCCCCATTACGGGTTACACTGGACTCTGCCTAAGAGGCCGAAAAAGTACTGTTAATGGCTCCGGCACTAGCCCTGGACAGAAGTTCTAACATAAGGGTGAGACAAGATAGACCATGGGCTATCAGACATATGACGAGGGAGTCACTGGAACTGATGCCTTCCACCTCTATGGTGGTACACGGTGTTCCGGAGCTGGAAACCGGCACTGCTTGTGAAAAACAAATGCACGACGTTCAGCAATGGAGATGGCTGGCATCTCAGATGGCCCCTGGCGCTTCTGGAGCCATCTCCATTTTCGACTACCTCGTCCTGCTCATCTAACGCTGAATAACTCTCCAAAGCCGCCATGTGTCACATTCAACTCCCGGAGCGGTTGTCCATAGCACTTCAACCGTGGTATGAGACCAAGGGAAAAATTGGAGGACACACCGATGCTGTGAAAGCAGACCCAGAAATATAAGGAGGCAACAAACTGAGGCTTTATTGCATCCCTTAGCTTCGGTGACACTAGAGCGATGCAGTTCTGAGAATGACAGTCTGTGTCACCAGTCCTGCCTAAGTCCATTGAAAAAAAACTACAGCGGGCCGGTTCTATCGGAATCGGCCAACCAGTCCCAACATCAAGTCCCCGACCAGCAGTCAGTTTCCCGTCAACGACCCCACAACACGCCGAGGTTGTTAGACTCACTGTCAGTTGCCTATATAGCAATGTGAGGGGGCTAAGAGGTAAAGTAGGTGAACTCCGAAATCTCCAAGCACACCTTCAACCGAAAATAATCATTCTCACTGAAACGTGGCTAAACACCACTATCGCCGACAATGAAATCAGTATAGGTGATATGGTTCTGGTCAGGAGAGACAGGGATAATAAGGAAGGAGGGGGAGTTGCTATATACTTTGATAGGCAACTTAAATGTGTGCGCGCAACGGACCCACCACTTATTGAACTCCCTGACTCCATATGGTGTCATTTCACCGTAGGCCACACCACGCATTTACTGAGTGGCATCTACCGATCTCCCACCTGTGGGGCAGAGCACAATCAGCTACTGCTCAGCACTATCACAGGGAAACGAGATTTGGGCTACGACCAAATCACCATAGCTGGAGATTTCAATGCTCCATCACTGAACCTCGGCTCCGGGTGTGCTAAGGGAAAATTTTGCCGAAACCTACTGCAAACTATTCGAAACACGGAACTGACTGATAATACCGACCACGATGCATACCTCGAACTCAGGAACCGGTGTAATGCAAGAGTCAAGAGGGGCAGGAGATCATTCCAGGCTAACCTTGCTAAAAAAACTCCTAGCAAACCTCGAAAACTGGTACCGATTCATGTCGGAAAGAAAACCGACGAAGCAAGGGGCATGCGCCTTAGTAGGCCCAAACGGTCAATATCTCACTAGATGGCTGAAACATTTAGTTCAGCCTTCGCTAAACAGCTAAACAGCAATGTGGATATTACAGTTACGGACCAAAATGGTGGCACCACTATTTCAGAGGAGGAAGACCTAGCGACTACTCCCCAAATAAACCCCACAATAGTACTAAGGAAGCTACAGCGACTCACACCTGGGAAGTCCCCAGGTTGTGACGACATCGGGCGATCTGTTTTGAAACAGTACGACGAAGCTCTCTGTAGACCCCTGTGCGACTTGTTCCACAACTCAATGGATCCGGGGACACTGCCAAGGGAGTGGGAAAGAGCCATTGTCAATAGAGTTGAAGATTGAACGATCAATTCTTGGTTGTTTGCTCAAAATCAACATCCCCAATTTTCGTGGAGGCATCAATACGACAGTCATCATCTCATCGGTCGCTGTTCAGAAAGAAGAGTAAAACATCGTCAGAAGTAATATTATGATTTATTATTGTAATATTTGTTCACAGACCTTAGTCATATTTGATTTATATGTTGGTGTAACAATACAGAATACTCAAGTCAACAATTGGTGTTTTGATTTTTTCGTCCGTTATTACTAAGCGTTTTCTGAGAAACTTCAAGCGACAGCGTGAGCCCGAGCGTAGCAAGAGCTGGGCATTAACGGTTTATGAGACGTGACTGACAGTTTCTGACGATGGAAACAGATCTGGCGGATTCAAACAGTTGGTGAAAGTTTGGATAGTCGCCGTTCATCTCTCCTGGAGCCGGTCAAGTCCTCTTTGAACAAGCAATATCTGGAACATTTTTGGAATTGGGTCAAGTTCAACAATGCCTGGGTCAAAGAAGGGACAGAGTGTCTTGGATGCAAACAGGAAAGTAAGTCATGGTGACTTGTCTGTTACTTGTAACGATGTGTCTGATGTTTACAAGTTTACAAGGTATTACTAGTCAGAGTGAAGATATAGAGCCTTTTAGGATTTGTGAGGTGGAACCAAAATTGTCTACTTCTGTTGTTAGAGAATTTGAAAATGATGAAATTGACAGTAAAGTGAATATTCATGATAATGTTCATGACAGTGCACATTTGTCTTTGTTTGATCATGATGAAATGGAGGGAATGCCTACTACCGCTAAGTTAAATAAAGGTTCTGTAGAACTTGAACGTGAAGTAGAAATAAATGCAGGTGCAGTTGCAGAAGGCATGCGTACTTGTGAGACCGTCAGTGTGATTGATCAGCATGTAGCCCACCTATCATCAGATGCTAGTGCTAAACCGGAGCTGATAGTAAAAGACACCAGTGGTGGTGGTCTTGCAGGTAGACAGACTTCTGAAAGTCGAGCAACAAGAGCTTTTGAACCACCGCTAACTTCATCATATCAGTCGTCGTTGGTGCTGTCATCCACAATGAAACAGATGCCCATCAACTCAAGTATCTTGTGCAATGACTATGCTAGTATCAGTCCGTTTGAAAGGACGAATATCAATGGTCAGTTTAGTGAGGATAAGCCAAGTGTAAACGAGAGAGTAATTGTTAAATTGACTTGCACGAATAAAGGCATGTCTAGTTTGAAGTTACTAATTGAATGCTATTATCTTTGGTGTAAATTACTCTGTTTCTACACTTGGTTGGTCAGATACGTCGTGTGTTTGTTGGTCATCTATGTTCTACGATACAATTATATGAGCGTGTTACCGTTCAGATTTGAGGATATAGCTCATAGAAGGAAGTTTGCAAATGAACTCTGCGACGATTTTCCAACCTAGAGCGTCAACCTGAGAAGGGTTGTAGGCGTACTGCTGTAAGTTCTACAGTTCTTCAAGGGTAGTTCGTCAAGGCAGAATCCACAACATTTGATGTGTTGATTGTGCATATGTTTGTGTTAAATAATTGTGTGGGTTCCAATTATTGTAATTGTTGGTTAATCTTGTTTGTGTCCGGACATTCCACAAATTACAATCGTCAACCTGAGAAGGTTTGTAGGCGTACTGGTGTAAGTCCTGCAATTCTTCAAAGGAATTCCACCAAGACATGATCGGCGAGGTTGTTTGTACTATTTGTATATACGTGTGGTGTGTCATATCAATTGGTGTTTTTTGGATTCATTAAGTTTACTCGGTGTTTTCGTATCTTGTTGTTATTGCGTAATTTTGGTAAAATTTTCGTCGTGATTACTGCTGCAGTTGTTTCGAGTCTTCTACATCCATGAATGAATTGATTGATGTTAAGGACAGCAGATGGGTCGTATACGCCGGGGAGGCTAGGCTATTGCTGAGAATGAAATGCACACGGAGATAATTGTTAGCTGCGGTCCGACACGCCGGGGAGAAAGAGTGTAAACGACTGAGGCTCGCATGCGTCATCGCTACTAGAACTGAGGCAGAATGAGTGACAAGCGATTGCAGTGGTAATTGGTAGTGAGTAGATAAGAGGATGTGCGTGGAGTATCATGAGGCGCAGCTATGGTCACGTTGCATTCTGCAAGAGTCATTCTAGTAAGTGGCGATTGTGTTGCAAGATGTCAAGAGGAGGTCTCTTTCTGGAGGCGTAGGTCGTCATTGATGTGTGAGATTGTGCTGTGGGTATGCTTGTGGTGTTGGCTTTTCTGTTTGTTTTCCATTTCAGCTCTGTCCGTGTGAACTAGGTTCTCGCAATGGCATCCAAGTCAACGTGTATTGGTCGTGAAGGAAAAATGGATGGATCGGATTTTGCCGGGGAGTGTCAATGGAGTTGAAGATTGAACGATCAATTCTTGGCTGTTTGCTCAAGATCAACTTCCCCAATTTTCGCGGAGGCATCAAAACGACAGTCATCGTCTCATCGGTCGCTGTTCAGAAAGAAGAGTGAAACATCGTCAGAAGTAATACAATGATTTATTATTGTAATATTTGTTTTCAGAGCTTAGTTCACTTATTCCTTTCATATGTTGTTGTAACAATACAGATTACTCAAGTCAACAATTTGTGTTTTGGTTTTTTGGTCCGTTATTACTAAGCGTTTCTGAGAATCTTCAGTCGATAGCGTGAGCCCGAGCGTAGCAAGAGCTGGGCATTGACGGATTACGATACGTGACTGACAGCCATCATTTTTCCAATCTTCAAAGTTGGGACAAGCGGAATGCTACTAGCTATAGACCAGTAGCTCTACTCCCATTGGTATCAAATGTGCTTAATATTATTATTGACGACCACATCAGGGAATATTTCGATAGGATTAATATACTACATGAAGCCCAACATGGTTTCAGAAAAGGCAGATCCTGCGTTACTAACCTACTGTCAGCTTGGGACGACTGGACATCATGCTGGGATATGAATGTACCAGTCCATGTGGTCTTCCTAGACTTTTAGAAGGCACTTGACACTGTTCACCATGACCTTCTCCTGCATAAAATAAGCCAGGCAGGCATAGGTGAGCCACTTCTGTCATGGTTAAAGTACTACCTAGCCGACAGGCAATTTTGCATTAAGGTTAACCGAATCCGATCATCTTGGCACAGGTCGTCATCAGGACTGTCGCAGGGTTCTATCCTCAGGCCACTGATGTTTTTGATTTTCATCAATGATCTACCACGCCGTCTGAGCTGCCCGACTCTCCTGTACGCTGACGACGTAAAAATATGGAGGGCGATAAAGTGTCCGGAGGACTCAGATAGGCTACAGGAAGACCTAAACCTTCTGGAAGACTGGGCGGTGGCCAGTGGCATGACTTTCAACTTGAAAAAGTGCAAAGTAGTGAAGTTGCGCACCTGTAGACTGCAGAATGCAAGTTACACCTTGTGCAATGAAAGCTTGTCCTGCACAACGTCGGAACGCGACTTAGGTCTAGTTCTAACGGAAAAAATGGACACAAGCGTAAATTACACAGGGGATGTAGCGAGTGCATATGCGGTCATACACTTTACGCATAGACAGTTAGGTGCACTCACTCCTGAGCTCTTTCTAAGGTTGTACAAAACATACGTCAGGCCACACCTTGAGGTGCATAATATTATTGCACCCCCAATGCTGAGAAGAGACACCAACCTCTTGGAAAGAGTCCAACGGCGGACAACAAAAGGAGTGGTTGGTCTCCAAAACAAACCATATGATGAAAGGCCGAAGAAATTAGGCCTGTTCACACTTAGCTACTGTCGGCTTAGAGGGATTTGATTACTGCCTACAAAATAACAAATGACCAGAATCACCCAAACAAAGGTGTTGTGCCATTGAGTAGGTATAGGCTCCCACGTGGAAATCCCAGAAGGATGGCTCACAAGAGGGCAAGGAACCGGGTGCGCTTCCGCTTCTTTTCACTGCGGGTTTTCCGTCCACGGAATTCCTTACCTGCAGATGTAGCTATGGCACCGTCTTTGGACGCCTTTAAGCGAAGGCTGGACAACCATGCAGCGACACAAGGACTGCATCCAAATGGCCTATCTCCTTAAAATCGCATACACCATTCAGGGTAGACAATTAAACTCGTCGTTTTACTTCTTTACATTCTCTCCCGTCTTACTCTCCTGACAACTTACTAATATTGTTATTATTAACATTATTATTATTACCGATATATATTATTCTTCAAACTTAATGAGCTGACTGTTGTTACGCTTTCCTATTTCCGTTTCTGTCTCTTAGTCTGAATAACTTCACTAATTATATCTATTATTATTATAATTACCATCTCTTTTCTCTTGTCGACGATACCGAAGGACTAACTGGCGAAAGGATCAACTCCAATCACAGTAGTAAAAGTCTTAACATACCTCATACTACAAACCACATACAATTAATCTCAGCACTACTCCCTTTTGAGTCAACCAAAGCTACGACAGTCGAGTGGCGGGAAAAGCTACGTAGAAGTTTACCGAAGATCAGGAACCTATACCTTACAATCAAGAAGCCAGCACAAAGAAATCAAATTGGTTTATACTAGCTCGTGAAAACAATATTGGATATTGGAAAAGTGAACCGATCAGGCACAATATTTGGAATGTGCGTTACGAAGTTTGTGTAATGATATAAAAACTAACATGATATCACTAAATGAGTCTCTTGTTTCCTCTTTTTCAGAAAAGAACGCTGGCCTGGCCGTGCTGGAACAGGTGGAGGACCGTTTGTCTAACCTTGTTATAAATGACAATGATTAGCTTGTACCCGGGCAATTCGACCCCTACGGGCTGGAAATATAGACCTTCCTCTCGCATCTTCCTCTTCTTCCTTCGCTGACTGTGTCTGTTGCTTCTGGGTGTCACAATTGGTGTCGGAGGTGTCCAAAACTCAATCTCGAAATGAAATCAGATTCTTCCGATCCTCCTGAAATCATCTCCACCCCAAAAGTCAACCCACAATCCCCAGACACAGAACACATCTTACCGGTGCGAGGATTACCAACTTTGGACATAAACAGCGATTATGAAATGTGGAAGATTCGCATGGAGTCTCTCTTATCCGGTCTTACTCCACACGCACAATATACTCAGATTATGCTAGCAATGAGTGACACCGCACTACGCCGTGCTATCGCTGGGGGCTTCTGCGCGTCCAAACCCATCAGCTACAACCGGCATGTCCTCGACGAATGTTTTGCCAAAACCTCCAGCCCTTCGGTGTACATGCACACCTTTCTCAGCCGCTGTCAAGAGCCCGGCGAAACAGCGTTCGATTACCTGCATCAACTCCGCGAGATGGCATCGCGCGCATTTCCCAACCTTCCCAACCCGAACCGAGATGATGTTATCTGTAGCCGTTTTGCCCAAGGTGTCTCATCATATGAGCTCAAGTGCCAACTTCTACGCCAGCCAGCAAAATCAGTCTCAGAGGCCATTGAGGTGGTAAAGCGATTCGACAGCGTCGAGCATATTCTCACTCCAACTGCCAGTACGCCCTGCTATGCTCTCGGGACCACCGAACGAAGAACAACCGTCCCAGCACCACGACAACGCCGGCCTAATGCTCCATCGTCAAACCAACCTCCAATTCCGTCCCAACGGCATGATGACCCCAGTAAGTGCTATTACTGTCGCCGGTTCGGGCGGCGAGCATGGAAATGTGGGCATAACAAAAAACCGCAAGGTGAGCCATGTTCTGATGTGTCATTATTTGATAATTGCTCGAAATCTCCCCTCCTCCTTGAAGGTAAACTCCAGGGCACTGACGTCACTTTTCTGGTGGACACCGGGGCATCATCCTCTGTTGTTCGCACGCAATTGGTCCAGACACTTGGGGTCAAACCTAAACCTCTCCCCAATCAGCTCCAGTTAATTACCGCCAATGGAGCCCCTATCAAGGTAACGGACATGGCCACACTTTCCGTGACGTTCCCAGGTTTTACTTGTGTTCAGTCATTCGTCATTTGTGATTATATACGATGGGACGCCATACTGGGCGTGGACTTCTTAACTGAAAAAAACGCTGTCATTGACCTAAGACGCTTTCGAATTCGGCTGGGGACACATAACCTCGCATGTCGCCGACCAGTCAACCGCAACCAGAGTGCTAATGTTTGTGCTTTACCCCAGATGACAGTGGTGAACATCCATGATAACCCCCACCTCAGTCTAAAAGACCGTACCGACACCCTGGCCCTGCTACAGGAGTACAGTGATGTATTTGACGATGGGCAAGTGATGGGGCGGACTAATATCGTACAGCACGAGATTCAGACAGGTGATAACTTGCCCATTAGGACGCCACCGCGACGAGTGCCCATTCATTACCAACAGCAGTTGGATACCATGATAACAGATATGTTACGAAAGAAGGTGATTAAACCGTCTACGTCATCGTGGGCATCTCCAATCGTTCTTGTGAAAAAGAAAGATGGTTCTCTCCGCCTCTGTGTCGACTATCGCCGCTTAAATGCAATCACACAACGGGATTCTTTTCCTTTGCCTCGCATCGACGCTACCTTAGATGCTTTAGGTGGGGCACAGTGGTTTTCCACACTAGATCTCGCTTCCGGCTATTGGCAAGTTGAAATTCGCCCAGAAGACCGCCCCAAAACTGCGTTCGTTGTGCCTACGGGGCTGTACGAATTCGAAACCATGCCATTTGGCCTGTCTAACGCCCCTGCTACGTTTCAACGGCTCATGCAAACAGTACTTGCAGGGCTAGTCCCCAAACAGTGCCTCATCTACCTGGACGATATCATCGTGTTCGGCCAGTCTCTCGAAGACCATCATGCCAACCTTCGCGCCGTATTTCAACGCTTACGCGAGAGTAACCTTAAGCTGCAAGCCTCAAAATGCAAATTCCTGCAGAAATCTGTTGTTTTCCTTGGACATGAGATTACTCCACAAGGAGTACATACGGATAGCAGCAAAACTCAAGCAGTTGTTAACTGGCCGACCCCTAAATCGACCGCTGACGTACGCAGTTTCATGGGACTCGCCTCCTATTACCGGCGTTTCGTCCAGAATTTCGCCAGTATAGCAGCCCCTCTCCATCGCCTGACAGAAAAAGGACGGAAATTCGTTTGGACAAATGAGTGCCAGGTAGCCTTTGACACGCTTAAAAAATGTCTAACTTCTCCCCCTGTCCTATCGTTTCCAGACACATCGGCTGGTAGCGGCCCCTTCATTCTGGATACCGACGCCAGTGCACATGCAATAGGAGCCGTTCTCTCGCAAACAACCTCTGACGGACAAATACGAGTGATAGCATATGCTAGTCGAATGCTAGACAAAAGAGGAACGCGGTATTCTACGACGCGACGTGAGATGCTAGCCCTCGTCTACTTCCTCTCCTACTTTCGTCATTACTTATTGGGGCGCAAATTTCGAGTCCGGACTGACCACAAGGCGTTACAGTGGTTGCAAAATTTTCGTGATGCCGACGGCCAACTTGCCCGCTGGCAGGAACGGTTACAGGAGTTTGATTTCACTTGTGAATACCGGCCTGGAAAACGACATGGTAACGCCGACTCTCTCTCTCGCCTGCCCGATTGCGAGAACACACTGAATGTGTTACTCGGTGCTGCAGCTGACACCGACTGGGCCTCCCTGCAAGCGGCGGACACAACAATACAGCCCATTTATTTACGTCAACAGCATGGGAACGATAAACCGACGTCCAAAGAACTACGGGATTTACCAGCAGCCACGCGGTGCATCTGCGAGAAGTGGGGTTTACTACGACTTATAGATGATGTTCTTTACATAGTGGAACCAAATGCCAACCCCCGACTCCTCGTCCCAACCGTTAAAGTACCCGAGCTTATTAGTCAGGTATATCATCAACTGGGACACGCTGGCCAACAGAAAACTGAACACGCCATCCGTCAACGCTTCTGGTGGCCACTTATTCACCACGATGTTATGGAGTTTTGCCGCAATTGCGCTATATGTGCGCAGATCAAACAGCCTAAGCCAACTCCCCGAGCACCCCTAGTACCTATGCTGACCGAAGCCCCTAATCATCGAGTTGGAGTCGACATCATTGGGCCAGTACCAACATCGAGACGCGGGAATCGTTATATACTTGTCATGGTCGACTATTTCACCAAGTGGTGCGAAGCAGTCCCCTTGCAGCAACAAGATGCCCTGACGATCGGGCGAGCTTTCATCGACAACTGGGTGTCCCGTTTTGGTGCCCCTCTTTATCTACACTCTGATCAAGGCGCTGCTTTCGAGAGTCTTCTTATCTCTCACATCTGCAATGCTTTCGGCATTCGAAAGACCCATACTACGCCTTATCATCCACAAGGGAATGGACTGGTGGAACGCACCAACCGAACCATCAAGCATCTTCTCCGTGCCTTTTTGCACAACGCACCGGAGAACACCTGGGACGATGTCCTGCCTCAATGCTTGCTTGCATACCGCTCCTCCGTGCATTCGTCGACAGGATTTTCCCCGGCTCTACTCTTGTTTGGGCATGAACTTCGCCTTCCTGTTGAGATCCGGACACCGTTGCTACCATACGAGAAGATCGACTGTATTCCCTACGTCCGCAACCTTCGTCACCACCTCGACACAGCCTAAAACCTAACACGTCGACATCTGCAGTCTTCTTCGCAGCATCAGAAAAGCAACTATGATCGGTTTGCCCACGGACCAACCTATTCCCCGGGTGACTACGCCTGGCTCCATCGGCCGTCAGTCCCTGCCGGTTCGTGCCCCAAGTTCTACGCCCCCTGGCAAGGCCCATATGAAATCGTACAGCACCGAACTCCAACTACATATGTCCTGCGGAACTTGCGACGCTCCCAGGAAAATCTCATCTCAGCACATTACAACCAGCTGAAACCACACTGTCCAGCAGCTGTCAAAGAACCGTCGACATCTTCGCAACCGCCACCCGCTACGACCTACTTCGAGGTGCCCACTGACGGAGGTAGTGCATACCCTATACCGCCACCAGGCACTGAGGACAGTGCCTCCAGAGGGGAGGGAGCGATGCAGTGATATAAAAACTAACATGATATCACTAAATGAGTCTCTTGTTTCCTCTTTTTCAGAAAAGAACGCTGGCCTGGCCGTGCTGGAACAGGTGGAGGACCGTTTGTCTAACCTTGTTATAAATGACAATGATTAGCTTGTACCCGGGCAATTCGACCCCTACGGGCTGGAAATATAGACCTTCCTCTCGCATCTTCCTCTTCTTCCTTCGCTGACTGTGTCTGTTGCTTCTTGGTGTTACATTTGGGATAGGATAGAGGCACAAATCAGCTGATTTCTGCAGTTTTAAGGTGTTATCGTGGCGTTGTGTTTGGGCTATTCTACGTTGTTTTTACTAGTTTTTTCGACAAAAATGCACTTTAAAAATCGTATTTTAACGAAATAACGTGTAAAAAGTGAGAAAAATAGTCGTTTTCAATGTGTTGACGAAATGCTGTCTTTTCATCGAATTGACATACTGAGGTGCATAAGAAATGACAGAATCCGTTGAAAAATGTCAATTATGATAGAAAATGCTAATTATTTCCAAATTTTGTAGTTCACTTTACTTAAATGATGAGAAGTGGGTTAAATATCGAGGTAATTATGATTTCATGATCTTTACAAAATTTCACAGTAATAAAGAAAACTGAGTCGGTTATTTCGTCAGATAACGGCGAAGGGACAGTCATTTAACTAGTAGGTTCTGTATTTTAAGTTCATTTATTTAACTCATCATTTCTTGATTGAATTTTTATTTTTAATTTCCAGATTATGGTCTTCACTTCCGCAATCACTCAATACATTTAGACATTCTAAGTGGGATTAAAAACGATAATATTTGTGCAAATGATGAAATATTTGTGATATTACTAATGTATTTATCGAAATAAATATTCTTTTAAAAATTTTGTACTATTAATACAAACGTTTGTCGAGTTGTAAAGTGATGCCAGTGTAGAAGACGTGATATTCGTAAAGCGCCATATTTACACGTTGTTGAATTTGGTCCCTATGGGGATACAGTTATTGCTTTTGATTAATTGCTTTCGCTGGTAAATCTTAAACAGCCAATTTTCGCAATAAAAGCCTATTTAATGAGTCACAGTGTTTTATGATAACAAAATAATCAATGAAGTTTAGTCAACTAATGCACGAGTCTAAGTGTTGATGTCATCATGTAAGAGCCTTTTGATACGGAATGATAACAAAAGAAGAGTAATGTAGTTTTCTCTTTGTTACCTAGTGATTTCCTTAGAGATAGTAGCGCTAAACGCAACATAAGAATAACAGACTATTTGTGATAAATGGGATATACGTTGCAAAGTGCACTTGAAGTGCCTAGATTACCAATACAAGTCGTATAGAACCTACGTTTGCTAGGTTATGATCGTTATTACAGTACAAACACATGTTTGGCGTCTACTTTCTTAACAATCCTGAATATTATTCTTACACGCAACTGAAACACCTTACGCAAGGCTTGATGACGCATTGAGGAAATAATAATAGTTTAAGACTGACGCATTTCACATAAGTATTAATACGTTGCCTATCATTCTCGTTAACTCTACAATGTCCTCAAAATGATAAGTACAAGAGACAAAGTAAGTCAACATAAATGCATATATTTGTAAGGAAACAATAAACAATCAAGCTAAAAATGACTCAGAATGAAAGAGTACATATCTACGCTAAAAGAGTTAATAACTATCCAGTTAAAAAATTACAGTTGTAGAGTATTTTATAGCTGTGTAAGTGTTGAAGCTAGACTTAAGATAGTCTTCGATATCACCACACTTACTAAAAACTTCACCGTCTTATGACTTTACGAGTACTCTACCTAACGTGTAAGTACTGATTAACTCAATCAAAGTTTAAAAGCTAACAATGGAAAGAATTCTTAGTATGAGTTGTATTTAACGTAACTAAATAACAGATTTAATAAATAAAGTGACTGTACAACTTAGCTGCAGACGTTACTGGAGGTAGGCTCGGAGAGTGTGCAGAAAGAGAGCACAACAAGAGAGCGAACCAATGAACGTACGGAAGACTCACAAGTCAAAAGGTAAAACGTGGATCACCGTGGGTGAGTCAGTTTAAACAAAAGTTCAAAGGTACAATGTGCACTACAGGTTATCCCCCCCTAGAAGGTTGGTGGGAAGCCAGCAAGCTTCGATATACAACAGTAGGATGGCTTGGCACAATAGCAATGAGTGAATGAGAAGGTTTGAAAATAGCAATAGTAAAAAAAGAAATTTTACCGAAAGGAAAGAAAGCAAAAGAAAAGAAAAAAAATTAAGGTAAGTTGGAAGTGGTATGTACATGATTAGTGAAGTAAGACGGAATATGATAAGAAATGACGCTGGTGCCTTGTGTGGTTGTAAGCTTCTGCGGTCTGGTGTTTTTTTAAATTTTTTTTCTTTTTTTTGTCTTTCATATTTTTATTAATCTTTTTTGGTATTTTTTTATTGTATTGTATTTATCGATTCATTTTTTTAATTCCGCACTATTACAAGCTTACTTATGTGGAGGTTTGATGGTAAACCTCTGGCGCCGAGGCTGTCGTAGCAAGAAGGTGACTCATTATGTCTAACTTTCATATTAGACCAATGCTCCCTTCCTCCGCTTCAACAGAACCTAGCAGTCATGTTAAAGGCAATCATTATACCAGCGTATGATAAGGAGCAGGGTAAAAAAAACAACAGAAGAAAATGGGAAAGAAGGTTAAGATTTCAAAATCGGTGTAAAGGTACTACAAAAGCTTGTGCGAAATCAATGCGAGGAAAAGTGGTGCAACTTGGAAGTAGTACGTTAGAATGAGATAAAACAAAGGAAGTTTCTACCCTGTGAGAACTTATAAAATTACAGAGAAGTTAGTACATAACCAATAGCTATGAGTAGTTATCATTACCAAAATTACTTTGTTCATGTTGCTAAGTGCATAACTAAGATGATGCATAATGTTTATAAGTACGGTTCACAAAATAAATGAATTGCAGGAGGGCATAAACCCGAAGGAATATAGTACAGGCTGTGAAAATAAATTGAGCGGATTACTATGTACAGCATAGAAGTGAAGCATTTATGCGCAAAAAATATGTATATCTGTCCATTTAACTATACAGTGGAAGTTTTTTTTGTTTTTTTTTTAAATCTTTTTTTTATTAAAAAAATTTTTTGTTTATTTATTATTATTTTACATTTTTTTACTTTTTTGTATTTTCTTTTTTTTAAATATTTTTTTTTATAAAAATTTTTTTAATAATAATTAATTTTTTTTTGAAAAAGAAAGGTAATATACTGTTCATAATTCCTCTTTTGGTGTGGGTTACAAGATGACATGAGAAGCCAACTGATCTAGCGAGTAGATTGAGATGAAATAGATGAAAAATTAGGGGTAAAAACAAACTGCTGCTGGTCCTCTGTAACGAGAGATAAAGATTAAAAGGATTAGTGAGGGTTAAAACGACTACTCCCAGAAGCGGGACCAAATAGATTAAATATAGCAGAATTGAATAAGAAATTGTGACAAGGAATAAAAAATCACTAGTAGCATTACCTATGGATTAGTTCAGTGAAAGAATTCTACGAACCTCTTGGGCCAGTGAACACGTCGACCAGCACGTGTGACAGGGGTCTTACTGGTGACGGTAGGAGAATCATCATTCACCACTGGAGGTGAGGTAGTTGAGTCTGGACAAGGACTAGGTTCAGTGGGGCTATTTGATTGAGCCGATGGGGAGGGTGAAGGTTCTTCAGTGTATGCCGCTTTAAGTCTGTCTATGCTGACAGTGTCTGGGCGGCCGCATCGGTCAATAACGAAAAATTTATCTTTACGACTAAGGACCTTAAAAGGCCCGTCATACGGTGGTTGTAATGGCTTTCGTATGGCGTCGTGACGCACGAAAACGTGTGTACAGTCATCAAGTCGCCGATCAACCTGAACCTTTCGGTTCTGAGTGCGTGTGGAAACTGGTCGGAGTCGCTGCATAAAACTTTTAAGTTGCTGAGCGTAACGGGTGGTATCGGGAAATTTGGCTCGAAAGTTTCGGGAGCGATTAGCTCGCCTGGTAAACGCATGGTGGTACCGTACACCAATTCAGCTGGCGAGCACTGCAGATCCCCCTTAAGCGTAGCCCGGATGCTAAGCAGGACCAGTGGTAGCGAATCTGTCCACTTACTGTTGTCCACTGCCATCAACGCAGCTTTGAGTTGACGGTGGAAACGTTCTACTAGGCCATTTGCCGCGGGATGATACGCGGTTGTGCGAATGCGTTTGCATCCCAGCATCTCTAACAATTCTTTGAAGCTTGTGGATTCAAATTGTTGTCCGCGGTCGGTAGTGACAGTTGCGGGACATCCAAAATGGGCAACCCAGCCATCCATGAAGGCACGACAGACGGTTTGAGCCGTTACATCTGGTATCGGAATGGCTTCCGGCCAACGTGTGAAACGATCCACACATGTGAGTAAATACGAGCAGCCGTTAGACGGGGGCAGAGGCCCTACTATATCCAGGTGGATATGATGGAACCGAGCGTCTGGGGTCGCAAACGTCCCCAACGGCGTGATGTTATGCTTGGTGACTTTAGCACGTTGGCATTGCACACAAGCACGTGTCCATTGACGCACATCACGGTTCATACCGGGCCACGCAAATCTCGCAGAAATCAACTTGTCCGTTGCTCGTATGCCAGGATGGGAGAGGTTGTGGAGTGACTCAAACACAGTTCGGCGTAAAGACGTGGGAACAATCGGTCGAGGAGTACCAGTTGACATATCGCAAAGTATAGTTGCCTCACTGTTTAGCAAGGGGACGCGTTCTATCTTCAGTGAGGTTTTATTTGACAGGTGTTCTAAGTTCAAATCGTTCAGTTGGAGTTCGGCCATTTTATGAAGATCGATGGTTGGTGGTACGGACGTAGCACATACGCGAGACAAAGCGTCTGCTACCGCGTTATCCGATCCAGAAACGTGCTGGATATCAGAAGTGAACTGGGAAATATAGTCTAAATGGCGTGATTCTCGCGGTGAATACCGGTCTGAAGTAGTGTGGAGGGCGTACGTCAATGGCTTATGGTCGGTAAATACCGTAAATTGCCGGCCTTCCACGAAGTGACGAAAATGCTTGACAGCAGCGTAGACAGCGAGAAGTTCCCTACCGAATGTGCTGTATCGAGATTCGCATGCGGTAAGTTTACGTGAAAAGAAAGCAATCGGTAGCCATACATTAGCCATACGCTGTTGTAGGACGGCTCCGATCGCAGTATTAGAGGCATCTACGGAGATGCTGATTGGAAGTTGAACATCTAGATGGACCAACATTGTGGCGTCAGCAATAGCTTTCTTGATAGCTGCAAAAGCTGTCGAGGCTTCCTTAGTGAACACCAAAGACTTGCATTTCCCTTTAAGCATATCAGTCAAGGGGGTCACGATATGAGCACACTGTGGGATAAAGCGACGGTAGTAACTAACCATCCCGAGAAAAGTGCGTAGTGCCTTGGGAGAAGTGGGTAGAGGGAAGTTTTGAATAGCTTCTACCCGGTCAGGTAACGGATAAATTCCATCTTTGTCTATCCTATGTCCCAAAAAATTCAGGGAAGTGACTCCAATCTGACACTTCGGCAAGTTGAGTGTGAGGGAGTGTGTCACAAGTCTTCGGAAAACTGTCTGCAAATGAAGTTGATGAGTGGCTTCATCTGGACTAGCTACCAAGATATCGTCCAGATAGGCAAAGGCGAAATCAAGCCCGCGCAAAACGTCATGTATAAAACGCTGGAAGGTTTGGGCAGCGTTCCGTAAGCCAAAAGGCATTCGAAGAAACTCGAACAGGCCAAACGGTGTAATCACAGCAGTCTTAGGTATATCCTCGGGGTCGACGGGAATCTGGTAGTAAGCCCGTGTAAGGTCCAGTTTGCTGAATACTCGAGCTCCCTTGAGTGAGGCGGTTAAATCGTGTATGTGAGGGACAGGGTAGCGATCGGGAACAGTTTGTGCGTTTAGTCTGCGGTAGTCGCCACAAGGACGCCAATCTAAACCGTTATTCTTAGGTACCAGGTGCAACGGTGAGGACCACGGGCTGCTGGATGGCCTAATAATCCCCATTTCTAGCATATGCTCAAACTCCGCTTTGACAACCTTTAGTTTTTCTGGGGATAGTCGCCTCGGCTTTGCGAAAACTGGCGGGCCAGTAGTGACAATATGGTGTTTGACGTTGGAAGTCGCACATGGCAGGCCGCTGCTAGGTTTGAACAAATCTGAAAAAGACTGCAGTATATGCGAATAAGGACCAGTGCTAGTGGGTGTGGCATATACAGGGCTGAGGGCTGGGCCTTGTGTGACGATACCGCTGACGGAGAGGTTTGTGACAGGATCTCTTAACTTATGATTACCTGTATCTACCAGTAATTGGTAGTGCTGCAATAGATCCATGCCAATTATACCTGTGGTAACGTCTGCCACCAGGAAGACCCAACGAAGTGAACGACGCAAACCGATGTTAAGATCTATAAAGCGCCTGCCGAACGTAGCAATTGGCGAACCGTTTGCGGCTCGTAGTTGAAGAGACATTGGCCGCCTGCGCTCCTCTACTGTGGGTGGGATTACACTGACCTCTGCTCCGGTATCAATTAGGAAGCGTATCCCAGTGTTACGGTCGGTAACATAGAAGAGGCGACATGAGAGTGGTTCGCCAGCGACGTTAGTCGCCAGTACGTGCTGGCTTGCTAGTTTCCCGATTGTTGAACATCGAAGGTGCACGGGCGAGTGCACTTTTGGGCTTTTGCTCCGTAACGTCGATGATACCAGCACACTCCAGGCTGGTTACTTCGGGACTGTCGGCGCTTGCTGCCAGCACGTGCCAAGGGTCTACTACTACGCGAACTCGAGGGACTGCGTGCACGACTCCTGGAGTTCATCTCCTGTCGTATACTACAGATCTCCTCGTATAGCTTGGCTATATGGGCCACCGCGTCAAAGCTTGATGACCCCCCGTCAGACGAATCTTTAGTCTGAGCAGGAGCAGCAGTTACTGTTGCGGAAATGCCAATTTTAGGATTGATGGCCTCCACAGCTCTATCAGCTGCCTCGGCTATCTCCTGTAAGGGGTACTTGTAGATCGGTGCTAAGATACCCTGGACTGCCTGAGGTAATCTTTGAAGCCAAAGTTGTTTGAGAAAAACCTCGTCAATTTTAAAGTCCGCCACCAGCTGCTTCATCTGCCTCAACATTTGTGAGGGCTTGCGGTCACCTAACTGAACATCACGGAAAAGTTCCTGCACTTTCTGTTGGTCAGTAAGTGCGACTCGTTGAATTAACGCCTGTTTGAGCCGCTCGTACCGATCCGGAGACGGATCTGCGAGAACGTCAGCCACCTCGTCTATGACACTTTCGGGTAGGCTCACAATCACGTGGTTTACTTTGGTCTCTTGTGAGTGTATGTGTCTAATGGCAAACTGAGCCTCTATATGATTAAACCATGCAGCTGGACGATGTGTCCAGAAGGCGGGGAGTTGCAGCGTTATAGCCATCTCTGACGCAGAACTGTTGTCAGCCATCTTGCACACAGGACACAATATTAACAAGGTGATAAAAAAAACAATATAAGTACAAAGAAAACAAATCAAATCTTTATAACCGTGCGTGAAAGAAAAAAATAACAAAATAAACGGTACGTAAAAAGAATTGTTAACACGTTAAGCTACTATGGCGGAAAACGGTGAAAACGGGCTCACCACTTGTAAGTGTTGAAGCTAGACTTAAGATAGTCTTCGATATCACCACACTTACTAAAAACTTCACCGTCTTATGACTTTACGAGTACTCTACCTAACGTGTAAGTACTGATTAACTCAATCAAAGTTTAAAAGCTAACAATGGAAAGAATTCTTAGTATGAGTTGTATTTAACGTAACTAAATAACAGATTTAATAAATAAAGTGACTGTACAACTTAGCTGCAGACGTTACTGGAGGTAGGCTCGGAGAGTGTGCAGAAAGAGAGCACAACAAGAGAGCGAACCAATGAACGTACGGAAGACTCACAACTCAAAAGATAAAACGTGGATCACCGTGGGTGAGTCAGTTTAAACAAAAGTTCAAAGGTACAATGTGCACTACAGCTGCATCATAGTCATCATAAAGTCCACCAAACACTTCACCCGCAACATCTGTATCAGTTTGCCTCTGTTGTTAGTGGTATTGAACCAGTCTTTGCCGTTTTCGTCACCACCAGGCCCGTTCGGAGAAACTGGATGTGAGCTTTTCAAGCAGAGATTGAGACTGTATTCCTTCGAATGCCTTCGACCGTATTGAGAAATATCTGAGGATGTAAACATATCAGGTAAGTTAATCTTACCTCTGGTGAACAATTCCTAATCTTAGCCACACTTAATATGTGAACAAGGCAAGGAACAACCACAGAGTTGGTGAAATTCTGAAGATTAGTCGTCCATATATTCCACGATAGATTTCAGGAATTGTGTAATTTCCAAATCACCTGTCACACTTTCTCTTCTATAAAAAGCAAATATTAGACAAGTGACTCTTATCCATCCGTTACAGCTAACTGAAAGAGACAAAATTTTCAAACTTTATACTTCTTTGATTAAGTTACTCAGTAGTATTCTCCTTGTGAGTGGATCTAATGCTTCTCACATCTGTGAAATTTATAAGCATGTTAACTTGTCCCTTTAACCAAAAAATACAAAGTCTATCCCCTTTTATTATTGCTATTTCAAAGCCCGCCTCAGTAACGTAAGGCACGTATTAGCCGCAACGTTTACGTAAAGGAAAATCTACCAATCACTGCGTGCATAAGTGACCTTCAAATGCTCAGCCTCTGCATAAGCCATTTGTGCCGCTATCCTTTCTCGAAAAGTTTGTATAGTAGGTAATGTAATAGTTATAAATGGTAAGGTTATGCATCAGTAATGACGAGAAAGAATGTGTGGTAGACCTTAGACTCTGTTAGTTGAGTATCCCAAATTAAAATAGAAAATAAAATGCCAGATAAGTTAAGTTACTGGAAGAATATATTAAAGTTTTGTTATTTGGGTATTTACAAGGTCCAAAATACACAATTAACGTAATAGACTCCAGAGGTATTGCGGGAAGACTGCTCCAATACTAATTCTCCAATGTTGATGTCGCCGGAGGTCAACCAATGTACGTAGGAAGAAACAACGGTGTTGCTGCGAAAATTTGAGATAGAAAGCAGGTGGTTAGAATTGATCAGCGGCAGTTGAGATGGTGGAGAAGACGGTGAGTCGAAGGCAGAACTACATTTTCATTCAAAACCCGAGGTAAGGTACAAAGTACGGAGATTATGATTAAAACAAAGTAATGTACAATACGTTCATTTCTTACATAGTAGTAAAGATTGGATAAGTTTATTTTTGAGGACTCCACAGATGTTGAGTATCGAGGTACCTCAATACTGATTATGATTTCATGATCTTTACAAAGTATTACAGCGAGAAAGAAATGTGAGTTGGTTATTTAGTCAAGTAACGGTGAAGAGACAGTCATCTAATTGGTAAGTACTGTGTTTTAGGTTTTTTATTTAATTCATCACTTCCTGACTGAAGTCTTGTCGTTTTTAATTTCCAGATTACGGTCTTCACTCTCGCGATCACTCAGTATATTTGGATATTCTAATGGGACTAAAACAGGTAATATGTTTGCAAATAATGAAATATTTGTGAAATAAATGTTTTTTAAAAGAACTTTGCACTCCATTCATAGATGATTAATACTTACTATTTTTCAAGTTGAAAAGTGCTACCAGTGTAAAACCTCATTATTCGTGGAATGTCATATTTGCATTTGATTGGATTTGAGCATGATGGGGTACTAATATTACTTTTGAGCAATTAATTCCACTAGTAAACCGTAAACAGGCGATATGCATAACAAAAGCCTATCAAATGAATTGCAGTATTTTATGATGACAAAATAATCAATTAAGTTTAGTGACGTGATCAGCTAATACACAAGCCTAAGTGTTGATGTGATCATTTAAGAGCCTATTGATACGATGTGATAACACAAGAAGAGTAATTTAGTTATTATTACCTTTATTACCTAACGATTTCCTTTGAGGTAGTGGCGTTAAACGCAACATAAGAATAATAGAGTATTCGTGATAAATAGGATATACGTTGCATAGTGTACTTGAAGTGCCTAGACCACCGAAACAAGTCGTGTACGTGTAGAACCTACGGTCGCTAAATTATATTTCGTTATTCCATTTCAAACACGGCTATTTTCTTCTTAAAACTAGTAAAAACTAATATTATGCGCAACAGGATTGAACGCAGCTGAAGCACATCACGCATTGAAGAAGTAATAACGGTTAAGGACTGACGCATTTCTCATGAGCATTACAAATTCACCTATCATTCTCGTTAATTATGCAATGTCTCCAAAAGGATAAGGAAAAGAGACAAAGTTAGTCGACATAAATGCATATATTTGCAAGGAAACAATAATCAATCAAGTTAAAAATAATTCAGAATGAAAGAGTACATATCTACAATAAAAGGAGTTAATAACAAACCAGTGAAAAATTACAGTTGTGAAGTTTTTGTATAAGTGCGTCACAGTCATCATAAAGTCAGTTAATCACTCTATCCAAAACATCTGCATCAGTTTGCCTGCATTGGTAGTGGTGTTGGACCAGTCTTTGCAATTTTTGTCACCACTAGATCCGTTCGGAGAAACTGGATACGATCTTTTCAAGCAAGGATTGATATTGCATTCCTTCGAATACCACCATTGAGAAATACCTGAAGGTGTCTACGTATCAGGTAAGCTGATGAATAATTCATCATCTTAGGCATACCGGGAGGGAAAAAAACTTAGAATTGGTGAAATTCTACATTGTCGTCCATATATTCCACGGTAGATTTGAATAGCTGCAGAACTTCCAAAACTTCACAATTTCTCTTCTGTAAAGAGCAAATATTACACAAGTGACTCCCTTATCCATCCGTTACAACTCACTGAAAGCGATCAAATTTTGAAACTTTTTGCTCCTTCTACGCAATAATGTTCTTCTCGTTAGTGGATTCAATGTTTACCACACCTGTGAAGTTTATACATATATTAACTTGTTCCCTTGAGCCAAAATATATAGTGTCTATATTATTTTATTATTGATATTTCAGAGCGCGCCTCAGTAACCTACAACACGTATTAACGTTTACGCAAAGGTAAATCTATCAATCACAATGAGTATAAATGACCCTCAAGTACTCAGCCCGTTTGTGCCATTTGTCTTTTAAACACTCTTGTATAATTCAGGCTTTTGTTGCGTTATTCGCCCAAAAAGTTTACAGATTAACTTTAACTCAGTTTATTCCGGTCAAAGTTAGCTTTCTGTACAGTTTTGACTCTTTTTCTCACACGAAGTGTGTTCTTGTAACACCATAGTTATTATGGTGACTCTGAACTATGGCAACCCAAGCCGAAACTACCCAGTGAACGTATAAATGACTTTGACAATGACAACTTTGAGGCTGGAATTATCCGGCATGTTGGTTGAAATTTCGTTGAGTAAATTTGTTTTTTTTCAATAAAATTGTGTTAGTTTATGAGTATATAGATCGATTGATTTTTGTTTAAAATGAACTCTGTGCAAGTATGTTAAAATTGTTGTTGTAGATATATTTAATAATGTCTTTGCCATGTAAGCAGCTGACGAGAAAGCAACGAAATAAAAGATGGTACCATTTTATTCTGCTAAAACTGTAGTTCTTGCTTTGTTCAAATTCATGAAGGGGAATAAATGTATGAAAATTGTGTTATATGTTTCCTGGATTGATAGGAGTTCTCATTTTCTGGCTAGTTATGTTGGTGTCCGCGTCATGTAATCTGACTACGGTACACTCTAAGCATATTGGCTGTAATGATCAGTGTTTCATGCGGAATGAGACAAAACATCATAATAATGAGGAAGACGGGGTAATGTCATCTACAACCAACAAGGTGTATACCACTTCAACAGGAATGTAGGTAGTATTCACACTCAGTTTTGCAAATATTTCTAAATGTCATTTGTTTTTATGTAGTGCTCTGAAGCATCTGGTTAATCTACTGACCATGTTTAGATCATAGGAGCATAAACTCAAAAAATAACACTGATGTTAACAATGGATGTCAAATTTAGTATCTTTTTCAAGTTTGATTTACATTTGTTTTTATGACTAGGCTTTGCATCCGGAATGACTTAGAGGGATATACTAAGGACTCTTGGATGCCGTTGAATTTGCTCATATTATATTTACTTGCTTAGTCTGCGTTTCAGATTTCGCGGAAAACGATGCGCAAATGATCAGACTAAGACCTTCCAACAGCTTTTACATTCAGATATTTTCCGCAGTTATAGGTTTGCTGTAATGCTTTCCTACACACTTTCACTAGCTGATGTAAATTTATATAAACATTGGGATGCTAACATATGTTTAATTAGATGGGTGGTTCTCATCATTATAGTTTACTAAAGCATTACCCTGGCTGACTGCTGTCTTCGGCATTTAGAATATGCTATGAAACAGGGAGAGAAATTTCATTAGCGTCAATATTTAGGTGACTGGTCATTGTCAGATTTTGTGTTCTTCAAACTCCAACTAAATGACTCATGCTGAAACTGCTCAATTCGCTCTTTCTACTGTCATACCTGCCTAAAGTATGAAAACACATATACTTTTATTTCATTCACTTATCTGCTTGGATTAGTACCCATTTACTTCAGAAGAACATAATAATCTAAAGAGGATCCCATTTCCTTGTAATGATATTGGTTTTGTGAACTTGGAATGATAAACTATTTAATTTAGTGAATACATGGATAACACTTCGATAACTTTCGTCCTTCTCTATGTTACCTGATCATTATTTAATTTAACCTATAACCTGATATATGTGACCATATAACAGAGTATTTAATTTTATAAATATGCAGATATAAATGGTGGTATTTTCATTACCCTTTTTTGTAATTATAGTGCAGATATTCTCCCCTCAGTAGGTTGATGCTTATGTGTAGTAATTTATTGTACTTGAAATATTAATATTTTGAGATGACGGAATTATAAGAATCCAAACAAAACACAGAGAGGGCAGCAATCAGGAATTTGTATTTAGCGGAATTATTATGCAATTCATATATATGAAACATATCAACAGTCAACAGCAAGTATTTTAAACAATACAGAGATAGAAATTGTCAATCACCACATCCGCCACACCTCGAATATCTCCTTGAGTATTTATAACGATGTTCCGGTTTGCTTGCAAGTAGCTTCGACCTAACTGATTCTGTGATATTATTTTCAACAGTATTATCTGGACTTATTTCTGAATTATCTACAAAATCAGGATTATTAGCGGAATCAATAATATTATAATTGGAACGACCTACTTCATTTATTGTCACTTTGTCCAGGTGTCTGTTATGAACTGAGTGATCTTTGATGTCTAATATCCTCACCACTCGACTTCCCAGTTTTTGTAGTATAATTCCAACAGAAGGTCTATAGTTATTATCTTTGTAATAATGTACATTAGAAGTCGTGGACATCAGATGCTTTTTGAGTATTCGAGATTTGAAACGCTTTGCAGGACTTTCACGGGTACTTGTATGCTCTGCATTCGACAGACGTAGTCTATGCATATGCAGTAATTCCTCAATTTTAATCAGTTCCTCTCTCATCTCATTCAGTTTTTTTCGTGTCTTCAACAGTTCGCACTGTAACTCAGCTACCTCATCTTTGAAAACAGTTGACGCTTGAGTTGGCGAACTTGTAGTGGAGGTTTTCATCGGATTAGCTTGAGTATTTTGAAAGGTTGAAAGACACATTGACTCCATTTTACTAGACAGATTCGAAGAATCATAAGAATTCTGAGTAACTTAAGTATTTGGACTTCTGCAAACAGACTTGATGTGTCCAACTTTACCACATTTATGGCACTTAGCACTCCGAAAACCGCAAGTGCTTCGTAGATGTAACTTTCCACAGGATAAACACGGTTTAATGTTTTTGATCTCTCTCTGCATTCTGTTACCTGTGGACGGCAGTTTGGATTGCTTTCCATGAACACTTGTATTTTCGACTTTAGAAAGCATAACATCAGACACTGACGTAGTGGGAGCAGAGTATTCATTATTGACATCTTCATATGTAATACATACATCTTTAGCAGTTTGAAACGTACAAGAAGGAATCTGAATTAACTGTTTCTCTAACTTAGGAATATTGATTCCAGCAATTAGACGATCACGTAGTTGAGTGTGCAGCTGATCTCCAAAATTACACTTTGAGGCTTGAATTTGGAGTTGTAGTATAAAGTCTCTTATCTTCTGATTGGGAGAACGTACCAGTTTGTTGAACTGAGCCCTCTCTCTGGTCTCAAAAGTAGTTACATGGAAATGATCTATAAGAATTTCACGGAGCTTAGCATATGGCATAGAAATGGGTTTATCTGGAAACGCCAGATTCTTCACCAGGCTATATGCATCAAGCCCAATAGCAGTGATGAAATGAGCAGGTATTTTGTCATCCTGAACAGTCTTGGAAATGCACCACGCATCGAAGCATTCCAAATAATCAGCAATCTCCCGCGGAGACCCATTAATGAAGAATTTTCCCAGGTTATTTAGCTCCATCGCGACGCCAATTTGTAGTAATTTGTTGCACTTGGAGTATTAGTATTTCGAGATGACCGAATTACACGAATCCAAACAAAACACAGAGAGGGCAGAACTCAGGAATTTGTATTTTGCGGAATTATTATGCAATTCATATATATGAAACATATCAACAGTCAACAGTAAGTATTTTAAACAATACAGAGATAGAAATTGTCAATCACCACATTATGCTAAATGTTTATGATTTCATTTTCCATCATTCAGCATGCACGTATTCTGAGTGCGTTAGTTACAAGCACAAATCGTAATTCACGTGCTCTAGTTATTGAGTCAGGCAGTGGATACCTCACAGCATGTATATCGATTTTGGTAAGTCTGTTTTACTAAAATATAATGTTTATTATTTTTTTGCTGGATATATTTGTCGTTCACGGAAAGCCTTGGATTAAATTTCCATGGATATTGACACTAGTTATTAGATTAATATGTGTAGACCTTAAGAAACGTTGAGACTGAGTTATGCTAATTACTACAATATCTACATCGGAGTGTTCTTGTGGACTAATTTTGAATACTTGTCATCAAATGAAATGTATTATGATACCACTTTACTTAGTATAATGAATAGCTTCTAGATCAATCAACAGTTATGCATTAACGTTTAGAGGCTGATGGTATTGACGTTCGCGAATTGAACTAAGTATATAACTCAAGATCTTATACCAACAACTTCTATCTTATTTGATTCTCGTGTACCAAAGGTAAAGCAAAACACCACAATTGATTGTCCAAATTACGAGATATATTTCGGAACCAAATCGCGGATTGAAGCGGAAGCTAAGCTAGCTAGTTATCGTGCACGAAAGTGACGCGACGGAGTACCAAATGGCGGGGATGCTTAACGGGGGGCCTTCAGCTAAACAGGTCGAATTAAACTCCAAGGGTCAACATCCAATGTTCACAGATGATTCTTATGGTCACGATGTAATTCTTTTCTTAGACATAATCTATTCCTATGGTCAATAATTTTGGGGAATTATTTACCGCTACAAATGTATAAAAGCTGCCTCTATTAATATTGTGCCAATGCGTGTTTAGCTCACTGCTAGGCTAACAAATGTAGGTGGTTCTCGTGATTGTTGCAAGTGCAGTGCAGTGAGGAAGGGAATAATTCGTTTAATTTCCCTCACTGCTTCCCTTAGTGCAATTATTCAGTGTGTACTAATAATCTACACATTGTTTGTGTTGATTGAGAGAATTGCATCTAGTTTCATAAATATGAGTTTTAAAATCTCTTTATTTTGGTCACTAATTTATTTAGGAAGCTTTAACCGTTACAGTGTCAGCGAGTCATATCGACGGAGTCTCAAGCAAACAGCTCAACAACGGCAGTCTTCTTTTACAATCCTGCGTAAAACATCCCACTTAAACGTATAAGAGTTAACTGACAGTCTTAATGAAAATAGACAATATTACTATTAGAAATAGCTCTAAATTCATTGGAATTTGTAACTTTTATCTAGTTGTGTGAATAGACAGCCAACAAATATCCTTACAAATGCATAAGACTGAGTTGTCTTCACAAATTTCACCGTTGGTTAAGCATCCGAAAGCCAACTATGGACCAATTATATTAATGTCTGTTTGTGGAATGTTAATCAAAATCGGAAGGTCTCCAGGATAGTTTCAACATTTTAGCAACGTTTGCCATCGTAACAGGAGATATTTATGGCGAGACGATTGAATGGAGAGTGCTGTCGTCAGACATCAAGTATTGTTTAGTGAGGATACGTTGGTTGAGGATATTATAGACGTGAATCTACTAAAGCAAATATAATGTGTTATTTTTGCTGACCTAGCGTACACCATAACATGGTGTTTTCACGATAACAACGTTGATGAGATTTCACCATGAGTGCATAACGGTGAGCTAACATTAAGTAAGATGTCTTTCAGTTTAGCGGTGAACATTGTACCGCTATCGAAGGAAAAGAATGGAAGTGCACAGTAGAAAGTTTTGTTCATCACTCCGCTTAGACGTTGAAAAATAATCTTCAAGGGATTATCTGTTCTGAATTGTAGATGTTTCTACTGTTCCTGTTGTTAAATCACGCAGACCGTACCACTGGGCAGATTCGACCACTGGTTCGAGAACACTTATCACCTTGGTTCAGTAAGGATAAAATGAAGTGCATGAAAATTTCAATTCTGTCACATCTGGCAGACACAGAACATCGTTTTGATATTAACATAGTCTTCAGGGTTATATACCACATCCTGAGATTATTATCACGCACAATCTGTCTACATTTTCTGCATACAGATGAAGCTGCTGCAATATGACCGACTAAACCTGAACCTAATATTTAAAGAATTATGTGCAGACTCTGATCTGACCATGGCTGAATTTCGAATAAAGTTTTCTTCTCCCCTTCAAAAGTTCCTTCTCCTCTTATCTCCTTTCCTTCAGCTTTGTTTATTATTTTTCTTGCCTTTTAACTTCGTCCTAACAGTTTTAGCCGCAATGCCTTGTAATTTATGCCCTTCATTCTTTCAATACACTCAAGTTTTCCATTTGTACTACTCTGACATATTCTTGATGATATTATCTCTATTCTCAATGTATGCCTCTATCTGTTTCATTTCACATATTGGTTATTTCATGATGGATTGTTCGCTGTTGTCTTACCACCTCCTCTCTAATGCATAGGATTTTTTACTAGCCATTCATTCACCTGACACCTTTGTATAACCTTCAACTTACTTTTCATATTTTTCACCCTCCAACATTGTATTAATCTACTATCAGTAATCGCCATCATCGTCTCCCATTTCACAATATTTTGTAATTGAATTTAGCCTAGCACGTTTATCACACAAATACTACTATTTATTTTGTCACCCAATGCCTAATAATCTGGTAGTCCACGTGAAAATGTATCCGTTGGATAATTGGAAGTCATTGTAACGATAAATATTATATTTTTTTATAATAATTGTAAGAACCTGAAGAGAATTGATTGAAAATAATATTCTCTGTTCAGAGGGACATTTAATCCTTGACTGGATATTTGACTTCTGTTTTGTGTCAGAATACTGTTCAAAAAGAAATAAATCAAACGGCTATCCAAGCGTTTCAGGCAATGCTGTTTACAATTCAACTCTTAATACCTGTCTTCATTGTAGCTATATTAACTATGAAATTTATAACATTTTACTGATTTGAAACTGGTGGAACTCTATGGAGGATTCTTTGTCAGCCTACATATCGAGTTTTTAATAAGTTCCACAGTCAATGAATAATATATTCACTTCCGTAAATATCATTAGTCTTTTGAGGCTATATAGAGTAGACGAATAGTTAGGAACGAATTGAGCCAGTTTATAAATAAGCCTTGAATACGTATCAACAAAGAGTACTTACTAGCAGTCTTTGGCTTAGGGTAGGAGAGGTTTCACTAAGATCAAAGTATGCAAACAATATGGTCACACACCAGCTATGAATTGTGATCTAAGAATTTCAGTTAACATGTCATGCAATAACGTGACATCAAAAAACCATGTTGATATGGAGTAATAGTGTTGTTCAGTCGAAAAAAGGCAGAAATAGCACTTCTCACAAGGTTTTTGAGAATCATTGCAACAGTAGAATTTAGATTTCAAGGTTTGTGACTCATGACTCCTGCACTTAACTTTCCACGCTTCTGAGTGTAATTCAGTTGACAGAGACGTGGAGAACACGATAACGGGAAGGAAGTGAGTAAAATGTCTTCAATATGATAATTTAAGAAAGCTGAGGAAATCATATCTAGACCAGGGTTGTTTGAACACACCAGTCCAACTGGATTACATCTGATTCCCACACATTACTTAATATCTTAGTTAATCCCTTCTAAAACACCTCCGGAATCACTTTATCAGGTCCTGCAGCTTTGCTTCATCTCAGATGTAAGATAGCCTTTGCAACCTCAGTTACATGTGGAAGACGGCAGTTTAATAAAACGTCAAAAGAAGTAATCAGAAAGCTGTAAATACAATGATAGTATTTATTAAACATATAAACGGAGATCATTATCGACAAAGTGATTATAGCTGAGATGTTATCATTCTCAAGTGAAGTTTATCGATGACATTGATGTGACTTACAATAGTCCGTATATCCTTGTCTTCAAATAATGAGGTACAGAAGGAATTATAGGTTAATCTAGAGAAAATATTATTGATGTATTTGGAAAAGATATTAGTGTATATTTAGAAGAACCGTTTATTCAGCCTCAGAAAGCATATTGTATGCATGAAACTGTATTTTAGAGCAATTTAATATACATCTTAATCAGTCATTAGATATGATATGTAAATTCGTTTTGAACTTTTCAAAATATTACGATTTACGCATGTATTTGTGTGTAGAAATGAAACTTTATAGTACGCATTCTAAGTGACAAGAAATTCCCTCAGTCAATCTCTGCAAAAAAACTATTTTTTATGTTCATTCAAAGAACACCATTTCCTCTAAATGTGCACTAATTACAGTCTATCATTACTACTTCATTAGTTCGGCCAATTCACCCATATAATCTGCCCTCATAAATTCAGTGTTCAGTCATTCATCCTCCTTCTTTTTCCTCTTCTCATCCGCCTCATTATTGAACTTACGAATTATGCAGTATACAGGCACGAATTACGGCTTTCATAATGTCATGGCGAAATGATAATAGTAATACTCTTTATCCAAATGATGATGCGAGTACTGTGGAATTCTGAACATACATGCTGTAATCACTTGTAATAGTAGTATTAGTATTTCGAGATGATCGAATAACAAGAATCCAACCAAAACACAGAGAGGGCGGAATTCAGGAATTTGTATTTAGCGGAATTCTTATGCAATTCATATAAGAAACATATCAACAGTCAACAGTAAGTATTTAAACAATACAGAGACATGAATTGTCAATGACCACATCCGTCACACGTCGAATGTCTCCTTGCGTATTTATAATGATGTATCGGTTCGCTTGCCAGTCTCTGCAATCGTCTTACTGATTCTGTGATATTATTTTCAACAGTATTATCTGGACTTATTTCTGAATTATCTACAAAATCAGGATTATTAGCAGAATCATTAAAATAATAATTGGAACGACCTACTTCATTTATTGTCACTTTGTCCAGGTGTCTGTTATGAACTGAGTGATCTTTGATGTCTGACATCTTCACCATTCGATTTCCCATTTTTTGTAGTATGATTCCGACACAAGGTCTATGGTCATTCCCTATGTAATTATGTACATTAGAAGTCGTGGACATCAGATGCTTTCTGCGGATTCGAGATTTGAATAGTTTTGCAGGGATTTCATGGGTACTTGTATGCTCTGCATTCAATAGACGCAATCTATGCATATGCAGCAATTCCTCCGTTTTAATCAGTTGCTGTCTCGTCTCAGTCAGCTGTTGACAAGTGGACAACCAGCCAGCTTCCATTTCATTCAGTTTTTTTTCGAAACACTCCACACTGATGTTCTAGATCCTTTTGCACAACTGACGCTGATTCAACAAAACATTCAAGTTCACGGATCCTTTCACTACTTCGCTTATTCTCAGATTCCAGCTCAACGATTTGAGTTACCAGTCTGCAGATTTCTTTCTCCTTCATTAAACCGCTGAAAGTTTAACTGTCAAATTTTTATTCTTCTCCTGTAAACGACCAACCAATTCATTGCTACTTTTAAAGGTCTCTTCAACCTCTAACAAATTTTTTCATGTTTTACACTGATCGCATCGTAACTCGCCTACCTCAATTTTAAAAACACGTGATACAGTTGACGCTTGAGTTGCTGAACTTGTAGTGAAGGTTTTCACTGGATGAGACTGAGTATTTTGAAAAGTTGAAAGACACATTGACTCCATTTACTAGACAGATTCGAAGAATCATAAGAATTCTGAGTAACTTAAGTATTTGGACTTCTGCAAACAGACTTGATGTGTCCAACTTTACCACATTTATAACACTTAGCACTCCGAAAACCGCAAGTGCTTCGTAGATGTAACTTTCCACAGGATAAACACGGTTTAATGTTTTTGATCTCTCTCTGCATTCTGTTACCTGTGGACGGCAGTTTGGATTGCTTTCCATGAACACTTGTATTTTCGACTTTAGAAAGCATAACATCAGACACTGACGTAGTGGGAGCAGAGTATTCATTATTGACATCTTCATATGTAATACATACATCTTTAGCAGTTTGAAAGGTACAGGAAGGAATCTGAATTAACTGTTTCTCTAACTTAGGAATATTGATTCCAGCAATTAGACGATCACGTAGTTGAGTGTGCAGCTGATCTCCAAAGTTGCACTTTGAAGCTTGTATCTGAAGCTGAAGAATAAACTCTCTAATCTTCTGGTTGGGAGCACGAACCAGTTTGTTGTACTGAGCCCCTCTCTCGTGTTTGGAAAGTTGTTATGTGGAAGTGATTTGTTAAAAGTTCACAGAGTTTATCATATGACAGAGAAATTGGTTTATCTGGAAATGACAGAGTTTTCACCAGGCTATATGCATCAAGCCCAATAGCAGTAATGAAATGAGCTGAAATTTTGTCATCACGAACATTCTTCGACATGTAACATGCGTCGAAATATTCAAGGTAATCAGCAATTTCCCGCGGTGAACCATTTATAGGAAACTTTCCAAGGTTATTTAGTTCCATCGCGACGCCAAAATGTTGTAATTATTTGTAATAGTAGTATTAGTATTTTGCGATAACCAAATTACAAGAATTCGAGAGGGGTGAATTTAGGAATTTGTATTTGGCGGAATTATAATTCAATTCATATATGAAACATATCAACAGTCAACAGTAAGTATTTAAACAATACAGAGATAGAAACTGTCAGTCACCACAATACAGCACAATACTGCAAGCGAAATTTCCTCTGTTTTCTGCATAGTATGCTGAAACATAATTGCAAACCTGTATGTTCTTCAGTAGGATAATTAATTTATCATCACGAAAACAGTAATCACAACAACACATTGATCAAAATTGCCCTTCAGAAATTTCAAAGGACTGATTACTGAACAGATAATATGCTCTCCCGTAAATTCTTGAACAGGTTCTATGGTTTTGTATGCACAGTAATAAATAAATTCGGGTTATTAAGAACACTAGTGTTTGAATAGCATCGTATAAATGAAGATCGTTTGATTGCAGATCTGTAAGTGTGATAATGTGCTTCAACATAACACTACTCTGAATGTCAGACAAATGAGGGAGAATAATAATACAGAATTCATAAATTCATAAGTTCCACAGAAGGCCAGGATGGTAGTAATCGTAGCTGGACCTGTTTATTATGCACATGGAGCACCGGTTGTTTTAGGTGAATCATCATGACCTCTGCAGTTTGGAGTATACGGTATCTGGATACTTTCGGTAATTTATTTGTACCCGACAGATGGTGAAGGAGGATTCTTGAATACTAGCTTTGTGACCGGTTAGTTCAGGTGGTCTAATATTGAGCTGTTGATGTTATTCACTGCAATATATTATCAGTAAAAAATTTGGACATAGCCGTTTACTTGACATTGCGAAGTCATTTAGTAATTCGCGTATGTCAACCAAAATGTCAATGAGTTTATGTATTATACAGTCTTGTGAGCGTATAGTCTTTCTATTTGCTCCATGTTCTCCTACAGGATGTGTAAGCGAAATGTTATGAATAAAGAGGGCGTTCAGAGTTAGACAAAGTGATTTTTTCATTTTCGCACATTAGTCCAAATGTCAAATGATGATGACATCAACCTATTAGCCTAGAGTCGTATCACTCAGACTACTGATAGGTTTTAGACTTCTTCGTAATGCAACAAAGCCTTTTCTAATCCGACCAGAAAAGAATAAAGACGATAGGAACTAAGAGACAGACCACTAGAATTAACGCATTGTAATGGTGAAGGTTGGGTTATTATGGAGTGTTTTACCTACCTTACATAGAATTTTAGAGGAGATATTTTCTCAGAAGTCATCAGAATGTGGCACGACCTCTAGATTTTAAGAATCACAGTAGTACACCAGTTCATGCAGGTCTAGTTTACATCTGAAAGTGAAATAATAGTCCGACATACGAAATTATTCAAACTGATATCATTTGTTAGAGATCGTTAGCTCATTTCTGAGAAAATGCCATTTAAGTTGGCAGATTTCATTTGGAGAGTAACTGGTACGGTAACAATCAACTCATCAGAACACTTAATAAAATTAGTATCATCACTACTACGTTAGTCATATGGCAAGAAAGACTTAATAAAGGCAGGAAAAACTGCACCTTGAGGCAAAACAGCTCTAGTGAGCAATGCAGTAGATGAATTTTCTTCACATAAACTCTGTATTGCTTCATCGCACTACTTCTACTTATTTATTACTGCGAGAAATCAATACACCTAGTATTCAGTCGCTACGGTCAATATTGATTCACTCATTATCTCTGTAAAAGTTAATTCAATTCATAGTTTTAAAAATACCTGAACGAGTAAATCTACAGCTTATTTAAATCCTGCATGCAACAATTACTCAATAAATTCTATAATTAAAGAAGTGGAAACAGTGCATCTACTCCAATATAGAGAATGAGGAAGACAGACTGTGTCCAACCTGACGACAGTGATACCATTATCATCTACACAAGATAACGCCACTATCAATTATGGCGAAGCGCACTAATCTAGTTGTAATGTGGCTTAGTAACCTCGCCTAGATTACTAGCTCGCTAGCCCGGATAAAGAGGGAGGCTTGGTACGAGCAACTCCACCCCCAAAACTTAACCAAATCGCTACAGAATCTTCAACGCACAAATATATTAAAAATTATAAAAAAAATTATAAACAATATCCCTATTTTTCGCTAGAATCGGGGAATTGGACATCGTTACAAGTAACACACAAGTCACCATGACTTACTTCCCTGTTTGTATCCAAGACACTCTGTCCCTTCTTTGACCCAGGCATTGTTGAACTTGACCCAATTCCAAAATCGTTCCAGATATTGCTTGTTCAAACAGGACTTGACCGGCACCAGGAAAAATGAACGGCGACTATCCAAACTTTCACCAACTGTTTGAATCCGCCAGATTTGTTTCCATCGACAGAAACTGTCAATCACGTCTCATAAACCGTTAATGCCCAGCTCTCGCTACGCTCGGGCCCACGCTGTTCCTTGAAGATTTCAGAAACGCTTAGTTATAACGGACGAAAAAACCAAAACACCGATTGGCCACTCGAGAATTCTTTATTGTTACACCAACATATAAAAAGAATAAGTGAACTAAGGTCTGAAAACAAATATTACAATAATAAATCACAAGATTACTTCTGACGATGTTTCACTCTTCTTTCGGAACAGCGACCGATGAGACGATGACTGTCGTATTGATGCCTCCGCGAAAATTGGGGAAGTTGATTTTAAGCAAACAACCAAGAATTGATTGTTCAATCTTCAACTCCATTGTCACCATGCCTGTTATATATTTTGAATTATTAACACCCTTTATATTCTTCTGCTCCTCTCTGCCAGTTTTCTTGTGTCTTCTTCTCTTTTCAAACATACTGCTATCAACGAAGTTACAGCGCTGCAATTCTCTACTTATTCGTGATATTGCTATCTCATCTGGTGAATTACGGGAACATCGATATTATAAAATCTGCTGACAAGTTCAAAGTGGGTCTCATAAACAACTGGAAATGTCACAAATATGATGTACTTACAGCACCTGTACAGAAATGCCACTTACCTTCCTCAAATAACGCAATCATTTATGATTCCCGCGTGAAATTGACATGTATTTTTTTTCAATCACAGTTTAGATTTGACGCTATATCTATTTCCTTATTTGTGCACCCAATTTTAAATGTTTCTCTCACATTTACCAGTATTCAACTTATTTCTAAATTAACAAATCATATTATATATTCCATAAGTTTTCATAAATGTACATACATTCATGCCTGTAAAAATGGCTGGTATCTGTTACAGAAATAAAAATTATAATTATTATTATAAGCCAAATGTATACGAGGGAGTAATTGTTAAACTGACTTGCACGAACAAATACCTTTCAAGTTTAAAGTTATTATTTGAATGTTATTATCTTTGGTGTAAATTACTCTGTACCTACGCTTGGTTGGTCAGATACGTCGTATGTTTGTTAGTCATCTACATTCCACGATACAATGACATGAGCTTGACACCGATCAGAGTTCAGGATATAGATGATGGAAGGAGGTCAGCAAGTGAACTCTGCGATGATTTTTCAACCTAGGGCGTCAACCTGAGAAGGGTTGTAGGCGTACTGCTGTAAGTCCTACAATTCTTCAAATGCAGTAAGTCGAAGTGTAGTCCACCGTAATTGGTGTTTTATTTTGTGCATATGTTCATGTTGTATATACTGAATTCGTATCATCTCTCATCTATCTGTTGGTAATTTTGTTTGTGTCCAGATGTCTTCCACTCGTACCGTCAACCTGAGAAGGAATGTAGGCGTACTGCTGTAAGTCCTACAGTTCTTCAAGTGTAGTTCGTCAAGGCAGAATCCAAAACATTTGATGTATTGATTGTACGTATGTTTGTGTTAAATAATTGTGTGGGTTCCAATTAATGTAATTGTTGGTTAATCTTGTTTGTGTCCGGACATTCTTCAACCTACAATCGTCAACCTGAGAAGGGTTGCAGGCGTACTGGTTTAAGTCCAGCGATTCTTCAAAGGAATTACGTCGGGACGTCATCTGCGAGGTCAGGTGCATTGTGTGTATATATATGTGGTTTGTCATATCAATTGGTGTCTTTGGACTCCTTGCGTTTACTTGTTGTTTTCGTATCTTGTTGTTATCGCATAATTTTGTTAAAATTTTCGTCATGCTTACTTCTGAAGTTGTTTCTAGTCTTCCGCATCCGTGAATGAATTGATTGATGTTAAAGACAGCGGATGTGTCGTATACGCCGGGAGTCTAGTGCTGAGGATGACATGCACACGGAGATGATTGTTAGCTGTGGTCCCACACGTCGGGGAGCGAGAGCGTAGACGACTGAAGCTTGCATATGTCACCGTTATTAGAAGTGAAGCAGAATGAGTGGCAAGCGATCGCAGTGGTAATTGGTAGTGAATGGATAAGAGGATGTGCGGGAGTATCATGAGGTGCTGCTATGGTTACGTTGCGTTCTGCGAGAGTCATTATAGCAAGTGGCGATTGTGTTGCAAGTTGTCAAGAGGATGCCTTTAACTGGAAGGCGTAGGTCTTAATCGATGAGTGAGATTGTGCTGTGGGTATGCCTGTGGTGTGTTGGCTTTTCTGTTTGTTTTCCATTTCAGCTCTGTCCGTGTGTCCCAGGTTCTCGCAATGCCATCCAAGTCAGAGTGTATTGGGCATGCTGGAAAAAAGAGATCCATCCTATTACAGGCATACCCACAGCACAATCTCACTCATCGATTAAGACCTACGCCTTCCAGTTAAAGGCATCCTCTTGACAACTTGCAACACAATCGCCACTTGCTATAATGACTCTCGCAGAACGCAACGTAACCATAGCAGCACCTCATGATACTCCCCGCACATCCTCTTATCCATTCACTACCAATTACCACTGCGATCGCTTGCCACTCATTCTGCTTCACTTCTAATAACGGTGACATATGCAAGCTTCAGTCGTCTACGCTCTCGCTCCCCGACGTGTGGGACCACAGCTAACAATCATCTCCGTGTGCATGTCATCCTCAGCACTAGACTCCCCGGCGTATACGACACATCCGCTGTCTTTAACATCAATCAATTCATTCACGGATGCGGAAGACTAGAAACAACTTCAGAAGTAAGCATGACGAAAATTTTAACAAAATTATGCGATAACAACAAGATACGAAAACAACAAGTAAACGCAAGGAGTCCAAAGACACCAATTGATATGACAAACCACATATATATACACACAATGCACCTGACCTCGCAGATGACGTCCCGACGTAATTCCTTTGAAGAATCGCTGGACTTAAACCAGTACGCCTGCAACCCTTCTCAGGTTGACGATTGTAGGTTGAAGAATGTCCGGACACAAACAAGATTAACCAACAATTACATTAATTGGAACCCACACAATTATTTAACACAAACATACGTACAATCAATACATCAAATGTTGTGGATTCTGCCTTGACGAACTACACTTGAAGAACTGTAGGACTTACAGCAGTACGCCTACATTCCTTCTCAGGTTGACGGTACGAGTGGAAGACATCTGGACACAAACAAAATTACCAACAGATAGATGAGAGATGATACGAATTCAGTACATACAACATGAACATATGCACAAAATAAAACACCAATTACGGTGGACTACACTTCGACTTACTGCATTTGAAGAATTGTAGGACTTACAGCAGTACGCCTACAACCCTTCTCAGGTTGACGCCCTAGGTTGAAAAATCATCGCAGAGTTCACTTGCTGACCTCCTTCCATCATCTATATCCTGAACTCTGATCGGTGTCAAGCTCATGTCATTGTATCGTGGAATGTAGATGACTAACAAACATACGACGTATCTGACCAACCAAGCGTAGGTACAGAGTAATTTACACCAAAGATAATAACATTCAAATAATAACTTTAAACTTGAAAGGTATTTGTTCGTGCAAGTCAGTTTAACAATTACTCCCTCGTATACATTTGGCTTATAATAATAATTATAATTTTTATTTCTGTAACAGATACCAGCCATTTTTACAGGCATGAATGTATGTACATTTATGAAAACTTATGGAATATATAATATGATTTGTTAATTTAGAAATAAGTTGAATACTGGTAAATGTGAGAGAAACATTTAAAATTGGGTGCACAAATAAGGAAATAGATATAGCGTCAAATCTAAACTGTGATTGAAAAAAAATACATGTCAATTTCACGCGGGAATCATAAATGATTGCGTTATTTGAGGAAGGTAAGTGGCATTTCTGTACAGGTGCTGTAAGTACATCATATTTGTGACATTTCCAGTTGTTTATGAGACCCACTTTGAACTTGTCAGCAGATTTTATAATATCGATGTTCCCGTAATTCACCAGATGAGATAGCAATATCACGAATAAGTAGAGAATTGCAGCGCTGTAACTTCGTTGATAGCAGTATGTTTGAAAAGAGAAGAAGACACAAGAAAACTGGCAGAGAGGAGCAGAAGAATATAAAGGGTGTTAATAATTCAAAATATATAACAGGCATGGTGACAATGGAGTTGAAGATTGAACGATCAATTCTTGGTTGTTTGCTTAAAATCAACTTCCCCAATTTTCGCGGAGGCATCAATACGACAGTCATCGTCTCATCGGTCGCTGTTCCGAAAGAAGAGTGAAACATCGTCAGAAGTAATCTTGTGATTTATTATTGTAATATTTGTTTTCAGACCTTAGTTCACTTATTCTTTTTATATGTTGGTGTAACAATAAAGAATTCTCGAGTGGCCAATCGGTGTTTTGGTTTTTTCGTCCGTTATAACTAAGCGTTTCTGAAATCTTCAAGGAACAGCGTGGGCCCGAGCGTAGCGAGAGCGAGGGGTTCATCGTTTTTTATTGTTTTTTTCATGAAATATTATTTTTCCAATATTTTACAGTCTTTTCTGCGAACAATTAGTTTAAAGTGAAAGACAGGTGATAATTTCACCTACCTACGAGGTTTAAAAGGATTTAAACACAAAAGTCAGCTTGCGTGAGCTATGTAAAAGAAAAGCGAGGGCCTAGTAATATATGTTTTTCTGAAGTATACAGTTCGGTGTCCTTCAGAAGTAGCGGACTCATACCATTTACTTTCATTCGGGAGTTTGCGTCTAAACTTCGGCTCTAGGCAATTTTCAACTTCTATTTCTTTTTTCATTTTTTTTTAGTTTTTTCAGTTTTTATTTATTCTCATTTTGCAGAGGCCATCCAAACTCAGGAGCCATAGCAATAGAGTGCTGTCCCACAGATAAGGGTGGTTCACATATGTCCCCACCATCATATCCGCTGACTAGCAGTCACCACCCTCCCACCTTTTTGTGCAAGGCCCTGTCGGAATGCTTCAGTTTTTAAAAAATTATTATTATTTTTTTTAAATTTCTGTTGCAAAATGCCACAAACGTTTTGTTTGTCCAAATATTTATTCGTCGACTTACTCAAACTTATGGTATGAATGACTACTTTCAGAAGAACATCATGTATGTTTCATCTTTTACAGCATTTTGAAGACGAAAAATGTAAGAAAGAAAGGCTATCTGAGACTTCATTTTAGATATAAGCAAATGTAGTTTAGAAAATCAGGGAGTAATCGTGCAGCATTGAGCAAATAAGCAGTGGTAAGTTATAATATGTTGTTCTAGAAAATTTGAACATACAGGATTATAGTAATAGAATAGTAAGATAAGATTCACTTTAGATGTAAACAAATGTAGTTTAGAAAATCAGGGAGTAATCGTGCAGCATTCAGCAAATAAGCAGTGGTAAACTCATTAAACTCACCAATATCTTTCCTCTTTTCAAACGGACTGATACTAGCATAGTCAAAGCATAAGACACGCGAGTTCACGGACGTCCCTTTCATCATGGATGACAACACCGACGACGACTGGGGGACGCAAGTTGATGAAGTCTGCGTTGCAACAGAAGCTGTTGTTGTTCGGCTTTTAGAAGGTTGTCTAACTGCAAGATTACCACCATTGCTGTCTTTTACTGCTAGCTCCAGTTTAGCATTAACATCTGTTGATAAGTGGACTACACGCTCATTATTTACACTGACGGTCCCATGAGTATCCATACCTCCTACCACTGCATCTGCTCTTAAATCTACTTCACATTCAAGTTAAACAGAACTTTTAATAAACTCAGTAGTAGTAGGCATTCCGCTCATCTCATCATGATCAGCCAAAGACAAATCTGCGCTATCTTGACCACTGTCAAATATATCCACTTTACCTCCGTTTGTATGGTCAACTTCATCATTTTCAAATTCTTTAATAACAGCGGTAGACAATTTGGGTTCTTCCTCACAAATCCTTAAAGGTTTTATACCTTTACTCTGACCAGTGATACCTTGGAAACTTGTGGAGTCAGAACTGGACTCTGTTACTGTAACTCTTTTCTCCTGCACAAACTGCGGTGTCGTCTGTGACACTATTCAACAATGGCTTACCAGTTGCAACCACAGGCTTCTTCACCGCACCATTATCATCACACAATTCGCAGTCAGACCTTGATTTCACATTTAGCTTACCACTAAACTTGCTCACTGATTCACAGTTCATCTTTGTATGCACTTCTTGCAAACGTGTAAAACACAACTGTGTTTTTCTCGCAACTTGTAACCTATCTGTTGGGGATGTCCCACGAAAGCTGTTACACTCACTAAGTTTATATAGATTGCTAGACACCATAAAGCTTTCTCGATATCCACTTCTCTGAGACCCTTTCGTCATAAATGTTTGCGTTTCGCTCTCTGACTTCTCTATTCTAGAGGCGGGATGCAATATACTGGCAAACTTGCTCATAGATTGATCGACGCTATCTCTTACCAGTTTCAGAATATCATCGAACTTTGGCTCAATGCCTTCATCCTCTATACGAGAGCTTATCTTTACTCACTTCCGTTGCAGTCGAGTAGGTAGGCGTCTCGCTATTACCTCTAGGACGGAACTTGAGTTCAGATCGCTCATGCAATTCATCAAAATCAACGTATTCTTGTAGGTCATCAGATTATCCAAAAACTCAGAGAGTGCCTTGGAGTCATCTTGTAATTGACTATCATTACCTTTAACAACCTCGAATACGTTCCTTACAATCATCGAAGGTCTTCCGAATCTTTGACGCAGTATACTCATAGCCTCAGAGTATCCTTCGTTTGGGGGCATGAACTTACAGCACTGGATACCTCCTGAAGTAACTCCAGTGCAGTACCTCATCAAATACATCAACTTCATTTCATCATTTAATAAAAAACTACTCAACATGATTTCAAACTCCTTTACAAACTGTAAATAGTCAGCTGGGTTTCCGTCAAAACGCCGAGACTCGTATTTAGGAAGCTTAATATTCCTATTATCCCTAGACGGCGAAACATTAACATCAACCATATCATGCTTACCATCAAACACATAGTTACATGTAACAGACAAGTCAACATGACTTACTTTCCTGCTTGCTTCCAGGACGCTCTGTCCCTTCTTTGACCTAGGCATCATTGAAGTTGACCAAAATTCCAGAAAAGTTCCAGAAAATGCTTGTCCAAAGAAGACTGGCAGGCGCCAGGAAAGACGAACGGAAACTATCCAAACGCTGTCAGAAACTGTCAGTCAAGTCTCATACACCGTTAATGTCCAGCTCTTGCTACGCTGGGCCTCACGCTGTCCCTCGAAGATTTTCAGAAACGCATGGTATTAACCGACGCAAAAACCAAAACACTGTTTGGCGACTCAAGAATTCTTTATTCTAACGCCAACAAATAACCAGCAATACTGGCTTTACAGACTAAGGTCTAAGAACAAATATTACAACAATAAATCACGATATTACTTCTGAGATTTTTAAAATCTTCCCTCTGAACAGCGACCGATGAGAGGATGACTATCAGATTAATGGCCCACGAAAATTATGGGGAAGTTGGGTTTGAGGAAACAGCCATGAATTGTTCGTTTGATCTTCAACTACACGGAGATTTCTGCTCATTTTTTAATCTGGCCAATTGCTTTGCTGGTGATGTTATATATCGCATTTAATCTCTGTTATTGGGCGCTGTGGTAAAGTAGTTCCCATTGCAAAACTCTCATGGTTCTCTCAATGTACTTGGATGAATTTATAACGCACCCATATGATGATTCAGCGTCTCGAGTCAGGCTATCACTTTGTGAGTCTGAATGGCGCAATTCAATATCTGAGGCTGGCATCAGTACCTGAACTGGTGGCGCTACTGAGGTGCACAGTTCCGGCCATACTATAAGACCGATGGTTGGCTTTAGAAACACCCCTACCTAAACGTTATCTCTACACTCGACTTTATTATTGCATCCCTCGAGAAATCGTTTGGTGTCTGGATCAATGAAGAGGAAGCTAAATGACGTTTAAATGGGAAACAGTGGGGGCATGGTCGGTTTTGCTTTAGGCAGTTACCTTATTGACGTTCTAATCAAGAGGGCTCTGGGAGTGGTAAGATAAAAGCCAACTGCTGCTCCCGCACCCATTCATAGGACGTGGCTACCAACTGAAGAAATAATTCCACGAATTCAATTATGCCTCACGTCTACTGTCCTTGGACTTCAGAAAACAATGTGAAGACAAGCAGAAGTAGGTAAAGATGGGGTCTTATTTCTCCTGTATTACTGACCACTTTTGAAGCAACCTTTGAATAACACATGCCTTTGGTTAGATTCCAGATAGTTACGACACCCTAGTTTAGAAAATGCACAGTGCACAACCCTGTCAACGTAATTTCATCAAATTTGTCATATTGGTACTAGTGTGTTTGAAATAGTCCAGTTACAATCACAGACCATGAGCTTGCCCACTACAAGCTTTCTTGTTCAGTACACTGACAATGCCTGTGAACTGACGTCATCATGTACGAAAAATGAGAGTATTTTGCTAATATCGTAGCAGGTTTCCAGTAAAATACAGGGTTTCAAACTGGATCTTTGAAGTTTCAGTAGCGATTGTGTTTTTTGAGGGTTGATGTTTCTTGCCTCTAAGCAAATTTCCTGCTACCGGCCTTTTAGCTGGCGTGGAGAAACGTTTGGCTCTGCACCTAATCAGAATGGAACGTCGGACCACATACACAGTTGGCGAGGATCCTACCGCTGTTCCACGTAAGCTGTAATACTAATGATAATGACAATATCTATTCGCAGTGCAATGTGAGAGACGCCAGTTTACAGGAATCAGCTCTATACGACGTATAATAATGTGGAATCAGATACTCATGAATAAATTATACAGAGTGCAATCTTTTATAAATAACGAGAGTATTAATACTCAAATAATTAGAAAAAGAATGCTATACAACTTTTATGCCGACAAGTGAACCAATCAGGCATAATATTTGAGACGTGCGTTACGGAAAGTTGGTATAGTGGGTGATGTAATAGTCACAACTGTTGAGCATGATGGGGTACTAATATTATTTTTGAGCAATTAATTTTACTAGCAAACCGTAAATACGCGATATGCACAACAAAAGCCTATCTAATGAGTTGGGCGAAGTTAAACTTTCGACACCACTAACTACCAATCAGCGAATTATCCAGTGAGATTCACGTAGGATGTCGAATTATCCAATAAGGTTCACGAAGGCAGTTCAATGTTGTATAGCGCTTGATTCATTTCTAATGCGTGACCTTTCAAGGCTATTGTTGCAATTCGAGGAGGTTAGTGTTTTCCAGTATTTCCTGGATTTGAGTTGCTCCAGAAAGAGCGAATTTGTTTGTGTGGTGGTATCATGACTGTAAAAGCTATACCAAATCAACTGATTGGTTTGTTCATCGTTGTGCTATATGTTTGAAGCGTCCTAGTATTAGAGGGGGTAAGCTGATAATTTTAATATTTCGTAGGAACCTTTTTCGCTAGGTCGCTTCTCTCCCTAACCCAGATTTTATATATCTGCAACTAATGAGTGTTGAAACAGGCTGTGAGAGCAGCAGGGTAATAGGATTGTATGACACCTCCCTCCGAAAGGGATTCGTCGAAAGGATAGCAGATAGAAAAGCAACTACTCTTATACTTATTATTACCAGACTTGGTAAGCGGGCGTCAATTATACACACGGACGGGTGGAAAGGCTACAATTCGCTGTCATCTCTGGGATATATTCATCATAGAGTCAACCATTCAAGTGATTTTGTGGATCCCGTTACGAGGACACATACTAATTCTATTGAAGGATTTTGGGGCAGGATGGAAAATAGGGCAAGGGCTATAAATGGATTTCAAAAGGATCTCATTTATAGTCATTTGGATGAATATATGTACAAGATATGGTGTAACTTCTCCATTGACAGTCCCATGCTAAACTGGGAGATGTTTCTCTCACACGTTCGAGAAAGATATCCCATGTTACTTTTTTATTCTCTATTTTATGCTTTTTTCAATAAATATACATTTCCATTCATCGTATATGCCTCTTTATTGTGATTGGTCCGTTCAAGGTCGTTTGCTGATTGGTTGTTAGTGGTGTCTAAAGTCTTACTTCGCAATGAGTTGCAGTATTTTATTGTGACAAAATAATCAATGAAGTTTAGTGACGTGATCAGCTAATACACAAGTGTTCATGTGATCATTTATGACCCTATTGATACGATGTGATAACACAAGAAGAGTAATTTAGTTATTATTACCTTTATTACCTGACGATTTCTTTTGAGGTAGCGGTGTTAAACGCAACATAAGAATAATAGACTATTCGTGATGAATAGGATATACGTTTCGCAGTGTACTTGAAGTGCCTAGACTACCAATACAAGTCGTGTACGTATAGAACCTACTGTCACTAAATTATATTTCGTTATTCCATTTCAAACACATGTCCAACGGCTATTTTCTTCTTAACACTAGTAAAAAATAATATGATGCGCAATGGGATCAAACGCAACTGAAGCATATCACGCATTGAAGAAGTAATAACTGTTTAAGACTGACACATTTCTCATGAGCACTACGAAATCACCTATCATTCTCGTTAACTATGCAATGTCTCCAAAACGATAAGGAAAAGAGACAAAGTTAGTCGACATAAATGCATATATTTGCAAGGAAATAATCATCGATCAAGTTAAAAATATTTCAGAATGAAAGAGCACATATATACACTAAAAGGAGTTGATAACAAACCAGTGAAAAGATTACATTTGTGGAGTTTTTGTATAAGTGCGTCATAGTCATCATAAAGTCAGTTAATCACTCTATCCAAAACATCTGCATCAGTTTGCCTGCGTTGGTAGTGGTGTTGGACCAGTCTTTGCAGTTTTTGTCACCACTAGATCCATTCGGAGAAACTGGATACGATCTTTTCAAGCAAGGATTGGTATTGCAATCCTTCGAATACCTTCGGCAACGTTAAGAAATATCTGAAGGTGTCTACATATCAGGTGAGTTGATCTTACATCTGATGAACAACTCATCCTCTTAGGCACACAGGGAGGGAAAAACCTTAGAATTGGTAAAATTCTATATTGTCGTCCATATATTCCACGGTAGATTTGAATAGCTGCAGAACTTCCAAAACTTAACAATTTCTCTTCTGTAAAGAGCAAATATTACACAAGTGACTCTCTTATTCATCCGTTACAACTCACTGAAAGCGATCAAATTTTGAAACTTTATACTTCTTCGATTAGGTTACGCAATAGTGTTCTTCTCGTTAGTGGATTCAATGCTTACCACACCTGTGAAATTTATACATATATTAACTTGCTCCCTTGAGCCGAAATATATAGTGTCTATATTATTTTATTATTGCTATTTCAGAGCGCGCCTCAGTAACCTACAAGACGTATCAAGGTTTACGCAAAGGTGAATCTATCAATCACAATGAGTGTAAGCGACCCTCAACTACTCAGCCCCTCAATAAGCCGTTTGTACCATTTGTCTTTTAAACACTCTTGTATAATTCAAGCTTTTGTTGCGTTATTCGCCCAAAAAGTTTACAGATTAACTCAGTTTATTCCGGTCAAAGTTAGCTTTCTGTGCAGTTTTGAGTCTTTTTCTCACAGGAAGTGTGTTCTTGTAACACCATAGTTATTATGGTGACTCTGAACTATGGCAACCCGAGCCGAAACTACCCAGCGAACGTATAAATGACTTTGACAATGACAACTTTGGGGCTGGAATTATCCGGCATGTTAGTTAAAATTTCGCTGAGTGAATTTGTTTTTTTTCAATAATTTTCAATAAAATTGTGTTGTATGTTTCCTGGATTGATAGGAGTTCTCATTTTCCAGCTAGTTATGTTGGTGTCCGCGTCATGTAATCTGACTGCGATACACTCTAAGCATATCGGCTGTAATGATTAGTGTTTCATGCGGAATGAGTCAAAACATCACTATAATGAGGAAGACGGGGTAGTTGCAGATACTATAGTATCATTCAATGAACACCACGTCTAAATGTGGCTATTTACGTGTGAAAAACAGTACTATTTGACAAAATAATGCTATCGGTACATGGGAATCACCTATAAATGCTAAGAGAACCTTCTGTGGGAACACAAGTTATCATGTAGATGTGTCTTTGAATGTATGTGTTTCGACAGGAATTATAGTCAGCTAAAAGGTCATCTCTAAGTGGATTTAATATATTTACACTGATTGGCGCAGTATAATACGGGCGATGTGAATTCAATGCTCATAGGTTGACGGTATAGACGTTCGCGAACAGTACTGAGCATATTAACGCAGGATCATATACCAACAACTTCTATCTTATTTTATTCTCGTGTCTGTCTGTATGTTTTCGACATAGAACTTTGCACAAATGTGCGGAAGTTCAAGTCGCCACACTCCGTGTAGCACGCGAAGCAAGAGAAAAAAGTACAAGAAAAGCATAATAGAAACAGTGAGCAGAGGTGTGAGACAAAGGAGTAATAAAGAAAAACAAAACAGTTTCATTGGAGATCATAAGTCACAAGGAGTGGATGCATCTGCGCCACTGAGAACGATTTTGAGCCATGTCACCAATTGTTTCCAACCATAGATTTTTACCGTCCCGAGGACCCCAGCCTGGAAGTCTACACCTTTCTACGTGGCTTAGACCAACTGTTGTGGATTTCATTGACTGGTGCCAAGTTTTTGTTTGACCGCCGCTAGCTTTTTTCCAGCCTGACCCTATATCCGCTAACATTGCTCGTCGAGGGAGGCGATGACTTGGCATACGTAACACATGTCCTAACCATCTCAGTCTTTGTAGCTTCACGACTTCGTCGATTGATTTCCCCTGTTTACCTAGAACTCTACGCCTAACCTCAATGTTGCTCACCTTATTATGCCACTTTACACGGGAAATAGAGCGCAGGCACCTATGATCAAAGACAGCTAGTCTTTTCATGTCTTCCACTCTCAGTGGCCAGGTCTCACAACCATAAAGGAGGACGGAGCGGACTGATGAGCAGTACACCCGCCCTTTGGTCGATAGTCGAACATCTCGTCTACGCCAGAGTCGGCGTAAACTGGCAAATGCGAAACGAGCCCCCTGTATTCGTGCTGAGATTTCGTCAGAGATCAGCCCGTTGGGGCTGATGGTACTTCCCAAATAAGTGAAGCGGTCAACGTGCTCTACCACTTCACTTCCTATTTTTAAACTAGGCGTCGATGTAGTCCAGTCCTGTAACATCATCTTGCATTTGGCGGGAGCGAATCGCATGCCAAACATTCGTAGATTGCAGCTCAAGGTGTTTAGAAGACTCTGCATTTCGTCAGCGTCTTCGCCTAGAAGGACTATATCGTCTGCATATTCCAAGTCAACGAGATTATTCCCAGGTAGCAAGTCAATCCCTGAGTCGCTGAAGTCACCTAGGGTTAAGTCCATTAACACATCTATGATGAAGTTGAATAGAAAAGGAGATAATGGGCATCCTTGACGGACACCACTGGTCGTCATCAGTTCAGATGACAGCTCGCCGTAAGCCCTCACCTGGCTGTATGAGTACGAATAGAGTGCCTTAATCAGTGCAATATATTTTCTCGGAATTCCCTTTACAGCCAAGCATCTCCAGAGAACTTCCCGATCGACAGAGTCGAATGCTGCCTTTAGGTCAAGAAATATAATGACTGTTGGACGCCGGTAGGAATGCCTATGTTCTAGAATCTGTCGGAGGGTGAAGATATGATCAATACACCCTCTTCCTGGTCTAAAGCCTGCCTGGCTCTCTCGTGTTTGTGCCTCCCGAGCACCACTCAGTCTACGCATGATTATTGAGCCTAAGACTTTAGATACTATATTAGTCAAGCTAATCCCTCTGTGATTATCACAGGAAGACTTGTCTCCCTTCTTGTATATGGGGATAATCAGTGACTTACACCAACCCGATGGGACTTCTTCTGATTCCCAGACGCTGCCTAGTACCTCAGTTAATGCAGACAGTAAACTGCCATTTTTTTCCGAGATTGTCTCACTGATGATTTGTCTTCTCCCACCCGTTTCCCTGATGAGTCTAAAGAGTTGCCTGGTATTGCCTATCCTCGAAGCTGTCTCCATCTCTTTGGCTTTTGTCAGCCACCACTGTTCACGGTCCTTGCGGAGACTTTTCGTAAGTTTCCTCTTGTGCAGCTTTCGCTCCTCATTGAATTCGGAGCTCGCCGGTATAAGTCTTCTAGCATCTATCAGTTCGGATGAGGCGGTGGAGATCCAGTGGTTTTTACTCACCTTTGGGTTTACCTTATTCACAGCTTTTACAGCTGTATCTATGGCTCCCTGGATATTTTTCCAAGCTTCTTCAGGGTGAGCACAGCTGTCGAACACAGATATGTGTTTAGCTAGTTTTTCCTCAAATACGGATTTAGTTTCCTGATCGAGCTGGGGACGTGATGGTTTTACCGCCAGCTGTTTCCTACGTCCGTTCAGTCGTAAGCCCACCCGGGCGCGGACCAGTGCATGGTCGGTATCTACACACGTGTTCCAGAAGGAGCGACAATCTCCTACCGACCCACGCCGACGATAGCTTATTGCTATGTGGTCTATTTGTGTCCAGCGTTGGTTTGATGAAGGGGGTCTCCAAGTCAAACAGTGTCTCTCCTTGTGTTTGAAGTTAGTGCTTACAAGAAACAAATGATTATCTGAACAGAACTGTAAAAGACGGTCACCGTTGTCGGTTCGCTGGCGCGGAACTCCATAGATGCCACCGACATCCTTCTCAGATTGACACAATTTCCCTACTTGAGCGTTAAAGTCACCAACTAGAACGACTATGTCTGAGCGTTTAGCCTTTCGCACCAAACTAGACAGCTTTTGGTAGAACTCATCCTTCGTTTCATCTGGACTGCAGTCAGTGGGGGCGTAGGCGGAGATTACGAAAAGGCATCGGCGAGTAGTGCAGTCCTTTCTCCTTTCTACTGACCCGTTCAGGCGGACAGCACACATTCGGCTATCTACCGGGATCCAGTCAAGCAATGTCTTTTCTGCCCTAGTACTCAAAGCTATCCCTACGCCAGCTAATCCTCGTGAACTAGCTGTGGCATCTCCTGACACCCTCAAGGTGAATTTTGCAGATTCAACCTGTTGGCCAGGTGGGGTTAGGTGAATAACCACACTTGGGTCTTGTATGCGTGTTTCTGAAACACAGCATACATCAATGGCTCGTGATGCCAGGGTCTTGGCTAGTGATGCTTGTTGTCCTATTTGGTAAATTGTCCTAACGTAAAGAGCTCCTATATGAATGTAATGTAATGTATTTCATACAATCAAGTAAGATATAGTCTCAAATCTCAGATCGTCTACAAGTTAATCATATTTCAACTGTTAAATATTTGATACATATAATACACTCATTGTCTGAACTAGGCTGTATAGTTGTTGAATTGTACAATTGTCCTCCACGTTGAGCGGGAAAATCGACTTCGTTTCGTTTTCATCCCGTGGTTGCAGGCATACGATAACCAACCAATATTGAGGTAAGTACAACGTTTACAAGGGATTGAAGTCTGTTTTAGAAAAATTAAAGTGCTGAGGTGAATCATTAAATTGTAATGAAATAGGTAAGTGCAAGTATCATTAATAAATGCATTAATAAAGGAAACTCCCTAGGCTGACAACGTTCATTTGCAATGTATAATGCTACACGTATATCTCGTACTATCATGATGTCCACTTTTGGTTTTATTACATTTATCCTCAGTTGTGCCAGTTGTTTTTGTTTTATACCTTTTTGTGCATTTAGTGTACAACCGTACCCTTCAGAGAGTAGGAATATAATAAGTCATAAAGAGCTGTAAAATGTTAGTTTCAATGGAGTAAAATGAGGATCAAGTAAAGACGTTATTAGAAAATAAATGAGATAAGACATTTTGAAGTGGTATTTAAAGAACAGACAATGGACAGCAAGTTGATTTATAAGATGCCCCGTAAATCTGTGCAGATCCCGCGTGGTCGCATCTCAACAATAGGCTGGGCGAATGGTATATATTTAAAGGTAGAAGCATGATCTGTCAAGGCGTTCATTATTATCTTTTTCAAAATAAAGATCTAAGCCCTCATAAAAATCAAAAATGTCTCGAGTCTTCAAATTGCGTACTGCTGTTCCTGCAGAATGGGGCGATTCACCTTAGTGACCGCCACCATATCTACTGATCAGCTAGCACCACCCTCCCTCCTTATTTTGATGTTAGGCTCTGAGACTATGATTATTATGGTTGCCGCAAATATACTGCTTGGGACCAGACATGAAATATCAATTCTTGGTTGTTTGCTTAAAATCAACTTCCCCAATTTTCGCGGAGGCATCAATGCGACAGTCATCGTCTCATCTGTCGCTTTTCAGAAAGAAGAGTGAAACATCGTCAGAAACCTTAGTTCACTTATTCCTTTTACATGTTGGTGTAACAATAAATAAATATCACGCGGCCAATCGGTGTTTTGGTTTTTGCGTCCGTTATAACTAAGCGTTTCTGAGAAAACTTCTAAGAACAGCGTGGGCCCGAGCGTAGCGAGAGCTGGGCATTAACGGTTTATGAGAATTGGCTGACAGTTTCTGACGATAGAAACAGATCTGGCGGATTCAAACAGTTGGTGAAAGTTTGGATAGTCGCCGTTCATTTTTCCTGGTGCCGGTCAAGTCCTCTTTGAACAAGCAATATCTGGAACGTTTTTGGAATTGGGTCAAGTTCAACAATGCCTGGGTCAAAGAAGGGACAGAGTGTCTTGGATGCAAACAGGAAAGTAAGTCATTGTGACTTGTCTGTTACTTGTAACGATGTGTCTGATGTTAAGCATGACATGGTTGATGTTACTGTTTCGCCGTTCAGGGATAATAGGAACATCAAACTCCCTAAATTTGAACCACGGTGTTTTGATGGAAACCCGGCCGATTATTTACAATTTGTAAAGGAGTTTGAGATCATGTTGAGTGGTATTTTATTAAATGATGAATTGAAGTTAATGTATTTGATGAGATATTGCACTGGAGATGCTGCAAGAGCTATACAGTGCTGTAAGTTTATGAAGCCAAAAGAGGGCCACTACGAGGCTATGAGCATATTACGTCAAAGGTTTGGAAGACCTTCGATGATTGCAGGGAAATTATTCGAGGCTGTTAAGGGTAATGGTGGTCAATTACAGGATGACTCCCAGGCACTCACTGAGTTTTTAGATAATCTTATGACTTATAAGAATACCTTGATTTCGATGAATCGCATGAGTGACCTCAACTCGAGTTTTATACTAGAAGTAATAGCAAGACGTCTACCTACTCGACTGCAAAGGAAGTGGGTGAAGATGAGCTCCCGTATGGAGGATGAGGATATCGAGCCAAAGTTTGATGATATCCTGAAACTGGTAAATACTAGTGTCAATCAATCTATGAGCAAGTTTGCGAGTATATTTAATCTCACCCCTAGAATAGAGCAGTCTGAGGGTAAAATGCAATCATTGATGACGAACAGGCCTCAGAGAGGTGGATATCGAGAAGGCACCATGATGTCTAGTAATGCATATAGACCTAGTGAGTGTAACAGGTTTCGTAGTACATCCTCAACAGATAAGTTACAAGATGCAAGACAAACACGGTTGTGTTTAACATGTATTCAAGAAGTGCATATAAAGGTGAACTGTGAACCAGTGAGCAAGTTCAGTGATAAGCTAAATGTAAACTCCAGGTCTGACTCCGAATTGTGTGACGATAACGGTGTGATCAAGAAGTCTGTAGTTGCAACTGGTAAGCCATTGTTGAATAGAGTGTCACAGAATAGAGTTACTGCTTCAGAGTGCAGTTCTGACCCTACAAGTTTACAAGGTATTACTAGTCAGAGTGAAGTTATAAAACCTTTAATGATTTGTGAGGAGGAACCAAAATTGTCTACTTCTGTTATTAAAGAGTTTGAAAATGATGAAGTTGACGGTAAAGTGAATATTTGTGGTAATGATCATGATAGTGCAGATTTGTCTTTGGTTGATCATGATGAGATGAGGGATATGCCTACTACTGCTAAGTTGAACAAAGTTTCTGTACAACTTGAACGTGAAGTAGAAATAAATGCGGATGCAGTTGCAGAAGTCATGGATACTTGTGAGACCGTCAGTGTGAGTGATCAGCATGTAGCCCACCTATCATCAGATGCTAGTGCTAAACCTGAGCTGATAGTAAAAGACAGCAGTGGTGGTGGTCTTGCAGGTAGACAAATTTCTGAAAGTCGATCAACAACAGCTTTTGATCCACCGCTAACTTCATCAACTGATATCAATCAGTCGTCGTTGGTGCTGTCATCCACAATGAAAAAGACGCCCATCAACTCAAGTATCTTGTGCAATGACTATGCTAGTATCAGTTCGTTTGAAAGGACGAATATCAATGGTCAGTTTAGTGAGGATAAGCCAAGTGTAAACGAGAGAGTAATTGTTAAATTGACTTGCACGAATAAAGGCATTTCTAGTTTCAAGTTACTATTTGAATGTTATTATCTTTGGTGTAAATTACTCTGTTTCTACACTTGGTTGATGAGATATGTCGTGTGTTTGTTGGTCATCTATATTCTACGATACAATGACATGGGCGTGTTGCCGTTCAGATTTGAGGATATAGCTGATAGAAGGAAGTTAGCAAATGAACTCTGCGACGATTTTCCAACCTAGGGCGTCAACCTGAGAAGGGTTGTAGGCGTACTGCTGTAAGTCCTACAATTCTTCAAAGGGTAGCGCATCAATGAGCAGTCCAATGTGCTTTGTGTGTGATTTTGTACATATGTTCATATTGTGTATACTGAATTGATATCATCTGTCATCTAGCTGTTGGTAATTCTGTTTGTGTCCGGACGACTTCCACTTGGATCATCAACCTGAGAAGGAATGTAGGCGTACTGCTGTAAGTCCTACAGTTCTTCAAGGGTAGTTTGTCATGCCGGAATCCACTTATTTGAGGTATTGATTGTACATATGTTTGTGTTAAATAGTTGTGTGAGTTCCAATTGATGTAATTGTTGGTTAATCTTGTTTGTGTCTGGACATTCCACAAATTACAATCGTCAACCTGAGAAGGGTTGTAGGCGTACTGGTGTAAGTCCTGCAATTCTTCAAAGGAATTCCACCAAGACATGATCGGCGAGGTTGTTTGTACAATTTGTATATACGTGTGGTGTGTCATAGCAATTGGTGTTTTTTGGATTCATTGTGTTTACTTGTTGTTTTCGTATCTTGTTTTTATTGCGTAATTTTGTTAAAATTTTCGTCGTGATTACTTCTGAAGTTGTTTCGAGTCTTCTACATCCATGAATGAATTGATTGATGTTAAGGACAGCAGATGGGTCGTATACGCCGGGGAGGCTAGGCTATTGCTGAGAATGAAATGCACACGGAGATAATTGTTAGCTGCGGTCCGACACGCCGGGGAGAAAGAGTGTAAACGACTGAGGCTCGCATACGTCACCGCTACTAGAACTGAGGCAGAATGAGTGACAAGCGATTGCAGTGGTAATTGGTAGTGAGTAGATAAGAGGATGTGCGTAGAGTATCATGAGTTGGTGCTATGGTCACGTTGCATTCTGCAAGAGTCATTCTAGCAAGTGGCGATTGTGTTGCAAGATGTCAAGAGGAGGTCTCTGTCTGGAGGCGCAGGTCGTCATTGATGTGTGAGATTGTGCTGTGGGTATGCTTGTGGTGTGTTGGCTTTTCTGTTTGTTTTCCATTTCAGCTCTGTCCGTGTGACCCAGGTTCTCGCAATGGCATCCAAGTCAACGTGCATTGGTCGTGAAGGAAAAAAGGGTTGGATCCCTTTTTTGCCGGGGAGTGTCAATGTAGTTGAAGATTGAACGATCAATTCGTGGTTGTTTGCTCAAAATCAACTTCCCCGATTTTCGCGGAGGCATCAATACGACAGTCATCGTCTCATCGGTCGCTGTTCAGAAAGAAGAGTAAAATATCGTCAGAAGTAATAAAATGATATATTATTGTAATATTTGTTTTCAGACCTTAGTTTGCTTAGTTCGCTTATTCCTTTTTATATGTTGGTGTAACAATACAGAAATATCAAACGGCAGATCGGTGTTTTGGTTTTTGCGTCCGTTATAACTAAGCGTTTCTGAGAAATCTTCTAAGAACAGCGTGGGCCCGAGCGTAGCGAGAGCTGGGCATTAACGGTTTATGAGAATTGGCTGACAATAGTGTTCTGCTGAATCTTGCTCCACTATTCACGAAACCTATTCTTTTTACTCTTTAAGGTTTTGACTCCTTATAAAGTAATCTGTTCATTAGGACGCATGCACACATATATAATATGTTCATAAAGATGTATGTGGAGACCTATTGGAAGCACTCATTTAGAAAGCTAGGGAGATGGAATATGAGGTACGAACATGTCTGGTACCAAGCAGTATATTTGCGGCAACCATAATAATCATAGTCTCAGAGCCTAACATCAAAATAAGGAGGGAGGGTGGTGCTAGCTGATCAGTAGATATGGTGGCGGTCACTAAGGTGAATCGCCCCATTCTGCAGGAACAGCAATACGCAATTTGAAGGCTCGAGACATTTTTGATTTTTATGAGGGCTTAGATCTTTATCTTGAAAAAGATAATAATGAACGCCTTGACAGATCATGCTTCTACCTTTAAATATATACCATTCGCCCAGCCTATTGTTGAGATGCGACCACGCGGGATCTGCACAGATTTACGGGGCATCTTATAAATCAACTTGCTGTCCATTGTCTGTTCTTTAAATACCACTTCAAAATGTCTTATCTCATTTATTTTCTAATAACGTCTTTACTTGATCCTCATTTTACTCCATTGAAACTAACATTTTACAGCTCTTTATGACTTATTATATTCCTACTCTCTGAAGGGTACGGTTGTACACTAAATGCACAAAAAGGTATAAAACAAAAACAACTGGCACAACTGAGGATAAATGTAATAAAACCAAAAGTGGACATCATGATAGTACGAGATATACGTGTAGCATTATACATTGCAAATGAACGTTGTCAGCCTAGGGAGTTTCCTTTATTAATGCATTTATTAATGATACTTGCACTTACCTATTTCATTACAATTTAATGATTCACCTCAGCACTTTAATTTTTCTAAAACAGACTTCAATCCCTTGTAAACGTTGTACTTACCTCAATATTGGTTGGTTATCGTATGCCTGCAACCACGGGATGAAAACGAAACGAAGTCGATTTTCCCGCTCAACGTGGAGGACAATTGTACAATTCAACAACTATACAGCCTAGTTCAGACAATGAGTGTATTATATGTATCAAATATTTAACAGTTGAAATATGATTAACTTGTAGACGATCTGAGATTTGAGACTATATCTTACTTGATTGTATGAAATACATTACATTACATTCATATAGGAGCTCTTTACGTTAGGACAATTTACCAAATAGGACAACAAGCATCACTAGCCAAGACCCTGGCATCACGAGCCATTGATGTATGCTGTGTTTCAGAAACACGCATACAAGACCCAAGTGTGGTTATTCACCTAACCCCACCTGGCCAACAGGTTGAATCTGCAAAATTCACCTTGAGGGTGTCAGGAGATGCCACAGCTAGTTCACGAGGATTAGCTGGCGTAGGGATAGCTTTGAGTACTAGGGCAGAAAAGACATTGCTTGACTGGATCCCGGTAGATAGCCGAATGTGTGCTGTCCGCCTGAACGGGTCAGTAGAAAGGAGAAAGGACTGCACTACTCGCCGATGCCTTTTCGTAATCTCCGCCTACGCCCCCACTGACTGCAGTCCAGATGAAACGAAGGATGAGTTCTACCAAAAGCTGTCTAGTTTGGTGCGAAAGGCTAAACGCTCAGACATAGTCGTTCTAGCTGGTGACTTTAACGCTCAAGTAGGGAAATTGTGTCAATCTGAGAAGGATGTCGGTGGCATCTATGGAGTTCCGCGCCAGCGAACCGACAACGGTGACCGTCTTTTACAGTTCTGTTCAGATAATCATTTGTTTCTTGTAAGCACTAACTTCAAACACAAGGAGAGACACTGTTTGACTTGGAGACCCCCTTCATCAAACCAACGCTGGACACAAATAGACCACATAGCAATAAGCTATCGTCGGCGTGGGTCGGTAGGAGATTGTCGCTCCTTCTGGAACACGTGTGTAGATACCGACCATGCACTGGTCCGCGCCCGGGTGGGCTTACGACTGAGCGGACGTAGGAAACAGCTGGCGGTAAAACCATCACGTCCCCAGCTCGATCAGGAAACTAAATCCGTATTTGAGGAAAAACTAGCTAAACACATATCTGTGTTCGACAGCTGTGCTCACCCTGAAGAAGCTTGGAAAAATATCCAGGGAGCCATAGATACAGCTGTAAAAGCTGTGAATAAGGTAAACCCAAAGGTGAGTAAAAACCACTGGATCTCCACCGCCTCATCCGAACTGATAGATGCTAGAAGACTTATACCGGCGAGCTCCGAATTCAATGAGGAGCGAAAGCTGCACAAGAGGAAACTTACGAAAAGTCTCCGCAAGGACCGTGAACAGTGGTGGCTGACAAAAGCCAAAGAGATGGAGACAGCTTCGAGGATAGGCAATACCAGGCAACTCTTTAGACTCATCAGGGAAACGGGTGGGAGAAGACAAATCATCAGTGAGACAATCTCGGAAAAAAATGGCAGTTTACTGTCTGCATTAACTGAGGTACTAGGCAGCGTCTGGGAATCAGAAGAAGTCCCATCGGGTTGGTGTAAGCCACTGATTATCCCCATATACAAGAAGGGAGACAAGTCTTCCTGTGATAATCACAGAGGGATTAGCTTGACCAATATAGTATCTAAAGTCTTAGGCTCAATAATCATGCGTAGACTAAGTGGTGCTCGGGAGGCACAAACACGAGAGAGCCAGGCAGGCTTTAGGCCAGGAAGAGGGTGTATTGATCATATCTTCACCCTCCGACAGATTCTAGAACATAGGAATTCCTACCGGCGTCCAACAGTCATTATATTTCTTGACCTAAAGGCAGCATTCGACTCTGTCGATCGGGAAGTTATTTGGAGATGCTTGGCTGTAAAGGGAATTCCGAGAAAATATATTGCACTGATTAAGGCACTCTATTCGTACTCATACAGCCAGGTGAGGGCTTACGGCGAGCTGCCATCTGAACTGATGACGACCAGTGGTGTCCGTCAAGGATGCTCATTATCTCCTTTTCTATTCAACTTCATCATAGATGTGTTAATGGACTTAACCCTAAGTGACTTCAGCGACTCAGGGATTGACTTGCTACCTGGGAATAATCTCGTTGACTTAGAATATGCAGACGATATAGTCCTTCTAGGCGAAGACGCTGACGAAATGCAGAGTCTTCTAAACACCTTGAGCTGTAGTCTACGAATGTTTGGCATGCGATTCGCTCCCGCCAAATGCAAGATGATGTTACAGGACTGGACTACATCGACGCCTAGTTTAAAAATAGGAAGTGAAGTGGTAGAGCACGTTGACCGCTTCACTTATTTGGGAAGTACCATCAGCCCCAACGGGCTGATCTCTGACGAAATCTCAGCACGAATACAGGGGGCTCGTTTCACATTTGCCAGTTTACGCCGACTCTGGCGTAGACGAGATATTCGACTATCGACCAAAGGGCGGGTGTACTGCTCATCAGTCCGCTCCGTCCTCCTTTATGGTTGTGAGACCTGGCCACTGAGAGTGGAAGACATGAAAAGACTAGCTGTCTTTGATCATAGGTGCCTGCGCTCTATTTCCCGTGTAAAGTGGCATAATAAGGTGAGCAACATTGAGGTTAGGCGTAGAGTTCTAGGTAAACAGGGGAAATCAATCGACGAAGTCGTGAAGTTACAAAGACTGAGATGGTTAGGACATGTGTTACGTATGCCAAGTCATCGCCTCCCTCGACGAGCAATGTTAGCGGATATAGGGTCAGTCTGGAAAAAGGCTAGCGGCGGTCAAACAAAAACTTGGCACCAGTCAATGAAATCCACAACAGTCGGTCTAAGCCACGTAGAAAGGTGTAGACTTCCTGGTTGGGGTTCTCAGGACGGTAAAAACCAATGGCTGGGAACAATTGGTGACATGGCTCAAAATCGTTCTCAGTGGCGCAGATGCATCCACTCCTTGTGACTTATGATCTCCAATGAAACTGTTTTGTTTTTCTTTATTACTCCTTTGTCTCACACCTCTGCTCACTGTTTCTATTATGCTTTTCTTGTACTTTTTTCTCTTGCTTCGCGTGTTACACGGAGTGTGGCGACTTGAACTTCCGCACATTTGTGCAAAGTTCTATGTCGAAAACATACAGACAGACACGAGAATAAAATAAGATAGAAGTTGTTGGTATATGATCCTGCGTTAATATGCTCAGTACTGTTCGCGAACGTCTATACCGTCAACCTATGAGCATTGAATTCACATCGCCCGTATTATACTGCGCCAATCAGTGTAAATATATTAAATCCACTTAGAGATGACCTTTTAGCTGACTATAATTCCTGTCGAAACACATACATTCAAAGACACATCTACATGATAACTTGTGTTCCCACAGAAGGTTCTCTTAGCATTTATAGGTGATTCCCATGTACCGATAGCATTATTTTGTCAAATAGTACTGTTTTTCACACGTAAATAGCCACATTTAGACGTGGTGTTCATTGAATGATACTATAGTATCTGCAACTACCCCGTCTTCCTCATTATAGTGATGTTTTGACTCATTCCGCATGAAACACTAATCATTACAGCCGATATGCTTAGAGTGTATCGCAGTCAGATTACATGACGCGGACACCAACATAACTAGCTGGAAAATGAGAACTCCTATCAATCCAGGAAACATACAACACAATTTTATTGAAAATTATTGAAAAAAAACAAATTCACTCAGCGAAATTTTAACTAACATGCCGGATAATTCCAGCCCCAAAGTTGTCATTGTCAAAGTCATTTATACGTTCGCTGGGTAGTTTCGGCTCGGGTTGCCATAGTTCAGAGTCACCATAATAACTATGGTGTTACAAGAACACACTTCCTGTGAGAAAAAGACTCAAAACTGCACAGAAAGCTAACTTTGACCGGAATAAACTGAGTTAATCTGTAAACTTTTTGGGCGAATAACGCAACAAAAGCTTGAATTATACAAGAGTGTTTAAAAGACAAATGGTACAAACGGCTTATTGAGGGGCTGAGTAGTTGAGGGTCGCTTACACTCATTGTGATTGATAGATTCACCTTTGCGTAAACCTTGATACGTCTTGTAGGTTACTGAGGCGCGCTCTGAAATAGCAATAATAAAATAATATAGACACTATATATTTCGGCTCAAGGGAGCAAGTTAATATATGTATAAATTTCACAGGTGTGGTAAGCATTGAATCCACTAACGAGAAGAACACTATTGCGTAACCTAATCGAAGAAGTATAAAGTTTCAAAATTTGATCGCTTTCAGTGAGTTGTAACGGATGAATAAGAGAGTCACTTGTGTAATATTTGCTCTTTACAGAAGAGAAATTGTTAAGTTTTGGAAGTTCTGCAGCTATTCAAATCTACCGTGGAATATATGGACGACAATATAGAATTTTACCAATTCTAAGGTTTTTCCCTCCCTGTGTGCCTAAGAGGATGAGTTGTTCATCAGATGTAAGATCAACTCACCTGATATGTAGACACCTTCAGATATTTCTTAACGTTGCCGAAGGTATTCGAAGGATTGCAATACCAATCCTTGCTTGAAAAGATCGTATCCAGTTTCTCCGAATGGATCTAGTGGTGACAAAAACTGCAAAGACTGGTCCAACACCACTACCAACGCAGGCAAACTGATGCAGATGTTTTGGATAGAGTGATTAACTGACTTTATGATGACTATGACGCACTTATACAAAAACTCCACAAATGTAATCTTTTCACTGGTTTGTTATCAACTCCTTTTAGTGTATATATGTGCTCTTTCATTCTGAAATATTTTTAACTTGATCGATGATTATTTCCTTGCAAATATATGCATTTATGTCGACTAACTTTGTCTCTTTTCCTTATCGTTTTGGAGACATTGCATAGTTAACGAGAATGATAGGTGATTTCGTAGTGCTCATGAGAAATGTGTCAGTCTTAAACAGTTATTACTTCTTCAATGCGTGATATGCTTCAGTTGCGTTTGATCCCATTGCGCATCATATTATTTTTTACTAGTGTTAAGAAGAAAATAGCCGTTGGACATGTGTTTGAAATGGAATAACGAAATATAATTTAGTGACAGTAGGTTCTATACGTACACGACTTGTATTGGTAGTCTAGGCACTTCAAGTACACTGCGAAACGTATATCCTATTCATCACGAATAGTCTATTATTCTTATGTTGCGTTTAACACCGCTACCTCAAAAGAAATCGTCAGGTAATAAAGGTAATAATAACTAAATTACTCTTCTTGTGTTATCACATCGTATCAATAGGGTCATAAATGATCACATGAACACTTGTGTATTAGCTGATCACGTCACTAAACTTCATTGATTATTTTGTCACAATAAAATACTGCAACTCATTGCGAAGTAAGACTTTAGACACCACTAACAACCAATCAGCAAACGACCTTGAACGGACCAATCACAATAAAGAGGCATATACGATGAATGGAAATGTATATTTATTGAAAAAAGCATAAAATAGAGAATAAAAAAGTAACATGGGATATCTTTCTCGAACGTGTGAGAGAAACATCTCCCAGTTTAGCATGGGACTGTCAATGGAGAAGTTACACCATATCTTGTACATATATTCATCCAAATGACTATAAATGAGATCCTTTTGAAATCCATTTATAGCCCTTACCCTATTTTCCATCCTGCCCCAAAATCCTTCAATAGAATTAGTATGTGTCCTCGTAACGGGATCCACAAAATCACTTGAATGGTTGACTCTATGATGAATATATCCCAGAGATGACAGCGAATTGTAGCCTTTCCACCCGTCCGTGTGTATAATTGACGCCCGCTTACCAAGTCTGGTAATAATAAGTATAAGAGTAGTTGCTTTTCTATCTGCTATCCTTTCGACGAATCCCTTTCGGAGGGAGGTGTCATACAATCCTATTACCCTGCTGCTCTCACAGCCTGTTTCAACACTCATTAGTTGCAGATATATAAAATCTGGGTTAGGGAGAGAAGCGACCTAGCGAAAAAAGTTCCTACGAAATATTAAAATTATCAGCTTACCCCCTCTAATACTAGGACGCTTCAAACATATAGCACAACGATGAACAAACCAATCAGTTGATTTGGTATAGCTTTTACAGTCATGATACCACCACACAAACAAATTCGCTCTTTCTGGAGCAACTCAAATCCAGGAAATACTGGAAAACACTAACCTCCTCGAATTGCAACAATAGCCTTGAAAGGTCACGCATTAGAAATGAATCAAGCGCTATACAACATTGAACTGCCTTCGTGAACCTTATTGGATAATTCGACATCCTACGTGAATCTCACTGGATAATTCGCTGATTGGTAGTTAGTGGTGTCGAAAGTTTAACTTCGCCCAACTCATTAGATAGGCTTTTGTTGTGCATATCGCGTATTTACGGTTTGCTAGTAAAATTAATTGCTCAAAAATAATATTAGTACCCCATCATGCTCAACAGTTGTGACTATTACATCACCCACTATACCAACTTTCCGTAACGCACGTCTCAAATATTATGCCTGATTGGTTCACTTGTCGGCATAAAAGTTGTATAGCATTCTTTTTCTAATTATTTGAGTATTAATACTCTCGTTATTTATAAAAGATTGCACTCTGTATAATTTATTCATGAGTATCTGATTCCACATTATTATACGTCGTATAGAGCTGATTCCTGTAAACTGGCGTCTCTCACATTGCACTGCGAATAGATATTGTCATTATCATTAGTATTACAGCTTACGTGGAACAGCGGTAGGATCCTCGCCAACTGTGTATGTGGTCCGACGTTCCATTCTGATTAGGTGCAGAGCCAAACGTTTCTCCACGCCAGCTAAAAGGCCGGTAGCAGGAAATTTGCTTAGAGGCAAGAAACATCAACCCTCAAAAAACACAATCGCTACTGAAACTTCAAAGATCCAGTTTGAAACCCTGTATTTTACTGGAAACCTGCTACGATATTAGCAAAATACTCTCATTTTTCGTACATGATGACGTCAGTTCACAGGCATTGTCAGTGTACTGAACAAGAAAGCTTGTAGTGGGCAAGCTCATGGTCTGTGATTGTAACTGGACTATTTCAAACACACTAGTACCAATATGACAAATTTGATGAAATTACGTTGACAGGGTTGTGCACTGTGCATTTTCTAAACTAGGGTGTCGTAACTATCTGGAATCTAACCAAAGGCATGTGTTATTCAAAGGTTGCTTCAAAAGTGGTCAGTAATACAGGAGAAATAAGACCCCATCTTTACCTACTTCTGCTTGTCTTCACATTGTTTTCTGAAGTCCAAGGACAGTAGACGTGAGGCATAATTGAATTCGTGGAATTATTTCTTCAGTTGGTAGCCACGTCCTATGAATGGGTGCGGGAGCAGCAGTTGGCTTTTATCTTACCACTCCCAGAGCCCTCTTGATTAGAACGTCAATAAGGTAACTGCCTAAAGCAAAACCGACCATGCCCCCACTGTTTCCCATTTAAACGTCATTTAGCTTCCTCTTCATTGATCCAGACACCAAACGATTTCTCGAGGGATGCAATAATAAAGTCGAGTGTAGAGATAACGTTTAGGTAGGGGTGTTTCTAAAGCCAACCATCGGTCTTATAGTATGGCCGGAACTGTGCACCTCAGTAGCGCCACCAGTTCAGGTACTGATGCCAGCCTCAGATATTGAATTGCGCCATTCAGACTCACAAAGTGATAGCCTGACTCGAGACGCTGAATCACCATATGGGTGCGTTATAAATTCATCCAAGTACATTGAGAGAACCATGAGAGTTTTGCAATGGGAACTACTTTACCACAGCGCCCAATAACAGAGATTAAATGCGATATATAACATCACCAGCAAAGCAATTGGCCAGATTAAAAAATGAGCAGAAATCTCCGTGTAGTTGAAGATCAAACGAACAATTCATGGCTGTTTCCTCAAACCCAACTTCCCCATAATTTTCGTGGGCCATTAATCTGATAGTCATCCTCTCATCGGTCGCTGTTCAGAGGGAAGATTTTAAAAATCTCAGAAGTAATATCGTGATTTATTGTTGTAATATTTGTTCTTAGACCTTAGTCTGTAAAGCCAGTATTGCTGGTTATTTGTTGGCGTTAGAATAAAGAATTCTTGAGTCGCCAAACAGTGTTTTGGTTTTTGCGTCGGTTAATACCATGCGTTTCTGAAAATCTTCGAGGGACAGCGTGAGGCCCAGCGTAGCAAGAGCTGGACATTAACGGTGTATGAGACTTGACTGACAGTTTCTGACAGCGTTTGGATAGTTTCCGTTCGTCTTTCCTGGCGCCTGCCAGTCTTCTTTGGACAAGCATTTTCTGGAACTTTTCTGGAATTTTGGTCAACTTCAATGATGCCTAGGTCAAAGAAGGGACAGAGCGTCCTGGAAGCAAGCAGGAAAGTAAGTCATGTTGACTTGTCTGTTACATGTAACTATGTGTTTGATGGTAAGCATGATATGGTTGATGTTAATGTTTCGCCGTCTAGGGATAATAGGAATATTAAGCTTCCTAAATACGAGTCTCGGTGTTTTGACGGAAACCCAGCTGACTATTTACAGTTTGTAAAGGAGTTTGAAATCATGTTGAGTAGTTTTTTATTAAATGATGAAATGAAGTTGATGTATTTGATGAGGTACTGCACTGGAGTTACTTCAGGAGGTATCCAGTGCTGTAAGTTCACGCCCCCAAACGAAGGATACTCTGAGGCTATGAGTATACTGCGTCAAAGATTCGGAAGACCTTCGATGATTGTAAGGAACGTATTCGAGGCTGTTAAAGGTAATGATAGTCAATTACAAGATGACTCCAAGGCACTCTCTGAGTTTTTGGATAATCTGATGACCTACAAGAATACGTTGATTTTGATGAATTGCATGAGCGATCTGAACTCAAGTTCCGTCCTAGAGGTAATAGCGAGACGCCTACCTACTCGACTGCAACGGAAGTGAGTAAAGATAAGCTCTCGTATAGAGGATGAAGGCATTGAGCCAAAGTTCGATGATATTCTGAAACTGGTAAGAGATAGCGTCGATCAATCTATGAGCAAGTTTGCCAGTATATTGCATCCCGCCTCTAGAATAGAGAAGTCAGAGAGCGAAACGCAAACATTTATGACGAAAGGGTCTCAGAGAAGTGGATATCGAGAAAGCTTTATGGTGTCTAGCAATCTATATAAACTTAGTGAGTGTAACAGCTTTCGTGGGACATCCCCAACAGATAGGTTACAAGTTGCGAGAAAAACACAGTTGTGTTTTACACGTTTGCAAGAAGTGCATACAAAGATGAACTGTGAATCAGTGAGCAAGTTTAGTGGTAAGCTAAATGTGAAATCAAGGTCTGACTGCGAATTGTGTGACGATAATTTATGGGGCATCTTATAAACTAACTTGCTGTCCATTGTCTGTTCTTTAAATACCACTTCAAAATATCTTATCTCATTTATTTTCTAATAACGTCTTTACTTGATCCTCATTTTACTCCATTGAAACTAACATTTTACGGCTCTTTATGACTTATTATATTCCTACTCTCTGAAGGGTACGGTTGTACACTAAATGCACAAAAAGGTATAAAACAAAAACAACTGGCACAACTGAGGATAAATGTAATAAAACCAAAAGTGGACATCATGATAGTACGAGATATACGTGTAGCATTATACATTGCAAATGAACGTTGTCAGCCTAGGGAGTTTCCTTTATTAATGCATTTATTAATGATACTTGCACTTACCTATTTCATTACAATTTAATGATTCACCTCAGCACTTTAATTTTCTAAAACAGACTTCAATCCCTTGTAAACGTTGTACTTACCTCAATATTGGTTGGTTATCGTATGCCTGCAACCACGGGATGAAAACGAAACGAAGTCGATTTTCCCGCTCAACGTGGAGGACAATTGTACAATTCAACAACTATACAGCCTAGTTCAGACAATGAGTGTATTATATGTATCAAATATTTAACAGTTGAAATATGATTAACTTGTAGACGATCTGAGATTTGAGACTATATCTTACTTGATCGTTCCTGTAAAAAGGGGCATGCATTTTCATGTAAATTTATATGTTTATATGAGAATATACATCATTAATTGTAATGGTGCGGTGAAGAAGCCTGTGGTTGCAACTGGTAAGCCATTGTTGAATAGTGTCACAGACGACACCGCGATTCGTGCAGGAGAAAAGAGTTACAGTAACAGAGTCCAGTTCTGACTCCACAAGTTTCCAAGGTATCACTGGTCAGAGTAAAGGTATAAAACCTTTAAGGATTTGTGAGGAAGAACCCAAATTGTCTACCGCTGTTATTAAAGAATTTGAAAATGATGAAGTTGACCGTACAAACGGAGGTAAAGTGGATATATTTGACAGTGGTCAAGATAGCGCAGATTTGTCTTTGGCTGATCATGATGAGATGAGCGGAATGCCTACTACTACTGAGTTTATTAAAAGTTCTGTTTAACTTGAATGTGAAGTAGATTTAAGAGCAGATGCAGTGGTAGGAGGTATGGATACTCATGGGACCGTCAGTGTAAATAATGAGCGTGTAGTCCACTTATCAACAGATGTTAATGCTAAACTGGAGCTAGCAGTAAAAGACAGCAATGGTGGTAATCTTGCAGTTAGACAACCTTCTAAAAGCCGAACAACAACAGCTTCTGTTGCAACGCTGACTTCATCAACTTGTGTCCCCCAGTCGTCGTCGGTGTTGTCATCCATGATGAAAGGGACGTCCGTGAACTCGCGTGTCTTATGCTTTGACTATGCTAGTATCGGTCCGTTTGAAAAGAGGAAAGATATTGGTGAGTTTAATAAGGATAAGCCAAATGTATACGAGAGGGTGATTGTTAAACTGACTTGCACGAACAAATACCTTTCAAGTTTAAAGTTATTATTTGAATGTTATTATCTTTGGTGTAAATTACTCTGTACCTACGCTTGGTTGGTCAGATACGTCGCATGTTTGTTAGTCATCTACATTCCACGATACAATGACATGAGCTTGACACCGATCAGAGTTCAGGATATAGATGATGGAAGGAGGTCAGCAAGTGAACTCTGCGATGATTTTTCAACCTAGGGCGTCAACCTGAGAAGGGTTGTAGGCGTACTGCTGTAAGTCCTACAATTCTTCAAATGCAGTAAGTCGAAGTGTAGTCCACCGTAATTGGTGTTTTATTTTGTGCATATGTTCATGTTGTAACCTGAGGAAACCGTCGAATGACACCACTTGCCAGGCAATACCTTGAGTGGAATCCGGACGGGAAACAATCAGCGGGTCATTCTAGTTGAAACTAGGAATTTTGTTTCGTTGTATTTAGAACTCATCAGCGACTCATGAAGAAGTCACCTAATGGGCATTATTTTTATTTTATATTAAGACTCTTTCATGTACCAAGTGGAACATAGGGCTTCAACAGTACATCTCCATTTCATCCTGTCCTCTCTAGCTGACTTCACGGTTGCGTATAACCTCTCATCTCCTCCTCACACTTCTCCCTACCATGCCAAACACTCTGGGTTCTACTGGCGGGTCTGCTTGACATGTGATACAATTCAACGGTCTCTTCAGTGTACGTCTGATCCATCTCCATTTTCTCCAGCATATTAATTTGTCCATAAGTCCCTGTTTACTACGGTGTCTACCAGTGTTCCTCGCTGATTATCCCCATTAAGCTGCCATCTAATCCTCAGAATGGAGCCAGAGTTGGCAGCTGTTTGCATCTGTCAATCACGTCTCATAAACCGTTAATGTCTAGCTCTCGCTGCGCTCGGGCCCACGCTGTTCTTCGAAGATTTCGGAAACGCATAGTTATAACGGACGAAAAAACCAAAACACCGATTGGCCGCGTGATATTTATTTATTGTTACACCAACATATAAAAGGAATAAGTGAACTAAGGTTTCTGACGATGTTTCACTCTTCTTTCTGAACAGCGACCGATGAGACGATGACTGTCGTTTTGATGCCTCCGCGAAAATTGGGGAAGTTGATTTTGAGCAAACAACCAAGAATTGATCGTTCAATCTTCAACTCCATTGACACTCCCCGGCAAAATAGGGATCCAACCCTTTTTTCCTTCACGACCAATGCACGTTGACTTGGATGCCATTGCGAGAACCTGGGTCACACGGACAGAGCTGAAATGGAAAACAAACAGAAAAGCCAACACACCACAAGCATACCCACAGCACAATCTCACACATCAATGACGACCTGCGCCTCCAGACAGAGACCTCCTCTTGACATCTTGCAACACAATCGCCACTTGCTAGAAAGACTCTTGCAGAATGCAACGTGACCATAGCACCAACTCATGATACTCTATGCACATCCTCTTATCTACTCACTACCAATTACCACTGCAATCGCTTGTCACTCATTCTGCCTCAGTTCTAGTAGCGGTGATGTATGCGAGCCTCAGTCGTTTACACTCTTTCTCCCCGGCGTGTCGGACCGCAGCTAACAATTATCTCCGTGTGCATTTCATTCTCTGCAATAGCCTAGCCTCCCCGGCGTATACGACCCATCTGCTGTCCTAAACATCAATCAATTCATTCATGGATGTAGAAGACTCGAAACAACTTCAGAAGTGATCACGACGAAAATTTTAACAAAATTACGCAATAAAAACAAGATACGAAAACAACAAGTAAACACAATGAATCCAAAAAACACCAATTGCTATGACACACCACACGTATATACAAATTGTACAAACAACCTCGCCGATCATGTCTTGGTGGAATTCCTTTGAAGAATTGCAGGACTTACACCAGTACGCCTACAACCCTTCTCAGGTTGACGATTACAATTTGTGGAATGTCCAGACACAAACAAGAATAACCAACAGCTAGATGACAGATGATATCAATTCAGTATATGCAATATGAACATATGTGCAAAATCACACACCGAGCACACTGGGCTGCTCACTGATGCGCTACCCTTTGAAGAATTGTAGGACTTACAGCAGTACGCCTACAACCCTTCTCAGGTTGACGCCCTAGGTTGGAAAATCGTCGCAGAGTTCATTTGCTGACTACCTTCTATCAGCTATATCCTCAAATCTGAACGGCAACACGCCCATGTCATTGTATCGTAGAATATAGATGACGAACAAACACACGACATACCTGATCAACCAAGTGTAGAAACAGAGTAATTTACACCAAAGATAATAACATTCAAATAGTAACTTGAAACTAGAAATGCCTTTATTCGTGCAAGTCAATTTAACAATTACTCTCTCGTTTACACTTGGCTTATCCTCACTAAACTGACCATTGATATTCGTCCTTTCAAACGAACTGATACTAGCATAGTCATTGCACAAGATACTTGAGTTGATGGGCGTCTTTTTCATTGTGGATGACAGCACCAACGACGACTGATTGATATCAGTTGATGAATTTAGCGATGGATCAAAAGCTGTTGTTGATCGACTTTCAGAAATTTGTCTACCTGCAAGACCACCACCACTGCTGTCCTTCACTATCAGCTCAGGTTTAGCACTAGCATCTGATGATAGGTGGGCTACATGCTGATCACTCACACTGACGGTCTCACAAATATCCATAACTTCTGCAACTGCATCCGCATTTATTTCTACTTCACGTTCAAGTTATACAGAAACTTTGTTCAACTTAGCAGTCGTAGGCATATCCCTCATCTCATCATGATCAACCAAAGACAAATCTGCACTATCATGATCATTACCACAAATATTCAATTTACCGTCAAGTTCATCATCTTCAAACCCTTTAATAACAGAAGTAGACAATTTTAGTTCCTCCTCACAAATCATTAAAGGTTTTATATCTTCACTCTGACTAGTAATACCTTGTAAACTTGTGGAGTCAGAACTGCACTCTGAAGCAGTAACTCTATTCTGTGACACTCTATTCAACAATGGCTTACCAGTTGCAACTACAGACTTCTTCACCGCACCGTTATCGTCACACAATTTGGAGTCAGACCTGGAGTTTACATTTAGCTTATCACTGAACTTGCTCACCGGTTCACAGTTCACTTCTGTATGCACCTCTTGCCTATGTGTAAACCACAACCGTGTTTGTCTTGCATCTTGTAACTTATCTGTTGAGGATGCACTACAAAACCTGTTACACTCACTAGATCTATATGCATTACTAGACATCATGGAGCCTTCTCGATATCCACCTATCTGAGGCCCTTTCGTCATCAATGATTGCATTTTACACTCAGACTGCTCTATCCTACGGGTGAGATCTAATAGACTGGCGAACTTGCTCGTAGATTGATTGACACTAGTATTTACCAGTTTCAGGATATCATCAAACTTTGGCTCGATACCCTCATCCTCCATACGGGAGCTCATCTTCACCCACTTCCTTTGTAGTCGAGTAGGTAGACGTCTTGCTATTACTTCTAGTATAAAACTCGAGCTGAGGTCACTCATGCGATTCATCGAAATCATTCCATTCTTTTAAATTAGCAAATTATACAATAACTCAGTGAGTGCCTGGGAGTCATCCTGTAATTGACCACCATTAACCTTAACAGCCTCGAATAATTTCTCTGCAATCATCGAAGGTCTTCCAAACCTTTGACGTAATATGCTCATAGCCTCGTAGTAGCCCTCTTCTGGCTTCATAAACTTACAGCACTGTATAGCTCTTGCAGCATCTCCAGTGCAATATCTCATCAAATACATTAACTTCAATTCATCATTTAATAAAAAACCACTCAACATGATCTCAATTTCCTTTACAAATTGTAAATAATCAGCTGGGTTTCCATCAAAACACCGTGGTTCAAATTTAGGGAGTTTGATGTTCCTATTATCCCTGAACGGCGAAACAGTAACATCAACCATGTCATGCTTAACATCAGACACATCGTTACAATTAACAGACAAGTCACAATGACTTACTTTCCTGTTTGCATCCAAGACACTCTGTCCCTTCTTTGACCCAGGCATTGTTGAACTTGACCCAATTCCAAAAATGTTCCAGATATCGCTTGTTCAAAGAGGACTTGACCGGCACCAGGAAAAATGAACGGCGACTATCCAAACTTTCACCAACTGTTTGAATCCGCCAGATCTGTTTCTATCGTCAGAAACTGTCAGCCAATTCTCATAAACCGTTAATGCCCAGCTCTCGCTACGCTCGGGCCCACGCTGTTCTTAGAAGTTTTCTCAGAAACGCTTAGTTATAATGGACGCATAAACCAAAACACCGATTGGCCGCGTGATATTTATTTATTGTTACACCAACATGTAAAAGGAATAAGTGAACTAAGGTTTCTGACGATGTTTCACTCTTCTTTCTGAACAGCGACCGATGAGACGATGACTGTCGTTTTGATGCCTCCGCGAAAATTGGGGAAGTTGATTTTGAGCAAACAACCAAGAATTGATCGTTCAATCTTCATCTCCATTGACAGCATCAGTCTGTTGGAAATGCTCCACGTGCTAAGTCTGTAAACTTAATAGAAGCACCGACTGACTGGACACCAGTGTTGAAAATCCAGGTCATGATATTTATGCTGAATTGGGCAGATTTTCCCACTGGTTTCAGCGTAATGAAGGCATATCTTAACTTTCAGAACCTGAATAGCCCTGATATCCTCATAAACAGCTGTTACTGTCCGTAGTAAAGCCAGTGTTGACAACCATTCAGTGTGTTGCAAACCGACTTAAAAACGGATAATATTTGATCTGGTGAGCGTACGAACTATCCCAGTTAAAGGTAAGACTTAAATTAGCAAGAATAACGTTTCGGGTTTTGGTCTACAGTCGGCGGTTTTCTCGAAGTTGTGATTTCTCCATGGCTATAAAAAAAGGATACCCATTATTTTTAAGTAAACTTTAAATAAAATTTCCTTGAGCCAGTGGTCTTCTTTTTCTTGGCGAAACATCTGTTGACACGATTAAACGATTACTTGGCCAAGTAGGATGTTCTGTGACTGAGAACCGTAGTCGTTGTGTTTCGGACTAATTTCGCGCGTCTGACTTATAGCCCTTTAGATATGGCTTTTTCCTCACGGTGCATTAAGATATCTAGAAATCATAAGCAAACTGTCTTCGGTAAATTTATTTTTACTTTTTAAGTGACTGAAAATAGTGAGTCATTTGAGGTGATAGGATGAATACCTCTAAACGCATTTGTGGTCGAGTAGAAGACGATCTTTTTACCAAGAAGGTTCTCAGGATGTTCGCTTTTACTTTGAAATTCAAAGATAACGTTAAGTTGCTCACTAAGGTAGTAGCTATAGGAGATTATCTTCAGCGGAAACCACTTCAAGGTAACTACGTAACTTTAGGTAATGCGTCACAGAAGTAAGCAGCGCAGACTAGTTGCGTCTAAATATATTAAACGTTGTATAACTGGTCAGATCGTAGCTCTTACATACTAGTTAGTCTTATAAATAACGAATGCACCGTACAAACGTTTACTTTGATTTAATATAATATATATTTGTTCCTGTTTATGCAGGAACATACCAATTGTACAGGCATGGATAAGTTATCATATAAATTACACGTAATTTCATGTATGATGAATTTACAGTTTGGTTGTTCTTTCTGACATTAGAGTCAGTCGGAACTATATTCTATAAAGTCTCTTCGTGTAACACATAAAAAATATAGAAATATTGTCTTCGCATTAACATTCGCATTTACATACCTAGCTCACAAGCATTATACCTGCATGTGGTATACATTTAAGGCTAATACTTTGTGTGATGGGTTCTGCGAAACACGATACTATCATGATTAAAGCAGGAAAAACAAGTCAAGTAGGATAAAAAGGCATCATTAAAGTCCAATAATAATAAGCTACTCAGATCCCAAAAACAGTACCTATAATACAGAATGGAATTCTCAACATTTATCACAATTTGTTCGCATTTACAGTATTAAGTCAAAAATATTCTAGAATGGATTACAAATATGAGAATAATAACACTAAAGCTTGGTGGGATTAAGATAGGGAGAATGGTTTATTCACTAGTGCAAAGACGGTTAGCCAGTTCGTCCCTGACACTATTTTCATCGCATATGTATCGTGGATGTTTTATGCGAAGACGCGAACGCATACAGTCTTTTGGAATGACCTCTTGTTTCGCCTGAGGAGACACAAGGTGAAAGCTGCAGGTAAAGTGAATGCTCACGGTCTACCAAGATCAAGTGCCCATTGTCAGTGACAATTGCAAGGATATGGCCTGAAGGGAGACCACTCGTCCTACTGACAGTCTTCAGAGTTCTATGAGGTATGACAGTCTTTTTTAAGCAATCCAGGAAAGAATAAGGGCGAAGAGTAAAGAAAAAGAGTTGACAAACCATAAGAGGAGGGGTTGGTTGATTTGTGCTTGAGTGCCTTAACTTCTTAATGAAAAATGTCAGACGAAATATTGTTTTAGAAATCGCTAAGACATGTGAAGACCAGGATAGGTCAGAAGAAAGAATTAATCCAAGATACTTAATGTCAGACTGGATTTCTATATCAGTATCATCAATTTTGCAACGGTCACAGGAACCAACAGCCTTATTTAATTTTGTTTTGACATCGGAAACTGAAATTAACAGTCTGACATCTGGAAGGATTTAGTTTAAGACCATTAGATGAATACCATTTGCTAACTCCTGATAGAATGCTATTCATTTTAGCACAGTCTAGCCGGGAGTTAATAGACACTGAAATAGTTAGATCATCAGCATACTTAACAAAGTAGATATTCAAACACTGCAGTTGTTGATCATAGAAGTGATGAATATTAGATAATATCACATGATTCAACAACATATCAGAAATAAATAAAAATTGTTTCTTAGCTCGACGTCAAGTAGACAATCTTTTTGATGATGCCACTGCATAATAACATTTTCTTAGTTTACAGAAGAAAATTTTGGTGAAGGGTATTGGCGTTAGCTTAGATTAACATTTCCACTGATTTCACATTCCACAACCTCCATATACCTTAAATAAGAAGCACAACATGAAGTTATGAAAGATAATTTTATATATTAGTATACACTGATTCTATTAATACTAGGTAAAGTTCTCATACAATTAAAAGTATTTGTAGTCCATAGCTGGTCTTTATATTGGCGCCGTATGCATAAATAGACCTCATAAGTTGTCCAGCATTAGAGGATTACACGCAAATTTCAAGATAAACTCTGAAGCACCCATACTGTCGAGACATTCTCTCATCAATTTCACACTAAATACGTCTACGTAAAGTGGGGTATTGAAAATGTGTAACCTATAAATGAATCAACTATCTCAGTAATGTCTAGTGAACATGGTTTCGTGAATTCTACCGAAATTACATTCTCACATTTTGGAAACTATAGCCGTCAAATATAAACTGAACGTGTCTCAACTCTTAGCAGCTATGCACAGTGTTAACAACATAGAGAAACACTTAAAATATTGTAAGATACGCAGACGTGTTGTGTTGATGAGGATAACAGTGCCATATAATGCAACCTAGACATTCAATCGTGACTCTGAATCTGTACTGTATCATGTAAATGGAAATTTCAGAAGAAATTCATCTGCACTATTGGTGATCAAAAACATTGCAGTATTAGGTTACAGTGCCAGTGGGAATGGTTTAACAAATTGGTGGCGCAGCTTTAAGAGGCTGTCGGTGGTGGTATTTTGGCTTATATCGTTTTTTGTGGACGCAGAGTGGAGAGGAAGTGGAGAGCTATCAAGTCGAGGAGTTGCATCAGTGGAAGGAAGGCAAGATGATAGAGATGAAGATGAAAACAAAGATGAGTGAGTAGTAGAGAGGTTTCGCGTGCGTTTCGGATTGTGAGGGCGATTGTTACTTCCCGGCTGCCCACACCGTGGAAGTTGGTTGCGTGCCCGCAGAGCCCAGGGGACAACTGCTTGAGGCCGGTCACACGCGGCCTGTTTTTATTTGTTCTCTTTTGTTTGGTGTGCCTCATTAGCATACTTATCACTCCTGCCCTGTGACACGGTGGCAGGAAGCGCGGTCGTTGTTAATCCGGGCCACGGCCGATCCGGCATGAAATTTTGTGATTTTGTATTGGACATGATATTGGATTGGGTAGCTGCTTTTTGTTTAACCGCTATCCAAACAACCTTTCTGGCATGGTAGGACCTCAAGAGATATAAGTCTCAGCCAGTATAGCTTGAATAGATCATTGCGGTGTTCAAGCCCGACCACCACGTCAAGGTAGCAGCTTTTGGTCGGGTCGTGTACCAGAGGTAAAGCAAAACACCACAATTAATTGTCCAAATTACGATATATATTTCGGAACCAAATCGCGGATTGAAGCGGAAGCTAAGCTAGCTAGTTATCGTGCACGAAAGTGTTACGACGGAGAATCAAATGGCGAGGATGCCTAACGGGAGGCCTTCAGCTAAACAAGTTGACTTAAAGTCTAAGGGCCAGCACCCAATTTTCGCTGATGATTCTTATGGTCACGATGTAATTCTTTTCTTAGGCATAATCTATTCCTATGGTCAATAATTTTGGGAAATTATTTACCGCTACAAATGTATAAAAGCTACCTCTATTAATATTGTGCCAATGTGTGTTTAGCTCACTGCTAGGCTAACAAATGTAGGTGGTTCTCGTGATTGTTGCAAGTGCAGTGCAGTGCAGTGAGGAAGGAAATAACTTGTTTAATTTTCCTCATTGTTTCACTTAGTGCAATTATTCAGCATGTAGTAATAATCTACACATGGTTTGTGTTGATTGCGAGAATTGAATCTATTTAACTCTATTATTATTAATCTTCCGTTTGTTAAACCATTCCCACTGACACTGTAACCTAATACTGCAATGTTTTTGATCACCAATAGTGCAGATGAATTTCTTCTGAAATTTCCATTTACATGATACAGTACAGATTCAGAGTCACGATTGAATGTCTAGGTTGCATTATATGGCACTGTTATCCTCATCAACACAACACGTCTGCGTATCTTACAATATTTTAAGTGTTTCTCTATGTTGTTAACACTGTGCATAGCTGCTAAGAGTTGAGACACGTTCAGTTTATATTTGACGGCTATAGTTTCCAAAATGTGAGAATGTAATTTCGGTAGAATTCACGAAACCATGTTCACTAGACATTACTGAGATAGTTGATTCATGATAGGATCCCACCTATTTTGGTATTGACTGTTAATCTTGTATATATGGTAAATTATCATTCTCACACATTTTGGTATTGACTGTTAATCTTGCATATATGGTATATTATCATTCCCACACATTTTGTTATTGACTGTAAATCTCGCACATATGGTATATTATCATCTCTCACGCACTTTGTTATTGGCTATTAAGATCAATTATTTCAAATGCTGTTAGCTGTCCATATTGTTGTAAAATGTATAAATACCATGGCTTTCTTTGTCGTTGTTGCACTTCAATACACAGTCACAGTCCAGCCTTTGTCTTTTGATATTTGCGTGCTTTACTAAATCGGAAGGTACGACAAGCAGATAGGCAGATTAGTTCAGGCGCAGACAGAGCAAGGTGAAAACGTCTTCCCTGAATTCCCTACAGATACAACTATTCATTTATAGTTTACACATTTTCAATACCCCACTTTACGTAGACGTATTTAGTGTGAAATTGATGAGAGAATGTCTCGACAATATGGGTGCTTCAGAGTTTATCTTGAAATTTGCGTGTAATCCTCTAATGCTGGACAACTTATGAGGTCTATTTATGCATACGGCGCCAATATAAAGACCAGCTATGGACTACAAATACTTTTAATTGTATGAGAACTTTACCTAGTATTAATAGAATCAGTGTATACTAATATATAAAATTATCTTTCATAACTTCATGTTGTGCTTCTTATTTAAGGTATATGGAGGTTGTGGAATGTGAAATCAGTGGAAATGTTAATCTAAGCTAACGCCAATACCCTTCACCAAAATTTTCTTCTGTAAACTAAGAAAATGTTATTATGCAGTGGCATCATCAAAAAGATTGTCTACTTGACGTCGAGCTAAGAAACAATTTTTATTTATTTCTGATATGTTGTTGAATCATGTGATATTATCTAATATTCATCACTTCTATGATCAACAACTGCAGTGTTTGAATATCTACTTTGTTAAGTATGCTGATGATCTAACTATTTCAGTGTCTATTAACTCCCGGCTAGACTGTGCTAAAATGAATAGCTTTCTATCAGGAGTTAGCAAATGGTGTCAATTGAGTTGAAGATTGAACGATCAATTCTTGGTTGTTCGCTCAAAATCAACTTCCTCGATTTTCGCGGAGGCATCAATACGACAGTCATCGTCTCATCGGTCGCTGTTCAGAAAGAAGAAAGAAACATCGTCAGAAGTAACATAACGATTTATTATTTTAATATTTGTTTACAGACCTTAGTTTGCTTAGTTCGGTTATTCCTTTTATATGTTGGTGTAACAATACAGAAATATCAAACGGCAGATCGGTGTTTTGGTTTTTGCGTCCGTTATAACTAAGCGTTTCTGAGAAATCTTCTAAGAACAGCGTGGGCCCGAGCGTAGCGAGAGCTGGGCATTAACGGTTTATGAGATTTGGCTGACAAATGGTCTTCATCTAATGGTCTTAAACTAAATCCTTCCAGACGTCAGACTGTTAATTTCAGTTTCCGTTGTCATGACACAATCCCAGTATCCACCTATGTTGGTAATAGATTTTCCAGTAGTGACCATAGAATGGTACTCTGCTCTCTGCCTTTCTCACAAACAAGACTCAGGAAGCACAATATGTCGTAGTTACAAATATACAGACTGGGGATTAGTCCAAGAACTTATTCGACTCTGTCAATGGGATGACTATTTTACCACTGACTCCCTGGAGGCCTTAGTAACCCTGTTTTACAGGAATGTTACCCTTTGTCTAGATACAGTTGCTCCAAAGAAAATAGTGAAATTAAGTAGACACCGAACTGAATATATTCCAAGGGCACACCGTAATAAGTTAAGGAAGCTGAAGAAACAGTACTATTCCACTAAGGACATATCACTATTGCTCTCAATCCACGAGTCTCTTGAATCTCTCAAGCGCCTACGCTCTCAAAAGGACCTCGACGAAGAGTTAACGGCACTTGAAAGTACCTCCAAAGTTTATAACTTAACGGCACTTCTTAAAAAACGAATGCAGTCGGCGAGGGAAATCCCATACTTACTTCACGACAAAGTAATCTACAATGAACCTGCCACTATCTGTGAACTTTTCAGTGATTGGTTTGCAAACTTTAGTTTAGAAACACATATGCCTGGTGAAACCGCCCCCCTTACTATCTCTTCCCTTGAAAGCATTGTGTTCACTAATCAGTTAATAGTACAAGCAATTAAAAGCCTTAAACCTTCCACTAGTACGGGACCGGATGGCCTCGCTTCGATAATTTTCAAAAACAGTGGGTGTGATATACCCTTGTTACTTCTTAAATTCTTCTCAATATCTATGGACACTGGCACTTACCCTAGTGAGTGGAAAACTAGCTTCATAATTCCACATTACAAATCTGGTGATAGGGCAAACGTCCGCAATTACAGACCCATAAATATAACCCCAGTTATCTCACGAATCATGGAGAAAGTTGTAAAAGATCAATTGTCAGACTACCTAATTAGGGAAGATCTTGTTACAAGGTCTCAACACGGATTTCTCAAAAATAGATCCTGCGTTACTTGCCACTTCGACTTTTTCAACTGCATCACTAGTAGTCGCGAAGCACGTAAGCTAGTCGTTGTTCTCTACTTCGATATATCTAGGGCATTTGACATGGTATCTCACAGTATTCTCTTTGAGAAGCTGTACTCTTGTGGAATTCGCAACCCATTACTGAACTGGTTAAAATCATTTCTAAGCAACAGGGTACAAATAACCAAAGTTGGATCTGTATTGTCTCATCCTAGGCAGATCTCAAGTGGGGTCGTGCAAGGTAGTGTCCTAGGTCCACTTTTATTCACAGTCTACATTAACAGCATTTGCAAGTGCTTCACCTTAGGCAAACCATTCCTATATGCTGACGACCTCAAAGTCGTCTACTCCTGCTACACTCATGAATTAAGCGATATGGTTACTAAAATACATCTTGAACTAAGTAGCCTTGCAACGTGGTGTGCTGAATCCTGTCTAAATTTTAACATTGACAAATGCGGCTGGATTTGTATCGGCAACAGTAACCTTGATCTAACTCTTGAAATAAATGGGCGAAAACTAGCTAAGCTCAACTCAGTCGTAGATCTCGGTATTAGATACTCTAGTAACCTAACGTTCGCTGAACAGACTGATTATGCCAGACGTAAAACGCGAAGGCTGATAGGATGCATAACACGCAATTTCTTTTGTTGTGAAACTAGGGTTTTATTATACAAAGTATGTGTCCGACCTATCTTAGAATACTGCCCGTTTATTCTTAGCGGACTCAGACAAAATGACAAGCTTAAATTAGAGGGAGTGCAACGGCAGTTTACCTCAAGAACTCTTGGTTTAGAAAGTGGTCTGGAATACCATGAGCGATGCGAAGACTAAGATTAGAACCCCTCTGGAAAAGACGCCTTAAGCTAAACCTTATCTTTTACTACAAGCTAACTAATCTTCTCTTGCATTCCTCCGAGCCAATAACTAAACCTACCGCTGTCATCAGTTACAATCTTAGAAATCATCACAACCTAGCTGCTATGGAGCACTGTCAGACTTACGTGCGGTACAACTTCTTCTTAAATAAGTTTTCAGTCATTTGGAATAGACTACCAGCTAATGTGCGCGATGCAAACACACTTCCAGTGTTCATCTCCTCAGTCACCAGACTGCTCAAAGATGACAATGCACTTTTGCGCCTGACTCTTACACCTTCTTTTTCACCCTACATAGATATTTTAAGTTCTTTAAACGTGTAGTTACAACAAACTACAATTATAAATTTTAATATTATTGGAACTAGATGATAAACATTTCTACACAGGACAGTAATATTAGTTTACACATAATATAAAAGTTAGCATAACGGGACTAGTTAGTTTGTGTACCAAAATAACCACAGTTACTAAACAGAATATATATGTATATATTTATTAATCACTCCTTAAGGACTCCCGTTGCTTTCTTTTGCGTTGCTGTTGTTTGTCTTCTTTTTTCTCTCACCATTTCAGCTTCCATTTGACTTTTTGAATGAGAATGAATAATGTGGATATTTGACCATTTACAATGACAAATGATCTGCAAACATTATTGGTCCCGTATCTTTCAGTTGCCTGGTTAATAACGAATTAACTTTCTCCACGACGCAACCTGGATTACATTTGTGGAATATACTCTTATACCAATGGAAAAGTATCTATTTGTAATACAACGTCACGATTGTAGCTTATAACATAACTGATCGTATCTGTAAAATAGCTTCCTTATTACCCAATTTGGATATAAATCAAATCAAAAATAAGATTCGGATTTGTACACACCCAAGTTATATTGAGGAATTACTTCAAGCTTTATTTTTTCCCAAGTATTTTTAATCCATCCAAAACTTACTTGGGTTTTTTTGTTAATGCGAAGTTAATATTCCTATATTTCATGACGTGCTCCATTGAATGACTGGTTATCATATTGTTCCCACAGACCTAAGACAAAAACGCCAGCAACCATGTAACTTAACCATAAACCGAATTTATGAAATTTAAATAATGCTTATCCATGCCTGTATATTTGGTGTGTCCTACACAAGTAGGAAAAAATGTGTATTTTATTAAAACATTATTATTAATTATGATTGCTAATCGTATATGTAATTTATCATATTGATGATGCCTGTAAACTGGCGTCTCTCATGTACAAAATGAGAATATACTATTATTATTATTATTAAAAGAAAATTAAATAAGGCTGTTGGTTCCTGTGACCGTTGCAAAATTGATGATACTGATATAGAAATCCAGTCTGACATTAAGTATCTTGGATTAATTCTTTCTTCTGACCTATCCTGGTCTTCACATGTCTTAGCGATTTCTAAAACAATATTTCGTCTGACATTTTTCATTAAGAAGTTAAGGCACTCAAGCACAAATCAACCAACCCCTCCTCTTATGGTTTGTCAACTCTTTTTCTTTACTCTTCGCCCTTATTCTTTCCTGGATTGCTTAAAAAAGACTGTCATACCTCATAGAACTCTGAAGACTGTCAGTAGGACGAGTGGTCTCCCTTCAGGCCATATCCTTGCAATTGTCACTGACAATGGGCACTTGATCTTGGTAGACCGTGAGCATTCACTTTACCTGCAGCTTTCACCTTGTGTCTCCTCAGGCGAAACAAGAGGTCATTCCAAAAGACTGTATGCGTTCGCGTCTTCGCATAAAACATCCACGATACATATGCGATGAAAATAGTGTCAGGGGCGAACTGGCTAACCGTCTTTGCACTAGTGAATAAACCATTCTCCCTATCTTAATCCCACCAAGCTTTAGTGTTATTATTCTTATATTTGTAATCCATTCTAGAATATTTTTGACTTAATACTGTAAATGCGAACAAATTGTGATAAATGCTGAGAATTCCATTCTGTATTATAAGTACTGTTTTTGGGATCTGAGTAGCTTATTATTATTGGACTTTAATGATGCCTTTTTATCCTACTTGACTTGTTTTTCCTGCTTTAATCATGATAGTATCGTGTTTCGCAGAACCCATCACACAAAGTATTAGCCTTAAATGTATACCGCATGCAGGTATAATGCTTGTGAGCTAGGTATGTAAATGCGAATGTTAATGCGAAGACAATATTTCTATATTTTTTATGTGTTACACGAAGAGACTTTATAGAATATAGTTCCGACTGACTCTAATGTCAGAAAGAACAACCAAACTCTAAATTCATCATACATGAAATTACGTGTAATTTATATGATAACTTATCCATGCCTGTACAATTGGTATGTTCCTGCATAAACAGGAACAAATATATATTATATTAAATCAAAGTAAACGTTTGTACGGTGCATTCGTTATTTATAAGACTAACTAGTATGTAAGAGCTACGATCTGACCAGTTATACAACGTTTAATATATTTAGACGCAACTAGTCTGCGCTGCTTACTTCTGTGACGCATTACCTAAAGTTACGTAGTTACCTTGAAGTGGTTTCCGCTGAAGATAATCTCCTATAGCTACTACCTTAGTGAGCAACTTCACGTTATCTTTGAATTTCAAAGTAAAAGCGAACATCCTGAGAACCTTCTTGGTAAAAAGATCGTCTTCTACTCGACCACAAATGCGTTTAGAGGTATTCATCCTATCACCTCAAATGACTCACTATTTTCAGTCACTTAAAAAGTAAAAATAAATTTACCGAAGACAGTTTGCTTATGATTTCTTGATATCTTAATGCACCGTGAGGAAAAAGCCATATCTAAAGGGCTATAAGTCAGACGCGCGAAATTAGTCCGAAACACAACGACTACGGTTCTCAGTCACAGAACATCCTACTTGGCCAAGTAATCGTTTAATCGTGTCAACAGATGTTTCGCCAAGAAAAAGAAGACCACTGGCTCAAGGAAATTTTATTTAAAGTTTACTTAAAAATAATGGGTATCCTTTTTTTATAGCCATGGAGAAATCACAACTTCGAGAAAACCGCCGACTGTAGACCAAAACCCGAAACGTTATTCTTGCTAATTTAAGTCTTACCTTTAACTGGGATAGTTCGTACGCTCACCAGATCAAATATTATCCGTTTTTAAGTCGGTTTGCAACACACTGAATGGTTGTCAACACTGGCTTTACTACGGACAGTAACAGCTGTTTATGAGGATATCAGGGCTATTCAGGTTCTGAAAGTTAAGATATGCCTTCATTACGCTGAAACCAGTGGGAAAATCTGCCCAATTCAGCATAAATATCATGACCTGGATTTTCAACACTGGTGTCCAGTCAGTCGGTGCTTCTATTAAGTTTACAGACTTGGCACGTGGAGCATTTCCAACAGACTGATGCAAACAGCTGCCAACTGTGGCTCCATTCTGTTGATTAGATGTCAGCTTAATGGGGATAATCAGCGAGGAACACTGGTAGACAGCGTAGTAAACAGGGACTTATGGACAAATTAATATGCCGGAGAAAATGGAGATGGGTCAGACGTACACTGAAGAGACCGTTGAATTGTATCACATGTCAAGCAGACCCGCCAGTAGAACCCAGAGTGTTTGGCATGGTAGGGAGAAGTGTGAGGAGGAGATGAGAGGTTATACGCAACCGTGAAGTCAGCTAGAGAGGACAGGATGAAATGGAGATGTACTGTTGAAGCCCTATGTTCCACTTGGTACATGAAAGAGTCTTAATATAAAATAAAAATAATGCCCATTAGGTGACTTCTTCATGAGTCGCTGATGAGTTCTAAATACAACGAAACAAAATTCCTAGTTTCAACTAGAATGACCCGCTGATTGTTTCCCGTCCGGATTCCACTCAAGGTATTGCCTGGCAAATGGTGTCATTCGACGGTTTCCTCAGTTTATAGCCGACACATTTCCATTTTCTCCTACATATTTATTGTGCGATGCGCTCTTGATTGATTTGTTGCTATAGTTTTTTATTACTTATTCTTTTTGGCCATTTGATCTTCAGTATGGAGCGAAGATAGCTGAGTTTTAACTGTTAGCTACTATGAACCATATAAACGAATGAATGTTCACATTACACTCTGAAACACAAATGAAATGCGAAGTCACGTATATAAATAATGAATGAAAAGTTGAAAAAAGTCAATTAAAACGAATAAATATTACCATTATTTAATGTCTTCGATGTCTTCATAATAATATACACCTGCAGAACTATTCTTGATACCAACTGCTGTTTCATCAATTTGTTGAACTGTAAATTTATTGTTTAGGTCTACCTCTAAATAATGCTGTGCTGCACGATTTAATCTATATCACAATTTTGTTTCGCTTTTATTTCTTAAGAAAAATAAAATGGTATAAATCATTTCAAGATTGTGCTTAGGAAAGTAATTCTCAATATAAACTTGATACAAATAAAAGTGTAGTTAAACTTCTCAATGAATTTACTTCAGTGTATATTTCGTCAAGGTCCAAAGCCATTTTTCATTACAGCTTGCTTCCACTCCGTATTTTTGGTACTAGTATGATATTTTCAGCATGTGATATCGTTAGCCCAAAGTTTGCAGGCCGACCATAGATATCAGGTGTGCGTCGGCAGAGGATAGAACATCGGACCATGTGCATGATCGGCGAGAGTCCTAACCGCTGCACCACCCACGCAAAATCGAGAAGTACTGGATAGTTGTTTCCTCCTGGTATGTGACTTTTCACCAGTATGCACCCACCGCTATTACTAGGGATATAGGGCTGTACCTTCGGGTTGTGGAGCCACCTAAAAAAGCATTTAGCCACTGAGTTTTAATTCGTTGACACAGGAATCTTGACTTATGTTATTTCGTCGTATAGCTCATCATCAAATGAGTGCTATCCTCACTTCACCCTAACATGCTCATTTGACCCCAACACGAGGTATCCCACTGGCTATCATTTGCCAGTCTCATACATGGTGTGGCTGTGCCATGTCCCACACATCCTTTTTTGTCGCAAGGAGACTCGTCGTACTGAAATTTTTGTAGCAGCTCTGTTTACAAGGTGAGGTTGCTAGCCTTACGCCTGAGAAGGAGTTTGTTACATGCATATGTAGTTTCCAGAGGAACGATTTTAGAGTCGCTCACCTTAGAACCAGGGAAACAAGGAATAAGGTAACCGGAACAACACCAACAGAAAGAGAAAACATCACAACAAGAAAGGCATTGACAACGACAAAAACCCGTAGCAGTAGTATCGCTGTCAAATACAATTAACAAAAATGACATCAAAACCATAGGCTCACTGACCTGGGTCAACTTGAGAATGTAAATCCAACAATATATACAATTATAGATATCAGTTAGCGTTAAACAATCACAATATACCATACAGTTAGTGGTATGTAGTCACATGATGTGTGTGTTTGTTTTTGACAGTCTGTTATATTTTGCTGTGTATATGGATCGATATTCCAATATAACTGACAATATGCTTTTGTCTGTCCACTAGCTAAATAAACACTTATGACCTTGTTGTCATATGACATTACAGCCAATCATGTTAAGACTGTCATCTATTGGTTCATGTGTATCAGCCATTTTCATATATACTTTTGTACTGTATACTTATATATATTCTTGTGTTCCCACAGTTCATCATTCGTACCCTTCCACTCACACACCTGTGTGACATTTATTTTCCTTGTCTGGAAAATACAAATATCATCGTAAACCTAGTGGTCTTCTGATTTCCCTCTTTCCGCGTCAGGACCATTAACTGTTCGACGAATACATAACATAATTGGCGACGGGGAAAACACTATTATTTTTTTTGATTTACAGCTTGATTCCACACTGTATTTTCGGTACAAGTATGGAATTTTCAGCATGGATATCGGTAGCCCACTCAGAAGAACATAACAGTTAGTTATAAGTATTATAAGTCAACAAGATTATATCCGCAGGTTTGGTGTTCGAAAGTAAAATAATTACAACAAATTCCACATCTTCCTGGCCAGAAACACTATAGAAATTAGAGTTTTATTAACTGAGCAAAGTGTAGCGTGCTGATCGAAAAGCGCGTCAAGGTCGCTTTTACTTGATTAGATTTTTTCTAAAATATAGAACAGATTACCTGTGGAAATTCTGTATCCATTCTGTATCACAAGTACTGTTTTTGGAATAAAGTAAATCATTATTATTATTATTATTATTCTACCTCGCTTGAAAAGACACCTATTGACACACTACGAGAGTTTGCAAGCGATACCAGTGCTAATAACTCTGTGAGAGCTTCAGAAATCTTAAGACCACTTTATGTGTGAAGTGGAAGACTTTACTTTTTGTTTTGCCTCTATTTATAATTTAAGATGAAAAGGCAGCAACCGAGACAAAAAAGCCAAACAAACAAGAGTCGATCGAATGATGTCCACCTGATACAAACAGTTAATTAAAAACTGACATACTAATGAAATATGAGAAAACAAGGTAGAAACTTACCCCAACATTACATGGAAAGATATAAGTTACTTAGACATCATTTATTATCTTCCAAGAAGTCTACTTTCTTGAAAGAATGCGGTGACACCTTATCCACAGTGGCGAGGAATTACGTAAATCCAAAGTTCCCATTGTGTATACAGTGTAGGTAGTAGTCAACTTAGTAATGCATTCTATTGCCGGTACGTTCGAATGTGGTGACACTTTTGCACGTGTTTTTGCTGATATTCATTTTTCGGTTCTGCTATATTATCACCAACAATAATGGGCAAAATCTCTAAAAAGCGTGTTCTTAGGAACACTAGTAATTTAGAAAATAGCTTAAGTTTATCTAGTAACGCATTATCACCCTGTAAATCAGCTGTAATTACCCAATATAAACGGTTCCAACATAATGCTAATCATTGCAATACGGGTGGAAGATATCCTGTTAGAAAAGACGGACTCTTACACCCCCTTTTTTACCCTAAATAGATATTTTAAGTTCATTAAACGTGAAGTTAAAACAGACTACAATTATAAATTTTAATATTGATGGAACTACAAGATAAACATTTTTACACAGGGCAATAATATTAGTCCACACATAATATAAAAGTTGGTATAACGGGACTAGTTAGTTATTGTACCAGAATAACCATAGTTACTAAATGGAATATATACGTATATATTTATTAATCACTCCTTAAGGACTACTCTTGCTTTCTTTTGCGTTGCTGTTGTTTGTCTTCTCACTATTTTGGCTTCCATTTGACTTGTTGAATGAGAATGAAGAATGTGGATATCTGACCATTTACAATGACAAATGATCTGCAAACATTATTGGTCCCGTATCTTCCAGTTGCCTGGTTAATAACGAATTAACTTTCTCCACGACGCAACCTGGATTATATTTGTGGAATATACTCCTATACCAATGGAAAAGTATCTGTTTGTAATACAACGTCACGATTGTAGCTTATAACATAACTGATTGTATCTGTAAAATAGCTTCCTTATTACCCAATTTGGATATAAATCAAATCAAAAATAAGATTCGGATTTGTACACACCCAAGTTATATTGAGGAATTACTTCAAGCTTTTTTTTTCCCAAGTATTTTTAATCCATCCAAAACATACTTGGGATTTTTTGCTAATGCGAAGACAATATTCCTATATTTCATGATGTGCTCCATTGAATGACTTGTTATATTGTGGAATAACTTCAAGCTTTTTTTTTCCTAAGTATTTTTAATCCATCCAAAACATACTTGGGTTTTTTTGTTAATGCGAAGTTAATATTCCTATATTTCATGACGTGCTCCATTGGATGACTGGTTATCATATTGTTCCCACAGACCTAAAACAAAAACGCCAGCGACCATGTAACTTAACCATAAACCGAATTTATGAAATTTAAATAATGCTTACCCATGCCTGTATATTTGGTGTGTCCTACACAAGTAGGAAAAAATGTGTATTTTATTAAAACATTATTATTAATTATGATTGCTAATCGTATATGTAATTTATCATACTGATGATGCCTGTAAACTGGCGTCTCTCATGTACAAAATGAGAATATACTATTATTATTATTATTAAAAGAAAATTAAATAAGGCTGTTGGTTCCTGTGACCGTTGCAAAATTGATGATACTGATATAGAAATCCAGTCTGACATTAAGTATCTTGGATTAATTCTTTCTTCTGACCTATCCTGGTCTTCACATGTCTTAGCGATTTCTAAAACAATATTTCGTCTGACATTTTTCATTAAGAAGTTAAGGCACTCAAGCACAAATCAACCAACCCCTCCTCTTATGGTTTGTCAACTCTTTTTCTTTACTCTTCGCCCTTATTCTTTCCTGGATTGCTTAAAAAAGACTGTCATACCTCATAGAACTCTGAAGACTGTCAGTAGGACGAGTGGTCTCCCTTCAGGCCATATCCTTGCAATTGTCACTGACAATGGGCACTTGATCTTGGTAGACCGTGAGCATTCACTTTACCTGCAGCTTTCACCTTGTGTCTCCTCAGGCGAAACAAGAGGTCATTCCAAAAGACTGTATGCGTTCGCGTCTTCGCATAAAACATCCACGATACATATGCGATGAAAATAGTGTCAGGGGCGAACTGGCTAACCGTCTTTGCACTAGTGAATAAACCATTCTCCCTATCTTAATCCCACCAAGCTTTAGTGTTATTATTCTTATATTTGTAATCCATTCTAGAATATTTTTGACTTAATACTGTAAATGCGAACAAATTGTGATAAATGCTGAGAATTCCATTCTGTATTATAAGTACTGTTTTTGGGATCTGAGTAGCTTATTATTATTGGACTTTAATGATGCCTTTTTATCCTACTTGACTTGTTTTTCCTGCTTTAATCATGATAGTATCGTGTTTCGCAGAACCCATCACACAAAGTATTAGCCTTAAATGTATACCACATGCAGGTATAATGCTTGTGAGCTAGGTATGTAAATGCGAATGTTAATGCGAAGACAATATTTCTATATTTTTTATGTGTTACACGAAGAGACTTTATAGAATATAGTTCCGACTGACTCTAATGTCAGAAAGAACAACCAAACTCTAAATTCATCATACATGAAATTACGTGTAATTTATATGATAACTTATCCATGCCTGTACAATTGGTATGTTCCTGCATAAACAGGAACAAATATATATTATATTAAATCAAAGTAAACGTTTGTACGGTGCATTCGTTATTTATAAGACTAACTAGTATGTAAGAGCTACGATCTGACCAGTTATACAACGTTTAATATATTTAGACGCAACTAGTCTGCGCTGCTTACTTCTGTGACGCATTACCTAAAGTTACGTAGTTACCTTGAAGTGGTTTCCGCTGAAGATAATCTCCTATAGCTACTACCTTAGTGAGCAACTTAACGTTATCTTTGAATTTCAAAGTAAAAGCGAACATCCTGAGAACCTTCTTGGTAAAAAGATCGTCTTCTACTCGACCACAAATGCGTTTAGAGGTATTCATCCTATCACCTCAAATGACTCACTATTTTCAGTCACTTAAAAAGTAAAAATAAATTTACCGAAGACAGTTTGCTTATGATTTCTAGATATCTTAATGCACCGTGAGGAAAAAGCCATATCTAAAGGGCTATAAGTCAGACGCGCGAAATTAGTCCGAAACACAACGACTACGGTTCTCAGTCACAGAACATCCTACTTGGCCAAGTAATCGTTTAATCGTGTCAACAGATGTTTCGCCAAGAAAAAGAAGACCACTGGCTCAAGGAAATTTTATTTAAAGTTTACTTAAAAATAATGGGTATCCTTTTTTTATAGCCATGGAGAAATCACAACTTCGAGAAAACCGCCGACTGTAGACCAAAACCCGAAACGTTATTCTTGCTAATTTAAGTCTTACCTTTAACTGGGATAGTTCGTACGCTCACCAGATCAAATATTATCCGTTTTTAAGTCGGTTTGCAACACACTGAATGGTTGTCAACACTGGCTTTACTACGGACAGTAACAGCTGTTTATGAGGATATCAGGGCTATTCAGGTTCTGAAAGTTAAGATATGCCTTCATTACGCTGAAACCAGTGGGAAAATCTGCCCAATTCAGCATAAATATCATGACCTGGATTTTCAACACTGGTGTCCAGTCAGTCGGTGCTTCTATTAAGTTTACAGACTTAGCACGTGGAGCATTTCCAACAGACTGATGCTGTCAATGGAGATGAAGATTGAACGATCAATTCTTGGTTGTTTGCTCAAAATCAACTTCCCCAATTTTCGCGGAGGCATCAAAACGACAGTCATCGTCTCATCGGTCGCTGTTCAGAAAGAAGAGTGAAACATCGTCAGAAACCTTAGTTCACTTATTCCTTTTATATGTTGGTGTAACAATAAATAAATATCACGCGGCCAATCGGTGTTTTGGTTTTTGCGTCCGTTATAACTAAGCGTTTCTGAGAAAACTTCTAAGAACAGCGTGGGCCCGAGCGTAGCGAGAGCTGGGCATTAACGGTTTATGAGAATTGGCTGACAGTTTCTGACGATAGAAACAGATCTGGCGGATTCAAACAGTTGGTGAAAGTTTGGATAGTCACCGTTCATTTTTCCTGGTGCCGGTCAAGTCCTCTTTGAACAAGCGATATCTGGAACATTTTTGGAATTGGGTCAAGTTCAACAATGCCTGGGTCAAAGAAGGGACAGAGTGTCTTGGATGCAAACAGGAAAGTAAGTCATTGTGACTTGTCTGTTAATTGTAACGATGTGTCTGATGTTAAGCATGACATGGTTGATGTTATTGTTTCGCCGTTCAGGGATAATAGGAACATCAAACTCCCTAAATTTGAACCACGGTGTTTTGATGGAAACCCAGCTGATTATTTACAATTTGTAAAGGAGTTTGAGATCATGTTGAGTGGTTTTTTATTAAATGATGAATTGAAGTTAATGTATTTGATGAGATATTGCACTGGAGATGCTGCGAGAGCTATACAGTGCTGTACGTTTATGAAGCCAGAAGAGGGCTACTACGAGGCTATGAGCATATTACGTCAAAGGTTTGGAAGACCTCGATGATTGCAGAGAAATTATTCGAGGCTGTTAAGGTTAATGGTGGTCAATTACAGGATGACTCCCAGGCACTCACTGAGTTATTGTATAATTTGCTAATTTAAAAGAATGGAATGATTTCGATGAATCGCATGAGTGACCTCAACTCGAGTTTTATACTAGAAGTAATAGCAAGACGTCTACCTACTCGACTACAAAGGAAGTGGGTGAAGATAAGCTCCCGTATGGAGGATGAGGGTATCGAGCCAAAGTTTGATGATATCCTGAAACTGGTAAATACTAGTGTCAATCAATCTACGAGCAAGTTCGCCAGTCTATTAGATCTCACCCTAGGATAGAGCAGTCTGAGTGTAAAATGCAATCATTGATGACGAAAGGGCCTCAGATAGGTGGATATCGAGAAGGCTCCATGATGAATAGTAATGCATATAGACCTAGTGAGTGTAACAGGTTTCGTAGTACATGCTCAACAGATAAGTTACAAGATGCAAGACAAACACGGTTGTGGTTTACACGTAGGCAAGAGGTGCATACAGAAGTGAACTGTGAACCAGTGAGCAAGTTTAGTGATAAGCTAAATGTAAACTCCAGGTCTGACTCCGAATTGTGTGACGATAACGGTGCTGTGAAGAAGTCTGTAGTTGCAACTGGTAAGCCATTGTTGAATAGAGTGTCACAGAATAGAGTTACTGCTTCAGAGTGCAGTTCTGACTCCAAAAGTTTACAAGGTATAACTAGTCAGCCCCTTTCATCATGGATGACAACACCGACGACGACTGGGGGACGCAAGTTGATGAAGTCTGCGTTGCAACAGAAGCTGTTGTTGTTCGGCTTTTAGAAGGTTGTCTAACTGCAAGATTACCACCATTGCTGTCTTTTACTGCTAGCTCCAGTTTAGCATTAACATCTGTTGATAAGTGGACTACACGCTCATTATTTACACTGACGGTCCCATGAGTATCCATACCTCATACCACTGCATCTGCTCTTAAATCTACTTCACATTCAAGTTAAACAGAACTTTTAATAAACTCAGTAGTAGTAGGCACTCCGCTCATCTCATCATGATCAGCCAAAGACAAATCTGCGCTATCTTGACCACTGTCAAATATATCCACTTTACCTCCGTTTGTATGGTCAACTTCATCATTTTCAAATTCTTTAATAACAGCGGTAGACAATTTGGGTTCTTCCTCACAAATCCTTAAAGGTTTTATACCTTTACTCTGACCAGTGATACCTTGGAAACTTGTGGAGTCAGAACTGGACTCTGTTACTGTAACTCTTTTCTCCTGCACGAACCGCGGTGTCGTCTGTGACACTCTATTCAACAATGGCTTACCAGTTGCAACCACAGGCTTCTTCACCGCACCATTATCATCACACAATTCGCAGTCAGACCTTGATTTCACATTTAGCTTACCACTAAACTTGCTCACTGATTCACAGTTCATCTTTGTATGCACTTCTTGCAAACGTGTAAAACACAACTGTGTTTTTCTCGCAACTTGTAACCTATCTGTTGGGGATGTCCCACGAAAGCTGTTACACTCACTAAGTTTATATAGATTGCTAGACACCATAAAGCTTTCTCGATATCCACTTCTCTGAGACCCTTTCGTCATAAATGTTTGCGTTTCGCTCTCTGACTTCTCTATTCTAGAGGCGGGATGCAATATACTGGCAAACTTGCTCATAGATTGATCGACGCTATCTCTTACCAGTTTCAGAATATCATCGAACTTTGGCTCAATACCTTCATCCTCTATACGAGAGCTTATCTTTACTCACTTCCTTTGCAGTCGAGTAGGTAGGCGTCTCGCTATTACCTCTAGGACGGAACTTGAGTTCAGATCGCTCATGCAATTCATCAAAATCAACGTATTCTTGTAGGTCATCAGATTATCCAAAAACTCAGAGAGTGCCTTGGAGTCATCTTGTAATTGACTATCATTACCTTTAACAGCCTCGAATACGTTCCTTACAATCATCGAAGGTCTTCCGAATCTTTGACGCAGTATACTCATAGCCTCAGAGTATCCTTCGTTTGGGGGCATGAACTTACAGCACTGGATACCTCCTGAAGTAACTCCAGTGCAGTACCTCATCAAATACATCAACTTCATTTCATCATTTAATAAAAAACTACTCAACATGATTTCAAACTCCTTTACAAACTGTAAATAGTCAGCTGGGTTTCCGTCAAAACACCGAGACTCGTATTTAGGAAGCTTAATATTCCTATTATCCCTAGACGGCGAAACATTAACATCAACCATATCATGCTTACCATCAAACACATAGTTACATGTAACAGACAAGTCAACATGACTTACTTTCCTGCTTGCTTCCAGGACGCTCTGTCCCTTCTTTGACCTAGGCATCATTGAAGTTGACCAAAATTCCAGAAAAGTTCCAGAAAATGCTTGTCCAAAGAAGACTGGCAGGCGCCAGGAAAGACGAACGGAAACTATCCAAACGCTGTCAGAAACTGTCAGTCAAGTCTCATACACCGTTAATGTCCAGCTCTTGCTACGCTGGGCCTCACGCTGTCCCTCGAAGATTTTCAGAAACGCATGGTATTAACCGACGCAAAAACCAAAACACTGTTTGGCGACTCAAGAATTCTTTATTCTAACGCCAACAAATAACCAGCAATACTGGCTTTACAGACTAAGGTCTAAGAACAAATATTACAACAATAAATCACGATATTACTTCTGAGATTTTTAAAATCTTCCCTCTGAACAGCGACCGATGAGAGGATGACTATCAGATTAATGGCCCACGAAAATTATGGGGAAGTTGGGTTTGAGGAAACAGCCATGAATTGTTCGTTTGATCTTCAACTACACGGAGATTTCTGCTCATTTTTTAATCTGGCCAATTGCCTTGCTGGTGATGTTATATATCGCATTTAATCTCTGTTATTGGGCGCTGTGGTAAAGTAGTTCCCATTGCAAAACTCTCATGGTTCTCTCAATGTACTTGGATGAATTTATAACGCACCCATATGATGATTCAGCGTCTCGAGTCAGGCTATCACTTTGTGAGTCTGAATGGCGCAATTCAATATCTGAGGCTGGCATCAGTACCTGAACTGGTGGCGCTACTGAGGTGCACAGTTCCGGCCATACTATAAGACCGATGGTTGGCTTTAGAAACACCCCTACCTAAACGTTATCTCTACACTCCACAATGCCTGTGAACTTACGTCATCATATACGAAAAATGAGAGTATTTTGCTAATATCGTAGCAGGTTTCCAGTAAAATACAGGGTTTCAAACTGGATCTATGAAGTTTCAGTATCGATTGTGTTTTTTGAGGGTTGATGTTTCTTGCCTCTAAGCAAATTTCCTGCTACCGGCCTTTTAGCTGGCTTGGAGTGAGGTTCGGCAGTGGGAGATATTTTAAGTTCATTAAACGTTGACTTGAAACGGACTACAATTATAAGTTTTAATATTAATGGAACTACAATATAAACGTTTCTACTCAGGTTAATAATATTAGTTCACACATAATATAAAAGTTGGTATAACAGGACTAGTTAGTTATTGTACCAGAATATCCATAGTTACTAAATGGAATATATACGTATATATTTATTAATCACTCCTTAAGGACTACTCTTGCTTTCATTTGCGTTGCTGTTGTTTGTCTTCTCACTATTTTGGCTTCCATTTGACTTGTTGAATGAGAATGAAGAATGTGGATATCTGACCATTTACAATGACAAATGATCTGCAAACATTATTGGTCCCATATCTTGCAATTCCCTCATGAATTACGTATTACCTTCGCCCACGACGCCAACTGGATTGCAGTTGTGGAATATACCTTTATACCAACGAAAAAGTATTGATTTATAATACTTCACGATTGTAACTTACAACATAACTGATCGTGTCTGTAAAAATAACTTGCATTTCTTGTAAACACCCGTTTATAAGAGAATACAAACTATCATTATTATTAGTTAGGTACATTAGGTACAATTCACTTGTGATGTTACGACAAAAATGCTGACAAAACTATACAAGTGTATCACTTATTTTAAATAATTACCAAATTGGAATATAAATCAAGAATAAGTCTCGATGCCGTACACACCAAATTTATATGGGGGAATTACTACAAGCTTTGTTTTTCCTCCAAGTATTTTTAATTCATCCAAAACATACTTGGGTTTTTTTGTTAATGCGAAGACAATATTTCTATATATTTTGATGTGGTCCATTGAATGACTATTTATCATATTGTTCCCACAAACCGAAGAAAAAAACGACAGCAACCATGTAATTCAACCATAAACCAAATTTATGTAATTTACATAATACTTTTCCATGCCTGTACAATTGGTGTGTCCTACACAGGTAGGAAAAAATATGTATTTTATTAAATTGTTATTATTAAATATGCTTACTAATCGTATATGTAATTTACCATATTGATGATGCCCGTAAACTGGCGTCCTTCATGTACAAAATGAGAATATATTATTATTATCCCTCGCGTCCAAAGTCACAGTCTTCTTCAAGAAACCATTGCCACTACTGAAAGTGGTTTGGTAGGCTTGCTATGAATTGTGGGCACAGCAGTGTAGATTAACAAGTCGATATAAAGTGTGTACCTTCTGTTAACAAAACCGCCATCACCTTCTCCTCGAAAGCTGTAGGACTTAAAAAGGAAGCTGCAGTATGGAATCTTGTATTTTACTTACTCTTAATTCGTCACTTCTGTCATTTAGCTTTGAAGATGCGGAGCTTCGGATCGCCATATGAGAAAGTGGTGCTTGGATAGCCACTTGACACAAATCCGGTATTATCACCTCATTGACTGCAATATGACGAAATCGGCCTATAGATGCATAAGTAGACTCAATAAATGACGTACAACATGTCCTTTACTACTTTGAAAAATGCAATATTATAAGAGGCATATTAATGCAGTGAAAGCTGTCTGCAAGCCAAGATTGTAAATGTCAATCACGTCTCATAAACCGTTAATGCCCAGCTCTCGCTACGCTCGGGCCCACGCTGTTCCTTGAAGATTTCAGAAACGCTTAGTTATAACGGACGCAAAAACCAAAACACCGATTGGCCACTCGAGAATTCTTTATTGTTACACCAACATATAAAAATAAAGTTTTTACTAGGTTCTGTGAACAAATATTACAATAATAAATCACAAGATTACTTCTGACGATGTTTCAGTCTTCTTTCTGAACAGCGACCGATGAGACGATGACTGTCGTATTGATGCCTCCGCGAAAATCGAGGAAGTTGATTTTGAGCAAACAACCACGAATTGATCGTTCAATCTTCAACTCCATTGACACTCCCCGGCAAAAAAGGGATCCAACCCTTTTTTCCTTCACGACCAATACACGTTGACTTGGATGCCATTGCGAGAACCTGGGTCACACGGACAGAGCTGAAATGGAAAACAAACAGAAAAGCCAACACACCACAAGCATACCCACAGCACAATCTCACACATCAATGACGACCTGCGCCTCCAGACAGAGACCTCCTCTTGACATCTTGCAACACAAACGCCATTTGCTAGAATGACTCTTGCAGAATGCAAAGTGACCATGGCAGCACCTCACGATACTCTACGCACATCCTCTTATCTACTCACTACCAATTACCACTGCAATCGCTTATCACTCATTCTGCCTCAGTTCTAGTAGCGGTGACGCATGCGAGCCTCAGTCGTTTACACTCTTTCTCCCCGGCGTGTCGGACCGCAGCTAACAATTATCTCCGTGTGCATTTCATTCTCAGCAATAGCCTAGCCTCCTCGGCGTATACGACCCATCTGCTGTCCTTAACATCAATCAATTCATTCATGGATATAGAAGACTCGAAACAACTTCAGAAGTAATCACGACGAAAATTTTAACAAAATTACGCAATAACAACAAGATACGAAAACAACAAGTAAACACAATGAATCCTAAAAACACCAATTGATATGACACACCACACGTATATACAAATGTACAAACAACCTCGCCGATCATGTCTTGGTGGAATTTCTTTGAAGAATCGCAGGACTTACACCAGTACGCCTACAACCCTTCTCACGTTGACGATTGTAAGTTGTGGAATGTCCGGACACAAACAAGATCAACCAACAATTGCGATAATTGGAACTCACACAACTATTTAACACAAACATATGTACAATCACTACATCAAATGTTGTGGATTACGGCATGACAAACTACCCTTGAAGAACTGTAGGACTTACAGCAGTACGCCTACATTCCTTCTCAGGTTGACGATACAAGTGGAAGTCGTCCGGACACAAACAGAATTACCAACAGCTAGATGACAGATGATATCAATTCAGTATATGCAATATGAACATATGTACAAGATCATACACCAAGAACATTGGACTGCTCATTGATGCCCTACCCTTTGAAGAACTGTAGGACTTACAGCAGTACGCCTACAACCCTTCTCAGGTTGACGCCCTAGGTTGGAAAATCGTCGCAGAGTTCATTTGCAAACTTCCTTCTATCAGCTATATCCTCAAATCTGAACAGTAACACGCCCATGTCATTGTATCGTAGAATATAGATGACGAACAAACACACGACATACCTCATCAACCAAGTGTAGAAACAGAGTAATTTACACCAAAGATAATAACATTCAAATAGTAACTTGAAACTAGAAATGCCTTTATTCGTGCAAGTCAATTTAACAATTACTCTCTCGTTTACACTTGGCTTATCCTCACTAAACTGACCATTGATATTCGTCCTTTCAAACGAACTGATACTAGCATAGTCATTGCACAAGATACTTGAGTTGATGGGCGTCTTTTTCATTGTTGATGACAGCACCAACGACGACTGATTGATATCAGTTGATGAAGTTAGCGGTGGATCAGAAGCTGTTCTTTTTCGGCGTTCAGATAGTTGTCTAACTGCAAGATTACCACCACTGCTCTCTTTCACTACTAGTTCGGGTTTAGCACTAGCATCTGATGATAGGTGGGCTACACGCTGATCAATTACACTGAATGTCTCACAAGTATGCACACCTTCTCGAACTGCATCTGCGTTCAATTCTACTTCACGTTGTAGTTGTACAGAAGTTTTATTTAACTTAGCAGTAGTAGGCATATCCCTCATCTCATCATGATCAACCAAAGACAAATCTGCACTATCATGATCATTACCACAAATATTCAATTTACCGTCAAGTTCATCATTTTCAAACTCTTTAATAACAGAAGTAGACAATTTTGGTTCCTCCTCACAAATCATTAAAGGTTTTATATCTTCACTCTGACTAGTAATACCTTGTAAACTTGTGGAGTCAGAACTGCACTCTGAAGCAGTAACTCTATTCTGTGACACTCTATTCAACAATGGCTTACCAGTTGCAACTACAGACTTCTTCACCGCACCGTTATCGTCACACAATTCGGAGTCAGGCCTGCAGTTTACATTTAGCTTATCACTGAACTTGCTCACCGGTTCACAGTTCACTTCTGTATGCACCTCTTGCAAACGTGTGAAACACAACCGTGTTTCTCTTGCAGCTTGCAACTTATCTGTTGAGCATGTACTACGAAACCTGTTACACTCACTAGGTCTATATGCATTACTATTCATCATGGAGCCTTCTCGATATCCACCTCTCTGAGGCCTACTCGTCATCAATGATTGCATTTTGATCTCAGACTGCTCTATTCTAGGGGTGAGATCTAATAGACTGGCGAACTTGCTCATAGATTGATTGACACTAGTATTTACCAGTTTCAGGATATCATCAAACCTTGGCTCGATACCGTCATCCTCCATACGGGAGCTTACCTTCACCCACTTCCTTTGCAGTCGAGTAGGTAGACGTCTTGCTATTACTTCTAGTATAAAACTCGAGTTGAGGTCACTCATGCGATTCATCGAAATCATTCCATTCTTGTAAATTAGCAAATTATCCAAAAACTCAGTGAGTGCCTGGGAGTCATTCTGTAATTGACCACCATTACCCTTAACAGCCTCGAATAATTTCCCTGCAATCATCGAAGGTCTTCCAAACCTTTGACGTAATATGCTCACAGCCTCATCGTAGCCCTCCTTTGGCTTCATAAACGTACAGCACTGTATAGCTCTTGCAGCATCTCCAGTGCAATATCTCATCAAATACATCAATTTCAATTCGTCATTTAAAAAAAAACCACTCAACATGATCTCAAACTCCTTTACAAATTGTAAATAATCAGCTGGGTTTCCATCAAAACACCGTGGTTCAAATTTAGGGAGTTTGATGTTCCTATTATCCCTGAACGGCGAAACAATAACATCAACCATGTCATGCTTAACATCAGACACATCGTTACAATTAACAGACAAGTCACAATGACTTACTTTCCTGTTTGCATCCAAGACACTCTGTCCCTTCTTTGACCCAGGCATTGTTGAACTTGACCCAATTCCAAAAATGTTCCAGATATCGCTTGTTCAAAGAGGACTTGACCGGCACCAGGAAAAATGAACGGTGACTATCCAAACTTTCACCAACTGTTTGAATCCGCCAGATCTGTTTCTATCGTCAGAAACTGTCAGCCAATTCTCATAAACCGTTAATGCCCAGCTCTCGCTACGCTCGGGCCCACGCTGTTCCTTGAAGATTTCAGAAACGCTTAGTTATAACGGACGCAAAAACCAAAACACCGATTGGCCACTCGAGAATTCTTTATTGTTACACCAACATATAAAAATAAAGTTTTTACTAGGTTCTGTGAACAAATATTACAATAATAAATCACAAGATTACTTCTGACGATGTTTCAGTCTTCTTTCTGAACAGCGACCGATGAGACGATGACTGTCGTATTGATGCCTCCTCGAAAATTGGGGGAGTTGATTTTGAGCAAACAACCACGAATTGATCGTTCAATCTTCAACTCCATTGACAGTAGACAATAATTTACATCAGTGTTCACGTCTCGAGGTAGGGTCACGAGTAAAAGCAACAAAACTTAAACCTGAGAAAATCACCGGGCAATCACAGCGGAGTAAATTTGTGGAAATAGGACTCTCAGATATATGACTTGATTTTCCGAGAAACGGACACAAAGAGACAGCAGAACGACCTTCAGCAAAAAACTACCGATCGGAAGATGTTGGTTCTCCTCCAACAATAACGTTGTTAATAGTTCGCATAGGAATCTGTGAATACCTCTTGATTTTCTCAATAAACGATCTGTTGCCTGACCCTTGTCTTCTGTTGTTACAATACTAGCTAGGACAGACGGATCCCACCAATACCTTAGGACGTCCGAAAATATCAGTCTGGATATGTCTAATTCAATTAATCATAAGACGCTTCTATCAGGTGTCCCGAATCACTGGTACGACCCATGGCACCTAGAACCACCTCATTGCACACCAACCCCGATGTACAGACACCCAGTCCGACCTCCATTTCATTCATAAATTCTTGCGGTGCTGACGCACAAATAGATTTAGGTTATGGTGACATTTTAAGCCAGTTTGTAGTATCCCGTGACTTATTCACGATATTGCTAATTAATGCACGTTCCTTAATCAATAAGATATCTGAACTAAGGACATTATTATTAGTCGCCAAGCCTACTGTAGCTCTGATTACTGAGTCATGGTGCTCATCCTCTGTACTTGATGTGCATATAGGTATCGATGATTACACTGTACACCGTGCAAACAGAGATTGCAAGCGTGGTGGAGGATGTCTCATATATATACATAACTCATTTGTAGTCAGTAAGGTGGAAGATGAAACAATGAATAATGTACCTGACTCACTCTGGGTTGTCTTACATGGAGATAAGTACAAACTTCTCATAGGCTGTGTTTATCGAGCACCAAGCTCAACAAAAGAAACTGATGCGTTATTAGCTAAATCGTTTGCACACGCATCCTCGTTTAGTGCTAATTACAAAATAATTGCAGGGGACTTCAATCTTCCAGAAGTCAATTGGCTAACTAGTTCCGGCCCCCAACGCTTCGACGAATTACTTGCCACTATCGACTGTTATGGATGGCAACAACACGTCCAGACACCTACTCGTGGTGACAACATGTTGGACCTTGTTTTTTGTCATGACACAATCCCAGTACCCACTATGTTGGTAATAGATTTTCCAGTAGTGACCATAGAATGGTACTCTGCTCTCTGCCTTTCTCACCACTAAATACAGGAAACAAACAAGATTCAGGAAGCACAATATGTCGTAGTTACAAATATACAGACTGGGGATTAGTCCAAGAACTTATTCGACTCTGTCAATGGGATGACTATTTTACCACTGACTCCCTGGAGGCCGTAGTAACCCTGTTTTACAGGAATGTTACCCTTTGTCTAGATACAGTTGCTCCAAAGAAAATAGTGAAATTAAGTAGACACCGAACTGAATATATTCCAAGGGCACACCGTAATAAGTTAAGGAAGCTGAAGAAACAGTACTATTCCACTAAGGACATATCACTATTGCTCTCAATCCACGAGTCTCTTGAATCTATCAAGCGCCTACGCTCTCAAAAGGACCTCGACGAAGAGTTAACGGCACTTGAAAGTACCTCCAAAGTTTATAACTTAACGGCACTTCTTAAAAAACGAATGCAGTCGGCGAGGGAAATCCCATACTTACTTCACGACAAAGTAATCTACAATGAACCTGCCACTATCTGTGAACTTTTCAGTGATTGGTTTGCAAACTTTAGTTTAGAAACACATATGCCTGGTGAAACCGCCCCCGTTACTAGCTCTTCCCTTGAAAGCATTGTGTTCACTAATCAGTTAATAGTACAAGCAATTAAAAGCCTTAAACCTTCCACTAGTACGGGACCGGATGGCCTCGCTTCGATAATTTTCAAAAACAGTGGGTGTGATATACCCTTGTTACTTCTTAAATTCTTCTCAATATCTATGGACACTGGCACTTACCCTAGTGAGTGGAAAACTAGCTTCATAATTCCACATTACAAATCTGGTGATAAGGCAAACGTCCGCAATTACAGACCCATAAATATAACCCCAGTTATCTCACGAATCATGGAGAAAGTTGTAAAAGATCAATTGTCAGACTACCTAATTAGGGAAGATCTTGTTACAAGGTCTCAACACGGATTTCTCAAAAATAGATCCTGCGTTACTTGCCACTTCGACTTTTTCAACTGCATCACTAGTAGTCGCGAAGCACGTAAGCTAGTCGTTGTTCTCTACTTCGATATATCTAGGGCATTTGACATGGTATCTCACAGTATTCTCTTTGAGAAGCTGTACTCTTGTGGAATTCGCAACCCATTACTGAACTGGTTAAAATCATTTCTAAGCAACAGGGTACAAATAACCAAAGTTGGATCTGTATTGTCTCATCCTAGGCAGATCTCAAGTGGGGTTGTGCAAGGTAGTGTCCTAGGTCCACTTTTATTCACAGTCTACATTAACAGCATTTGCAAGTGCTTCACCTCAGGTAAACCATTCCTATATGCTGACGACCTCAAAGTCGTCTACTCCTGCTACACTCATGAATTAAGCGATATGGTTACTAAAATACATCTTGAACTAAGTAGCCTTGCAACGTGGTGTGCTGAATCCTGTCTAAACTTTAACATTGACAAATGCGGCTGGATTTGTATCGGCAACAGTAAGCTTGATCTAACTCTTGAAATAAATGGGCGAAAACTAGCTAAGCTCAACTCAGTCGTAGATCTCGGTATTAGATACTCTAGTAACCTAACGTTCGCTGAACAGACTGATTATGCCAGACGTAAAACACGAAGGCTGATAGGATGCATAACACGCAATTTCTTTTGTTGTGAAACTAGGGTTTTATTATACAAAGTATGTGTCCGACCTATCTTAGAATACTGCCCGTTTATTCTTAGCGGACTCAGACAAAATGACAAGCTTAAATTAGAGGGAGTGCAACGGCAGTTTACCTCAAGAACTCTTGGTTTAGAAAGTGGTCTGGAATACCATGAGCGATGCGAAAGACTAAGATTAGAACCCCTCTGGAAAAGACGCCTTAAGCTAAACCTTATCTTTTACTATAAGCTAACTAATCTTCTCTTGCATTCCTCCGAGCCAATAACTAAACCTAACGCTGTCATCAGTTACAATCTTAGAAATCATCACAACCTAGCTGCTATAGAGCACTGTCAGACTTACGTGCGGTACAACTTCTTCTTAAATAAGTTTTCAGTCATTTGGAATAGACTACCAGCTAATGTGCGCGATGCAAACACACTTCCAGTGTTCATCTCCTCAGTCACCAGACTGCTCAAAGATGACAATGCACTTTTGCGCCTGACTCTTACACCCTCTTTTTCACCCTACATAGATATTTTAAGTTCTTTAAACGTGTAGTTACAACAAACTACAATTATAAATTTTAATATTATTGGAACTAGATGATAAACATTTCTACACAGGACAGTAATATTAGTTCACACATAATATAAAAGTTAGCATAACGGGACTAGTTAGTTAATGAACAAAAATAACCATAGTTACTAGACAGAATATATATGTATATATTTATTAATCACTCCTTAAGGACTCCTCTTGCTTTCTTTTGCGTTGCTGTTGTTTGTCTTCTTTTTTCTCTCACCATTTCAGCTTCCATTTGACTTTTTGAATGAGAATGAATAATGTGGATATTTGACCATTTACAATGACAAATGATCTGCAAACATTATTGGTCCCGTATCTTTCAGTTGCCTGGTTAATAACGAATTAACTTTCCCCGTGACGCAACCTGGATTACATTTGTGGAATATACTCTTATACCAATGGAAAGGTATCAATTTGTAATACAACGTCACGATTCGTTCTTATTTCCCAATTTGGATATAAATCAAAAATGAGATTCGGAATTACTTCAAGCTTTATTTTTTCCCAAGTATTTTTAATCCATCTAAAACTTACTTGGGTTTTTTTGTTAATGCGAAGTCAATACTCCTATATTTCATGATGTGCTCCATTAAATGACTGGTTATATTGTGGAATAACTTCAAGCTTTATTTTTTCCCAAGTATTTTTAATCCATCTAAAACTTACTTGGGTTTTTTTGTTAATGCGAAGTCAATATTCCTATATTTCATGACGTGCTCCATTGAATGACTGGTTATCATATTGTTCCCACAAACCAAAGACAGAAACGTCAGCAACCATGTAATTTAACTATAAACCAAATTTATGAAATTTATATAATGCTTATCCATGCCTGTATATTTGGTGTGTCCTACACAAGTAGGAAAAATGTGTATTTTATTAAAACATTATTATTAATTATGATTGCTAATCGTATATGTAATTTATCATATTGATGATGCCTGTAAACTGGCGTCTCTCATGTACAAAATGAGAATATACTATTATTATCTCTGGCAAACCTTTTTCGTCTTCGTACTTTGTTGTTCTGATGTGTATACTTGAGGGTTATCATTGCCACATAGTGATCCTGTGACTTTAGATGTCATTATCGATACTCTGGTATTCGCTTAAGTGATATAATCTTCGAAAATTAAATGAAGGTCAGGGTCTTGTGTGGGGGAGAATGCTAACTGAAGAGATGGTGGAACTGATACAATGAAAATAACCCCGTAACCCCTTGAATTGTGCCGTCTGTGAATCTGGCTTTAATCAAGCCCTTATGCAGTCGAAATTTTATTTCTACCTCTGAGTATTATCTTACTTACAAAACTATTCATTTGACACGTGCCCGAGAAAACTAATGGGATCCTAACGTTGGCAGAGTAGACATCAGAGTGAAAGCTTTTTCATTCACATTGTCTAGTGTCTCTGTGTGTGGCTTCTAACTACCTTCATCCGCCTATTAGTAATTCTTGCTCGAAGCAGGGACTAACACAAGACTTCCTGCTCAAGGTCTTCCATGGAGTATGCTGATGCACGGCTGTCCGGAAATGAAGTGCGGAAAAATTATTTATTTAGTGGGATGTACATACAATTTTCAGTCGTTAACTAATGGCTTCAAGTGGTAATACCTATTTGGGGACTATCTTCAAATTGGTTTTGTGTTCATAGGAATGCTCCTGAATATCTAAAATCTTAGTGGATATGATTGCATTTACCTAGAGTACGCATTAAGTTTAGCTTATCCGAGACATGCCTATAAGAACAGGTGGGACGAGCTTAGACAGCCTCTGATACAGGCTGAGGTGTCACATATGGCCTGATCATTTCATAGCTTTTGACCCACTCAATTAACATAAGTTAGAAAAACTGAAGTAAGTGAGATGCCTTTCCGGTTGCCAATTTCGCCAACCCACATTACAAAATCGCCAAATACCTACTAAATGAATCTCTGGGTTTGCAGAAGGCAGGATATGGTGGACAAGCTTCAAAATTTGATTCCCGTAGATGTGGTGCGAAATATGTAATAAACTTCTGTTGAAACAACTGATCTATCACACTGAATTATTCGCGATTCACTCAACTGATGGCTAAAGTCAAATAAAGTGACTGTCAGCCACGTCTCATAAACCATTAATGCCCATCTCTTGCTACGCTCGGGCCCACGCTGTTCCTTGAAGTTTTTCAGAAACGCTTAGCAATAACGGACGAAAAAACCAAAACACCGATTGGCCACTCGAGAATTCTTTATTGTTACACCAACATATAAAAATAAAGTTTTTACTAGGTTCTGTGAACAAATATTACAATAATAAATCACAAGATTACTTCTGACGATGTTTCAGTCTTCTTTCTGAACAGCGACCGATGAGACGATGACTGTCGTATTGATGCCTCCGCGAAAATCGAGGAAGTTGATTTTGAGCAAACAACCACGAATTGATCGTTCAATCTTCAACTCCATTGACACTCCCCGGCAAAAATGGGATCCAACCCTTTTTTCCTTCACGACCAATGCACGTTGACTTGGATGCCATTGCGAGAACCTGGGTCACACGGACAGAGCTGAAATGGAAAACAAACAGAAAAGCCAACACACCACAAGCATACCCACAGCACAATCTCACACATCAATGACGACCTGCGCCTCCAGATAGAGACCTCCTCTTGACATCTTGCAACACAAACGCCATTTGCTAGAATGACTCTTGCAGAATGCAAAGTGACCATGGCAGCACCTCACGATACTCTACGCACATCCTCTTATCTACTCACTACCAATTACCACTGCAATCGCTTGTCACTCATTCTGCCTCAGTTCTAGTAACGGTGACGCATGCGAGCCTCAGTCGTTTACACTCTTTCTCCCCGGCGTGTCGGACCGCAGCTAACAATTATCTCCGTGTGCATTTCATTCTCAGCAATAGCCTAGCCTCCTCGGCGTATACGACCCATCTGCTGTCCTTAACATCAATCAATTCATTCATGGATATAGAAGACTCGAAACAACTTCAGAAGTAATCACGACGAAAATTTTAACAAAATTACGCAATAACAACAAGATACGAAAACAACAAGTAAACACAATGAATCCAAAAACACCAATTGATATGACACACCACACGTATATACAAATTGTACAAACAACCTCGCCGATCATGTCTTGGTGGAATTCCTTTGAAGAATTGCAGGACTTACACCAGTACGCCTACAACCCTTCTCAGGTTGACGATTGTAAGTTGTGGAATGTCCGGACACAAACAAGATTAACCAACAATTACGATAATTGGAACTCACACAACTATTTAACACAAACATATGTACAATCACCACATCAAATGTTGTGGATTACGGCATGACAAACTACCCTTGAAGAACTGTAGGACTTACAGCAGTACGCCTACATTCCTTCTCAGGTTGATGATCCAAGTGGAAGTCGTCCGGACACAAACAGAATTACCAACAGCTAGATGACAGATGATATCAATTCAGTATATACAATATGAACATATGTACAAGATCATACACCAAGCACATTGGACTGCTCATTGATGCGCTACCCTTTGAAGAACTGTAGGACTTACAGCAGTACGCCTACAACCCTTCTCAGGTTGACGCCCTAGGTTGGAAAATCGTCGCAGAGTTCATTTGCTAACTTCCTTCTATCAGCTATATCCTCAAATCTGAACAGTAACACGCCCATGTCATTGTATCGTAGAATATAGATGACGAACAAACACACGACATATCTCATCAACCAAGTGTAGAAACAGAGTAATTTACACCAAAGATAATAACATTCAAATAGTAACTTGAAACTAGAAATGCCTTTATTCGTGCAAGTCAATTTAACAATTACTCTCTCGTTTACACTTGGCTTATCCTCACTAAACTGACCATTGATATTCGTCCTTTCAAACGAACTGATACTAGCATAGTCATTGCACAAGATACTTGAGTTGATGGGCGTCTGTTTCATTGTGGATGACAGCACCAACGACGACTGATTGACACCAGTTGATGAAGATAGCGGTGGATCAGAAGCTGTTCTTTTCGGCGTTCAGATAGTTGTCCAACTGCAAGATTACCACCACTGCTCTCTTTCACTACTAGTTCGGGTTTAGCACTATCATCTGATGATAGGTGGGCTACATGCTGATCAATTACACTGAATGTCTCACAAGTATGCACACCTTCTGGAACTGCATCTGCGTTCAATTCTACTTCACGTTGTAGTTGTACAGAACCTTTATTTAACTTAGCAGTAGTAGGCATATCCCTCATCTCATCATGATCAACCAAAGACAAATCTGCACTATCATGATCATTACCACAAATATTCAATTTACCGTCAAGTTCATCATTTTCAAACTCTTTAATAACAGAAGTAGACAATTTTGGTTCCTCCTCACAAATCATTAAAGGTTTTATATCTTCACTCTGACTAGATAAACTTTGTAAACTTGTGGAGTCAGAACTCCACTCTGAAGCAGTAACTCTATTCTGTGACACTCTATTCAACAATGGCTTACCAGTTGCAACTACAGACTTCTTCACCGCACCGTTATCGTCACACAATTTGGAGTCAGGCCTGGAGTTTACATTTAGCTTATCACTGAACTTGCTCACCGGTTCACAGTTCACTTCTGTATGCACCTCTTGCAAACGTGTAAACACAACCGTGTTTGTCTTGCATCTTGCAACTTATCTGTTGAGGATGTACTACGAAACCTGTTACACTCACTAGGTCTATATGCATTACTAGACATCATGGAGCCTTCTCGATATCCACCTCTCTGAGGCCTACTCGTCATCAATGATTGCATTTTACACTCAGACTGCTCTATTCTAGGGTTGAGATCTAATAGACTGGCGAACTTGCTCATAGATTGATTGACACTAGTATTTACCAGTTTCAGGATATCATCAAACTTTGGCTCGATACCCTCATCCTCCATACGGGAGCTTATCTTCACCCACTTCCTTTGCAGTCGAGTAGGTAGACGTCTTGCTATTACTTCTAGTATAAAACTCGAGTTGAGGTCACTCACGCGATTCATCGAAATCATTCCATTCTTGTAAATTAGCAAATTATCTAAAAACTCAGTGAGTGCCTGGGAGTCATCCTGTAACTGACCACCATTACCCTTAACAGCCTCGAATAATTTCCCTGCAATCATCGAGGGTCTTCCAAACCTTTGACGTAATATGCTCATAGCCTCATCGTAGCCCTCCTTTGGCTTCATAAACTTACAGCACTGTATAGCTCTTGCAGCATCTCCAGTGCAATATCTCATCAAATACATCAATTTCAATTCATCATTTAATAAAAAACCACTCAACATGATCTCAAACTCCTTTACAAATTGTAAATAATCAGCGGGTTTCCATCAAAACACCGTGGTTCTAATTTAGGGAGTTTGATGTTCCTATTATCCCTGAACGGCGAAACAGTAACATCAACCATGTCATGCTTAACATCAGACACATCGTTACAATTAACAGACAAGTCACCATGACTTACTTTCCTGTTTGCATCCAAGACACTCTGTCCCTTCTTTGACCCAGGCATTGTTGAACTTGACCCAATTCCAAAAAAGTTCCAGATATTGCTTGTTCAAAGAGGACTTGACCGGCACCAGGAAAAATGAACGGCGACTATCCAAACTTTCACCAACTGTTTCAATCCGCCAGATCTGTTTCAATCGTCAGAAACTGTCAGCAAAGTCTCATAAACCGTTAATGCCCAGCTCTCGCTACGCTCGGGCCCACGCTGTTCTTAGAAGATTTCTCAGAAACGCATAGTAACAACGGACGAAAAAACCAAAACACCAATTGTTGACTTGAGTATTATGTATTGTTACACCAGCATATAAATCAAGTATCACTAAGCAAACTAAGGTCTGTAAACAAATATTACAATAATAAATCGTTATATTTCTTCTGACGATGTTTCAGTCTTCTTTCTGAACAGCGACCGATGAGACGATGACTGTCGTATTGATGCCTCCGCGAAAATCGAGGAAGTTGATTTTGAGCAAACAACCACGAATTGATCGTTCAATCTTCAACTCCATTGACAGATGTTCCTATTATCCCTGAACGGCGAAACAGTAACATCAACCATGTCATGCTTAACATCAGACACATCGTTACAATTAACAGACAAGTCACAATGACTTACTTTCCTGTTTGCATCCAAGACACTCTGTCCCTTCTTTGACCCAGGCATTGTTGAACTTGACCCAATTCCAAAAATGTTCCAGATATCGCTTGTTCAAAGAGGACTTGACCGGCACCAGGAAAAATGAACGGTGACTATCCAAACTTTCACCAACTGTTTCAATCCGCCAGATCTGTTTCTATCATCAGAAACTGTCAGCCACGTCTCATAAACCGTTAATGCCGAGCTGAAGATTGAGACTTCTATCTATGTTGAGAGTTATCCATGCGTTGACTGTAATAAGTGTCAAGAACTCATGTAATAAATTGGGGGCAGTTCATACTTATCGACTCATTTTGTCCCACCCTGACTCTCCAGTGACTGATATCTTGCAATTTACCTAGAGTACGCATTAAGTTTAGCTTATCCGAGACATGCCTATAAGAACAGGTGGGACGAGCTTAGACAGCCTCTGATACAGGCTGAGGTGTCACATATGGCCTGATCATTTCATAGCTTTTGACCCACTCAATTAACATAAGTTAGAAAAACTGAAGTAAGTGAGATGCCTTTCCGGTTGCCAATTTCGCCAACCCACATTACAAAATCGCCAAATACCTACTAAATGAATCTCTGGGTTTGCAGAAGGCAGGATATGGTGGACAAGCTTCAAAATTTGATTCCCGTAGATGTGGTGCGAAATATGTAATAAACTTCTGTTGAAACAACTGATCTATCACACTGAATTATTCGCGATTCACTCAACTGATGGCTAAAGTCAAATAAAGTGACAGTAGTTTAAACTATAGAATTCGTTCAAATCCTGAGACAAAATGGAATACAGTAAATGCACTTGATAAAAACTGGGCAGAGCAGCGTGTTGGGCCTTATTTTGTACCTCCAAATAATAAGGTCTCATCTGGTATGACATCTTACATCATTGTGTAAATCAGACCATTTTTAAGTCACTTTGAACTATCGTGTATTTGTTTGTCAGAATGCATATTTGTAACTCCGGGTCATTTTACTGCTGGTGTGTAGACGCCAGATAATCTCATAATTGAGATCTTTCCTCCAATTATTTGTTTGTTTAATAGAATAATGAATTTTTGAAATCTGTAGATATTCTGGCTTTACTGCATAGCTGTTTGGAACAGCTTGGTTTGTCTTGGAATTTGGACTGAAGCTTGAAACTTCTATCTATCTTGAGAGTTATCCATGCATTGACTGTAATAAGTGTCAAGCACTCAAAGAAAAATAAACTGGGGGCAGTCCATAATTACCGAAACATTTTGTCCCACACTGACTCTCCAGTGACTGATATCTTACAAGTGCCTTTCATACAGAGTGGAAAACATGCAGATTTAACTTGAGATTAATGAGTCCTGCCGTTTTACTTAACAAATGAGAGCTAGTGCAATGGTAGACACATCATACGCATTACCATTTCTTCACATCGATCCTTCTTTCTCCGGTATGTATGATAAAAAGACTTTATGAAGTAAGTAACCAGTGGAGATAGAAAGTCTAAAACCTGAAGAGCACGGGTACAAAAATGAAGAGTTTCAACGAAGGTTTAAAGGTGCTTGGAAGATGAAGGATTTTTCCCGTCAAACCTGATATCCCATATTCAGACGCAGCTCTATATCATTCATTTCCTAAACTATGTGCCCCAATTAGAAGGGCAACCATTAGAAAGTAAAAGAAAAATGACGGATCTGTCATGTAAAATATGAAACACATTTTGGGACCAGAAGTGTAAAGGATTGATTTCTGCCTAGCTGGACATAATGTCTGTACAAACGACCTATCATAACTTGACACATGGTGTGGGGGCTTGGCCGTTTATCCTCGGAACTCTTAAACAGCGCAAAGTATTATCGAATGGTGAAAGCTGGCGGTCTCAGTGAATTATTTGCCGCTATAAGTTAGTCAATATAAAAAGCGATATATCACTTACAAACATATCACAGGAAATTAGGAGCTTTACTTTAAATATATAGTTCGAATTCTACCATGGTAAGGACAGCTTCTGGACGGCTTCATTTTGAATACATTGTTCCGATTTAGTCGGAGCCGCCCCAGCTGTGTGTAGCAGACGTGGCCAAACTTGGACTGATGATTCTTCTTCTCACCAAGAGTGCTTCATCCCTTAGCCCTCTTGGTTGTTTCTTTCCCTTTTATTACAATTATTAGCATTCATCATAATTCATAACCTTCATGCGACCATTCTCTCGAAATTATCGAATTTTCCGCCTCTACTATTTGGGCTTATTATTATTGCTAATATCACTTTTCTCAAAATGTGCCTTCACCTGTTTCATTTCACACATTCAATATTTCATTATGAAACTCTCATTGCACTCTTACTATCTCCTGTTTAATACAGACCACTTTATACTAGCCACTCAACTCAAAAATTTTATAGCCCTCAACTGACTTGTCAATTTTCGCGAACTGCACGGAGGGTATCAACTCAAGATCTTATACCAACAACTTCTTTCTTATTTGATTCTCGTGTCCCAAAGGCAAGCCAAAACACCACAATTGATTGTCCAAATTACGATATATATTTCGGAACCAAATCGCGGATTGAAGCGGAAGCTAAGCTAACTAGTTATCGTGCACGAAAGTGTTACGACGGAGTACCAAATGGCGAGGATGCTTGACCGGAAGCCTTCAGCTAAACAAGTCGACTTTAACTCTACGGGTCAGCATCCAATTTTCGCTGATGATTACTATGGTCGCGATGTAGTTCTTTTCTTAGGCATAATCTATTCCTATGGTCAATAATTTTGGGGAATTATTTACGGCTACACGACTATTCATTTTGACACCCCATAACTAATCTGTTATTCCAAGTAAAAAAATCTATTCACCACATAACTGGCGAATATTGTAACGACAACAAATATTATATTATTATTGAAAAGCATATTCTTCGTTCAGATAGACATATACTGATATTGAAGGCGGCATTTCGTAGTGGTTGTTTCGTTTCCGCGTGGAAAAGTTATGAGTTGGGTTACAATATTCAAAAGCCTTTTGATAATAGCAATAATTCCACATCTCGCCTGTGCGTCTGCCTGTCAAACTGATGAATCTGCTCATATCCTTTTGATACAAAAGATCGGGAGTAATAAGTGTTTAGTAATCACTTATGTACATTTTCACTCGGTTTCTATTTAGGACTTGGCTTCCCTTATGCAAGGTTTCTCCAATATCTCATGTATAATGTGAATCGTGGTTGTTTTGTTTCGGAAAACCCATACGAAAATATTCAACAGTCAATAGGCTCTGGTGGTATTATACTTGCCCCCAGTGTGGTGAGTTCAGTAGATTTTACTCAGACAAATCCTTTTTATGAAAAATCAACTCGTACATTGTAATGTTTGAGTGTAATACACGGTTTGTCTTGAAAAAATTAGGAGTTAATACCCTGAATTCGCATTCATGTAGGGAGTGTCTAAGGCATACACCATTTTTCTCAATTGACTGTAGAATGAAGGTCCATTTTCGGTCACAGCAAATGGACTTAAGGTGTTGCTACTTTAGAGGTTCAGGGTGTTGAGGTTCACTGAAAGTACGGTTTATAATAACGATAGGTCTAATACCCACAACTTCTATGGTATTCGTTCCTAGTAGACCAAAGCCAAAGCATAATGCCTTCGTCCATATTACGAAGTATATTTCGAGACCAAATCGTAATGCGAGCCAGATTGATTAACTAGCTAGGGATCGTGTACGAACGAACGAAAGTAACACGACGATAGGCCAAGTGGCATGGATATCTGACCGTGAGTCTGTAGCTAAACAAATCAACTTAAGCAGGGAAGGTAATCATCGGGTGTTTAGTTATGAATGCTGTGGCTAATAATTTTGTGGAATTACCTATAGCTAAAGTACAATGTGACTAGCCAGAGGACTGTACTAGTTCACAAGTGGATGCGAGGAATGACCTTCCTGACATAGCCTAAACAGGCGTGGTATTTGAACTTCAAGATGACATCTTCGTAAGCGGTTGATTTTGGAGGGGAGAAACAGATACCATAAAGTGGCAACCATGCCCCCGCTTTAAACACAGAATGATTAAATGAGGTCAATCTGCAAACATCAAAAACGTATTGTAGATGTGTTATTTAATTTCTGTACTCTTGGAATTTGCAAGACATGGAATTCATTGTAGGCTGACACATCTACCTCCCTATCAGTTGATAGTTTTAAGGGATGATTGAATAAATACGTAACTTTCAACTACCTGCACATATCTGTTGACAGAAAGATCTTTAGAGGTTGACGGATATCTGGTTCAGCAACTTCTAATTAATTTATTCTCGCGTACCAACAGTATAGTGTATTTCGAATTGTACTCGGAAGTTATATGTATTTAAACATGAATCGTTTTAAACAAAAATCATATACATTGTCTCTAATTTCAACGTCCAACAAAAAGTGTACAATCATATTGTTACGTACTCCACATACTTTTCAGGTTTGATAGCTTTATAATAGCCGAACAATTTAGGAAATCTAGGGTATTTTGGCCTTTACTGTATAATTCAAATATCTTAAAATAGTCTCGGACAAAACCCCCAATCAACGAGAAGTACCTAAGAACACCTTAGATACGAGAACGATTATACCACAAATCATGAATAGCGTCAGTGCCGAAGTATCGAAGGACACTGGGGCACAAAGTGACACTTACATTGTACAAGGTGAACAAACGACACGCGAAGGTGGAGGAAAGCCCAAAAGGAGGAGTAACACCGGAATGGGTATGAAAGTTCGTGAGAACACTCCTAGGAAATCTACCGACGCCACACATGAGGTAGACATAGATGTTCCTACCACCAATAATCTGCAAATATTGGCAGATCATACTGCACCCAGGTCCAAGCAAGATAATCCCACTGTTAAAACCGAAAAGAATTCCCCTAAAACCAAGGCGCCCATATACCTGCTTTGTGACAAGCCCAACAAGCGGCATGTAAGACTAAAACAGAACTCTGCAAGCATTGCGGCAGGTGCCATAAAGGAGACGGAACACGTGAGCAGAAGTGCTCTTCGTCGAAATAAGAGTAGTAGACAAACTATGGACAACAGACTATACGAGGTGAGAACTAACAGCAAAGATAGCTTTATCCACACAAAATCACACGCTAGCATACACACAAGCGGTGCCGAGCTGATTTAACATCACAGTGAGACCCACGATTTTCGTAATAGCCAAGGTTGAAATATGCACATAAACACATATAACCTGAGAACGGGACCCATAAAAAATATTGAAAACACATAGGCTACTGGACGGGACACCACTAGGTACCACATGAATGGAAATGTATACTCGGACCCTTGTAGTAGTTACGTAAAGCCCCATCGGCATAACGGGTATAGATTGGCTCACTATCGTTCTAGGTACATGCACGAAAGGAGTCCACATATGTACAACTGCGAGAGACCTAGCACGCACTACCCTCAAAACAACCTAAAAACAGGGTACTTCGGCCCTTTAAATTACAATCTGAACAGTGAAACAGACTATCTAATGCCGAGAAATAATTCCAGATACCCACGTAATGAGTCCAGAAACAAATATATGCAACAGGATTATTTTCGGTTGATAGATAGACCACAAGCCAAGTTCAATACTCAAAAACTGAAGTACCAAGATAAAAAGGACATCTTCATTGCAAGCATAAGGGACAAAGCCAAGACACAATTCAACACTAGCGAAGAGGTCGGCGTCGAAAAGCACCGGGATAACTTGAAATCGGTGTGGAGTCAAACTTGTGTGGAAGTTCTAGGCAGAAAGAAGAGGTACTACAAACAGTGGCTCACTGTGGACACTTGGAAACTAACAGAAGAGAGAAGGACAGTGAAACAAAAGATTATCCAGTGCATCGACGAGCAACAGAAACAGCAGCTGAATGCAAGCTACAATACACTGAACAAAAGAGTGAAGAAAAGTGCCAGGGAAGACAAAAGAAAATATTATGAAACCATGGCAAACGAAGCAGAACAAGCTGCAGGCAAAGGAGACCTCGCCACACTCTACCAAACAACTAGGCACCTATCGGGCAAAAGTTCGACACAGATTAAGCCAATAAAGGACGACAATGGAAAATCAATCACCAAAGAGGTGGAACAAAGAAAACATTGGGCTGAACACTTCAAAAGACTTCTAAATCGACCGCCATCTACAATGCGCCCAACGATACTAACAACGGAAGCAGAACTATCAGTGAACATCGACACCCGGACGAAATCAGAAGTCCTGAATGCAATCAAGATACTAAAAGCTGGAAACGCCGTCGGATCAAATGAAATCTCAGTAGAAGCATTGGAATTGGACCCAGAGACAACAGGGGACCTGATGACGCCACTGCTGGAAAAGGTGTGGAAGGAGGGCAAAGTACCTGAGGATTGGAAGAAAGTATACTTATTTAAACTACAAAAGAAAGGAGACTTAAGTCAATGCAAGAACTGGCGCGGAATTATGCTCCTGTCCATCCCAAGCAAAATACTAAGCCGCATCATCCTGGAGAGAATCAAACAAGCCCTAGATGAAAAACTTCGACCGGAACAAGCTGGATTCAGGAGAAACAAGTCATGTATTGATCGAATCACCACTCTACGGATCATCACTGCACAAAGCTTGGAATGGCAGTCACCTCTCTATCTCAACTTCATCGACTTTGAAAGGGCTTCGACAGCATCGATCGAGAGGTGACTCGGCAACTGCTTCGCTACTACGGGGTCCCATCGACAATTATACATCTCATCCAACAGTTAAACGACAATGCTGCATGCCAAGTAATCCACAACGGGAAACTTAAGGAATCCTTCGAAGTGAGGACGGGAGTGAGACAAGGCTGTCTACTATCGCCAATGATCTTCCTGATTGCAGTAGACTGGATAATGCAACAGACAACGGGCAGTGAGGAAACAGGCATTAAATGAACCCACACACAAAAACTTGGAGGATCTGGACTTCACCAGTGATATATATCTGATTTCCCACAAACTGGAACATGTGCAAGTGAAAAGCAACAAGTAGGCGATAGAAGAAGCATCCAGAGAAGATAGTACTTCAGAAGAACATAGATAAAACAGAGGTGATGAAGATTCCTGGCCAACACCAACAGCAACAACAACAACAACAGACAACAATCAGCCAGCATAAATGGGAGGAACCTGAAAGAAACAACCTCAATACATACCTGGAAAGCATCGTTTCAACTACAGGCGGAACTGATGAGGGTATCAAAGCAAGAATCGGAAATGTAAGACAAGCTTTCATTACTCTCAAGTCTTTTTGGAGGTCAACAGAACTCTGCATCAAAAGTAAGATCTGGAAATTCAACTCCAATGTAAAGTCAGTGCTACTATGCGGATCAGATACTTGGTGCGTCATGAAGAGCATCTCAAGCAAACTAAAGACCTTCATTAACAGTTGTCTTCGCTCACTACTCAGGGTCAGATGGCCGGCCAGAAAAGATCAGCAACAGGGATCTCTGGAGATGAGCGAACCAACCCAGCAGGAACCGATTGTGAAACAAATAGGCAGGAAGAAATGGAGATGGATTGGCTGGCCATACTCTGGGGAAACCGACCGTCAAGTGACATCACTAGACGAGCCATTGTTCGAGTGGAACCCGAAACGGAAGCAGCGAGTTGGTTGTCAGTGCAGGGGTGACTTGGAGGAGGTCATGTGAAGAGGAGATGAAAGCATGTGGGCAGACTGTACTGCACCCTACCTCTTCAACTAACAACTAAACACACACACTGGTTTACTATTAATATAGGGACTATAAAAATGCCGACTGGGAATTCCTACCAACGCTCTTCAGAAGCTCTGACTGGGATGAATACTTCACCAATAATAACTTAGAAGTAACACTTAATACCTTCTACAAGACAATCAGTTCGGTAAGAGACACAATCGTACCCCTGATATCTGACTTAAAGACAACAACTCTATTCACAGACCGCAAAACGCGATTAAAACTACGGAAACTGAAAAAGAAATTTTATTTATATAAAGAGTTTGGTGCATTACACCAGACACATGAAACATTTAAAAATCTTGAGGAGAGACATAAAATGAAGGCACAACTCGAGGAAAATAAAGCCCTAGGGGGCACCTCTAAAACTCAGGAACCCTGCAAGATCTTACAAAAACGACTGAAGAGGGGTGAAGACAGCAATGTTAGCCACTTGGAACATGAAGGATAATTTATGATGATCCCCAGATCATTAGTGAACTCCTCAGCTAGTGATTCTCCAATGACATCAAAGCGCATCCGTCCCCGATTCTCGACATAACCTGCAAAAATAACTACAAGTTAGGTGAAATCAACTTTGATATACAAAATATAGCATTAACGGTAAAGACATTAAAAGCTAACGGTAGTTGTGAAGTAGATGATATACTATCTGTCATATACAAAATTGGTGGTGGTGGTCAAAATATGAAAGATTTTTGCTCGTATCTATGGGATTTATTGAATTTCAACAACCGAAACATACAAGTGTGCAATAACACGAATACTTATCATTATTTGGGACCCACTCTATAAATAAGGTGTTAATATCAGCTAATTAGAAAATTCATCCTAACCAACGGCTGACTACAACTTGACTCTGTCCTACCTATGAAGAATTCCTGAATCCAATTTGATGTATGGCTCTTGATTACAGTTTTATGAACGGTTGTGTGAGCTACTATACTAAAAGATTTGCTGAAGTCTATGAAAATGATGTCGACGGGCTTCTAGTCATCTGTGGACTTGTCTCAGAATTTCATTGCTGTAACAAAGCTTGTCAGGTACGAGAGATTTCATTGGAAGCCATAATGGATTGTGGGTAACAAGTACTTATTTCTTAGATATGCTACGATTGCTGTGTTGACTATTCCCAGTATTTTGATCAAGGTTCTGGTAAGACTAATGGGCCTGTCTAGGTAGTCATTTGTGGATGGGCATTAGTATGGTGTTTTCTTCAATCGTACCTTATCTTTTTAAATAAGAGATATAACTCGAAGATCGTAGTCAGTGAGCCTGATGCTTGAAAAGATTTGATTGAAGAACATTGAATATTTTAGCCCCGATGTGCCAAATGCATTTTTCATACTTCCTTAATTGTCGAAATGAACAAATGATTTTTCAATAAGTATTTAAATAAGCTATGGAATTAATAATAATAATCTACTTAATTTCAAAAACAGTACTTATAGTACAGAATGGAATTCTCAGCATTTCTCGCAATATTCCATCTGATTTACTCAAAATATAAATAAAATTGAAACAAAATTAACCAGGTGATATTAAGTCAAAAATATTCCAAGTACGAGTTGAGAATATTAAATATAATAATAATAATAGCAGCGAGTTTGTTTCAGACAGTATTGTCGATTCAGTTTGGAAATTTTAGCATGTTATAGGTTATTGTATCTGATGTTCTGTCGATATAGCATGTTGAGGGGGAATACAAAATTAACAGCTATAACAAAGCTTAAATGATGTTCACACTTATGAAGCATAAACAAAAAATTGAGAGGATTATATATATACAAAGTACAATAACAATAAAGCTTGATCAAATAAAGTATAATTATATTTCAATAATTTACACACAATGATAAGTTTTGTTATTGGTAATATTTCGAGCAAAATTACTGCCCGTGTTCACACCACTGTTGGAATAACAAAACTTATCATTGTGTGTAAATTATTGAAATATAATTATACTTTATTTGATCTAATCCACAATGCTCAAACTTTTTACTGATATTAATAAAGCTTGATGTTATAAGGGTGGAGGAAATGGTTTATTTAATAGTGCAAAGAAGGTTAGTTAGTTAGTTAATGCCTGACACTATTTTCATCACATAAAGTACGTGCCAAATATGGTATAATGGAATTTTTATACTAAGACGTACGTGCATAAAGTCTTCTGAAAAGACTTCTTGTTTTATCAGAGGAGACTTAAGGTTGGAGCTGCAGGTAAAGTGTGTGCTCAGAGTCTGACAAAATTCCTTTAGCAAATTTGTTGCATGAAATCAAGTACCTATCAATGATGATGTCAACAATACTGCCCAACGGGATACCACTCGCCCCAATGGCTGACAGTCTTCAGAGTTCTACGAAGTATGACATAGTCTTTCTAAGCAATCCAGGAAAGAACAAGGGTGAAGAGTGAAGAAGAATAGGTAAGATACACGAGTTGACAAACTATAAGAGGAGAGACTGAGTTATGCCTGAGTGCCTTAACTTTTTAATGTAAGAAGTCAGACGAAATATTGTTTTAGAAATCTCTAAGACATGGGAAGACCAGGATAGGTCGGAAGAAAGAATTAATCCAAGATACTTAATGTCAGACTGGATTTCTATATCAGTATCATCAATTTTGCAAGGGTCATAGGAACCAACGGCTTCATTTAACTTTCTTTTACATCGGAAACTGAAATTAACAGTCTGACATTTAGAAGGATTTAGTTTGATACCATTAGACGAAGACCATTTGGTAGCTCCTGATAGAGAGGTATTCATTTTAATACAGTCCAGCTGGAAGTTAACAGATATTATTTAAATAAACTTTATGTTAACTAGTAGAGAGATGAATGATTTAATTTTGATATTTACGACTGAGTTCCACAAATACTGTGTCCACATCTAAAGACTTCCCACTATTTGCACTTTCACACTAAGTAGGAACAATTTGAATGAAACATTTTCATGACGCCTTTAAATGTTAATGAAATTGAAAGTTTCTGATATAGTAATTTGGACAACTTGCGTGGATTATAATGTGACGATTATAGGCGAAATTAATTGAAATATTCTCTAAGATGTGCATTTCGGGAAGAAGGCTGCTTCTGACTTGTCTGAATTGTTAGTTAAGAGTTCTGGTTATCGAGATAGCAGAAACATTCATTTTGTGATAACTCCGGAGAACATTGTTTCATAAATACGAGTTTTAAAATCTCTTTATTTTGGTCACTAATTTATTTATTTAGGAAGCTTTAACCGTTACAGTGCCAGCGACTCATACTTGTTGCGCTTATCGACGGAGTCTCAAGCAAATGGCTCAAAAACGGCAGTCTTCTTTTACAATCCTGCGTAAAACATCCTATTTAAATGTATAAGAGTTAACTGACAGTCTTAATGATAAAAGACAATATTACTATTAGAAATAGCTTTAAATTCACTGGAATTTGTAACTTTTATCTAGCTGTGTGAATAGACAGCCAACAAATATCCTTACGAATGCATAAGACTGAGGTGTCTTCACAAGTTTCATCCTTGGTTAAGCATCCGAAAGCCAACTATGGACCAATTATATTAATGTCTGTTTGTGGAATGTTAATCAAAATTGGAAGGTGTCCAGGATGGTTTCAACAGTTTAGCAACGTTTGCCATCGTAACAGCAGATACTTATGGTGAGACGATTGAATGAAGAGTGCTGTCGTCAGACATCAAGTATTGTTTAGTGAGGATACGTTGGTTGAGGATATTATAGACGTGAATCTACTAAAGCAAATATAACATGTTATTTTCGCTGAACTAGCGTACACCATAACATGGTGTTTTGAAAATAACAAGGTTGATGAGATTTCACCGTAAGTGCATAGCGGTGAGCTAAGATTAAGTAAGATGTCTTTCAGTTTCGCGGTGAACATCGTACCGCTATCAAAGGAAAATAATGGGATTGCACAGTAGAAAGTTTTATTTACCACTCCGCTTAGACGTTGAAGAATAATCTCCAAGGGATTATCTGTTCTGAAATGTAGATGTTTCTACTGTTCCTGTAGTTAAATCACGCAGACTGTACCATTGAGCAGATTCGACCACGGGTTCGAGAACACTTACCATCTTGGTTCAGTAAGGATAAAATCAAGTGCATGAACATTTCAATTCTGTCACATTTGGCAGACACAGAACATCGTTTTGATATTAACATAGTCTTCAGAGTTATATACCACAACCCGATGTTATTATCACGCACAATCTGTCTACATTTTCTACATACAGATGAAGCTGCTGCAATATGACCGACTAAACCTGAACCTAATATTAAAAGAATCATGTGCAGACTCTGATCTGATCATGGCTAAATTTCGAATAAAGTTTTCTTCACCCCTTCAAAAGTTCCTTCTCCACTTATCGCCTTTCCTTCAGCTTTGTTTATTATTTTTCTTGCCTTTTAACTTCGTCCACACAGTTTTAGCCACAATGCCTTATAATTTATACCCTTCATTCTTTCAATACACTCGAGTTTTCCATTTGTACTACTCTGAACTATTCTTGATGATATTATCCCCATTCTTAATATATGCCTCCATCTGTTTCATTTCACATATTGGTTATTTCATGATGGATTGTTCGTTGTTGCCTTACCATTTCCTCTCTAATGCATAGGTTTTTTTACTAGCCATTCATTCACCTGACACTTTTGTATAACCTTCAACTTACTTTTCAGTTTTTAATCCTCACATTGTAATTATCCATTATCAGTAATCACCATTATCGTCTCCCATTTCACAATATTTTGTAATTGAATTCAGCGTAGCACGTTTATCACACAAATACTACTATTTATTTTGTCACCCAATGGCTAATAATCTGGTAGTCCGCGTGAAAATGTATCCGTTGGATGATTGGAAGTCAATGTCAAGATAAATATTATATTTTTTAAAATAATAATTGTAGGAACCTGAAGAGAATTGATTGAAAATAATATTCTGTGTTCAGAGGGACATTTAATCCTTGACTGGATATCTGACTTATGTTTTGTGTCAGATTACTGTTCAATGAGAAATAAATCAAACTACTATCCAAACGTTTTAGGCAATGCTGTTTACAATTCAACTCTTAATATCTATCTTCATTGTAGCTATATTAACTATTTAATTTCTAACATTTTACTGATTTGAAACTGGTGCAACTCTATGGAGGATTCTTTGTCAGCCTACATACCGAATTTTTAATAGGTTCCACAGTCAATGAATAATATATTCGCTTACGTAAATATCACTAGTCTTTTGAGGCTGTGTGGAGTATACGAATAATTAGAAAAAAATTGAGCCAGTTTATAAATAAGCCTTGAATACCGCATGAACTAGCAGTCTATGGCTCAGAGTAGCAGTGGTTTCACTAAGATCAAAGTATACAAACAATATGGTCACACACCAGTTATGAATTGCGATCTAAGAATTTCAGTTACCATGTCATCAAATAACATGACATCAAAAAACCCCGTTGATATGGAGTAATAGTGTTGTCCAGTCGAAAATGGACAGAAATAGCACTTCCCACACGTTTTTCGAGAACCTTAGCAACAATAGAATTTAGATTTAAAGGTTTGTGACTCATGACTCCTGCGCTTACCTTTCCACGCCTCTGAGTGTATTTCAGTTGACAAAAATGTGGAGAACACGATAACGGTAAGGAAAGGTGTAAAAATGTCTTCAATGTGATAATTTAAGAAAGCTGAGGGAATCACATCTAGACCAGGGTTGTTTGAACACACCAGTCCAACTGGACTACATCTGATTCCCACACGTTACTTAATATCTTAGTTAATCCCTCCTGAAACACCTCCGGAGTCACTTTATCGGGTCCTGCTGCTTTGCAACACCTCAGATGTAAGATAGCCTTTGCAACCTCGGTTACATTTGGAAAACCACAGCTCAATAAAACGTCAAAAGAAGTAATCAAGAAGCTATAAATACAATGATAGTATTTATTATTTATAGAAACGGAGATCAACTAGAGATCATTATCGACAAAGTGATTATAGCTAAAATGTTACCATTCTCAAGTGACGTTTATCGACGACGTTGATGTGACTTACAATAGTAGTCAGTATATCTTTGTCTTTGAATAACAAGGTACAGAGGAACTATAGGTTAATCTAGAGAAAATATTATTGATGTATTTGAAAACGATATTAGTGCATATTTAGAAGAACCGTTAATTCAGCCTCAGAAAGCATATTATATGCATGAAACTGTATTTTAGAGAAATTTAATATACACATAATATCCGTAAGCCGTGTCTAGTCAGTATTAAGCTTCAAAAAGAGGAAAGGTTGGGCGTTAGGTTAGTAACTCCATTCTGTAGAAACCACACCACTTCTCATGAACCTACACAAAACTGATGCCACTAGTTCCACTTCGCATAGGACAAACGTTAAAAAAAAGTGAATAACATTAGCTTCCATCACCATGTGCAGAGCAGAATACTCGATACACACCACGTAAGACATTGCCGGATGTCACTCTATTAACACCCAAAGATTTAAGTCACTGATCATGTATACAAAATCATGATAAGTAAGATGAATGAATCAAGTGCACTGCGAGTGGATAAGGATTGATACACTAAACTGTGAATTGTAAATATTGTTCATTCCAAATGGCACTGAATATGGTGTCAGGCTTATTGTGTGAAACAGGAATCTAATTTGTAACTCAAACAACTGACAGTATAGTGAGCTATAACTCTATCACACACGTAATTAGCATAGTGCAGTACAAATGGAAAGCGAAGTAAACTGTTCAACTTTATTCTAATTACTGAAATCAAGAGAACTGAGGCTACAAGTATTTGAAAATAGTGTGTACAGCATGGTGAATCACTTCATTTCTAGCAGAATAAAGGCGTGTTAGTCAACTGAAGTACAAAACAAAGGCTACATAGTTAGCGTTAACTGAAATGTTTGAGATCTGTTTACCATGTTTTCTGTTTCTGCAATCATGGTAACATATTAGTTAAGCTGATACTGTAAATAAGATTAGTGACAATTAACTTATCTCACCAATGTTATAGAATGCATTGAATACGATTTTTGTGGATAAGAAGAGTTCAGAAAGCACTACAAAACAGATGAGAACACTCTGCTTAAATGTGATCGTCAGCGTGGAGTAATAAATCTGTCTCAAATGAACACTAAAATAATAAATGTTATGCGAAATATCAAGTATGAGCGAAGTCATTTTGACCTACAGAAAAGACATTAGTTAAATTATTTGGCAAGTCTCAACTCTGCCTGATCATCACATCAAAGTTGACAGTACATATGGTGAACTTGAATGGTGTGTATGATGCTAGAATGTTAATAATGAACAGACTTAATGGTCAGAATAATGACATGAATAAGGTGATGGATATACAAAGTGAGAAGAGTACTTTACTGTCTGGAGTATGTTTAACTTGTATTGATGTATGTGAGAAGTAGTCAGGATCAAATACGCTGTGTAACAAAAACAACAACAACAACAGAGATAACGATAAGTAAGTAAACTGATGTCGTGTTCTCGATTTAAAAATGATAACATTGGCAAAATCAAAGATAGAGAGGTTGAAAATATAATCCACTTTGGTTCACTTTAATAAGACGACTGATATATACTCATATCATGTGAATAATTAAAAATAGAAATTATGAACTATTCCTAATCTACCAAATAAGGTTAAATTTCTACGATACAATCTACACACTGTTGATGAGGGAAACAGTTTAATAAGTTTGTAGTGCGATTAGACTCGATATGAGTTTGGTTTATAACAGATTTCAATCAAGATAAATTATAATATATAAACATTCATATTGGACGCTTCTAGTCCCTGATTATTATTATTATTATTATTGTTCCCTTGGGTTCCTAGTGAAACATAGGTCTTCAACTGCACGTCTCCACTTGCTTCTGTCTTCTTCTGTGCTTTTCAACTGCATCCATGTTAGTCCATACTGTTTCACCTCCTCTTCACACGATCTCCTCCATGTCACCCTTGCACTGATGACCCACTCGCCGCTTCCCTTTCGGCCTGGTTCCACTCGTGCGATGGCCTAACGCGCGATGTCACCCAGCGGCCGCGTTAGCGAGTGTCCAATCCATCTTCACTTTCTCGTGCATATTTTTCGGGCGATTGGTTCTTGTTTTCAATATAGTTCCAATAGTTTCTTGTTGGTGATTCTTTCCGGCCCGGCCATCTGATCTTCAGTATAGAGCGAAGTCAGTTGTTGGTGAAGGTCTGCAACAAGCTTTTGGAAATATTCTTCGTGACCCTCTCGCCAAGTATCTGATCCGTATAGAAGAACTAACTGACTTTACGTTTGTATTGAGAATCCGACGGAATTTTGTTGTTGATGCTGAGTGAACACGTTTCGTTGAAAATCACCTTCTGAGAGTTCCAATGGTCTTCCACGCATGGTTCTTTCGTGATGTCCCTGATGGCATTATATAATTGAGAGGATTACAGTGCAGAGTAATAGTAATGCCTTATTATCTGGGACATACTTATACTACTGATGATAAGTTTGTATACTGGGGTTTGAAATGTTTTCAAGTAGACAGAGTTGAATGTCTAACTATCTGTTTCACATGTCTTATATGCTATTGGAGTATGAGCAAATGAAACAGGATTCAATACACCGAATATCTGAGTGAACACCTCTCCAATAACATATACAGCATTTCCATTCCAGCACATAATTTAATTAATCCGGTGATGGCAGGTCTGTTATCAAACCATTTTCCAAAAACAAAGATAACGATAATAACATGTCATTAATATAAGAATAAAACTGTGGTAGAGTAAAATTTCTTTATGGGTAAATTTTTGTTTTAGTAAAGTCTCACAGTGTTATACAGTAATGTTTACTGATAATGTACAGTAAACAATACTGTATAACACTGTGAGACTTTATCAAAACAAAAATTTACTCATAACAGAACAACATGTCAGATGGGTGAAGTGGGTGGGATCAAGGAGATTAAGGTAACAATAAGAGAGTAGGAGTAATTACACCATAAATTCACGGAAATTCAAACATGCGGTTATATATCTCACAGTCTGTCTGTATGATGAATACGTAGAAGACTCAGAATAAATGAGTGATGAATTTACAAGAGCAGGTGGCATCAGTGGAATAAGAGGTCGATTATCTAGGCTAACTCACAAAGAAACGATAATAGTTTCTAATTAGTGCATATTACGAATAAACAGCCACTATATGCACGAATATAAAGGTGATCAAAGTGCAGAAAGCTACAGTATTAATTTCTTCTGAACACCCAGACTGTAATTTTCCCAGGAAGATTTTCATTACTTCTGTTGTCTGTGAAAGGTGAACTAGCGAATTCTACCACAGAGAAAAACTAATATTTGATAAAGTCACCGCGTTATACAGTAATATATACTGATAACCACGTTCCGAGCACAATTGAATACTCATAATCATATCAGGACATTCATTCAACTTTGTATACATATATGAGTAACAAACTGATTAGACGTAAGAATGAACAAACAAAGCTCAATATGAAGTTCAGTGAACATGGGTGAAATAGATGATAGGAAAACAGAGTATATTCGGAATGGTGAATGCAACAAGATTATTCATTCATATGTGTAAACAAAGTTGGAAAGTTGTCTGGGTGCCTTTATTTGTTTATGAGCAATAAATACTACCCTAAACATGGTCACCAATGTATAATGCTGTGCCTTTATCACATAAATTCACACTGTGATGGAATTATACTCTATCATAAAGTCCAAGTTCTATTCTTATTTCAGTGAACTCGTAAAGTAAAATAAGGGATAGTTAGCAGGAGTAAGGTGATAAATTCATTAAAATGCTTTGTGAATATCAGTTATATGTTCATTGTGGACGCGATGTACCAGAATAATGCTACAAAGTTTGTTGGTTTGTGTCTTGTCTAAGCTTGCAGCATGATGTTACAACGTTATAAGATAGGCATTTTTAGCTGTAAACATCGAACCTGTGTGTTCCAAGGAATTTCGCAAAGTCAGTCTCTGCGCATTGACCAATTTTATACTCATTCATCCAAAAAATGACCATTTCTCAGTGTGCACTAATTACAAACTGTCGTCACTACCTTGTTAATTTGGCTAATTCACTCATGTTATCCACTAACATAAATTCATTATCCAATTCATCCGTTCTCCTTCTTCTCTTCACTATTCATCCTATGAACTATGCAGTGGATGAGCACGAGTTACAAGTTTCGTAATGCCATGGAGAAATGATAATAGTAATGCTCTTAATCAAAATGATGCTCCGATTACCGTGGAATTCGAAGCACACAACGATGAACCCAATGGAATATTTCCTTTGTTTTGTGTATATTATGCTGAAACATAATTGCAAACCTGTATGTTCTCCACCAGGATAATTAATTTATCATGACAATAGCAGTAATCACAACAAAATATTAATCAAAAATGCCCATTAGAAATTTCAAAGGACTGATTACTGAACAGATAATATGCTCTCCGGTAACTTCTTCAACAGGTTCTATGGTTCTGTATCCATAATAATGAAAGAATTTGGGTTATTAAGAACACTAGTGTTTGAATAACATCATATAAATGAAGATCGTCTGATTACAGATCAATATCATCTGTAAGTGTGATAATGTGCAACAACATAACACTACTCTGAATGTCAGACAAACGAGGGAGAATAATAATAATACAGAATTCATGAATTTATAGGTTCCACAGAAGGCCAGGTTAATAGTAGTGGCTGGAACTGGCTCTTCTGCACACGGAGCACCAGTTGTTTTAGGCGAATCGTCATAGCCTCTGTAGTTTGGAGTATACGGTATCTGGATGCTTTCGGCAATTTATTTGGTATCCGATAGATGATGTAGAAGGATTTCTGAATGCTAGTTTTGTGACCAGTTAGTGCAGGTGGTCTAATATTGAACTGTTGATGTTATTCACTGCAATATATTATAAGTAGAAAGCATGGAGATAGCCATTTATTTGACGTTGTGAAGTTGTTAAGTAATTCGCGAATGTCAACTAAATTGCCAATGAATTTATATTATACAGTTGTGTGAGCGTATAGTCTTTCTATTTGCACCATGTTCTGCCATAGGAGGTGCAAGCGAAATGTTATGAATAAAGAGGGCGTTAAGAGTTAGACAAAGTGATTTTTCCAATTTCGCGCATTAGTCCAAATGTCAAATGATGATGATATTAACCTATTTGCCTAGAGTCGTATCACTCAGATTACTGATAGGTTTAGAGTTCTTCGTGATGTAACAAAGCCTTTTCTAATCCAACCAGAAAAGAATAAAGAGGATAGGAACTAAGAGACAAACTATTAGAATCAAAGCATATTAATGGTAAAGACTGAGTTATAATGGAGTGTTTTACCTCCCTTACACAGGATGTTAGAGGAAATACTTTCTCAGAAGTCATCAGAATGTAGCACGATCTCTAGATTACAAGAATCACAGTAATACACCAGCTCATGTAAGTCTAGTTTACGTCTGTAAATGAAATAATAGTCCAACATACGAAATTATTCAAACTGATTTCATTTGTCAGAGATCGTTAGCTCATTTCTGAGAAAATGCCATTTAAGTCGACAGAGTTCAGTTGAGAAGTAACTGGTACGGTAACAATCAACTCATTAGTACACCTAATAAATTTATTGATTTTTTTATTTTGTATTAAGCTTGATTCCACATCGTATATTTGATACAATGTGGTGATTTACAATTTCTATCTCTGTATTGTTTCAATACTAACTGTTGATTGTTACTATATTTCTTATATGAATTGCACAATAATTCCGCTGAATACAAATTCCTGAATTCCGCCCTCTCTGAGTTTTGGTTGGATTCTCGTAATTCGGTCATCTCGAAATAACAATACTACGATTACAAATAATTACTACAAATTGGCGTCGCGATGGAATTAAATAACCTTGGGAAATTCCCTATAAATGGTTCTCCGCGGGAGATTACTGATTACCTTGAATGCTTCGATGCGTGGTGCATTTCAAACAACGTTCGGGATGACAAATTGCCAGCACATTTCATTACTGTGCGTCGGTGCGTCGGTGGCACAGTGGTTAGGACTCTCGCCGACCATGCACATGGTCCGGGGTTCGAGCCCACGCCGACGCACACTTGATATCTATGGCGGCCTGCGAATTTTGGGCTACCAATATCCACGCTGAAAATTCCACACTTGTACCAAAAATACGGTGTGGAATCAAGCTGTATTAAAAAAATTAAAAAAATAAATAATGCTATTGGGCTAGATGCATATAGCCTAGTGAAGAATCTGGCGTTTCCAGATAAACCTATTTCTCTGTCATATGTCAAGATTCGTGAACTTCTTATAAATCACTTTCATGTAACTACATTTGAGACCAGAGAGAGGGCTCAATTCCATAAATTGGTTCGTGCTCCCAACCAGAGGATTAGAGACTTTATTTTGCAACTCTAAATACAAGCTTCAAAGTGTAACTTTGGAGATCAGCTGCACACTCAAATATGTGATCGTCTAATTGCTGGAATCAATATTCTTAAGTTAGAGAAAGAGTTAATTCAGATTCCTTCTTTTACCTTTCAAACTGCTAAAGCTTTTTTTATGACATATGAAGATGTCAATAATGAATACTCTGCTCCTAGTACGTCAGTATCTGATGTCATGTTGTCCGAAGTCGAAAATACAAGTGGTAATGGAAAGCAATCCAAACTGCCGTCCACAGGTAACAGAATGCAGCCAGAGATCAAAAACATTAAACCGTGTTTATCCTGTGGAAAGTTACATCTATGAAGCACTTGCCGTTTTCGGGGTGCTAAGTGCCATAAATGTGGTAAAGTTGGACACATCAAGACTGTTTGCAGAAGTTCAAATACTTATGCTGCTCAACATTCTTATAATTCTCCCAATCTGTCTAGTAAAATGGAGTCCATGTGTCTTTCAACATTTCAAAATACTCAATCTCATCCAATGAAAACCTCCACTACAAGTTCGGCAACGCAAGTGTCAACTGTTTTCAAAAATGTGGTAGCCGAGTTACAATGTGAACTGTCGAAAACACGATTAGATCTGAATGAGATGAGAGAGCAACTGATTAAAATTGAGGAATTACTGCATATGCATAGACTGCGTCTGTCGAATGCAGAGCATACAAGTACCCGTGAAAGTCCTGCAAAACTATTGAAATCTCGAATCCTCAGAAAGCATCTGATGTCCACGACTTCTAATGTACATTATTACAAAGGTAATGACTATAGACCTTCTGTTAGAATTATACTACAAAAAATGGAAAATTGAGTGGTGAAGATATTAGACATCAAAGATCACTCAGTTCATAACGGACACCTGGACAAAGTGACAATAAATGAAGTAGGTCGTTCCAATTATTATTTTAATGATTCCGCTACTGATCCTGATTTTGTAGATAATTCAGAAATAAGTCCAGATAGTACTGATGAAAATAATATCACAGAATCAGTTAGAAGGTCGCAGCTACTTGCAAGCAAACCGAGACATCGTTATAAATAAGCAAGGAGATATTCGAGGTGTGGCGGATGTGGTGATTGACAATTTCTATCTCTGTATTGTTTCAATACTTACTGCTGATAGTTAATATGTTTCATATATGAATTGCAGAATAATTCCGCTAAATACAAATTCCTGAATTCCGCCCTCTCTGAGTTTTGGTTGGATTCTCGTAATTCGGTCATCTCGAAATAACAATACTACGATTACAAATAATTACTACAAATTGGCGTCGCGATGGAATTAAATAACCTTGGGAAATTCCCTATAAATGGTTCTCCGCGGGAGATTACTGATTACCTTGAATGCTTCGATGCGTGGTGCATTTCAAACAACGTTCGGGATGACAAATTGCCAGCACATTTCATTACTGTGCGTCGGTGCGTCGGTGGCACAGTGGTTAGGACTCTCGCCGACCATGCACATGGTCCGGGGTTCGAGCCCACGCCGACGCACACTTGATATCTATGGCCGGCCTGCGAATTTTGGGCTACCAATATCCACGCTGAAAATTCCACACTTGTACCAAAAATACGGTGTGGAATCAAGCTGTATTAAAAAAATTAAAAAAAATAAATAATGCTATTGGGCTAGATGCATATAGCCTAGTGAAGAATCTGGCGTTTCCAGATAAACCTATTTCTCTGTCATATGTCAAGATTCGTGAACTTCTTATAAATCACTTTCATGTAACTACATTTGAGACCAGAGAGAGGGCTCAATTCCATAAATTGGTTCGTGCTCCCAACCAGAGGATTAGAGACTTTATTTTGCAACTCCAAATACAAGCTTCAAAGTGTAACTTTGGAGATCAGCTGCACACTCAAATATGTGATCGTCTAATTGCTGGAATCAATATTCTTAAGTTAGAGAAAGAGTTAATTCAGATTCCTTCTTTTACCTTTCAAACTGCTAAAGCTTTTTTTATGACATATGAAGATGTCAATAATGAATACTCTGCTCCTAGTACGTCAGTATCTGATGTCATGTTGTCCGAAGTCGAAAATACAAGTGGTAATGGAAAGCAATCCAAACTGCCGTCCACAGGTAACAGAATGCAGCCAGAGATCAAAAACATTAAACCGTGTTTATCCTGTGGAAAGTTACATCTATGAAGCACTTGCCGTTTTCGGGGTGCTAAGTGCCATAAATGTGGTAAAGTTGGACACATCAAGACTGTTTGCAGAAGTTCAAATACTTATGCTGCTCAACATTCTTATAATTCTCCCAATCTGTCTAGTAAAATGGAGTCCATGTGTCTTTCAACATTTCAAAATACTCAATCTCATCCAATGAAAACCTCCACTACAAGTTCGGCAACGCAAGTGTCAACTGTTTTCAAAAATGTGGTAGCCGAGTTACAATGTGAACTGTCGAAAACACGATTAGATCTGAATGAGATGAGAGAGCAACTGATTAAAATTGAGGAATTACTGCATATGCATAGACTGCGTCTGTCGAATGCAGAGCATACAAGTACCCGTGAAAGTCCTGCAAAACTATTGAAATCTCGAATCCTCAGAAAGCATCTGATGTCCACGACTTCTAATGTACATTATTACAAAGGTAATGACTATAGACCTTCTGTTAGAATTATACTACAAAAAATGGAAAATTGAGTGGTGAAGATATTAGACATCAAAGATCACTCAGTTCATAACGGACACCTGGACAAAGTGACAATAAATGAAGTAGGTCGTTCCAATTATTATTTTAATGATTCCGCTACTGATCCTGATTTTGTAGATAATTCAGAAATAAGTCCAGATAGTACTGATGAAAATAATATCACAGAATCAGTTAGAAGGTCGCAGCTACTTGCAAGCAAACCGAGACATCGTTATAAATAAGCAAGGAGATATTCGAGGTGTGGCGGATGTGGTGATTGACAATTTCTATCTCTGTATTGTTTCAATACTTACTGCTGATAGTTAATATGTTTCATATATGAATTGCAGAATAATTCCGCTAAATACAAATTCCTGAATTCCGCCCTCTCTGTGTTTTGGTTGGATTCTTTTAATTCGGTCATCTCGAAATACTAATACTTCGATTACAAATAATTACTACATACAAGTATGAAATTTTAAACATGGGATATCGGTTGACGAAAATTTGCAGGCCGACCATAGATATCAGGTGTGGATCTGCAGGGGATCTAACCCCGGACCATGTGAATGATAACACTAGTATCATCACGACTATGTGAGTCTTATGACGAAAAACAGATAATAAAGGCAGGAAAAACGGCACCTTGAGGCAAACCAGCTCTAGAGAGCAATGCAGTAGATGAATTTTCTTCACAAAAACTCTGTATTGCTTCATCGCACTACTTCTACTCATTTATTACTGTGAGAAATCAGTACATGTAATATTCAGTCGCTACGTTCGTTATTGATGCACTCATTATTTCTTTTAAAGTTAATTCAATTCATAGTTTTAAAAATACCTGAACGAGTAAATCTACAGTTTATTTAAATACAGCATGCAACAACTACTCAATAAACTCTATAATTAAAGAAGTGCAAACAGTGCATCTACCCCAATATAGACAATAAGTAAGACAGACTGTGTCCATCCTGACGACAATAATACCACTATAATCTACACAAGATAATGCCACTATGAATAATAGCAAAGCGCATTAATCGAGTTGTAATGTAGCTTAGTAACGTCGCCTAGATTACTAGCTCGCTAGTTTTCTAGCCGGTCCCAAGCCCGGATAAAGAGAGAGGGTTGAAGCGTGGTGCTAGCAACTCCATCCCCAAAATTTAACCAAATCGCCACAGAAACTTCAACGAACAAATATATTAAAAATTCTAAAAATATAAACAATAACCTTATTTTTCGCTGGAATCAGGGAAGTAAAATGACGCAGGCTGTTCAAAGCCTTCGGGAAGCCAGTCAGCCGATGTGCCTTCTTTCGATGAAAGCAAAAGTAAGGATGGGTACCTGGAATGTTCGTACAATGTACAAAACTGGAAAGGCTGCCCAGATAGCCGCAGAAATGAGGAGATATAGAATAGAAGTGTTGGGAATCTGCGAGAGCAGATGGAACGGAACTGGAAGGTGCCAACTATCTACTGGAGAGACAGTAATCTTATCCGGCCACCCAGAGGACAACCACGAGCACACCGAGGGAGTGGCCATCATGATGTCACCAACAGCAACCAAAGCTCTCATGCAGTGGGAACCAATCTCCTCCAGGATAATGACAGCCAGGTTCAACTCAAAAGGAAGGAAAGTTACAGTCATTCAATGCTATGCGCCTACAAACGTCTCAGAACAAGAGAAGAAGGAGGCTTTCTACAGACAACTACAAGCAATAATGGACAACGTCCCAAATGGCGATATCAAAATCCTGATGGGAGGAGACAATGCAGGTCGAGGACTCACCATGGGTCGTGAGGCCCTCGGTGAAATGAACGACAATGGTGAACTCTTCTCAGACTTCTGCGCCTTCAATGATTTGGTGATTGGCGGTAGTGTGTTCAAACACAAGGATATACACAAGACGACATGGATTTCACCAGATGGAAACACCAAGAATCAAATAGACTTCATCTCAATTTCAAGAAAGTGGAGACGGAGCCTACTGGACACAAGGTCAAGGAGAGGAGCAGATGTGGGTTCAGACCACTATCTAGTACAAGGGACTTTCAAGGTGAAACTAAAAGCCTCGAGGATAGCTGGAGATAGGCCACAATGCAAGTTCAACACTCAGAAACTGAAGGACACAACCACAAAAGACACTTTCACTGCAACTGTCAGAGCAAAGCAGGAAACACTACGCGACATCACTGAAGAATCATGCGTGGAAGAACATTGGAAGTCTCTGAAGGCGATTCTCAACGAAACGTGTTCAACGGTTCTAGGAAGAAAGAAGAGACAAGACAAGGAATGGCTCTCAACGGACACTTGGAAATTAATAGAAGAGAGGAGAATGGTGAAAGAGAAAATGATTCAATGCAAGGACGGACAGGAGAAAGAGACGATGAGCTCAACTTACACAGCACTGGACAAAGAAGTGAAGAAGAGTGCTAGGAAGGACAAAAGACGATTCTACGACAACCTGGCCACTGAAGCTGAAAAGGCAGCAGGCAAAAGGGACCTGAGGACACTATATCAGATAACCAAATCTCTATCCGGGAAGAGATCAACACAAGCGAAACCTATAAAAGACAGCCAAAAGAACCCAATTACCAAGGAAGAAAAACAGATTAAACAATGGGCGGATCACTTCAAAGGACTCTTGAACCGACCACCACCTGCAACCCGTCCAGAAATACCAACAACAACACGCACACAACTGCAAGTTGACACCAATCCTCCAACGAAAGCTGAAGTCTTGAATACAATCAAGCTTCTGAAAGCTGGAAAAGCAGCCGGACCAGATGGAATACCCCCTGAAGCACTGAAAGCGGACCCAGAGACGACAGCAGACATGCTGACTCCATTATTGCAAAAGGTCTGGAAGGAGGGAAAGGTGCCTACTGACTGGAGAAAAAATACCTCGTGAAACTACCAAAGAAGGGCGACTTAGGACCCTGCAAGAACTGGCGAGGAATCATGCTCCTGTCGACGCCAAGTAAAATCCTGAGTCGCATCATCCTGGAGAGAATAAAGGACGCACTGGATACAGAACTCCGACCAGAACAAGCTGGATTCAGGAAAGGCAAATCATGTACTGACCAAATTGCAACTCTACGCATCATCATCGAACAAAGCATGGAATGGCAATCAAACCTCTACCTCAACTTTATAGACTTTGAGAAGGCCTTCGACGACAGCGTTGACCGTGAAGTAATTTGGAAACTACTCGAGTACTACGGCGTACCCCAAATATTCATCAACCTTATTCAACAGCTGTACGACAACGGAACATGTCAAGTGATCCACAACGGAAAACTCAGCGAGGCGTTTGGAGTAAACACAGGAGTCAGACAAGGGTGCTTATTATCACCAATGATATTCCTAATTGTGGTGGACTGGATTATGCGTCAGACAGTGGGAAACGAGAAGACAGGGATATCCTGGACCGACGTGAAGAACCTAGAAGACCTGGATTTAGCGCATGTATGATTTATGTTTGATGTCACACAAAATCGAAGACTTACAAGCGAAAACCGACAAACTGGTCGAAGAAGCAGTCGGTGAAGACAGGACTCCAAGTGAACATAGACAAGACGGAGGTTATGAAAATAACCAACCAACCAACAACAACAGCAAGCAACATCCAGCGCCAATCACCATCAACGGGAGGAATTTGAAAGAGGTTACTTCATTCACTTATCTAGGGAGCATTGTCTCAACTACAGGGGGAACGGACGAGGATGTCAAATCGAACGAGAATCGGGAAGGCGAGAAACACATTCATCAACCTGAAATCAATCTGGAAATCTTCGTCACTCAGCATCAACAACAAAATTCGGATCTTCAATACAAACGTCAAGTCAGTTCAAAAAAAGTATTTACAAATAATATTTCCAACAGCCTGTTGCAGACCTTCATCAACAACTGTCTTCACTCTATACTGAAGATCAGATGGCAGGAAAGGATCACCAACAAGAAACTGTGGGAACAAACAAAACAAGAACCAATCGCCCAACATATATGCAGGAGAAAATGGAGATGGATTGGACACTCGCTGAGGAGGCCGCTGGGTGACATCGCGCGTCAAGCCCTCGAGTGGAACCAGGCCGAAAGGTAAGCGGCGAGTGGAACGTCAGTGCAAGGGTGACATGGAGGAGATGGTGTGAAGAGGAGCTGAAACAGTATGGACTAACATGGATGCAGGTGAAAAGTACAGTAGAAGACAGAAGCAAGTGGAGACGTGCAGTTGAAGCCCTATGTTCCACAACATTAATAATAATAATGTGGCTTAGTAGAGAATCATCTTGATTAACTGTACCGACTGAAGGAAAGAGCAATAACTGACGTGGTTGATAACATTAGTTTCAAGGCGCTTTCATCTTACTAGTGGCTACGGGATGGCCCAGTACCTGTGCCTAAACCAAGCGTCTGATTTTGGGATCAAAATAAAAACTGATGTGCTGTAAATTACAACCGTTCATCTTCAAACAGTGAATAATGCCTGCTTTGTGTATTGTTCGTATGCCATGTATGTGAGTCAATAGTCTTCATTCTACTAATTCATCGCATATCATCCAGTTTAACCCTACTCCCCTGATCGGAGAGCTAAGACATGTCTCCGTGGACTTACTGATGAATGATCTAGTTCATCGCATGGTTTACAAAGCGTAACACTGTTCGGACGCTTGGATTCGAGACAAAGAACACACTAAGGTAACAGGTTAAATCCACAGGATTATAGTGCACACCTCGGGAATAGAATTCGAAGAAATGCTGAATGAGTGAAGGAAACGCTCTACAAAAAAACAATTCTGAAAATCAAGTTACAAAAATGCAGAGTGGTAAAGCAGAATTTCTGTCAGTCAGCCAGAAGGACTTGATCTCAGGTAAAGCTTAGGTCACGTTACTTCATATTACTGAAGTGTCTCTGGTGTCTTGAGATTAAAAAAACTTGTGCGAGCTCTCTGTAGTGCCTTCCTTCCGATCCCTTTACCCAATGGTATTGACAGTCAACAGATTTACAATTTTCTGTCATTATCAAACAACAGTTCCACTGAGAAATATATCACAAGTATTCTGTTTATCAGAAATGATCACTTGTCTAAGGAATCGTCAATAACGCTATTAAATAATCCACTGCGATAATATTGTTTGTAATTTAACAAATATATCTCCGTTATTAGTCTCACTTGTAATTCGTTTCCTGGAGCAGATAAGCATAGTGCCAGAAATAACCCTAAAGTTTAGCAAGCATCCAATTAACATTGAGTGATGGGGAGTAGATTGTAGTCTCAATTTAAGCAGAATCATAAAAGATGGCACTTAAACTGTGCGACGATATCTTTGGAATGCTAAACTCCCCGGGACCAACAAAATTAGTCAGCACACATCATTCCAGTAATCCTACTCATCTTGAAATGGCACTTTGAAGTATCCCTGGAGTGGTCATTCATAATCCTGGCAGGCATAAATGCCCATCTCGAGGAAACATTAACGTGTTCGTTTAACAAATGCAATGAGTCACTCAGGTTGTCAACTCAGTTGTTCTTCACAGAGTGACTGTAAGAGTAATAAGCAAATAATCAAACTACCTAAATTATTCCCATACCCACATACAGTCCACTAGACAAGTGTTTCTTTCTCTACTTCGAGGCTCAGTTTGTATTGAATGACTTGTTTTCAATATTCTTATTGCTGGTTTGCATAATGTTAGCTTGTCGTACTAGGAATGGTCAACTTTCTAATGAAAGCTCAAACTCTAGGTACACTGTCAGCTGAAGCTGGTAAATGTGTGTGTTATTTGGCGCCTGATATTGTATCACAGAAAAGCATTTCATAAACAATCAGTATATCCGAACAACCGTAACTACTGTATGCTACAAAAGACGTCATTTTAAAATAGAAGGACAAATGCAACCTTGTCTAAGCAACTAATTCAGTGAAACAGTTGTCATGAAAACATTTCAGAGTGTAGCAAACACATCACTTACCTTGTATTGCTAAGAGAACAGCAGTCAGTAGACTTGATTACACCATTCTATATAATGGTCCATTCTTGCAAACAACATTAGGTTACCGGATAAAGGTACTTCACCATCAAAGATTTCTGTTCGATTGTCTTCCGTATCGCTAAACACAGATATCAACAGCACATTACTGACTACATTCACGGACAAATACTGTAAGTTACGTAAAGTTCCAGAAAAATCCATAAGAGGAATAAGAAAAAGAAAGGTGATCAAGCATCTGTATTCCACCATCATTTAAAAATCGATGAGTCCTGGGAAAAGATTCATATATGGACCCATGGATGGAATGCTGCTGATCTCGTTGCCACCTCGTTAGTTTGCTTGTATAGTTTACTTTGAAGCCAGAACACAATGGTGGTCTGATATTTTTTGATTATCTGAGACGTTAATTTTATTTCAGAGTACACGATAAATTTTCAGCTTGTTCCTAACTGCTTCCACAATTGTATTAATTACAGTGTTAGTGTATGAACTTGTTACTTTACAACTTATTCAGTCGTATTTGAATTTCCTCTAGCTTTCGTCTCATTTCATGTGAACTAGTTAGCCAAGAATCTAGCCAGCCTTTAATGGAACATAATGCGCTACGTTTGCTTAGTTACATAAAACTCTCATTTCTCTGGTGTTTCTCGCTAGGAAATTGTGTAATTTATTGTAATTATTTTATTTTTGAACACTAATTCCATGTTAGTTTGTTTATTAAAAGTATCACACAGTGAAACAGTATTATTTACTGGATGACATTTTGAACAAAATTTATTGTTCGTAATCATATCAAATGTAATCACACGACTTTGAAACTTGAGTTTTATAGTTTTGTTTGTCTACTCCTATTTGTCGTAGGAATGACGTCGTCAGGTTATTGAGGGTTTTTCACCGTTCTAAGGTCTTATGAACGCTAGTCTGTGACATGATGGTGGTGGAAGTCTACTCCAGTTCACCAAAAGTATGGTTTTGCAGTATATGGGTAAAACAGTCATGTATATATATATATATATGATATTGTTTGTCCCTTGGGTTCCAAGTGGAACCGTGAGAACCCTTCCCTCACTGAATTCTGTCTTCTATCATCTTTTATAGCTAACTCCACGTTTCCCAACAAACTATCATTTCGTATTCACATTATCTCCTGTTTGTCATCATTGGAGCCCAAATTAATTGCTTCTCATTCGGCTTCAACTCGATGGTCAGGTAGGTGATATCACTCATTAGTCTGCTTAGTGTATGTTAGATCCGCCTCCCTTTACTTCGATATATTTCCTCGGGCTAAAGATTCTTGGTTGGTTCACTGCCTCTTAGAATTGCATATCGCTTCACTCTTGTGGTCAACTATGTGACTTTTGCTAACAAGCAGAATCAGTTGTCAGTGATAGTCTACAGTAGTCTGTTGTAAAGGCCTTTCAGGACGCGTTACGTTTTTCTTTACTTTAGGTAATATTACATTGAAAAACGTAGGAATATAAAAAAATAACCGATTAGGAAGAGCAGAAAAATTGACGCTGTTTATGTGGAAGGTGTCTGCATGAGGACATAAGACTAGCGACCTTGCCCCGTAAAAATAAACACCACTGTTACTGGTACTTCGAAGCTCTAGCTGAAGCCTTGTGCTCCACTGTCAATGTAAAGGAATAAAAAAAACAACCTAAATCTGTCATCAGTCCCTGAATACTTTAAAAATTGAAATGAACCATAGATGGAGGTGTTTGCTGCATGGCTGACGTTCTCATAACTTTAAGGACCACTGGTTACAGACGACTGAATGGATTGTTCAAAATCATTCATGATGACGTAGCTGTATTCACTCTTTGTGATCTCCCATACCCATTCCACCCTAATTTTTTTCCACGTTACTGTCCTTTCGCCCGTACGGTTCTTCTCATTACATTTCTTTAAGATTTCGTTTTCTGTCTTTAAATCTGTTCACTAAATAGAGTATGAGAACTTGAAATTGTTACACTTCTATGCAAATTTTTGAGTTGAAACTCAGTTAGTCAAAATAATCTACTGCTGGTGTACACTTTGTGTCACATTTAAGCTTTTTTCGACTTTGCTGTGTTCTAGTCATTAATATGTGTCCTGTTAACGTGTTTCAGTTAAATGTCACAAGAAATAATCAGAAAACCATAAATATATGAATGCAGATCAACTTGAGATATTTACTGATGGAGTGATGACGGCTATAATGATACCATTCTCAACTGAATATTCTGGACGTTTGTTGGTGTGGCTTACAATAATCAGAATATCTTTGTTTTCTAAGAACAAAGTACGGAGTGAAGTGCATTGATCAAATGACACGCAGGGAAATCACATCAATTTGTCTAAGTTAACTACTTAAACATACAACGTATGACTGTTATCCAGGGTATTTCAGGTGAAGACATTTTTATGTAAAAAGGAGTCGACAAATAGTTTTGGCAAATCATAAATCTACTTACTACATGCTTTATTGCAAATCATGGTCTGGAAAGAGCAGATGATTCATTTCGAAAAAGTGTTTTTAACATAAAAAACTATGAATCTCACTTCACTAAAGACAGTAGCATTTTCGTGATAAAATACTCTACACTAACATAAATGTCATGTCTTTGTGACTGAATATGAATACGTGTGTGATTGTGTGTCGGTGTGTTTAGGTATAGTTGTCTGATTTCATCAGTGAGGGAAACAATATTCACCTGACAAAAAGTATACTGCACAATCAATCAAAATTTATTCATACTATTCGGAATGCCAACTGACATAGTCTCAAAATTCTAGCTGATATAAATGGGAGTATTAACAGAGTCAATTTTGTAAATCAGCTGAAATATGCAGGGTGACAAAGTGTAAGCACTTCTCAAACTATATTCGTTTAATTAAAAATCATATGAAATTTTAAAAACAAACTTACTCAGATATTAAAAGTGGTATTCTTGGTGTGGAAAATGCTACTGACAAGAATTTGAATATAGTAAGAACAATAATTTGTGCAGAATAAAATGATACCATCATTTAATTCCTTGGGATCTTATCAGCTGCTTACAAGAATTTATCACTAGTCTGTTGTTTGTGCTGTCATCTGAAATAGCCTTGAGTGGCTGATCGACAGATTAAGTTCGTAGGAGGAGAAGGAAAGACGATGCTTGTGGAACAATGAAGAAAAGCGTGAAGCGAAGATGAAACAATCAGAATACGAATAACTTTTGAAAATGGAAATTTTAATATAACGTCTCTGTAGTTTGCCTCCACTGTACATAACTTCACCAAACAAACCATTCTGTTGTCAGATGACAATGCATGCAGTAGTTAGAATAATGATGGTAATAGTGGGCTGAGAGTAACAAGATTCCAAACGAATCACTTGATATCAGTGAACTGGGTGGAACGATGCATTCATAAGATGAAAGTGTACATTATTCGAATCAGAATCAACTGGAGTGGTTGAATCGTCAATTGATCCATATCAGTTGTGTCATTGTCAACCTTGACTGAAATCCTACTATCAGTTTTAACAGAAAACAATAAAAGTGGATGAGTCTATATGATTTATGTAAAAATTATATCGATAGTATGGGTAGTTGGCCCCATCAAAATATTGACCAAGTGACGGTCCAATTAATAAATAAATAAATCTATTCTTCAGAAAACTAACTTGTTAGTAGCCTCCTCCACCCTGCTACAGAATGACATCACAAATAAAATCATTTTATACCATGAAATGTGCATTTCAAGTGAGTGTGCTATGAATATGTTTCGATTAACACTCAATCATATAAATCGATGAATACGGGTGTGTTAGCACAGTAATCACGATGAATTTATTGAACACCTATTAGCGGAGCAGTTGTGGAAGCAAAACGTAATGTGTTATAGATGTTGAGGACATTGGTTTAAGGGTTGTGCATGCATACCGTAAATAGTATATCATCGAAAGAAACTGCAATTATTCAGTGTGGCAAAACGGGATTTGACAATGAACAATAAATTTTGCTGGACAATTCACCAATTAATAAATAATAATATTTAATTTTCTGCTATATGTCAAATGAAATGATCCTCTCAACGGATCTGAGAATGTGGATTTTGAGAAAGCTATGCACAACAGGTGACAATGCTATGCAAGTAATTCAAGTTAATCCAAGTAATTAGAGCCAATGCATAACAGATATACAATGCAAGTTAACTCATCAAGATGGATTTCGTACCGAGAATTTAAATGAAGATGAAATGAAGATCACCAAAACGGATTGTTTGAGTAGAAAGAATGAACACTAAAGTCGATATACAAGATGTTAAAATGAGATAGATGAAAATCCAGTTGGAAGGTAATCACCTCTGTACGTTTGAAATTCTAGTTCTGTCTTTAAAAGAATCATTTAAAGTTTTGACTGAGCACTAAAATAACTTACTCCCTGTTTATTTTTAAGGAACTCAAAACCCATATTTTATGGCGACAAAAACTTAAACAGATATAAGGCTATAACGACAATTCAGTAAATTAAGTTATGAAAGTATCACAACTACTGCCTCCAATACTAGGCACTAAGCATGATAGTGGATATGTTCTACATATAGAAATTTTCCAAATATAACCACAACAACACTGACACATTTAAGTTACTAAGCATGCGTACATTACTGTACTAAGTAAATTATACGAATGAAGTGCTCAGCAATTGTACACGGATTGATATTATTTAACTACAAGTCATAAATATTACCCATTTAACAAGGTATGATGTAAGACATTAATCTTACCGCGTGAAAACGCAATCCAGTTTATACAAAAAATAACCGATAGGCGAGTTGGCCACAGCTTCATCAAATGTGTAATTAGTATGCTGTTACTCAGACGGGAAGCAAAGAAAACCGTCTAACCTCAATCGAACAGTTAAAATTAACAGAATTGAGGAGACTGTTCTACACTTTGGACTACCACTACTTATTCTTTGTCATTCCGTTGTCTTCCAAGCTTGAGCTTTGAAGTTCCAGTAACAGTGATGTGGAATTGCCAATCCCATGCCCAACCTTCCCTTGTTACTGTGTTCATTACCCGATAAGTGCAGTTTAGGCGTGAGTTTGCTGGGAACATAACTTTGACAAATTAACCAAGTAGTTAGCAAGGATCCTGCCACTGTACCGCCGATGCACTAAATGTCTGCAAGTAAACATATCGGGATGATCCTAACAACTTCATTATTTGTTAATTAAGCGTACATTAACGACTACAAAACACACCCAGCTAACAAAATGTTGGGAATCATTTAATCACCTATTCTCTGCTTTAAGAAAGAGGATAACATGGAACAGAAATATACTCAGTAATGTGTTATATGATGCATGCAGCTTCAGAAGTATTGTAAAACCACAGGAAAAAGGGTATATTCACATTAACAATTTGAAGACGAGTTCAATGGAATTTTTATGAATGAAAGCAGGTTAGAAATAGACACAGAATAGATTAAATCAATGGTGAAATGCATTCATCCTTGTCTTGAAAGACCAAAATTATATCCAGTGAGTACTAAAAGTGGTTAGTGATGTGCAAAATGTGTCATATATAATAAAGTCAATTTCATCTACAAAAAGGTCTTCGTTTATAATTCTTCGAAAAGAAGATAAATCTGTCAAGTTCATGTTGTGTTGTTCACAGTGAGTAAAGTTGTGTGACAGTCAGTACATATGTAAATTTCGATGATATGTGATGTCTGAATGTTATTAGTAATGGAAACATCTAATGTTCAAAATAATGTGATGAATAAGATGATGGAAATGCAAAGTGACAAGAGTACTTTACTGTTTGCAATACATTTAACTTGTTTTGATTCAGCTGGGAAGTAGTCGGCGTCGAATACTCTGTAAATGAGTAACAGTAACAACACCGATAAATGAGATTGACGCGGTATTATGAATTTGCGATGAACAACATTGTTAAAATGAAGAAAATAATCAGTCTTAGTTCACTTGACCGAACAGTCAGATATTTCCTAATGTCAAGTAAAATAACTAGTGGTGACTGCAACATTCAGTGATTTGTTCTCTTTCTGACTAATCCTAATCCACTTAACATTTCCGACGAGGCGGTTATTTAGTGCGTGGTTTTCACGATGAACAAGAACGAATTGGTGATCAGATTATCAAGGTAGATTAAATGAGAAATGATGTCAAGGCGATGTTGACAAGTAGACGATACATTTAAGGAAATGAAATTGTTGAAATCAGGTTTAGAATATGAAGAAATGGTCAAAGCCTGACTAACAAGTTCTAGCTTCAATAAGCATACGTAGGTTGAGATGGGCGAAATTTTGAAAGCCAGGAGAAATTTATGCGCAGACCAGTATATATCGTTTGCATCTTCATCGTTTTACAGATTAGAGAAATCAAGCATATTTGCTAAAGTCCAACACTTTGATATAGTTCCTAATGTGAAGAAGACATTTATCTTCTGCGACAGTGATGTATTGTGGCACTCCGTAAGAGAACGTCAACAAATCAGTATCGCACCAATCAAGGCATTTTACATGAACTCACACAGCCATGTAACAGCATATGACAAGTTATCACCTGAAGTAATAACAACAAATGGTGTTCGTCAGACATACTCAATGCCCCGTTTTTACTTAACATATTCACAAATATACTAATGTTTTGGATCTTTGGTGACTTAGGAATTCGGTAGTAAAAGGGAACAATTTAATCGATTAGGAATATGCAGGAGAGGTAGTCCTTTTTGAGGAGAACACTTTCGTGAATAACGAGGATGTTTAGATTAGATAGAGTGACTTCTAACAATTTCTTACGTGAATTCAGTTGCCAGCCTACAACGATGTCGATAAATTAGCCTAAATTTAAATCATTGAGGCTACTGACAGCTTGCAGAGTTTTTCGTAATGCAACAGTTGTTTTAGGCAGAAACAAATAAACAGGCTAAAAGAATCGACGTATTGTACAAGTAGAGGCTGAGTTATAACAGAGTGTTTCAACTTCCTTACGTAGAATATTAGAGGAAATATTTTCCTGGAGATTGACAGGACGTCGTACAATCTCTAAGTCGCAAGAATCAGGAGAATAAACCAATTCGTATAAGTTTCGTTTACATCTGAAAGTGAAATAATAGTCTAATATTTGGAATTATTCGGAATAACAACATCTGTCAAAAACAGCTGGCTAATTTCCGATAAAACCTATTCATTTTGTAATTGACAGGTACCGACACAGTCAGATAATCAACATACTTAACAAATTAGAATCATCACAAAGAAGTTAGTAATGTTAGGAGAAAGAAATCGTGAGAGCAGGAAAAAGGTGGCACCTCAAAGGAAAGCTGCTTCGGTAAGTGATGTATTGGAAGAATGTCCTTTACGCACAATTTGTATTGCTTTACTACCTTATTTCTCTTCCTTTTTTGTTGATCTAATCTCCTTCGTCAACTGTTATCTATCTTACACCGCTGGATTTCAATGATGGTCGCTAAGAAGACCAAGTTAATAGCTTATGACTTGCCATAAAACTACCGTCATTGGAATTATAGAGATACAGACGAGGACAGACCTATAAGATGGGTAAACCTCTTTTAGGTGTGTTGTTATTTTAAAAGGTACATAGACAGTGATGCCATTTTAAACTCATTCAGAAAATGTTTCCCGTCAGCTAGAATTCCAGCTTATAAAGTCGAAACAAACACTCAGACATGTGGATGAATCGTAATTTTTCAAGAATTCCATGAAAACTAATTTGAAGAAGCTTATGGATCATTACGAATAACAGTCAACCTCTATTAAACTGTTCCAAATTAAAGACGAGTATGATATATATAGACAAAACTCTCACCCGTATTCAAAAAAGTCTTCCTCGGTATCATATCCACCAATATTTTCTTCTCTATACTCATCAAGAGTTGCTTCTGAAGGTACATCAATAGATTCTTGTGAAGTGTTTCCCTCTGTAGGCTTTAATGTAGATGGCAAGACAGGTTCCTTCGGTTGTTGCTTATCCGGAGATGAAACATCTTCGAAGATGATTGCATGGGATCGTTGGTATAAACCAAACGATAAACAATCGAATCGATACAAAAATTGTTTTCCTCCATCATGTCCTTCTAAAACAACTAGACGGCCACCGGGTTTCAGCAGCCTTTTCAACTAGGTCAATTATGTGCAAAAAAGTGAATATTAGGGTGAGAATATCATAATTATATGATCAGCTGATAAATCCTAGTCAAAGCTAGACACTTTAAATGACTGAAGCTGGTAAGCTAACATGAAACGTTATTCAAATGTGTATCAAATGAACTTCTGACGCTTGTTAGTATCTCACAAAGGCAAACTCACATCTAAATTATCAAGAAAAGATGCGATATGAAATACATTTCCACGAAGCTACGACAGAGTAGTTATCGAACCTCTGGTTCTTAACATCTAATAAACAGATTATACTAATTTGAACTGAATCGTCTATGTCACATTTAACGTCACCGGTCAGTGTTCGTTAAATATTTTCCTTCTAAACGTCTTATTCCGGACTCATTACAGCACTCCTACCTTAAGGAAAATTGAAGAAAAATATCTCAAGGACGCCTCCCAAAATTGTCAAGTAGAAAACACAGAGAACAAACCAACTCCAAAACAAGCTAGCCAAGATTAGAGAACAACAACCAGACAATACACCTATAGACTGCGTAGTCAACCTATCAAAACAACCACTATCAAAAATGGAACAACAACTACTACAAAAAGGGTTAAGCTACAACACTGGAGATGCTTCGAAAACCGATTTCTTCACTCCCCTTGAATCATTACTCAAATCATCAAACTTGAACGAGGAAATACAGGAAGAGATACGCCAAACAATTGTGCCAATGGTCAAACAGAAAAGACAACACACACAACTCAACTCTCAAGAGCTAAAGGCCCTTAAAAAGCTAAAGATAGGAAGGACATCGTCATTCTACCAGCCGACAAAGGAAGAACAACAGTATTCATGGACAGAGAAGAATAAACCAAGAAAGCTTAAGTACTACTCAAAGACGAGGATGTATATCAACAACTCCCAACAAATCCCATACAAACATTGGACAACTGCATCCAAAGGACCTTAAACAAACTCACCAAAACCAGACAGATCACGAAACAAGACCAATGGCGAATGAAATCCAACGGACCAGTATTACCCCGATTCTACAGCAGACCCAAAATACACAAGCCAAATATCCTGTTACGTCCAATTGTATCACTCCCAGGAACTCCAACATATAGAGCCATCATGAAGCGCAAAACGAATTAGTGAATGGGATGACAAATGCTTGCTGTAAAATGCTCACGTCCTCCGCTCATAGAAATTCTAAAGTATATGACCGAATAATGTTAATGAAGCACTGAGGTGAGACAAACACATTCAGGCTTTGAATGAGGCACAAGTCTTCAAGCCCATTTCTGTCATTTTCTAACAAGTGCCCTCGCTTCTGCAATTCCTTGCCAACCGAACTGATTGGAGGCTCAGGCACCTTTTATTCGCGCCTGTGAATTCAGGAAATTATTACATGGTGACCAAACCAACACTCAACATCAAAATAGATCCTTGGAGTTTTCTGCTTCAGACCAACAAAGATTGATGCTCAGTAAATCATATAACTTTTTCACCTTGTTCTCAACTTTCTCCCAATTCAACGTAAATTTCGTTGAAATTCAGATACATTGTTTGATAAATAAACCTTAATTATATACAGAGTGGGAAAATGTGCATAGACTCATGTGGTGATTGACAATTTCTATCTCTGTATTGTTTCAATACTTACTGTTGATTATTAATATGTTTCTAATATGAATTGCATAATAATTCCGCTAAATACAAATTCCTGAATTCCGCCCTCTCTGTGTTTTGTTTGGATTCTTGTAATTCGGTCATCTCGAAATACTAATATTCCAAGTACAATAAATTACTACAAATTGGCGTCGCGATGGAACTAAATAACCTGGGAAAGCTTCCTATAAATGCTACTCCGCGGGAGATTGCTGATTATTTGGAATGCTTCGATGCGTGGTGCATTTCCAAGAATGTTCGGGATGACAAAATACCTGCTCATTTCATCACCGCTATTGGGCTTGATGCATATAGCCTGGTGAAGAATCTGGCATTTCCAGATAAACCTATTTCTCTGCCATATGCTAAGCTCCGTGAACTTCTTATAGATCATTTCCATGTAACTACTTTTGAGACCAGAGAGAGGGCTCACTTCAACAAACTGGTACGTTCTCCCAACCAGAAGATTCGAGAATTTATTCTTCAACTTCAAATTCAAGCCTCAAAGTGTAATTTTGGAGATCAGCTGCATACTCAACTACGTGATCGTCTAATTGCTGGAATCAACATTCCTAAATTAGAGAAGGAGTTAATTCAGATTCCTTCTTGTACCTTTCAAACTGCTAAAGCGTTTTTTATGACATATGAAGATGTCAATAATGAATACTCTGCTCCCACTACGTCAGTATCTGATGTCATGTTGTCCAAAGTCGAAAATACAAGTGTTCATGGAAAGCAATCCAAACTGCCGTCCACAGGTAATAGAATGCAGCCAGAGATCAAAAACATTAAACCGTGTTTATCCTGTGGAAAGTTACATCTACGAAGCACTTGCCGTTTTCGGGGTGCTAAGTGCCATAAATGTGGTAAAGTTGGACACATCAAGACTGTTTGCAGAAGTTCGAATACTTATGTTGCTCAACATTCTTATAATTCTCCCAATCTGTCTAGTAAAATGGAGTCAATGTGTCTTTCAACATTTCAAAATACTCAAGCTAATCCAATGAAAACCTCCACTACAAGTTCGGCAACGAAAGTGTCAACTGTTTTCAAAAATGTGGTAGCCGAGTTACAATGTGAACTGTCGAAAACACGATAAGATCTGAATGAGATGAGAGAGCAACTGATTAAAATTGAGGAATTACTGCATATGCATAGACTGCGTCTGTCGAATGCAGAGCATACAAGTACCCGTGAAAGTCCTGCAAAACTATTCAAATCTCGAATTCTCAGAAAGCATCTGATGTCCACGACTTCTAATGTACATTATTACAAAGGTAATGACTATAGACCTTCTGTTGGAATTATACTACAAAAAATGGGAAATCGAGTGGTGAAGATATTAGACATCAAAGATCACTCAGTTCATAACGGACACCTGGACAAAGTGACAATAAATGAAGTAGGTCGTTCCAATTATTATTTTAATGATTCCGCTACTGATCCTGATTTTGTAGATAATTCAGAAATAAGTCCAGATAGTACTGATGAAAATAATATCACAGAATCAGTTAGGTCGAAGCTACTTGCAAGCAAACCGCGACATCGTTATAAATACGCAAGGAGATATTCGAGGTGTGGCGGATGTGGTGATTGACAATTTCTATCTCTGTATTGTTTAAAATACTTACTGTTGACTGTTGATATGTTTCTTATATGAATTGCAGAATAATTCCGCTAAATACAAATTCCTGAATTCCGCCCTCTCTGTGTTTTGGTTGGATTCTTTTAATTCGGTCATCTCGAAATACTAATATTCCAAGTACAATAAATTACTACAACTCACTTTATCCACGACACTTTTATCCGTTGTACGAACAAAGATACCATTATACGGAGCCCTTTTTGACCAAGCTTTTTGAATGTCATCGGATGGAAATTCAATTTGTTTCCCCAGTTGTAAACCCAAATAGTGACCTCTGTTGTCATGATTTAACCAATTCTCCACATTCTTCGAAGCCAGCTTAGTTAAATCCCCATTAGGCAGGGCTGCTATAGTGACACCAGAAATACCAGTCTTCAGCAGAAACATAAACAAAGAGGATAGAATTGTAGACTGCTTAATGTTTAGTAGATTTCCAACAACAGATAAATAGCCTACCACATATTGTTCTAGTACAACATGGGATTAGCTGTAGGAAGTGTAAATTGTTCAACTTAAAAAAATCTTGCGTATAAAAGCGACTATGAAATATGTGTGTAAACTCCCATGAACACAACAATCGTGTCCTAAAAATAATAATTTTTTCGTTACCATCGTTACTTCTATCGCGAAAAGCATGCGGATGAAACACACTTTCTTACATCTAATTAATAAAATCAAATAAACCACTAATATACTGTATCTCACTGCATCAGTTGAATGCAGCATAACAAAATGTAGTGAGATAATATAAGTGCACATTTTATCACGAACCAACATCAGTTAGAGATTCCTTGGATGCCAAAGAGCACTGAATAGGTCTTTTGTTCTAATTTGGGACCATTCAACATCGCATCTACACTCCATCAGGGATCAAACCCATTATACGTGGTAAGCCTGTTTATTGTTACCTGAATCTAATGTCGCATGAACCCGTTGTCAGGCATACCGCCATCATCATCATTGTAATCAATGGGCACCTAAACGTTGAATTTTATTCTCCTGCTTAATAATGCAAACAATATAGATTTCCTGAAGCTCCATTGAGAAGGCCTGAAGGGTGGAGTATAAAATGTGGGAAATGAAGCAGATGTGTGGACGTCACATTGCAAATCAAGAGAAAATAGAACGAATGAACCATATTAGGTTTCGACGAACTTCTTGAAAGACAAACACGCTTGTTTCGTAACCTGAAGGTCTAATGTTTGATTCCTAGCGGTACCATTACTGGACACTTCTGAAGAGTTTCAAACTAAGATGAAATAGCTGTGTTGGGACTTCTTGGTGTCTAGCGACTTTCAAACTCTGAAGAACATTTCAGCATTCCGTAGGACAAATGGCACTTGGGTATAAAAAAGAGATTATGCTTCACGATGAGTACTAACAGTTCTTCATAGTACAAATATCCAGAAGCAAGAAAATTAGAGTCGAATAAAAGTCAATATGACTAGAATCAAGACCTAAACCAGTACAGGTGCACATATCGTCTTAGAGAAGATTTTTCGACATTTCATCTTGCAAATACAACACATTAGTGAGAGGAGGAGGATATATCTATCACAATAATTTGATCATCAAACAGCGGCCAACTATTTTTGCAACGTCATGGGATAACTGTTGTATTTCTTGTTACATGTTTAATATCAGCCCATATGAATATTCAGTGTAGATATTGGAGTATGAGCACTCCTCAACCGATTTCAAAAAGTTTTCTAGGACCTATGTATATTTCCCAGTTGGGTTGTGCTAACTTCCATGAATTATTGACACAAGGCATCTTAACAACGATAAATACATGAGATAAAGGTAATTAGCATAATATTTCAGTGCAATAGACTTACCATAATCGACACACACGCTGTGAGGTATCCACTACCTGGATCAACAACTAATGCATTAAAACCATTCCGTAAGCGAAAACTTAGTAATTTCAGAATACGTGCTTGCTAAATCATGAGAAATAAAATGAAACATATATATTAGATGACGGAAGTACATCAGTATATCTGTGTCATGAATGCACAAAACAACATATGAAATTGCTTTCCTCGAAAAATGCATTACATAATGTAAGGTGTAAGAAGGGATGACTAATTGTAAGTTAGAAAAGAGACAGAAGTTGACATGACGTAATACATCTGAGATAATAGGCCTACTAGAGAAGGGTATCCACCAGGATTCATAGACAAAAACATGAAAGCAAAGCCTCCGTTGCCGAACGTTGCAACTGTTCCTAAGAAAACTCTCTTCATGAACCTGGAATTCAAAGGTGACCTCGCAGCAGAAATTCACAGAAACCGCCTTTCTAAATGTCTAAAGAAGACATTTCCGATAGTTACCTTACGTTTCACGTTCTCCAGCAGACGGTTAATCCAGTCTTACGTTAAGGATAAGGTAACGCTTCTGGCCAATTCGGTGTGTATTTATCAATTTAACTGCTCATGAGAAGCAAAGTATATTGGCCGTACACAACGTCAAGTCCATGAACGTTTTCCGGAACACTGTTCAGCTTGGTTAGCCACAGGAGAAAAGAAGAAGTTTAAGAGGTTAGGATTATTTCTTATATTGGGTCGTACATTTTTAAGGCTGATATGTTGATAGAAGAAAAAGACTTTCGTTTAAATGATGTTCTCCCCAGCATTCAGTCTATTTATGCTATCACAATAAGTTTGTTAGCAGTAAATATTATTAATAACGACATATCGAAAAGATGATATACAAGGAAAATAGCTAATATAACAATCGAAAAAAGAATCATATTGTCCAGCTTGGTTAGCCAGATGAGAAAATAAGATTAGCAGCAGCTCTATCCTCGAACACCTTGTCATCTCCGGATATCAAGCAGGCCCACATGAATATTTCACAGTGCTACACAGAGTCCCTCAAAATCCTACAAAGGGACCTCGTATACGCCATAGCTGAAGCATTAGCTATTCGTAATCTGAAAACGGACCTCTGCATTGAAAAGCGATGCATATATTCACTCTCCTCACCGCGGCTAGAGTAAAGTTCTTTCCATAATTTTGTTTCTTCTTTTTTATCATGTAAGTCCACTATTATTATTTTTATTACTACTATTATTTGATTATCATTATTATTCCCACCATCGATATTTTATTACCACTCTATTGTTGTCTATTAATAACATTGCTTTTCATACATATTTCATGTAGAAACACTTCATCACCTTTCCACTAGTTCCTGTCCATTTTACACGAGCTTTTTGATTAGTCATTATCTCACACTTACTACGTCATGCCAGCTTCTGTCTTTTTTCTAACTGCCAATTAGTCATCCCGTTTTACACCCTAGATTATATAATACATTGTCCAAGGACAAAGTTTACCAGTATCTGATTGACCTAAAGAATTCTATGTTAAATATAACTGCGATTGTATAGCTCATGAAAATGAATCCTTGCAAAGAAGAATTCTCTTCGATGTTAACCCCTTTCTTCTTACAAAACTCATTTTCATTTAAGCATCTTATCTAATTCTGACATATCATGCTTGAACTAAAATCTCTAACAGCACTAAATTCATTCACATATTTCACCGTGGACTAGTCGGCCTCAGTCGTTTGTTTAATATCAAAGAAAACACATTAACAGAGAATGAATAAAACTATGTTAACGATTGCTTTTCATGGATTCCCATTAGCCGGTAGTGGTAAAATATGGAGTTTGCAGATACTCATCGAACAATTTTCAGAATTGATGTAATGTAAATGAAGCCATCAGAAAAACGCTGATGTGTTCACTTTTTCCTTAAGTAATATAGAATTCCACATGTTAACAACTACGTCACTTTTAAAGCATCATAAGATAACAATGGATCACAAACACTATCCAATCGTCATTCATTATTCTCAAAACTTGAAAACATTTATTCATCTGCTAAATCCCACCTTTTATCACTCTATATAGAAGTGGTCGGATGGTTTTCTGTTGTATACTTAACTCTGATTTTTCAAAATGAATGACAAAGGCTTCAGAAATACAAAGGAAACGAAAGTGAATTGCTTTTGGTAGGTTGTTCTGTACGTTTTAGATCGCTTTGAAGGAGGCATTCGCTGAGATGGAATGACTAGTGGTGACGAGATGTCCGATTATCTCACTCCTTATATAGCCACTACTACATTTTGTAGCCATGCGGGATAGTGTTTTCAAACCCTTTTGAAAAAGATACGGATCAAACGACCAATGTACTTGGCTACACAGCAACAAGTGAACTGATATATGTGTAAATAAAAAAGGTCAGTGACGGGATATTGTCCTTAAGGCTTCTGCATACCAATGGGCGACTGAAGAACAATACTCAGCGTTGCTGATAAGAAAGTCATCAAAGAAGCTAAAATTCTTCTCCCAAGGATATTGCAAGCTAAATATCCCTTGAAATCCAGATTTGTATAAGGTTTCTTCTTTGCAACAAGTAGTGTTTCATTTCTCTGGACTTTTGGTCTGATATTCCTGTCATGAATTTTGTTGGGTATCCATTTGGGATGAAGGTTTCTTTAAAAGATACAGTTTAGCCCCTAGGGTGTCAGGACTGAAGACCCGTTGGTTCCGAGTGGCAAGGGGTTTGATTAGATTTCGTTCTCGTCCAACGGGCACCAAACTGTGGAAAATTGTTAGTTGACTGTTCCAAGTATTTCGTATATGGATTAATCTTCTTAAAGTTCTGTCAGGTCCTCTGGTTAATTCCACTTGTTTTGTTTTCAACTAATATCCGAATAGGTATTGTTTACGAAACATAATGAGATTTTTAGGTCATAAATTAGCTTGGAATGTTGAATATTCGCTGAAATAGATTAGCTTAAGTAACAAACAGATGAAGGTTTTCATATGTTAGGCAGTCACTGTTGGGTACTGGAAGAATTAATAAAGATTCAGACGTTTGGATTAACGATAATTTATTCGAGATTTTTTGAACGTGTAATCTGCAATGTTCAAATAATTTACGTGCACTAAAGCGATCCAAATGAAGCCTACATTTTCGCAGTTTGTTATCAACACCCATACAATCATTCTTCTAGTTATAAAGTACACTTCGAATGACAAATACTATAGTCAGTTAAAGTAATGCATATATGAAATGTAGTGATGTAAAGAATTAAGTAACTAATTAAACAAAAGAATTCTGTGGCAAACATGAGTCAACAAGTCAGTGCTTGTCTGAATCTACTTTAACCAGTCAAAGTCTCTAGATAATCACTACAGTAAGCGTGTAAGCGGAGAGGATATTCAAGGGTACAGCCTGTCAGATAATCTCAGCTTGACTGCTTGCAGGGCGAATCTTTCTTCATGAAATCTGAGAAGCAAATTTAGCGAGTATATATACTAGCAAATTCAAAAGCAGCCAAGAGTCCCTACAGAGTCTCCAAATCACTTCGAATGAAAAACTGAATCATGAAAACAGATATAAATCAAAAGTGAAGATAGTTATGTAATTGTGGTGATTGACAATTTCTATCTCTGTATTGTTTCAATACTTACTGTTGATTATTAATATGTTTCTAATATGAATTGCATAATAATTCCGCTAAATACAAATTCCTGAATTCCGCCCTCTCTGTGTTTTGTTTGGATTCTTGTAATTCGGTCATCTCAAAATACTAATATTCCAAGTACAATAAATTACTACAAATTGGCGTCGCGATGGAACTAAATAACCTGGGAAAGCTTCCTATAAATGCTACTCCGCGGGAGATTGCTGATTATTTGGAATGCTTCGATGCGTGGTGCATTTCCAAGAATGTTCGGGATGACAAAATACCTGCTCATTTCATCACCGCTATTGGGCTTGATGCATATAGCCTGGTGAAGAATCTGGCATTTCCAGATAAACCTATTTCTCTGCCATATGCTAAGCTCCGTGAAATTCTTATAGATCATTTCCATGTAACTACTTTTGAGACCAGAGAGAGGGCTCACTTCAACAAACTGGTACGTTCTCGCAACCAGAAGATTCGAGAATTTATTCTTCAACTTCAAATTCAAGCCTCAAAGTGTAATTTTGGAGATCAGCTGCATACTCAACTACGTGATCGTCTAATTGCTGGAATCAACATTCCTAAATTAGAGAAGGAGTTAATTCAGATTCCTTCTTTTACCTTTCAAACTGCTAAAGCGTTTTTTATGACATATGAAGATGTCAATAATGAATACTCTGCTCCCACTACGTCAGTATCTGATGTCATGTTGTCCGAAGTCGAAAATACAAGTGTTCATGGAAAGCAATCCAAACTGCCGTCCACAGGTAATAGAATGCAGCCAGAGATCAAAAACATTAAACCGTGTTTATCCTGTGGAAAGTTACATCTATGAAGCACTTGCCGTTTTCGGGTGCTAAGTGCCATAAATGTGGTAAAGTTGGACACATCAAGACTGTTTGCAGAAGTTCGAATACTTATGCTGCTCAACATTCTTATAATTCTCCCAATCTGTCTAGTAAAATGGAGTCCATGTGTCTTTCAACATTTCAAAATACTCAATCTCATCCAATGAAAACCTCCACTACAAGTTCGGCAACGAAAGTGTCAACTGTTTTCAAAAATGTGGTAGCCGAGTTACAATGTGAACTGTCGAAAACACGATTAGATCTGAATGAGATGAGAGAGCAACTGATTAAAATTGAGGAATTACTGCATATGCATAGACTGCGTCTGTCGAATGCAGAGCATACAAGTACCCGTGAAAGTCCTGCAAAACTATTGAAATCTCGAATCCTCAGAAAGCATCTGATGTCCACGACTTCTAATGTACATTATTACAAAGGTAATGACTATAGACCTTCTGTTAGAATTATACTACAAAAAATGGAAAATTGAGTGGTGAAGATATTAGACATCAAAGATCACTCAGTTCATAACGGACACCTGGACAAAGTGACAATAAATGAAGTAGGTCGTTCCAATTATTATTTTAATGATTCCGCTACTGATCCTGATTTTGTAGATAATTCAGAAATAAGTCCAGATAGTACTGATGAAAATAATATCACAGAATCAGTTAGGTCGAAGCTACTTGCAAGCAAACCGCGACATCGTTATAAATACGCAAGGAGATATTCGAGGTGTGGCGGATGTGGTGATTGACAATTTCTATCTCTGTATTGTTTAAAATACTTACTGTTGACTGTTGATATGTTTCATATATGAATTGCATTCTAATTCCGCTAAATACAAATTCCTGATTGCTGCCCTCTCTGGGTTTTGTTTAGATTCTTATAATTCCGTCAGATCGAAATACTAATACTTCAAGTACAATAAATTACTACAGTAATGTCGGCCGTTAACAGAAAGGTTATTTTCAGTTTATGCACCTACATCTTTCACATCGGCATTAGACCCACCGGATGCTTAAGAGTACTACATAAAAATTTGAAAAATTTTAGAAACGTTTGCGAAAGTGAAGATCAGCATTGCTGAATTTCTATACAGTTAGTGTAGACTCTATAGACTGAATATCACAGTACACATAGATTTCAAAATCTGATGTCACACATGGGTTGTCGTGCTAAGACGTAAAAGATAGTACCAAGACTACACATCCTGTAAACAAGCTACTGGTGTTTTTCTATCAACCTGCACTAAATGAAAATGTAACTCTAGATTTGGATATCTCCTAAGGAATGCTCGTACCACTTCAAACATCACAGCTACAAATAAAATGAACTAACACAGCATCTAAATTTCGAAGCAATTGTGACAACTAAATGAATTCAATTTCATACGGTCATTCATCGAGGGTGAAAGTCGAAATAAACACATTCCTGGGATGTAACCAAAAGTTCAAACAAACAGGCATGAAACCGCCCATGGTTGTCAAAAACCAAAGCAATTAAAATTGATCTTCTAAAATAATGAAGAAACAGAAGGCAAAAATAATTCTTAAGAGATTTATTGAAATTTAGAATAGAGATTGGTTCCATTTTGTCTCAAAGGTCATTTCCGTCATCTGATTGTCAACCAGTGGAGTTTTCTTACAAAGGACGTCGCACCAGTGCTCTCCTTTGATTCGTGCAAGTTGAGATTGGACCTCTTCTGAACAGCACCTGAAGAGCGGTGACGTAGGCAGAACGTTACCAAAGGAGCTATGATGGCAGAGAGTTTCGTATGTGATAAACTTTAAGAGGAGGAATTGTAGGCTTTAGCTGTTGTACCATTCTCTCATCAGTAAAACATATTGGTTTTCCTTTGGTTACGTCGTGTAGCGCTTTCGCCAGTACGTCTTTCCTCAGACGCCCCTATTTTCTTCAGTTTTGTAGGCTTTCATCGAGCCATTACTTGTTTTTTGGTAACTGAAAATCTTCTGTTTATCAGGGTGAAGTAAAGGTAGGCTTCCTAAGTACAGCAGCTTGAGTGGAATCATTTAGACCTAAAGTCAACTCTCCAAGGATGGTAAGTAAAGGTGAATCGGTGCTGAGAAATCCTGTATGATGAAAAGTAACTGATGTATAATAAAAAGCATCACATTATACAGGTTAAAACTATCCAATAGGGCTTTGTTGGAGGAAAAACAATCCAACTCACTACTTGGGGCGCAAGGATAGTTCCACCAAAGTCGATTGATCGTGAACCAATTTCGTATGGGTTCGTTTGAAGAAAACAACCACGATCTACAAGATACATGATTCTTTTGACATTCTTCGAACCAAGTAACTTGTTGTCTTTATCAAAACAGAATTAAAATGTAGAATCTTATTACCCTCTAGATTCTTAAGCATAGTTATATGTTTAGTCTCATCCGCTCGACAGATAGTTTCGCATGTAACAGAATGCAAGATAATTACGATAATCAGAATGCTTCGGAAATTTATGGCTAGACCCATTTGATTACAAAAATAGATAAGGCAGATTTTGATTGACCCCACGGTAACACCAATTACAACTTTGAATTATCGCTTTCCGAGATCCAATATCCCCTCAATAGCTGGTAAAAACCAAGTCTTTATGTACAATATACAATATATTTGCAACGAGCTTTCATTAGCTTGCTGATTTTCTGGCGTTAGTTTGGTGGTGCTTTTATAGGTCTTAGATGTTTGGTGGATTCTAGTACATCAGATCTATATCATGTCTGCGGCAGTTCTGCTGAATACGTTAGGTAAAATCATATCAATTTATATTTTGGAGAAAGAAATGTGTTCCAAAATGATGTGACTAAGGAAAATTGAGGTTGCTGCCCCTATAAGAAAAGTGAGAAAGTGAAGAGAGGTTATGAGAACAGAGGTTGAAATTAGGAAATAATTATCTGTTCCGGCTACTGTGAAGCAGCAATCACATGTGGCCACCCAGGTGGGGGTAATTACAAGGTGATATGATAAACGTCCTATTTCCATTAGGAACACCAAAAGAACTGTTGAGACTATTCAACAGAAATCCAGTTTATTAGGAAATCCTACTGATCACCAGCAGCCCAAATTACACAAGCCGACTAATACGGATAAAGCTAAACCAAACGTTAGACCCGGAACACTAAAGCCCATAAGAAGGAAAGTTTCAAATGGGTCACTGGCTCATTCTACTGATAGACAATCATCTAAACTTAGTCATGTTCCTGAAGTTAGACGTAATTCACATACCGTAGGAGCTGAATCATTTCCGACTTCCACTACCAGTCCTATGATAAGAAAAAACAATCGTCACATATCTCACCAAACACTTCGAAAACACGAAGTTGCTCAACCCCTCACGAATGCACCCTCAACCATGATGTACAGGAAACATCAGTTTGAGAATACAGACGTTAGTCCAAAAACACGTATAGTGCCCTGTCATAATTCTCATGCATTCAGTAGGGGTCACATGCCAATTTCAGCACAATGCTCATCATGGCCTAGGAAGTACTCTAATCAGACACAGGGATCTAAGTCATATGCACACAACAACACGCCGATCACACATTTCGGTTATAACTATGCAGATTACACGACACTAGCCAATCCATATGACCAAAATTTTCTCCAGCGACAACTGGCAGAAACGCCTGGGATCATGCACATAGCACGCATGATATCAGACCAATTCCTTGCTGGTATAGCGAACACCTTACAACAGGGAAACTGCTTCTTCCCCGAAAGATAGCAAACATCTTATACACACCTAATACCAATAGTAATACCATAGATTATCATACTAGTATCTCCCATAGCACGCAATATCTAAACGACCAACTACTCACGAGTGACATTTCACAACCCATCCCTAACTATCAAATTAAAGAAACCGTCTCTAGTGATCAAAATGTTGTAATTAATGAATCCAATAACGACTGCACATATTCAGTTGATAACCATAGAGTATTTTATTATGATATTGCCCATACACTAAAACCACTTCGTCAAAGTCTATCCGTCATCCTCATAAATGCTAGATCAGTTCTTAACAAACATTTAGCATTATGTACGTTAGCCTCTATATGCAATCCGTCGCTGATCATGATCACTGAAGCCTGGTGCTCAAGTGACATTGTGGATGGTAGCTTATCAATTGATAAGTACAATCTTTTTCGAGGGGATAGGGAAACAGGTCGTGGGGGTGGAACACTCATATACGTTAAACAACCCATTTGTGCAACGCATTTTAGTCACCCTATTCTGTCACAACTTAATGATTCGGTGTGGGTCGAAATAAAAGTTCTCAGAAGTAAACCTATCCTTATAGGGTGCGTATACCGACCGCCATCATCCAACCGCGAATACGATAACGTACTCAGCAACATATTTAGTGTTGCATCCAATCTCCCCTTCAGTTATAATATAATTGGAGGTGACTTCAATTTGCCTGATATATCATGGCGTACACTTCGTGGACCCTCGAGGTATGATAATCTTCTTAATTCCATCATTACTGGAGGATGGACGCAACACATAAATGTACCCACTAGGTCCAATAACATTCTTGATCTTATATTCACGATCAACGTAGCACCATCTACAATTCATGTGGGACATGAATTCCCAGGTAGCGATCATAAAATAGTTGCATGTTCGTTTAACATTTCCCAGAAACTATACACAGAAACGAAGTTAGTCGGACACCTATAAGACCATACACGCGGGTTGATTGGGACTTGTATCAGGACTTGATTAGATACTCTAATTGGGATTCCTACTTTACCAATGACTCCTTAGAGGAAGTCCTTAAAAACTTCTATGACAATATACAGTCGGTTAATGATGTCATAGCGCCTGTGAAACTGATTAAATTCAAAATCCCTCAAGGTGATTTTATTCCAATATCATTAAGAAGAAGTTTGCGGAAGCATTCATTAAGTTACTATAGACATGACGACTTATCGTCGTTAATCGCTATCAAAACAATCCTCATTAGAATCCATGAGTTAAAAAATCTAAGTCTTAGGAATAAAGAAACGCGGGCAATTCAGTCGCCACATAACACTGGAGAAATAGCCAAACTCTTCAAAAGTAGGTTAACTAACTCCAAATCAACATATCCAAAAATAATACACCTAGGTGGCATTACTCACGAAAGTGCTGAGGATATATGTGAGGTGTTTAGCACGCACTTTGCCAAACTGTACACTCTAGAAAATGACCAGGATATAGATTTCCCTCGTAAAACAGAAAAGTGTCTAAGCGATGTAGTCTTAAACGCCCAAGAAATCGATAAAGCTATCACAACTCTTAAGCTTACTAATACTCCCGGCCCAGATGGAATGTCTTCCGTCCTCTTAAAAAATGGTGGAAATGACATGAATCTACTTCTTCTCAAGATATTTTCAACTTCGATAAGGAGTGGAACATATCCAAATAGCTGGAAGAAATCCTACGTTGTACCCATTCACAAAACCGGACCTACAGCGGACATAGATAATTACCGCCCCATCAACATTACTTCCGTAGTTTCACGTGTGATGGAAAAGATTGTAAAGAAGCAAATTGTTCAGTATTTGCTCTCGAATGACTTAATATCCCCTTTCCAATACGGTTTCCTAAATAGAAGATCGTGCATTACGTGCCAGTTAGATTATTTCGACCACATTACTGAATGTGTAGACAAAGGTCGTTCGGCAGCAACATTATTTCTAGATGTTAGGAAAGCTTTTGATAAAGTCCCACATAACAGACTCATACTGAAACTCCTATCTTATGGAATAAGTGGAAGGCTTCTTGAGTGGATAACTTCCTTTCTTACAGGAAGAGAACAGTTAGTTAAAGTCAACCATCACTTATCAACATCCAAACCGATAACCAGCGGCGTGATACAAGGTAGTGTTCTTGGCCCTACCCTATTCATTGTATTCATAAATGATATTGTCTCTATGATCAAGTATGGCAAGCCATACCTCTTTGCAGATGACCTCAAAGTTGTCTATGATTTTGACTATAATGATATGAATATTGTTAGTAAAATCCAAGAAGACCTAAATAGTCTATGTAATTGGAGTGAAAAGTGGCAGTTAACGTTCAATCCAGCTAAATCTGGGATAACATACTTCGGACGTTGGAAACCTAGCATGTGTCTATACATGTACGGTGACCTTGTCTCAAACACAAACACAGTCACAGATCTCGGGATAACATACTCAGATCTTACCTTTACTGAACATGCAAATAAGGTGGTATCTGATTGTAAACGTCTAACCGGCTTTGTGCTACGCAACTTTTACACTCCAGAAGCCAGATTAGCCATATATAAGATATGCATTCGCCCCAAACTTGAATACTGTGCCCACTTATACAGTAGCTTTAAATCAGCAGACAGAAAAAAAGTTGAAAGTGTCCAAAGATTCCTTACGAAACGCATATTAGGCTATGGTCAGCAAATAGAATACCTTGACAGATGTATTCGACTGGACTTAGAGCCCTTATGGTTAAGGAGAGTGAAGTGCAATTTATTTCTCTTATTCAAAGTTATAAGAAAGCACTGTAACAGTAACTCGTCCATAACCTGGGCTAATCCTAAATCGTATGGACTACGCAACCACAACTACCTTCTCAAGGTTAACACCCATAAACTCACCACTAGAGCTAACTTCTTCACCATTAAATATTGCAAACTTTGGAACCAACTACCCTCTGAGATAAGATCCTGTGAAAGGCCTGACAGTTTCAAAAGGAGCCTAGAAAAACATATAAACATGTCCACCCTAGCCCGCCTCAAAGATCTCAACTGCTGGTAGAGTGGAGAGACAATGGCATTTCAATATTTAACTACAGAAAGTACACTAGTTCCCAGACTAACATAATAATACTTAGTAATTATGTAGGTTCAATACTTGAAATTCGATTGTCATTAAAATACTTAAAATGATTAAAATACCTATGCGGCAAATGTTCTCTTGGTTTACCGCTCTTATTTCCCTTATAACACTCAGTTATTGAGCCTAATGTATTCTTTGATAATACGAATTATGACACTGACTATGCTCTTATTATACATAGATTGATTTACTTTACGACTACCTGTAGTACTAACTACCCTTCTGTAGTATTGTTAACCAAATGCTGAAATTTTGTTGGTTCTGTTAATATCTTTTTATAATATATGTAGACAGGTTACTTTGCAATGTCAAATGTTGACTATATATAAGACTGTCATGATAATTTAGTACACTAAGTCCTGCCAACCGACCTTACCTTCAGTTCATACTACCTACATTGATCCCTAACTATATTGTTCTGCTGAATCTTGCTTCACTATTCACAAAACCTATTCTTTTTATTCTTTAAGGTTTTAACTTCTTGTAAAGTAATCTGTTCATTAGGACGCATGCATACATATATAATGTTCATAAAGATGTACGCGGAGACCTATTGGAAGCACTCATTAAGAAAGCTAGGGAGATGGAATATGAGGTACGAACATGTCTGGTACCAAGCAATATATTTGCGGTAGCCATAATAATCATAGTCTCAGAGCTTAACATCAAAAAAGGAGGGAGGGTGGCGTTAGCTGATCAGTAGATATGGTGGGGGTCACTAAGGTGAATCGCCCCATTCTGCAGGAACAGCATTATACAATTTAAAGGCTCGAGATATTTCTGATTTTTATGAGGGCTTAGATCTTTATCTTGAAAAAGATAATAATGAACGCCTTGACAGATCATGCTTCTACCTTTAAATATATACCATTCACTCAGCCTATTGTTGAGATGCGACCACGCGGGATCTGCACAGATTTATGGGGCATCTTATAAACTAACTTGCTGTCCATTGTCGGATCTTTAAATACCACTTCACAATGTCTTATCTCATTCATTTTCTAATAACGTCTTTACTTGATCCTCATTATATTACATTAAACCTAACATTTTATAGCTCTTTATGAATTCGATTCTGCTTATTCTATTCCTATCATCTTTCGGGTACGGTTGTGCACCAAATGCACAAAAAGTTATAAAAAAACGGAATGAGGATAGATCTTGAGGCCGTTCAAGCAGCCTAGCTAATTGTTCTTCTAGACTACTCGTGGGGGTAAGTATGGTGTTAAGTGACGGTCTCCTCAGGAGGTCATCAACCAATGTCCATTTCATTTGCACCCTTGCTAGACAGCAGGTTCATTTATGGCCCCATTCCTGCAATGGCTGCTAACTGGTTACCTGGTCTACTGGCCATCTGACCTTCGATATCCAGCGTAAGCATCTGTTGATGGAGGATCGTAGTAGCCCATCAGAATTACTTTAAGCGTTGGGCCGTATCTCCAAACCATGGAAGAGCATTAGCTTGAGATTAGTGATAAAAATGCAGATCTCTCTCCCTGTGATAGCTGTTATGGGCCAGTCAAGCTTTTTGTGTTCTGGCTGAAATGATGTTGCCTAGTTAAGGGAAATATAATAGTTCCCTCAGAATACTGCCTCTGATGGGGATTGTTGATTTTAATCGGTAGTGAGAGCTTTTGGTGCTTCTAGTTCACCTAAAGTCCTGTCTTCGCCCAGTCATTTGACAACAATCCGAATTTCGTTTCAAAGAGAATTACCCGAGAAAGTCAGATATTTCGGGATGCTTTCCTGGTTTAGTGTATGCATATCTTTCGCGTGGTCTGCAACACTACACAGTCCACCCTAGTCAGGGAGATCGTTAGTGAAACTAATCGGAATTGTCTTAATCCTGTCTTCACTTCAAATGTTTAGTGAACTTCCAATTTTGAATTCTGGGTATAGAGCGTCTTCATATAGCTTTTGAGCTCCACAGAGTTTTCGAGCTGCCTAAAGAGCTCCAGATTCGATGAATTCGACTGCTATTTTGAGATTGTATTCTATGAATATATGAAATTCCGCAATCTGACTCCTTTAATCTAGTATGCTCTGAGAAGACGTTTCAGTTCACGGGATTGAGACACAGCTGGCCAGTACAACATAGGCGTCAAGGTGATGTGTCACTACCATGTACTGGGGCTGGAAATGACTGCAAAAATACGCGGACAACTGGTAGTAGCATCGCTTCTGGAAACTCAGCACTTGGACCTGATATAGATCTCTTCACTTCACCTTATAATAATAATAATAGTATATTCTCATTTTGTACATGAGAGACGCCAGTTTACAGGCATCATCAGTATGATAAATTACATATACGATTAGCAATCATAATTAGTAATAATGTTTTAATAAAATACACATTTTTTCCTACTTGTGTAGGACACACCAAATATACAGGCATGGGTAAGCATTATATAAATTTCATAAATTTGGTTTATGGTTAAGTTACATTGTTGCTGGCGTTTTTGTCTTAGGTCTGTGGGAACAATATGATAACCAGTCATTCAATGGAGCACATCATGAAATATAGGAATATTGTCTTCGCATGAACAAAAAAACCCAAGTAAGTTTTGGATGGGTTAAAAATACTTGCGAAAAAATAAAGCTTGAAATAATTCCTCAATATAACTTGGGTGTGTACAAATCCGAATCTTATTTTTGATTTGATTTATATCCAAATTGGGTAATAAGGAAGCTATTTTACAGATACGATCAGTTATGTTATAAGTTACAATCGTGACGTTGTATTACAAATTGATACTCTTCCATTGTTATAAGAGTATATTCCACAAATGTAATCCAGGTTGCGTCGTGGAGAAAGTTAATTCGTTATTAACTAGGAAACTGAAAGATACTGTTTGCAGATCATTTGTCATTGTAAATGGTCAAATATCCACATTATTCATTCTCATTCAAAAAGTCAAATGGAAGCTGAAATGGTGAGAGAAAAAAGAAGACAAACAACAGCAACGCAAAAGAAAGCAACGGGAGTCCTTAAGGAGTGATTAATAAATATATACATATATATTCTGTTTAGTAACTGTGCTTATTTTGGTACACAAACTAACTAGTCCCGTTATGCTAACTTTTATATTATGTGTGAACTAATGTTACTGTCCTGTGTAGAAATGTTAATCATCTAGTTCCAATAATATTAAAATTTATAATTGTAGTTTGTTGTAACTACACGTTTAAAGAACTTAAGATATCTATGTAGGGTAAAAAAGAGATGGTAAGACTGAGACGTAGAAGTGCATTGTCATCTTTAAGCAGTCTGGTGACTGAGGAGATGAACACTGGAAGTGTGTTTGCATCGCGCACATTAGCTGGTAGTCCATTCCAAATGACTGAAAACTTATTCAAGAAGAAGTCGTACCGCACGTAAGTCTGACAGTGCTACATAGCAGCTAGGTTGTGATGATTTCTAAGATTGTAACTGGTGTCAGCGGTAGGTTTAGTTATTGGCTCGGAGGAATGCAAAAGAAGATTAGTTAGGTTGCGTGTTATGCATCCTATCAGCCTTCGTGTTTTACGTCTGGCATAATCAGTCTGTTCAGCGAACGTTAGGTTACTAGAGTATCTAATACCGAGATCTACGACTGAGTTGAGCTTAGCTAGTTTTCGCCCATTTATTTCAAGAGTTAGATCAAGCTTACTGTTGCCGATACAAATCCAGCCGCATTTGTCAATGTTAAAATTTAGACAGGATTCAGCACACCATGTTGCAAGGCTACTTAGTTCAAGATGTATTTTAGTAACCATATCGCTTAATTCATGAGTGTAGCAGGAGTAGACGACTTTGAGGTCGTCAGCATATAGGAATGGTTTACCTGAGGTGAAGCACTTGCAAATGCTGTTAATGTATACTGTGAATAAAAGTGGACCTAGGACACTACCTTGCACGACCCCACTTGAGATCTGCCTAGGATGAGACAATACAGATCCAACTTTGGTTATTTGTACCCTGTTGCTTAGAAATGATTTTAACCAGTTCAGTAATGGGTTGCGAATTCCACAAGAGTACAGCTTCTCAAAGAGAATACTGTGAGATACCATGTCAAATGCCCTAGATATATCGAAGTAGAGAACAACGACTAGCTTACGTGCTTCGCGACTACTAGTGATGCAGTTGAAAAAGTCGAAGTGGCAAGTAACGCAGGATCTATTTTTGAGAAATCCGTGTTGAGACCTTGTAACAAGATCTTCCCTAATTAGGTAGTCTGACAATTGATCTTTTACAACTTTCTCCATGATTCGTGAGATAACTGGGGTTATATTTATGGGTCTGTAATTGCGGACGTTTGCCCTATCACCAGATTTGTAATGTGGAATTATGAAGCTAGTTTTCCACTCACTAGGGTAAGTGCCAGTGTCCATAGATATTGAGAAGAATTTAAGAAGTAACAGGGGTATATCACACCCACTGTTTTTGAAAATTATCGAAGCGAGGCCATCCGGTCCCGTACTAGTGGAAGGTTTAAGGCTTTTAATTGCTTGTACTATTAACTGATTAGTGAACACAATGCTTTCAAGGGAAGAGATAGTAAGGGGAGCGGTTTCACCAGGCATATGTGTTTCTAAACTAAAGTTTGCAAACCAATCACTGAAAGTTCACAGATAGTGGCAGGTTCATTGTAGATTACTTTGTCGTGAAGTAAGTATGGGATTTCCCTCGCCGACTGCATTCGTTTTTTAAGAAGTGCCGTTAAGTTATAAACTTTGGAGGTACTTTCAAGTGCCGTTAACTCTTCGTCGAGGTCCTTTTGAGAGCGTAGGCGCTTGATAGATTCAAGAGACTCGTGGATTGAGAGCAATAGTGATATGTCCTTAGTGGAATAGTACTGTTTCTTCAGCTTCCTTAACTTATTACGGTGTGCCCTTGGAATATATTCAGTTCGGTGTCTACTTAATTTCACTATTTTCTTTGGAGCAACTGTATCTAGACAAAGGGTAACATTCCTGTAAAACAGGGTTACTAAGGCCTCCAGGGAGTCAGTGGTAAAATAGTCATCCCATTGACAGAGTCGAATAAGTTCTTGGACTAATCCCCAGTCTGTATATTTGTAACTACGACATATTGTGCTTCCTGAATCTTGTTTGTTTCCTGTATTTAGTGGTGAGAAAGGCAGAGAGCAGAGTACCATTCTATGGTCACTACTGGAAAATCGATTACCAACATACGTGGATACTGGGATTGTGTCATGACAAAAAACAAGGTCCAACATGTTGTCACCACGAGTAGGTGTCTGGACGTGTTGTTGCCATCCATAACAGTCGATAGTGGCAAGTAATTCGTCGAAGCGTTGGGGGCCGGAACTAGTTAGCCAATTGACTTCTGGAAGATTGAAGTCCCCTGCAATTATTTTGTAATTAGCACTAAACGAGGATGCATGTGCAAACGATTTAGCTAATAACGCATCAGTTTCTTTTGTTGAGCTTGGTGCTCGATAAACACAGCCTATGAGAAGTTTGTACTTATCTCCATGTAAGACAACCCAGAGTGAGTCAGGTACATTATTCATTGTTTCATCTTCCACCTTACTGACTACAAATGAGTTATGTATATATATGAGACATCCTCCACCACGCTTGCAATCTCTGTTTGCACGGTGTACAGTGTAATCATCGATACCTATATGCACATCAAGTACAGAGGATGAGCACCATGACTCAGTAATCAGAGCTACAGTAGGCTTGGCGACTAATAATAATGTCCTTAGTTCAGATATCTTATTGATTAAGGAACGTGCATTAATTAGCAATATCGTGAATAAGTCACGGGATACTACAAACTGGCTTAAAATGTCACCATAACCTAAATCTATTTGTGCGTCAGCACCGCAAGAATTTATGAATGAAAAGGAGGTCGGACTGGGTGTCTGCACATCGGAGTTGGTGTGCAATGAGGTGGTCCTAGGTGCCATGGGTCGTACCAGTGATTCGGGACACCTGGAAAATTTACCATGTGTTCCTGGATATAAGGGTAGTACAGGTTGGGCCTAGGTTGACGGTTAAAAGGCATAGCATCAGAAGGTCTACCCATCCAACTGCTATTCGTCATACCGGTATACACCTTCGGGTTGTTTTTATAACTTAAAGGGAATTGTGAAGGAAGGTGCTTTGGCTGCAAGACTTTAGGAGTCTTGGAGCCTGACTTTCTATAAGGTGGAGCATGCGGAACACCTCCAGATATACTTATGTTTCGAGAGGAGTTTTTCGTAACAAGTGATGGTTTGTTGGCATTCTTACTCTCAGCAGGCTTATTGAATACAAAGTATTCTTCCCCATCATTAGTCTCAACCCTGCGAAATTTGTTCATCGTGGTGAGGTTACTACGTTTGGGGGGAAATTTCTTAGAACAACTTGCAGAAGTTCTAGTCATTTTAACATCTTTCGATGAGGCTTTATTTACAGGGGTACTGGTATCTAAATCAGTTCCTAGTTCCATTGGCAGGGGTGTTTGTTGTGTAGTTTGCTGAATGCTAGTTTCAGCACTAGGTGTCTGTTGCTGTGCACGATCCTTTTTTGGTAAATCAAAGCTAGAGGAGGTGACCAGGTTATTACTACGCATTATTCTGCGCTGACACGGTGTTTTATCCTGAGCTACGGTTATAGACTTATAACTGCTATTCAGTCTTAAGTGATCCTGACATTTAGTAAACTTACTAGCATCAAGGGAATTACTGAATTTAAAAATGATTGGGCAATTAGCCTGGTTAGACTTTTTACGAAGTCGTTTGCATTCACATGGAACACTAGCCATGCCGCAACAAATCAGGATTTTGTGTCTTACAGTTTTCAGGGGCAGAGAATCTGGGACGTTGTAAACTATAGCTTGGTGAGAAGAGGTTATACGCTTCATCACCTCCGTAGCCAAGCAGTCAATCAGATTTTCAGCTTTATTTAGGTTGTCTGGAGATATTTTAGGATGCCTTTTTAAAAGACAGGCTATTGGGTCTAAATCCGAAAGCTTGTTTTGAGTTACATCCAGTAAAGACTTAACCTGGCCAATATCAGAACGGCTCTCCGTGGTATTTGAGATTGGCAGTGACATACTATCAAACTGATCTAATTTTTTCTGAATTTCACTTACTTGCCTCTGCATATCTTTCAAAAGGAGGTTTAGTTTACAGAACTCAGAGTTCTCTAACAGAACATCTTTCACCTGTATCACAGGAGTGAGATCTGCACTCAAACCATTTTGAGAGCTAGTAGTTGATACTGTATTACCAGGCGGTAATGCAGTTATAACCGAATTTGAGCCACTATCTAAAACAATTGTGTTTCTACGAACACGTTTTTTAGAGATTTGGACCATAATTTCAAGAATTATAAGACAATAAGCAGTAAATAAATTTCAGAGCAAACACGTGCAAAAATGTCACCAATTTCGTATGTACGTGTCACAAAACTTTGGCTGCCAAGTCAAGCTTCAACGCTATCTTCAGAAATAGAACGAATAAAGCTGTCTGTAGAAGAGCTGAAAACTGAGATGCGGGATATAAGGTGTAGTAAGGCTATGAATGCAGGATCTTCAGAAATATGGTAGCATATCTGAATTATCAACACAGATTAGTGACATCAAATCACAGGTCTGCGAACTCGAACCTCTAAACATCCTAGCCATAAACCCTGGCGAACTAGACAGAGAATCAGGTACTAAGGTAGACACCTTGATAGACTTCATAACAACTGAGGGCGTCAAAGGACTAGACACTAAACTAAGTGTGATAACTTATGACATAGCAGATAATTAGGGATTGAAAAAGATTCAAAGTATCTTACTTAATGCAGCGGAAATGCCTAACTGCCAGACAAAATGTCATGGACTGAAAACGTGTCAACACGACCCCTTCTGTCATATACGCCTTTAGTTTGAAACTCAGACAGAGGCTAAAAAATTCACCAATACACAATGTATCCTATTACAGGACACAAGCTACAAACAAATAAAAGCCGTAGCAGATAAGACAGTGATTGAAAAACGTGTTTACAACCACCTCAATAAAACCAATGGTAAGAAAAGCAGGACACCACGGTCAACATGGTAGAACTCATAGAATCTCCCATCTCAAATCTCCCAAAAATAGCCCCATGGAACGCGATACCACCTGAAAGACTGGTGAATTATAATCTCGCCCCTGAATTAACCTCTTCTGCCTCTACCGTGGATTCAGACATGTCACTGGATAGCCATAAGACAGAAATCAAAGACTTTTGTAATTCGACAACATCCTCTCCTAGCAATAACGTGAGAATTCAAATGAAATTCGCCGACGAAACATGCCAAAATACACCACTTGTTGCGAAAAACCTACATTTTCAAACTCTCAAGAATAATTCACGCTTTAAGGCAGATTATATTCAAAACTATGCTAGCAACCGGATTAAAAACACAAATAAGGACATAGGATCTGCAGACAATAACGACACAGCTTGCTCGCATACTGTGCGAAGTCACACTGGTAGCTGGTGTGGTGACACCATCACGCAGAATAGTGTAAGTGGCAACACTCATAGCACAGCCATCAACCACTCTAGGTCTTCAAAGTGTGAAACACAGACTTTGACGGACATGCGAAACAAGTCTTCTGGGAATCAAACCACAGTGCGGCAGTACATATAACGAAACATATGTAAGGACAATTAAAGTATTTCCAAACAATTGGCAGATTAGTAAGTTAGGGGCGTCGCAAGGCACCCATGATTTTTTATCCAACACATCCCACTCAGGGCTAACCAGCAACTGGTGGAGGTGTTAAACCTTCTGAACCCGTACCATCAAGTGTGTGCTTCCTATCGGGAAGAAAACAGACAGTCAACTGCACACGGAATTGTTAGTCACATGCAATGACTGTACAAGCATGTCCCAAACAAAACTCCTACCCTACCCTGGAACTCCCTCATCCTACAGTGAATCCAATAATAAAACTCATTATTTTCTGAGGGAAATCGATAGTAACTCAATAGGCATAGGTAAACATGGTATTCACACTAATTGCAACACGGGGTTGTTATGCCATACGGGGCCGGTGGATGTCGAACCACACTTGAGACTGATTAATGAGCTTAAATACTTCAAATGTTGATTCAACTCTCAACTTTGCATAATCATTATTAATGCTAGATCCATCCTTAACAAACTGCCGATGAATAGGGCACAAACGCTGGTATGCACACCCCCAATAATCATTATTACTGAATCCTGATGTCACTCCAACATACCAGACTAAGAGATAATCATCGATGGGTTCACACACTTTTGATGTGACAGGAACAGCGGTAATGGAGGAGTCTGAATTATGTACTTCCTGAACACTGTGTTACAGCTAGAAAATAGGGAACCCAATGACGTGCACTACACCCTATGTGTCAACGCACACTTCAAATGCTACACTACCAATACAATGTATCTACAGAGCACCTGACACCTTTAGTGATTATGAGACCCAACTTATAAATGCACTGCAGCAAGTATCCACGCTTCCATACCAGCATAAGAACATATATGGAGACTTGAACCTACACGAAATCAACTGGGATTTATTGACAGGCTCATCTAAGTTTGACAAACTGTCTATGTCCAGCTCTTACTATACTGGACCTCGCGCCGTCCCTGTAGGACTTTCAGGACCTATGCGTAATAACCAACGCAAAAAACCACAACTCAAATTGGTGACTCAAGAACCCTTTGTCAGCCAACTCTCAGTAACTGCCAGTGTCCAGCTATTACTACGCTGGAACTCACGCAGTCTCTGAAAGAATTACAGAAACAATTTGTAATAACCAACGCGAAAAACCAGAACACAGATAGGCGACTCGAGAATTATTTATCCTAACGCCAACATTTAACCAACAATACTGTTATTACAGAGTAAGGACTGAGGACAAATGTTACAACAATAAATCACGATATTACTTCTGATATTTTTATAATCTTCCTTCTTAACAGCGAACGATGAAACGATGACTGGTGGATTGATGACCCCGCGAAAAAGTGGAGGAGTTGGGATTAAGCTAACAACCATGAACTGATCGTTCAATCTTCAACTACATTGACACTCCCCGTGAAAAATGCATCGATCCGTGTCAATGGAGTTGAAGATTGAACGATCAATTCTTGGTTGTTTGCTTAAAATCAACTTCCCCAATTTTCGCGGAGGCATCAATACGACAGTCATCGTCTCATCGGTCGCTGTTCAGAAAGAAGAGTGAAACATCGTCAGAAACCTTAGTTCGCTTATTCTTTTTATATGTTGGTGTAACAATAAAGAAATATCAAACGGCAGATTGGTGTTTTGGTTTTTTCGTCCGTTATAACTAAGCGTTTCTGAAATCTTCGAATAACAGCGTGGGCCCGAGCGTAGCGAGAGCTGGGCATTAACGGTTTATGAGAATTGGCTGACAGTTTCTGACGATAGAAACAGATCTGGCGGATTCAAACAGTTGGTGAAAGTTTGGATAGTCAACGTTCATCTTTCCTGGTGCCAGTCAAGTCCTCTTTGAACAAGCAATATCTGGAACGTTTTTGGAATTGGGTCAAGTTCAACAATGCCTGGGTCAAAGAAGGGACAGAGTGTCTTGGATGCAAACAGGAAAGTAAGTCATGGTGGCTTGTCTGTCAATTGTAACGATGTGTCTGATGTTAAGCATGACATGGTTGATGTTACTGTTTCGCCGTTCGGGGATGATAGGAACATCAAACTCCCTGAATTTGAACCACGGTGTTTTGATGGAAACCCGGCCGATTATTTACAATTTGTAAAGGAGTTTGAGAACATGCTGGGTAGTATTTATCAAATGATGAATCGAAGTTATTGTATTTGATGAGATATTGCACTGGAGATGCTTCAAGAGCTATACAGTGCTGTAAGTTTATGAAGCCAAAAGAGGGCTACTACGAGGCTATGAGCATATTACGTGAAAGGTTTGGAAGACCTTCGATGATTGCAGGGAAATTATTCGAGGCTGTTAAGGGTAATGGTGGTCAATTACAGGATGACTCCCAGGCACTCACTGCGTTTTTAGATAATTTGCTAATTTACAAGAATGCAATGATTTCGATGAATCGCATGAGTGACCTCAACTCGAATTTTATACTAGAAGTAATAGCAAGACGTCTACCTACTCGACTGCAAAGGAAGTGGGTGAAGATAAGCTCCCGTATGGAGGATGAGGGTATCGAGCCGAAATTTGATGATATCCTGAAACTGGTAAATACTAGTGTCAATCAATCTATGAGCAAGTTCGCCAGTCTATTACATCTCACCCCTAGAATAGAGCAGTCTGAGATCAAAATGCAATCATTGATGACGAGTAGGCCTCAGAGAGGTGGTTATCGAGAAAGCTCCGTGATGTCTAGTAATGCATATAGACCTAGTGAGTGTAACAGGTTTCGTAGTACATCCTCAACAGATAAGTTACAAGATGCAAGACAAACACGGTTTTGTTTTACACGTGTGCAAGAGGTGCATACAGAAGTGAACTGTGAACCGGTGAGCAAGTTCAGTGATAAGCTAAATGTAAACTCCAGGTCTGACTCCGAATTGTGTGACGATAACGGTGCGGTGAAGAAGTCTGTAGTTGTAACTGGTAAGCCGTTGTTGAATAGAGTGTCACAGAATAGAGTTACTGCTTCAGAGTGGAGTTCTGACTCCACAAGTTTACAAAGTATAACTAGTCAGAGTGAAGATATAAAACCTTTAATGATTTGCGAGGAGGAACCAAAATTGTCTACTTCTGTTATTAAAGAGTTTGAAAATGATGAAGTTGACGGTAAAGTGAATATTCGTGATAATGTTCATGATACTTCACAGTTGTCTTTGGTTGATCATGATGAGATGAGGGATATGCCTACTACTGCTAAGTTAAAGGTTCTGTACAACTACAACGTGAAGTAGAATTGAACGCAGATGCAGTTCGAGAAGGTGTGCATACTTGTGAGACATTCAGTGTAATTGATCAGCATGTAGCCCACCTATCATCAGATGCTAGTGCTAAACCCGAACTAGTTGTGAAAGAGAGCAGTGGTGGTAATCTTGCAGTTGGACAACTACCTGAGAGCCGAACAAGAACAGCTTCTGATCCACCGCTAATTTCATCACCTTGTGTCACTCAGTCATCGTTGGTGTTTTAATCCACAATGAAAAAGACGCCCATCAACTCAAGTATCTTGTGCAATGACTATGCTAGTATCAGTTCGTTTGAAAGGACGAATATCAATGGTCAGTTTAGTGAGGATAAGCCAAGTGTAAACGAGACAGTAATTGTTAAATTGACTTGCATGAATAAAGGCATTTCTAGTTTCAAGTTACTAATTGAATGTTATTATCTTTGGTGTAAATTACTCTGTTTCTACACTTGGTTGATGAGATATGCCGTGTGTTTGTCCGTCATCTATATTCTACGATACAATGACATGGGCGTGTTGACGTTCAGATTTGAGGATATAGCTCATAGAAGGAAGTTAGCAAATGAACTCTGCGACGATTTTCCAACCTAGAGCGTCAACCTGAGAAGGGTTGTAGGCGTACTGCTGTAAGTCCTACAATTCTGCAAAGGGTAGCGCATCAATGAGCAGTCCAATGTGCTTGGTGTGTGATTTTGTACATATGTTCATGTTGTATATACTGAATTGGTATCATCTCTCATCTAGCTGTTGGTAATTCTGTTTGTGTCCGGACGACTTCCACTTGGATCATCAACCTGAGAAGGAATGTAGGCGTACTGCTGTAAGTCCTACAGTTCTTCAAGGGTAGTTTGTCATGCCGGAATCCACAACATTTGATGCAGTGATTGTACATATGTTTGTGTTAAATAGTTGTGTGAGTTCCAATTATCGCAATTGTTGGTTAATCTTGTTTGTGTCCGGACATTCCACAAATTACAATCGTCAACGTGAGAAGGTTTGTAGTAGTACTGGTGTAAGTCCTGCAATTCTTCAAAGGAATTCCACCAAGACATGATCGGCGAGGTTGTTTGTACTATTTGTATATACGTGTGGTGTGTCATAGCAATTGGTGTTTTTGGATTGATTGTGTTTACTTGTTGTTTTCGTATCTTGTTGTTATTGCGTAATTTTGTTAAAATTTTCGTCGTGATTACTTCTGAAGTTGTTTCGAGTCTTCTACACCCATGAATGAATTGATTGATGTTAAGGACAGCAGATGGGTCGTATACGCCAGGGAGGCTAGGCTATTGCTGAGAATGAAATGCACACGGAGATAATTGTTAGCTGCGGTCCGACACGCCGGGGAGAAAGAGTGTAAACGACTGAGGCTCGCAAGCGTCACCGCTACTAGAACTGAGGCAGAATGAGTGACCAGCGATTTCAGTGGTAATTGGTAGTGAGTAGATAAGAGGATGTGCGTAGAGTATCATGAGGTGGTGCTGTGGTCACGTTGCATTCTGCAAGAGTCATTCTAGTAAGTGGCGATTGTGTTGGAAGATGTCAAGAGGAGGTCTCTATCTGGAGGCGCAGGTCGTCATTGATGTGTGAGATTGTGCTATGGGTATGCTTGTGGTGTGTTGGCTTTTCTGTTTGTTTTCCATTTCAGCTTTGTCCGTGTGACCCAGGTTCTCGCAATGGCATCCAAGTCAACGTGCATTGGTCGTGATGGAAAAAAGGGTTGGATCCCTTTTTTGCCGGGGAGTGTCAATGGAGTTGAAGATTGAACGATCAATTCTTGGTTGTTTGCTTAAAATCAACTTCCCCAATTTTCGCGGAGGCATCAATACGACAGTCATCGTCTCATCGGTCGCTGTTCAGAAAGAAGAGTGAAACATCGTCAGAAACCTTAGTTCGCTTATTCTTTTTATATGTTGGTGTAACAATAAAGAAATATCAAACGGCAGATTGGTGTTTTGGTTTTTTCGCCCGTTATAACTAAGCGTTTCTGAAATCTTCGAATAACAGCGTGGGCCCGAGCGTAGCGAGAGCTGGGCATTAACGGTTTATGAGACGTGATTGACAATCCGTTTTTTCCATCACGACCAATACACGTTGACTTGGATGCCATTTTGTGGACCTGGGTCACACGGACAAAGCTGAAATGGAAAACAAACAGAAAAGCCAACACACCACAGGCATACCCACAGCACATTCTCTCTCGTCGACGACGACATTCGCTTTCCATAGAAGCACCTTATGCTAGTCATCGCGCATCCTCTTATCTATTCACTACCAATTACTACTGGGATCGCTTGTCACTCATTCTGCCTCAGTTCTAGTAACGGTGACGTATGCAAGCTTCAGTCGTCTACACTCTCGCTCACCGGCGTGTAGGACCACAGCCTAAATAGAAACATTCATTCTCAATCATTGGTTCCACAGCTAATCCTTATATCCGTGTGCATGTCATTCTTCGTACTAGTCTCCCCGGCGTATACGACCTATCTGATGTCTTCAACATCAGTCAATTCATTCACGGCTAGAGAAGACTCAAAACAACCTCCGAAGTAAGCACGATGAAAATTTTAACAAAATGATGCAATAACAACAATGTACGAAAACAACAAGTGAACACAGTGAATCCAAAAACGCCAATTAATATGACACACCACACGTATATACAAACAGTGCACATAACCTCGCGGATCATGTCTTGATACAATTCCTTTGAAGAATTGCAGGATTTACACCAGTACTCCTGCAACCCTTCTCAGATTGACGATTGTGAGTTAGAGAATGTCCGGACACAAACAAGATTGTGTTGCAAGATGTCAAGAGGATACCCTTAACTGGAAGGCGTAGGTCGTCATCAATGAGTGAGATTGTGCTGTGAGTATGCTTGTGGTGTGTTGGCTTTTCTGTTTGTTTTCCATTTCAGCTTTGTCCGTGTGACCCAGGTCCTCGCAATGGCATCCAAGTCGACGTGTATTGGTCGTGATGGAAAAAACGGATCGATGCATTTTTCACGGGGAGTGTCAATGTAGTTGAAGATTGAACGATCAGTTCATGGTTGTTAGCTTAATCCCAACTCCTCCACTTTTTCGCGGGGTCATCAATCCACCAGTCATCGTTTCATCGTTCGCTGTTAAGAAGGAAGATTATAAAAATATCAGAAGTAATATCGTGATTTATTGTTGTAACATTTGTCCTCAGACCTTACTCTGTAATAACAGTATTGTTGGTTAAATGTTGGCGTTAGGATAAATAATTCTCGAGTCGCCTATCAGTGTTTTGGTTTTAACGTCGGTTAATGCTAAGCGTTCCTGAAAATCCTCGAGGGACAGCGTGGGATCCAGTGTAGTAAGAGCTGGACATTGACGGTTTATGAGACTTGACTGACACCCTATGTGTGGAGGATTAGCTTCATAATTCCACACTTCAAATCTGGTGATAATTAAAACTGTCCCAATTACAGACGTATAAATTTAATCCTGGTAGTCTCGCGAATCATGGAGAAATTTTTAAAATATCACTTATCAGACTACCTACTTAGGGAAGATCTAGTTGCAAGGTCTCAACATGGATTTCTCAAAAATAGATCCTGCGGTACTTGCCACTTCGACTTTTTCAACTGTACCACTAGTAGTCGCGAAGCATGTAAGCTAGTAGTTGTTTTCTACTTCGATATATCTAGGGCATTTGACATGGTATCTCACAGTATTCTCTTTGAGAAGCTGTACTCTTGTGGAATTCGCAACCCATTACTGAACTGGTTAAAATCATTTCTAAGCAACAGGGTACATAACCAAAGTTGGATCTGTATTGTCTCATCCTAGGCAGATCTCAAGTGGGGTCGTGCAAGGTAGTGTCCTAGGTCCACTTTTATTCACAGTCATTAACAGCATTTGCAAGTGCTTCACCTCAGGTAAACCATTCCTATCTGCTGACGACCTCAAAGTCGTCTACTCCTGCTACACTCATGAATTAAGCGATATGGTTAATAAAATGCATCTTGAACTAAGTAGTGTCGCAACATGTTGTGCTGAATCCTGTTTAAATTTTAACATTGGCAAATGCAGATGGATCTGTATTGGCAACAGTAGCCTAGATCTAACTCTTGAAAGAAATGGGCGAAAAATAGCCAAGCTCAATTCAGTCGTAGATCTCGGCATTAGATACTCTAGTAACCTAACGTTCGCTGAACAGACTGATTATGCCAGAAGTAAAACGCGAAGGCTGATAGGATGCATAACACGCAATTTCTTTTGTTGTGAAACTAGGGTTTTATTATACAAAGTATGTGTCCGACCTACCTTAGAATACTGCCCGTTTATTCTTAGCGGACTCAGACAAAATGACAAGCTTAAATTAGAGGGAGTGCAACGGCAGTTTACCTCAAGAACTCTTGGTTTAGAAATTGGTCTGAAATACTGTGAGCGATGCGACAGACTAAGATTAGAACCACTCTGGAAAAGACGCCTTAAGCTAAACCTTATCTTTTACTACAAGGTAACTAATCATCTCTTGCATTCCTCCGAGCCAATAACTAAACCTACCGCTGTCATCGGTTACAATCTTAGAAATCATCACGACCTAGCTGCTATAGAGCACTGTCAGACTTACGTGCGGTACGACTTCTTCTTGAATAAGTTTTCAGTCATTTGGAATAGACTACCAGCTAATGTGCGCGATGCAAACACACTTCCAGTGTTCATCTCCTCAGTCACCAGACTGCTTAAAGATGACAATGCACTTCTACGTCTCAGTCTTACCACCTCTTTTTTACCCTACATAGATATTTTAAGTTCATTAAACGTGTAGTTACAACAAACTACAATTATAAATTTTTATATTATTGCAACTAGATGATTAACATTTCTACACAGGACAGTAATATTAGTTCACACATAATATAAAAGTTAGCATAACGGGACTAGTAAGTTTGTGTACCAAAATAACCACAGTTACTAAACAGAATATATACGTATATGCCACGTTGTAGAGGCTCTACATGTTCATTTTAGGGGAGGTGGAATCTTCCGTCCACACGGCCTCATCAAACCAACTCAGCCTCTGTTATATCGTTTATTATTCTTCGCGTACATCCAACAACAAGAGGGAACGCCGTAGTTGTGTGGATTGACACTGATAAGTCCTAATATATTCATGGGGACAACAGAAAACTATAATGGATGAGAAACCCAATGGCAGCAGAAAAACTTTAGTGGTTGATGCAAACGCAAACAGGGAGTTAAATACATGGGAAATGAACTCATCATGAGTCAGGACACCGTCCACAAATTAATGAGGACAATGAGCTCTACATAAATGTCCGCGTCTTCAACGACCTGATGATTGGAGGCAGCGTTCACAAGAACAGGGAGACATTCATCGTAATATGTCTTACGCCAGATGGGCACACCAAAAATCAGACAGACCTTATTTCAGTCTAAGTTTAGTGGGCAGGCAGCCTTCTTGATACACAGTCGAGAAGAGGAGATTTTTCTTCAGTCCTCTACCTAGTGCGATGGAGCTGAAGATAGGTAGAAAGCATTCAAAAAAGAAAGAGATGGACCATTGAACTGCCGATCGACACTTACTGGCAATGAAAACGGCGGTCTTGAAGGACTCAGAGCAAGTGAAACGGCGAAACCGAACACAACTTGAGAACAGGAAGAACAGACTGGCTTACCTCGGCAGATACGCCTACCCGTTTAAATCACAGGGTATGCATGATGAAAGACAAACTTATCAAACTTGGTAGGAAAAGATAGGGCTCTACAAGAATTAGCACAGAACAACGTCCTCGTCACAACAGAAGGCTAGAAAACGAGATCAAACAAGTTGTCAGGGTTCCAGATGAAGTTGGATGTAGTGTAAAAAATCGACTACTGACAGCAAGTAGCAATCACTATAAGGGTGCATTAATCTATAGAAGTTCTCTTGATGGACTCACCTTGGCAGTATCTTTCGACCACTACCAAAAGTGCGGCAGGAGTTCACTAGCCTCAGATCAGTGCAGAGGTCCACAGCACTTATTAGAACGAACAAGATTTCGATTTTAGCGCTAATAATAACAATGCTTTACTTTATTCCAAAAACAGTACTTACAATACAGAATGGAATTCTCAGCATTTGTCACAATATTGCATCTGATTTACTTAAAATATAAATGTGATGTCAATGCTTCCCTATAGTTTGGAAATATGTAGCGCCACCGACAGAATTCGTGACTGCCTTCTGCTGGCTTTCATTAGGGGATCCTCATTTAACACTGAAAACAGAATGGCAAGAGAGTCAGGTATACGAGCAGGCAGCTAGCCGGGAGGAACCTACCTTCCAGAATATGTACAAATGTGATGGAGATTGAACGGCGGCACTCACTTTCCCAACTCGCCTCGAAGTGGTCTCCACGGCAGTCTGCTGAAGCAGCAGCTTCAGTTCTGAGCAGCGATTCCATTCTGGAATAAGCCATTTACTTCTCCACATTGTAAACTAATATAATTGTACTCAATGTGTTCAGCAGAACTGTAGCAAATGTGAAATAGTCCTGTTGTACTAGAATCCACCGAACACCTAAAATCTATATAAAACGTCGGAAAAATGGTAAAAAAACAACTAGTTGTGAAAATCTCATCACAAATATTTTATGTATTGTACATTGAAACTTAGGTAGATATTGAAATATAGAATATATATAGAATATTGAAAGGTGATATTTCAAAGCTGTCACTTGCGTTTCCGCGTTAACATATGGATCTGGCCATTATTTTCAATAGCATTTTGATCATTGCGATCATTTCTCCCTCTGTTACGTGTAAAACTACCTGTGAAGCAGATGAGCGTAAACACAATGATCTGATCCACGGTCTTCAAGTAATTAAAATTTGCACTTTATTTCGGTATAGACCGTAGGAATCGTAGACCGACGTATGCTTCGAAAGTCATGGAACTTGTAAATCGTGGTTGTTTCGTTACGACAAATCCGTACGTAAATGCTTACCAATTAATCGAACATGGTGGCATCATTCTGGCCCCAAGAGTGGTGAGTTCAACCAATTTCACTCGGTCATACTCCCTTTTGAAGCAGACAAACCCAGACACTGTTATGAGCGCTCATTCAGCACTATTTGTCATGCAAAAGTTAATACTTTGCAACAAAAATTCACGTTCACTTACCATTCACAGGTCAGTGGTTTACAGATCTGTAAACTAACTAATTAAGTGTGTCGCCCTTAAGCCCACATCATTCTCCCCAAGTTACCGTGAAGGGGAAGCCTAGTCTTAATTTTCGTGGATCAGCAGAAGTTGCTGGCAGGATGTCCTTTCTTTGACGAAATACACTGCTGGTTAAAAATTGAACGCAACAAACAAACACTCAGAAATCCTCCAGCTGGTCGGGCGAATTAATAGTGATAGAAATGAAAGAACGCACCAGTGACATTGAACGCAAAGTCATCGAAGTGGTGAGGCCAAATTAAAAAAGCTATGTTTGAGAAAAAATGATGAGAAATGGGAGAGAAATCTGAACATTCTCCTAATGCTTAGGTCACCTGAGCTTGTTGCCATGAATGATTTTGTGAGCCCAGGTAAAATACCAACAGTGACAATAATTCATCTCAAAACGGGAAGCAGACGCCGTTATTGGTCCAAACCATCATCTGAGTGACAACGGGCTCCAGATGAAAAATATCTACCGTCTCAACTACCAGAAACATCAGTAGTGACTTGATGACAGCTTCTGTGGCCGCAAAAACAAATCGAGGTATCTTAGCCAAGATTTACTACTTTTTTATTCACTTCATTTTGCACTAGGATAAATGGCTTCAGGATATAGCTTCGAAGTTTCAGTAGCAGTGTTTAACAAGATAGGGTTGATAGCCTCACGCTCAGCCTCACCTCCTTACTGTATTTACTACAGGGTAAGCCAGGTTTAGGCGTGCATCTGCCAGGGATTGAACCCCAAACTACTTGCGTGGTTGGCCAGTGTCATACCACTAAGCCACAGATACAAAGACTTACCAGTGAAAGTCTAACTAGTTGTTCTTCAAACAAGGCCAATTCCATATACTCACGAGAGTGTCGTAATACCGATGAGATTCCGTCCATCTTCTGTGAGAGTTTGTCAATTACAGAATTCATTGCCAGCTTTGTCTACTGGTTTAGGCACACATCATACCTCTCCAGTTGCTCTACAGGGTTAGTCTACCCCCACTTTGCATAAATCAGAATCAAAAGTGCTGTTGTGTGGGGGGGGTGCAGAAGAATGCTACTAGTTTACATTTAGATGTGAGAGACGAACTTTCAGACATGGCTATGGAACCTTATCTCTCGGAAATTCGAAGTATATTTTGCGGATTCTTGTCACAAATCAACTTTCTTTTGATTAAGTGTTTTATTTTGTTTAGTTCTTCACAACTATAGACGCATTCACCTCTCTTTTTGGGTTTATCTCTGCCTTTCAGCCATTTGCTCCTTTTGATTTTCAACTTATTAAAACAGCCATATGATATATAATTGTTACCTTCATTTCATTGTCATCTTTGACTCTGAAAATGCACAGAATTTATATAATATGTTGGTTCTTTTTCTTGAGAAACGTCCTTCTTAGAGTGTTATTAGTACTCGTCGCTGATTTGAAGCATATTTGAATATGGTATGGGAGATTAGGAAATCACCAGTGGCCTAAAAGTCAGTTTATAGACAAGAAGTAAAGTCTTGATGCTAGCTGTGTAAGTACTAGAAGAGCAAATCAATTTTGTTGTCAAATGCCTAAATTTAAATATACTCTGACATGTAATCTGCAAGATCTATACAAGCTGGCAAACATTTCTAGATGCCATATATTACTTACGTAATACTCCGAAGTATCCAGTAAGTCCACTGGCGATATGAAATGCGTAAATGTAGGAATCAGAAATAATCGTTTCGTTAAAAGCTGACATCATTCATTACCCTTTACACGCTTGGCTTACATCTGTTTCAATGACTAAGTGTTACATTCAAAGTATATGCTTAGGACTCTCAGATGCCACTAAAATTGCTTATATTACATCTCACTTGATTTTTACTTCAGTTTCCTTGGTAAACAGTGTGCTAATAGCCAGACTAAGATCAAACAGTAGCCTACACACACGCATGTTTGCTGCATTGACAGGTTCACTGTAGTCTCTATCTAGAAACTTTCGTTAGATGAAGTACATTCATATAAACATCCGTGTGTTGACTCATGTTTGCCACACAGTTCATTTGCTTATTTGTATGCTTAGTTCTTTTCACTGCTACATTTAACTGACTACTGCCTTCGTCATTCAAAGTGCACCTTATAACTAGAAGAACAAATGCATGAGTGTCAATATGCACATGGGAATGACCTCCATACATTCAGACAGAGTGGACACTGTAAATTAAATATTCACATAATCGTTGTTAAGCCACTGCTAATCCAATTACTTGCTTCTCACACAATAACGACTGCCTGACATGTAAAAACAATCATATTTTTGTTACCCAAAACTCAAGCATTTGGATGAAAATTCAGTTTTCCTAGCCAAATTGTAATTTGGATGTCTCATCATGCTCCAAGTCTGATGTGATAGTATGGATTATGTAACTGTACAATGATAAACCGTGCGATTTAGCAGATGAATAAATGTTTTCAAGATTTCGAAACCATGACTGATGACTGCATAGTGTTTGTCATTCATTGATTCGATCACCAGTTAGTTTACTATGATTTAAACGTGATGTAGGTGCTATTTTGTGCAGTTCCGCACTACCTGAGGGGAAAATAAACACATTGGAGTCCTCAATAATGACGTCATTATACAAAATATATTCTTTGAACTGTTCGATGAGTATCTACAAACCTCATATTTTAATAACACTGGCTAATGGAAATTCTTGAAATATAATCGTTCACACGGTTTTATTCATTGTTTGTAAGCGTATTTTCAATGCAGAATTAGGCGTGTCTTCCTTGACATTACACAGACGAGTCAGGCTGACTAGTCTTCAGTGAAATATGTAGATCAATTTCATTATGTGAGAGATTTCGGTTCAAGTATGATATGGTAGTTGAGATTAGATAGTATCCTTGAGTAAAAGTGAGTTTCCTCAAGATTCTAGGAAAATAGCACATATCCTGCACAGAGCAAAATGTCATGTCTGACAACAACTACGATAATCTTCAGACTAGACCGACGCTCACCTGTCTACATTTCGGTTAAATTAAAGTGATAGACAGTAATGAATGACGTTGAAATATAACGACCATCATATGTTTTCATGATACAGGTATGCTTGTATACTTACATAAATTAAAACGTACTTTTCATTTTATCTTTCATAATTTAGCAATTATTCATTCTGACATTACTAAGACCCGGCGTTCCAAATGGTGGTCGTGTTTTAGTTCTTGATCCAGGGAGTGGATACCTCACAGCGTGTGTGTCGATTATGGTAAGTCTGTTGCGCTGAAATATTATGCTAATTCCCTTTATCTCAGATGTATTTATCACTGCTAAAAAGCCTTGTGTCAACACTTCATGGAGTCAGCATAACCCATGTGGAAAATATACATAGGCCCTAGGAAACTTATTGAAATCGGTTGAGGAGTGTTTAATAATACAATATCTACATTGAAATATTCATATGGACTTATGTTAAACATGTAACGCAAAATACAACGTAACAAAATACCAGTTCACTGATCACTATGAACAAATTTCAAAATGGTCAACAGTTATCCTATAACGTCGCAAAAATAATTGGCCGTTGTTTGATGATCAAATTATTGTGACACATATATATTCCTCCTTTGACTAGTGTGTTGTATTTGCAAGACGAGATGTCGAAAAATCTTCCCTAAGAAGATTTGTGCACCTGTACTCGTTTACGTCTTGGTACCTGTGTTATCGACTTCTGTTTGACTTTAATTCGCTTGCTTATCAATGTTTGTACTGTGTATGACTGTCAGTACTCGTCATGAAGCATAATCTCCTTTTTATACCCAAGTGCCATTTGTCCTACGGAATGCTGAAATGTTCTTCAGATTGTGAAAGTCGCTAGACACCAAGAAGTCCCAACACAGCTATTTCATCTTAGTTTGAAACTCTTCAGAAGTGTCCAGTAATGGTACCACTAGGAATCAAACATTAGACCTTCAGGTTACGAAACAAGTGTGTTTGACTTTTGTGAAGTTCGTCGAAGCCTAATATGGTTCATTTTTTATATTTTATATTTATTTTATATTTTTGATGACAGCTTAATTGCACACTGTATTTTTGGTACAAGTATGGAATTTTCAGCATGTGATATCGGTAGCCCAAATTTCGCAGACCGATCATAGATATCAGGTGTACGTCGGCAGGGGATCGAACCTCGGACCATGTGCATGGTCGGCGAGAGTCCTAACCACTGTGCCACCGACGCACAGTTTTCTCTTGATTCGCAATGTGACGTCCACACATCTGCTTCATTTCCCACATTTTGGATTTTGCTCTTGACGCCTTTTAAATAGAGCTTCTGAAAATCTATATTGTTTGCATTATAACGCAGGTGAATATCAGTCAACATCTGCGTGCCCATCAATAATGATGATGGCGGTATTCTTGTAGTAATTTATTGTACTTGAAGTATTAATATACCGGGATGACGGAATTATAGGAATCTAATCAAAACCCAGAGAGGGCAGCAATCAGTAATTTGTATTTAGCGGAATTAGAATGCAATTCATATATGAAACATATCAACAGTCAACAGTAAGTATTTAAACAATACAGAGATAGAAATTGTCAATCACCACATCCGCCACACCTCGAATATCTCCTCGCGTATTTATAACGATGTCTCGGTTTGCTTGCAAGTAGCTTCGACCTAACTGATTCTGTGATATTATTTTCATCAGTATTATCTGGACTTATTTCTGAATTATCTACAAAATCAGGATTATTAGCGGAATCAATAATATTATAATTGGAACGACCTACTTCATTTATTGTCACTTTGTCCAGGTGTCCGTTATGAACTGAGTGATCTTTGATGTCTAATATCTTCACCACTCGATTTCCCATTTTTTGTAGTATAATTCCAACAGAAGGTCTGTAGTTATTATCTTTGTAATAATGTACATTAGAAGTAGTGGACATCAGATGCTTTTTGAGAATTCGAGATTTGAATAGTTTTGCAGGACTTTCACAAGAACTTGTATGCTCTGGATTCACCAGACGTAGTCTATGCATATGCAGTAATTCCTCAATTTTATTCAGTTGCTCTCTCATCTCATTCAGGTCTTTTCGTGCTTTCGACAGTTCACATTGCAACTTAGCTACCTCATTTTTGAATACAGTTGATACTTGCGTTGCTGAACTTGCAGTGGAGGTTTTCGTTGGATTAGCTTGAGTATTTTGAAAAGTTGAAAGACACATAGACTCCATTTTACTAGACAGCTTGGGAGAATTATAAGAATGTTGAGCAACATAAGTACTCGAACTCCTGCAAACCGTCTTGATGTGTCCAACTTTACCACATTTATAGCACTTAGCACTCCGAAAACGGCAAGTGCTTCGTAGATGTAACTTTCCACAGGATAAACACGGTTTAATGTTTTTGATCTCTGGCTGCATTCTATTACCTGTGGACGGCAGTTTGGATTTCTTTCCATGAACACTTGTATTTTCGACTTTGGACAGCATGACATCAGATACTGACGTAGTGGGAGCAGAGTATTCATTATGGACATCTTCATATGTAATACATACCTCTTTAGCAGTTTGAAACGTACAAGAAGGAATCTGAATTAACTCTTTCTCTAATTTAGGAATGTTGATTCCAGCAATTAGACGATCACGTAGTTGTGTATGCAGCTGATCTCCAAAATTACACTTTGAGGCTTGAATTTGGAGTTGTAGTATAAAGTCTCTTATCTTCTGATTGGGAGAACGTACCAGTTTGTTGAACTGAGCCCTCTCTCTGGTCTCAAAAGTAGTTACATGGAAGTGATCTATAAGAAGTTCACGGAGCTTAGCATATGGCATAGAAATGGGTTTATCTGGAAACGCCAGATTCTTCACCAGGCTATATGCATCAAGACCAATAGCGGTGATGAAATGAGCAGGTATTTTATCATCCCGAACATTCTTGGAAATGCACCACGCATCAAAGCATTCCAAATAATCAGCAATCTCCCGCGGAGAACCATTAAGAGGAAATTTTCCCAGGTTACTTAGCTCCATCGCGACGCCAATTTGTAGTAATTTATTGTACTTGAAGTATTAATATACCGGGATGACGGAATTATAGGAATCTAATCAAAACCCAGAGAGGGCAGCAATCAGTAATTTGTATTTAGCGGAATTAGAATGCAATTCATATATGAAACATATCAACAGTCAACAGTAAGTATTTAAACAATACAGAGATAGAAATTGTCAATCACCACAATTCTGCACAGTAGATTCATGCGAAATTGGATTCTGATGTAGTCACTGAACAATGAACAGACTTACTACGTATAATGAGCTTGATTCCTGCTGGAGTGTATGTGCGATGATGAATGGTCGCGAAATGGGACAAAAGACCTATTCATTACTCTTTGGCTTCCAAGTAATCTTCAACTGATGTTGGTTCATGATGAAATGTGCACTAACATTATCTTGCTTTATTCTCTGATGCCGCATTCAACTGATGCAGTGAGATACAGTATAGTATACTGACAACTGGGAATGCTGTGATCATGGAAATTTCCACACATAGACCATAGTCACTATTGTGTCCAAGATTTATTTAGGTTGAAAAAAATTATATAAACAATTTTCCCTTCTTACAGGTAATCCTGTGTCAATAGCGTTGTACGAGAACAATATGTGGTAAGCTCTTTATCTGTTTTTGGAAATCTATTAAGCATTAAGCAGTCTACAATTCTATTCTCTTTGTTTGTATTTCTCCTGAAGACTGGTAGTTCTGGTGTCACTGTAGCAGCCCTGCCTAATAGGGATTTAACTAAGCTGGCTTCGAAGAATGTGGAGAATTGGTTAAATTATGGCAACAGAGGTCACTATTTGGGTTTGCAACTGGGGAAACAAATTCAATTTTCATCCCATGACATTCAAAGTGATTGGTCAAAAGAGACTCCGTTTGATGCTATCTTTGTTTACACAAAGGATAAAAACGTCGTGAATAAAGTGAGTCTGTAAACATTTTTTCCCACACTGTAAATTTTAAGAATATATTTGGCAGGAAATGCATCTAAGCCCCGAAGAAACTAATGCTCTATGAGGAGAATGTTATCAGTGAGAATTAAGAAGTTATCTGGCATACTGAATACACATGTCTGTTGGTCTGCGATACAAAAGCAAACACGGAACTATCTCGCTGTCAATTTATGGTCCACTCATCAAGTTATTAATTATTAGGATCAAACGCTAGAAGATATGGTGTTCGAGCCTTCAGTCTATTTCTTTAGGAAAGAGTTGATGAAGTGTATGTACTTGTAATGAAGGGAGAGGTACAGACTTGAAGCTTTGTACTTCACCCGAAACCTGAATCTGTTTACCTCACCCCAGTATTCCATGTACATTATTATTATTAATGCTCCCTTGGGCTCTCAGTGGAACATTGGGCTTCAACTGCACGTCTCCACTTGCTTCTGTCTTCCTCTGTACTTTTCACCAGCATCCATGTTAGTCCATACTCTTTCAACTCCTCTTCACACGATCTCCTCCATGTCATTCTTGCACTGACGTCCCACTCGCGGCTTCCCTTTCAGGTTCGACTCAAGCAATGGCCTGACGCGAGCGCGATGTCACCCAGCTGCCCGGCTTCCTCAGCCAGTGTCCAATCCGTCTTCATTTCCTCCTGCATATTTGTTGGGCGATTGATTCTTATTTTGTTTGTTCCCATAGTTTCTTGTTGGTGATTCTTTCCAGCCCGGCCATCTGATCTTCAGTATAGAGCCAGCGAAGACAGTTGTTGATAAAGGTCTGCAACAGGCTGTTGGAAATATTCTTCGTGACCCGCCCGCCAAGTTTCTGATCCGTATAGAAGTAAATGTCTGTCTGTTTTCGACATAGAACTTTACACAAATGTGCGGAAGTTCAAGTCGCCACACTCCGTGTAGCACGCGAAGCAAGAGAATAAAGTACAAGAAAAGCATAATAGAAACAGTGAGCAGAGGTGTGAGACAAAGGAGTAATAAAGAAAAACAAAACAGTTTCATTGGAGATCATAAGTCACAAGGAGTGGATGCATCTGCGCCACTGAGAACGATTTTGAGCCATGTCACCAATTGTTTCCAACCATAGATTTTTACTGTCCCGAGGACCCCAGCCTGGAAGTCTACACCTTCCTACGTGGCTTAGACCAACTGTTGTGGATTTCATTGACTGGTGCCAAGTTTTTGTTTGACCGCCGCTAGCTTTTTTCCAGCCTGACCCTATATCCGCTAACATTGCTCGTCGAGGAAGGCGATGACTAGGCATACGTAACACATGTCCTAACCATCTCAGTCTTTGCAATTTCACAACTTCGTCGATTGATTTCCCTGTTTACCTAGAACTCTACGCCTAACCTCAATGTTGCTCACCTTATTATGCCACTTCACACGGGAATTAGAGCGCAGGCACCTATGATCAAAGACAGCTAGTCTTTTCATGTCTTCCACTCTGAGTGGCCAGGTCTCACAACCATAAAGGAGGACGGAGCGGACTGATGAGCAGTACACCCGCCCTTTGGTCGATAGTCGAACATCTCGTCTACGCCAGAGTCGGCGTAAACTAGCAAATGCGAAACGAGCCCCCTGTATTCGTGCTGAGATTTCGTCAGAGATCAGCCCGTTGGGGCTGATGGTACTTCCCAAATAAGTGAAGCGGTCAACGTGCTCTACCACTTCACTTCCTATTTTTAGTTTAATGTTATCTAGTCAAATATTTCTTGCTGATTTTGATCAGAGGACGCAGTTATTTTAAGAGAACCAGGTATTATAACACTCACTCATTCGTTTTACAATTCATCATGACTCTATCCACAGAATAATCAGGGACATATCTCTCCTTTTGGTGAAATGAATATTAGTCACGCTGAACCAACGCTTACATCAACGTATACATCTAGTGAGAATTTCGTGAACTCGTTGCAGTTCATGTCTATCATGTCATAGTTTGCAACTGCAGAATACGATCTCTCTGAAATGATAATACTAAACTTTTCAGTTTAAATTCAGTCAAGCTTGATTTAAATTTTTATGATAGCAAAACATTTCATCCATATTTATAGGGAATTAATACTATTTATACTATGTATGAATTGGTTGGTCGAGTAAAACATACCCATTGTGAGTTAGGATTTCTCGTCGGCAATGAAATCAAGTGAATGTTACTGTTATAGTAGTCTGGTCTATTCAGTTTGTTGTATGAATACCTAAATAAGACATGACTTCATAAATTAGCAGCAAAACCTCTCACTGAATCCATTAGGAACGAAATATGTCTAGTTAACTAATACTTTTATTTTATTTTTATTTTTGATTTACAGCTTGATTACACACTGTATTTTTGGTACAAGTATGGAATTTTCAGCATGGATATCGGTAGCCCAAATTTTGCAGGCCAACCATAGATATCAGGTGTGCGTCGGTGCGGGCTCGAACCCCGGACCATGTGCATGGTCGGCGAGAGTCCTAACCACTGTGCCACCGACGCACAATACTGTCATTGATACTCCTTCCGACATTTTCTTTTGTCATAAATCCAAAAATTTATTTGTAAATGTAAATCTAAATCAACCCCGGCGTTAATATAACTAAATTTTGTTTCCTCTGCTGAACTATCTGTTCACCTTGATCGACGCCGTTTGTGTCCAGTGAATATGAGAATATTAGATCTTCGTGTGACTGAATTTCTTCCTAGATGATAGCCATTAGTGCTGTCTGACCTTAATTGTGTTAATTGAGATCTATTAACTGAACGTGTCACTTGGTAAATGAACTAAGTGAGAAAATATATTCTCACACTTATAAATTTTCTTCAGCGTTTCACTTATTCACAGGTATACAGGTTGTAAGCCTGGAAATTTGGTCTGATGCTTCAGTATTCCCATATGAAATACGAACTAAAAAGCATGAGAGGATAACATAATTCATGTCTTGTAATAAACACAGAGTAAGATATTTAGAAGGAATATATTTAATGAAGACGGACTAGTCAGGTCAAATATGGCGTAAACAATTTAATTCAAATTAATATAATCCGTTTATTAAGTGTTAACAACCAGTGGTTTTTAAACTAAATTGTCACAGATTCGAGGAAACACATTTCCTATTGCATCCCTTCTTCACAATTTTGATGATTTTTTCCTCGTGTGGGTGTTTTCTTTGTGTGATGTTAGGAGGTGTCTGCACACCAACTGATACTTATTAAGGCTACATTCTATTCTAGTTTATCAATCGCTGTCATTTTAAGTTTCCAGATTTTGTTAGGGATTATCAACTAATCACATAATGATGTTATTCTCCTCTGGTGTTCACTTTTTCTACACAAATGACCTAGATGAAAAAGCTGCTGAAACACAATGGCCGTATGATCTGTCTCGAAAAACTTGCTGGGGGTCAACAAGTCTTATATCGAATCTATTGTTTATCTACAGGTTTCTGTCAAGCAGGGACCGGGATCGTCATAGAAGATGTTTCATTTGCTGAAGGACAGAAACCAAAGGAACCTGTCTTGCCAACTTCAGGGAAGCCTTCACAAGAAATTATTCATAAACCTTCAAAGGAAACTATTGATGTACCTACAAAAGAAAACACCATACCTTCAGAGGGGACTATTAGTGTACCTGAAGAAGAAACTATTGGGGAAACTCCACAAAGACCTATTGATGTACCCCCAGAAGCAACTCTTGATGCGTACAGAGAAGAAATTGTTGATGAAAATTATGCTGAGGAGCTCTACACTGAATATGGGTGAGATCTTTTCCTATATATATCATACTTGTGTTTATTTCGGAACAGTTCGAAAGATAATGACTGGTATTTGAAATGACCCATCAACTAGCATGAATTTATTTTCACGTAGATCTTTGAAAATTACTATTTATGCATCTAAACCGTGCACATAGTTCAGCGAAGAGGCTGTTTGCAGCGAACTCACTTTCTTTAGATGTACAATCACATCTGCATACAACTGTTTTTCCTGACAGATGGTAATAACAAAAGTGATGAGTTTTCCCAGACACAACTGTTAATATTAGTCGATGCATAAGAGCAGTTGAACAAGTGTATTAGAGTTACTCAATGAATGAAATGGATTGTTGAATGAATGAACTGTAATCAGAATTCACATAGAAACGAAGAAAAATATGAAAGTGTGCAAGAGCCTTAAAGAAACAGAAGAGTTGTAAGGAGTTAGGAAAATGAAGAAACAATAATCATGTCGGCAGAAATCAACAAGGTAGTTAACGTGATGATAGAAGGGGTTGGACAGCTTTCCTCTGCATGTAAAGCTCAGGTTTCACTAAATGAATAGCGAATTCTCCAGCAATGCAGAGAAGACAGAAGGATATTGTCTTTGTCAAGTGGTTCTTTACATTGTACGTTACTTCGAACGTGGCATTTGTTGAAACCGATTGATCAATGTTGACAAGGTGCTCGATTATAGCCAAGAAATATTTCAGTGTTGGACTCCAGTAGGTATGTTTGAGTTGTCTCATCTCTTGAACGACGCGAGCGGGCACCAAGTGTACTTGTGTGCGCATAACTTCTCCTGATTCTCAAAATTTCGTCGACCCCACCACCCCAATCTTTGCATCCTTATTCAACCTGGAACTTGTTAATCAAGCTTTGACCATTTCTTCATATTCTAAACCTGATTTCAACAATTTCATTTCCTTAAATGTATCGTCTACTTGTCAACATCGCCTTGACATCATTTCTCATTTAATCTACCTTGATAATCTGATCACCAATTCGTTCTTGTTCATCGTGAAAACCACGCACTAAATAACCGCCTCGTTGGAAATGTTAAGTGGATTAGGATTAGTCAGAAAGAGAACAAATCACTGAATGTTGCAGTCACCACTAGTTATTTTACTTGACATTAGGAAATATCAGACTGCCTGGTCAAGTGAACTAAGACTGATTATTGTCTTGATTTTAACAATGTTGTTCATTGCAAATTCATAATACCGCGTCAATCTCATTTATCGGTGTTGTTACTGTTACTCATTTACAGAGTATTCGACGCCGACTACTTCCCAGCTGAATCAAAACAAGTTAAATGTATTGCAAACAGTAAAGTACTCTTGTCACTTTGCATTTCCATCATCTTATTCATCACATTATTTTGAACATTAGATGTTTCCATTACTAATAACATTCAGACATCACATATCATCCAAATTTACATATGCACTGACTGTCACACAACTTCACTCACTGTGAACGACACAACATGAACTTGACAGATTTATCTTCTTTTCGAAGAACTGCTGTTTAATTTGACTTTATTATATATGACACACATATATTTGCACATAACTAACAACTTTTAGTGTTCACTGGAAATTCACTTGTCCCTTCAAGGCAAGGAGGAGTGTATTTCAACAGTGATTTAATCTATTCTCTGTCACCATCTGACCTTCTCTCATTCATAAGATGTTCATTGACTTAATTTTTACAAACTGGTGTTGTGAATATATCATTTTCCGGATAGTTGAAATAACGGCGAAATAGTATGCTCCACATAACACATTACCGAGTGTAATCCCACGAATGAGGCTTTGGTTTGCTTGAATTCTCTTTCTTTAGAAAGAGAACAGGTGACAAATTTAGTCATTCACAACATTTCATTAGCGTTTTGTGTTGTGTAGTTTTAGTTTATGCCAAAATGGTCTGCACAAGTAATAGACTGGTTTGAAATATTCTGATATGTTTGCCAGCAGGTATTTCTGTGTTCTTTGTGCATGAACTGCTGCAAGATGGAAAGACCAAGTTCAATTAATTGATCAAATATATATAACAGCTGTGTCACCTCTTTTCACTTTAACTAATCTATTCAAGTCAGACGATTTGTTTCACATTCTGTCTACATTACAGTATACTAGTTAGTTGTGTGACTGGATTGTTACCAACTTGTTTGTCGATCACTTGAGGTGTTCACTAGACTGCTGTTCTACAGTATAAGACCGATATAATTCTGGTGAGCATGTTGTATCCGCAGTTCACAGTTCCAGGAAGCACTCCGTATTCACTTGCTAAGCGTTTCCTTCATATGCTTCACTTAATAGAGCAATGTACACGCGATTAATGACACAAGTATTACTGTGTTGATCTATTTATGTTTGGAAATATGGTACGCAGGATGTGACTCCATGCATGTCTAAAGCGTCACGACAACGGCAATAGTTCTCCTACCCTTAATACGTAATCCATTAGGCTGTGATTAAATCTTTACACTTGTTTCAATAAAAAGATGGGCTTGAGTTCATCAAAAAGAAAGAATCAGTGAATTCATTAAGTCTAATCGATTTTTTCGAAAAGGTACATTCCATAATTCATACCTTCACAACTGATTACCTAACAGCCTAACAGATTGTCACTTATCTCATTTTAACATCTTGCATATCGACTTTAGTGTTCATCCTTTCTACTCAAACAACCAGTTTGGCGATCTTCATATCATCTTCCTTTTTAATTTCCTGTTTAATATCTTTTTAATAAGTTAGGTTGCATTGGATATGTGTTATGCGTGGGTACTAATTACTTGGGTTAACTTGAATTATTTGTGTGGTATTTTCACCCATTATGAGTAGCTTTTCTGAAACTCGGATTCTCGAATTACTTGAGGGGATAATTTTATTTGATATTTAGCAAACAATGAAATATTATTATTTATTAATTGGTGAATTGTCCAGGAAAATTTATTGTTCATCGTCAAATCCCATATCACCACACTGGTTAATTGCAGTTCTTTTTGATGTTATACTATTTACGACATGCATTCATAACCCCTAACCCAATGTCCTCAACATCTATAACACATTTCCTGTTATTTCTACAAATGTTCCGCTAATAGGCGTTCCATGAATTCATTTTGACTACTGTGCTAACACACCCGTAGTCAACAAATAATGCGATTAAGTGTTAATCAAAGCACATTCATAGCACACTCACTTGAAATTCACACTTGGTGGTGTAAAATGCTTTTGTTTGTGATGTCATTCTGTAGCAATGAGAATGATGCTACTAACAAATTACTTTTTTGAAGATATTCTGAAGAATAGGCAGGCAGATTTATTTATTCATTGGACCGTCACTTGGTCAATATTTTGGTGGTTCCAACTACCCATTCTATTGATATTATTTTTACATAAATCATATAGACTCATCCAGTTTTATTCTCTTCTGTTAATAAAAATGATAGTATGATTCTAATGAAGCTTGAAAATGGTGAGATTCATTCCTGCAGTTGATCTAATTCGATCAATGATTACTTTCATCTTATGAGTGCATCGTTTCACCCAGTTCAGTGGTATCAAGTGATTTGGCGAAGCTCTTTCGTTTAGAATCTTGTTACTCTCAGCCCATTATTACTATCACTATTCTAACTGCTACATGCATTGTCATTTGACAACAGAGTTGCTTGTTTGGTGAAGTTATGTACAGTGGAGGCAAACTACAGAAACCTTGTATTAAAATTTCCATTTTCAAAAGTTATTCGTATTCTGATTGTTTCATCTTCGATTCACTCATTTCTACATTGTTCCACAAGCATCGTCTGTCCTTCTCCTCCTACAAACTTAATCTGTCGATCGACCATTCAAGGCTATTTCAGACGACAGCACAAACAACAGACTACTGATAAATTCTTCTCAGTAGCATTTTCCACACCAAGAATACTACTAATAATATCTGGGTAAGTTTTGTGAAATGTCATATGATTAATAATTAAACGCATACAGTTTCAGAAGTGCTTACACTTTGTCACCCTGCATATTTCAGTTGATTTAGAAAATTGTTTCTGTTAATACTTAGATTTATATCAGAAGTTTTGAGACTATATCAATTAGCATTCCGAATAGTATGAATAAAATTTGATTGATTGTGCAGTATGCTTTTCGTCAGGTGCATATTGTTTCCCTCATTGATGAAATCAGACATCTGCACCTAAGCACATCGACACATCTACACACAACCACACACGTATTCATATTCAGTCACAAAGGCATGACATTTATGTTAGTGTAGAGAAAGAATTTTATCACGAAAATGCAACTATATTTTGGTGAGATGAGACACTATGTAAATGACATTAAAAACACTTTTTTCAGATGAGTTATTTATGGTATCCAATCTGCATTTGCCAACAAATTTTATGGTAGACTTAAGATCTACCAAAATTAGAAGTCAACTGCTTTTGCAAGAAAATTCGCCACACGTAAATTTGTTGTGTGTTAAAATAAGTGTTTTATTTCAAAGTTTGGACGGAATTTTCCCTGCGTGTCACATGAGCTTGGTTTCAGTACTCTGAAATATGCAAGACATCTTGTCATAAAGAGATATTAGCAATACTCAGCAGTTCTTAGGAAGATTAAATGTTGACAAAGTTCAGTAGTAGACTGAAGAATCGGCATAATATGACGTTGTACTAAATACATGAAAAAACACTTCACAGGACAGTTTGAACTACCAAATAATAGGTACTACTTAACATGAAAAGTGGGTGTCAACAATGAGAATAAAAAATTCCATGAACTTTGAAAACTTAAATTGAAAATGGACAAAATGCCTTCTAACTGATGTTTTTCAGCGAATGATGGATGAGCGGCGAGAGCCGAAGATAAACGAGAAATACAAGCCAATAGTATGTAGCGATAATAAATTATCTCAAGTTTTCACCCTACTTATTTGTGATCACCGGTCAATGGGTGTTAACGATCACTGATTAAGTTGACTGAACTCAATGAAGGTAAGCAGTTAGGCGTCCATACCATTTTACACGCCGCCATGTTGGGTTGCACCTACTCAACCTACGGTTAAATAAGCGAACAATGCTGGTAAACAACACTCTTCCTCAACTATGCTTTGCATTTCTAAAGCTTCCACATTTTGTTGTGGATTGGTGTATGAACCATGCTGTGATCCACGTCAAATGTGTGTGTTTCAGTTTGACGACTGGTAAATGGTTTCTGAAGTACTATGGTCGAAACACCATTCCCGAAACTGATGAGCTACCAGTCAACCTCCACAGAAATGCTGTGAATTTGTCCCTTTCCTAATGGTTTCTTGTGTGTATTATTACTTTTCACAAATTATTGTTACTGTAAATGACGACAGACATAACATGTCACAAAAAGTTCTCAATCGACAGATGCCTTCGCTTGATACGGTATTTCACATGGTTGACCAACACAGAGAAGCAGTAAGGAACTGTGGGAAGCATCGCATCAATACAACCCTCTGCCCGAAACTATGCAGGAGTAAGTAGAAGTGTATTGAACATACTCTAAGGAGACTAGTGAGTGACATCACATATCTGTTCATCGACTGGAATTCGAATACGAAGCAGTGAGCTTGTTGTCCAATGCAGACGGGAAAGAAGATAATGTGAAGACACGATAACAGTTTGTGGGAAATACTGGAGTCCTGGTGAAGCCTTATGTTCCATTAGGAATCCAGGGGACGAATTAAATAATTAAATGATAGTACTTCGAAAATAATATCCACCACTGAATCAATAGAAGAGAGTGCAAGAAAGCAGCCAACACAACAAGAAATGTCAACTCTAAAAATTGAGGAATGACAGCCACTCAGTGATTTCCGAATCAGGCAAGGGCATTACAGTGGTAGTTATAGACAGACAGGAGTTTACCAACATATCCAAACAAGTGTACATGAAATGATTAAGAAACCTAGATACACTGTCGTGAATAGGATTGATAAATCTATAGCAGGTCTGGTGCGCTGAGTGAAGTCATCTCTGGCTGATTCAATGTGGCTTAACTTAATGTCTAATACTGACAAGTCCAAAAGAACGAATGGTACTAGTGAAATTGATTAGGTGGGGTGCCGTATTCGTCTAACGGTTAGCACTCCGACAAATGGCCCTATCAGGATATTCAACATCACCATCATCTCACATGTGAGATCGTCTTGACTGTATGCTTACTATTTCATATGCAATGAAACAGAAGCTATAAGATATTCGGAAGTATCAAAATAAGGATGTGATAAGTTCTAAAATGACTGGTAGCTGCATTAATATTTGGACTACTACAGATGTGGCTGCTGCTAGAAAAAAGCTAAATACTGATGTTGAAGTCAAAAATAGGGCCTAGGTCTTAGTCAAACAAAACTTTCATGCATTAAGTTATGTCCTATCATATAGTACTCAAGTGGTAGTAGATGTGTTTATTTTTTGGTTTGTTTTTGATTACAGCTTGATTCCACGCTATATTTTTGGTACAAGTATGGAACTTTCAGCATGGATATCGGTAGCCCGAATTTCGCAGGCCGACCATAGATATCAGGTGTGCGTTGGCAGGGGATCGAACCTCGGACCATATGTATAGACGGTGAGAGTGCTAACCACTATGCCGCCGAAGCACAGTATTTGTGATTCGGAACATAAAGCTCCTAAAACCTTTTAATCCTGTTCTGATATTGTGTGAGAAGTCGTGGCCAGAGGGGTTCATCTAGTAGGGTATGGAGTCAAACACTCACTGATGACACTGGCAGGTGGTTGCGCTAAAATCACGAATTGTTAGAAGTCAGAATTTATGAATTGGGCACTGAGTTGGGTTCCAGTGGCTGAATCGCCTACGAGATTGCCTTGAAATCGCAAAGTCATGGATTGGAAATACAGTGAATGAGTGCTGCCGATGAGTCGAAACTAAACAGCTGTCTCGCACTCCCTGATTTTTAAAGGTCAACTAGCTGGTGATCATCCGCAGTGAGAAGTAGGAGAAATCGAATCCCTACAGACACCCTCAGATTATAGTTGAGTTCCGCTATCAATAATAACATATGTTCTCAATGCTTCGTACAGAAGAATCTCCGATTTTGGGCATCTACTATATATAGTACATGATATGATGTCAAGTACTGCTTCATAGTTAATTCAATAACTCAATAACTTCAATAACAATTTCGCTTTATTCCAGAAACAGTACTTGTGGTACAGTGTGGAATTTTCAGCACATATCTACAATATTGCATCTAATTTCATCGTACATTTAAAAGGAGTATTATAAAAAAAAACACACACAAAAAAAAAAAAACCAAAAAAAGAAACACAGAAATAACAAAAAAAACATAAGAAAAAAAATGCAAATAAAAATACCAAGTAAAAAGGAAGATAAACACAAATAATGAAAAAAATATTTCAGTATTGGTTAGTGGAAGCTACGATATGTGTATGCGTGGTGAACAGTAACAGCTATAATCATACAAAAATTATGAGATGTTCTTAAAAATGTTTATAGCCAAGATGATCAGTTAATTTGATTGAACAACACTAAACAATCATAAGATAAACATTTCAGGTTGTGTTTTTTTTATTGTCAGCACTAATGCGGTGTTTGTAGTGGTAGTGTGAGGAATCATGCATAATACAAAATTTTTTAAGATGGTGATAGTGGCAATAACAAACAAGATTGTCAGTTAAATAGTGCCGAACAAAGAACAACCACAAAACTAATGTTACATGATGGTTAATGACGGGACAATTTTTAATAATCATAGTGATAATATAGTCGGACCCAGTAGATATACAAAAGAAGGAATAGAATAAAAGTGGAAAAAAAGTAAGCCAATGATAATAATTTTAAGCAGCTAAGTATGTTTAAGAAGGTTGTTCACTATAGAGTACAAATAAGAGAGTATAAGGGGGAAATAACAAGGGCCAAAATTATGTTATTAACAACAAAGCAAGTCATAGGTTTCACGCTTAACATTGTCTCTGTCACTTAGAACACGGGCCAAATATGGTATCGTTGAGTTCCTATACTTGGTTGTACGAGCATATATTATTTTGTACTGATTTCTGGTTCTACCTGATGAGATGCAAGGAGAGAGTTGGGAATAGAGGGGGTGTTGGGGGTCAGAGAGTATGGTTTTAGACCATTTCTCACATGTATTCAGATGCTTATCCACTAATGTTGTGACGAGCTGACTGAGTTTTACACCGCTAGTCCTACTAACTACCTTCAACATCCTTCTCAGGATGGTATAATCCTTTTTCAGTAACCCAGGAAAGACTAACGGGGAACAGTAAAGTAGAATAGGTAGGATACGAGAGTTGACAAATTGTGAAAGCAGAGGTTGAGGGACTCCAGTTAGTCTGAGTTTCTTAATGTAGTAGGTTAGACGAAACACTTTCTTGGAAATCATTTGGATATGAGATGACCAGGTAAGGTCGGAAGATATAACTAATCCGAGGTATTTTGCATTAGACTTTGTTTCAATTATAGTCCCCTCAATTCTACAGACATCATGAGTGCTTACTAGTGTTTGTAGATCTCGTTTATGCCTAAAGGAGAAGTCGACAGTCTGGCATTTTGAGGGATTCAGCGTTAGGCCATTTAGTTTAGACCACTGACTGATGTCCGACAGGAAGCTATTTAATTTGAAGCAGTCTGACTGAGACTTAACGGGAAGCGAAACAGTCAGGTCATCTGCATATTTGACGAAGTTGATTTCGTCTGAGAGAGGTAAGTCATGTAAGAAGAAGGAAAAGAGAAACGGCGAGAGAACAGCACCCTGAGGAACACCAGCTTCAGTAAGCAAAGGAGAGGAAGCTACACCATTATATACCGTGTACTGCATCCTATTGGAGAAGTAAGAGTGCAGCCAGTTGATAGCCCAGGACTCAGTTTGTGTAAGGCTAAGCTTGTTTAACAAAAGGCCTCTAGGTACAGAGTCAAAAGCAGATGTGTAATCAAGGAAAGTACAACGGACATACTTGGCCCCTTTGTCTAAGGAGGATACAATGTTGTGATGAAACACAGCAGCAGCATCCAAAGTACTTCTACCCTGTTTGTAAGCAAACTGCTTTGGATCGTTTGAGAAGCTTAGGGAGGGAATGAGTTTTTGTAACAGTAATTTCTCCATCAGTTTCAAAAAAGGAGAGGTAATGGCAATTGGTCTAAACTTAACACTATCTCCAGAACCAGACTTGGGTACAGGGATGATTTTAATATCTTTCCACAGAGAAGGTACATTATTATTAGAAAAAGAAGTATTGAAAATGCTTGTAAGTGGGTTACTTAAAATATCAGCACATTTCTTTAAAACAATGGCAGGTATACCATCAGGGCCTAGACTCTGGGAAGGTTTAAGAGATTTCAAACATTTAAGAACATCAGAATCAAGCTTTCTGCCTGCCAGATTTCCACGCATCATAAATATTTAATACCCAAATGATTATCGAGGTTATGCTATTCGATTTTTCTGCCGACAGTCATATTCCTATGTGCATCACGTAGGTGGTCTATTCAGAATGTGTAACAAATAGCCAGTATGTTAGGTCATCTAATGATCTCAAAGTTTCTCAAGCAATAAGCGATTCAAAGAAGTGATAATAGTAGTCATAGTTACCCTTGTGATTAAGATATAATTGAATGAATGTTTGAGGTTATGTACAAATCAGTAATGTCAGCTCATGATTAAATCCTCCATGAAATCAGTAATAATCCTGAAGCTGTACCTATAATCGGGTATTTCTCATTCATGAGTAGGTGAGGTCTACAACACTGTCATGTTATTGTGTGAGACGTAGGCGTAGTAGTATTCATGATGTTAAACTCTTCATGTTCGAGCATAAACAAATTTTCCATTTGTTTCCTTTGGTCCTGCCTTCTTAACCTGTACGATTGATGCCGTAAAGGAGCACTTAAATTTCTCATCTGATAATGAAAATTCCGATAATTAGACAGTTCATCATTCTGCTCTGTCAATTCATCACTAGGAATGTGATGTTAACCTAAGTAAGCTGTGACGTATATGCCTTACTTCTCCGCCATGATTTCAGCAATGTCTAGAGAAGTCGATGAGTAATGGCTAGTACCTGAAGGACGAGTTCCCACTCCACACTTACAAGTAATTCACTGTCAGGTTGTCCAGCATTCAACGTAGACATTATTTCGAGAGACGTGATATCAAGTTGTCGGCGGATCAATTCTCGATCGGAGAAAATTCACTGTTTCTACATTTTTGGATGACAGAATCATTCCTGAGATCTTACCGAATATTAGTCAAGCAGTAGATGAAATCTAGTTCAAACTACCTAAACTAAATTTTGTATCAGAAGAAAAAGAGGATAACGGATTAGATAATGGGAAGAACATTCATTGAAGATGTCTCAAGAAAACAGTTAAAGTGTTCACATACCTTAGATGATAGTGTTTAGATTAGTAGTCCACTGATGTCTCCGTTATTCTTTGACAACTTCAAGTATTGACTGGTCAATGAATTTACTTCATGGAATTTTGAAGACTTTCAGGAATACAGGATATTATGCAGCATGTTGCTTGGGGAATGCAACTCTCACATATGCACACACAAACATTCTCTGTGGATTATGTTCGTCATGAGAAATCAATAGAAATTGGTCGTGATACCTCCTGGTGTTTAGTGACTTGTGTTTTTGGAAGAATACATGGATATCTTTTCAGAATCTAATACTTCTTTCTAAATTATTTCTCTTTTATCAACAGACAGAACATACACACTGAGTCATGTGTCTTTGTGACACATGAAATGACATTTACATAGTGTTGATCAGACTCAAAACATGATTCAGTCAAGTGATCATACGTTGCCATTAAAATGAGAAAGAAGGGCAGCTAACAATTCTTGTCATCGCTATGTATCACTGAGTATGTCGCAGAAAACGTTGAGTCAACCACTCAAAGAAAATTTGTCCGCAAGAGTTGTACATGAAAAACTTCCTAATGTTAAGGAAAATCTACCTAGTCGAAATTCTCTTCGTAAATCAAAATGAAGTTTGTAAGGGGAACAAACTAATTGTATTAATGGTAGTGCATTGAACTCAGAGTCAGCTCTCTGATTCACCTGTTCTTGGTACTATTTCTGGTTGCTATGTAAGTGATATTTGCTCATCGATTCTCGTTGATTTTATAACTTTGCTTGTTTTTGCTACACCGACGTTTTCGAATGGGTTTTACAGGCCGAAGTTTACCATAGTAACTTGAAAAATAATGCTGAATAGTCAAAACAAAGGGTTTCAAGGTATTATCAACTGCTTGACTACGGCCACCATGTGAGCACATGGCTCTCATCTTGTTTCATATTGCTACTCTTCTGAACAGAACTGTAAAAGACTACCACCACTGTCCAGTCTCATGACCAAATTTAATCCATACAGATCGTACACAGTGGAGAAGCGAATGTTTGTGGAAAGTAAAAGTTAATATGAACGACGAATATTCTTTTCAATAATTTCTCTTCAGATTCTTACAATTATAAAATATAATATTTGTGGTCGTTACAATAAAGGCCAGTTATGCGGCGGATAGATTTCTAACTTAGAATAACAGATTAGTTATGGGGTGTTAAAATAAATAGTCGTGTTTGTGTGACAAACGTGCTAGGCTGAAATCGATTACAAAATATTTCGGTGAAATGGGAGACAATGGTGGTGATTAATCACTATAGATTTGTAGAGTGTGGGGTAGGAAAATTGACAAATCAGTTCAAGGTTATAGAAGGTGTCAGGTGAGTGGCTAGTACAAAATGGTCTGTGTTAAACAGGAGGTAGCAAGACTGCAATGAGAGGTTCATAATGAGATAACGAATATGTGAAATGAAACAGTTGGAGGCATATATTGAGAAAACATATAATATCACTAATAATAAGTCCGTATAAATGAAAATTCGATAGTATTGAGAGAATGTTTGCATAAAGGGCATAAATTATGACGAATAATAATAACTGTAATAATAATATCTGTAATAATAAGCAAAGTAAAAAAAAAAACCAAAAGGGTTAAGGGGAAGGAACACTCTTCAATCCAAGTTTGGCCACGGTAGGAACAGTGCCTGGACGTTTTCGTTTTGGATACAAAGTTCCGGTTTAGTCGATCTTATTGCGGAAGTCAGTCATAGTATTCAGTCGCTAAAATATTGATTGAAATCGATAATTTTCCCATTATTATTAGTGAAACGTGCTTCAGTATTTGCAGTGTGATTCAACTTGACCAATTCCACTGAATGGAGGAAAATACCACATTTGAGGTGCTAGATGAATAGTACTTTCAGTTGTTTCACCAATTCTTGTTGATTCTGTAACTCTGTTTGCTTTTGCTACCACTAAAAACAGCATCATTTTTCCAAATTGTTTTTGTACATACTGCAGGTATCCAGAATGCCTTCAAGAAAATCTCAATATATGCAATTTTCTTTTAGATCAGTTTAATATACGTCGTAATCAATCATTAGATAGAATATATATATATATTCTTTTCGAAATTTTCAAGATAAGCTTTTGTGTAGAAATGAAACAAAGTAACAAGAAATTCTTTTAGTCATTATCCACATCATGACCATTTTCCATATTTATCAAAAAAATGACCATGCACTAATTTCAAGCTATCACCTCTACCTCATTTATTTGGCTAATTCAGTCATGTCGCCTACTTTCATAACTTGATTATTCATCCATTCATTCTCCTTCTGCTTCTTCGTCTTCTTCACCTCCTCGTTATTCATCCTACGAATTATACAGAATGTAAGCACGAATTACAATTTTCATCAGGTCATGGTGTAATGGTAATACCAATGCCTTTAATCCAAGTTATCCTTCGAATATTGTGGAATTCTCAGCGTGCACCACAACACTGTATGAAATATTCCTTTTACATTGTGTATATTATGACGAAACATAACTGTAGACTTGTGTGTTCTTCCCCATAATAAATAATTTATCATGTCGATAAGAGTTATTGCAACAGTAAACTGCTCAAAAGTGCCTATTAGAAATTTCAAAAAACTGATTTCTGAACAAAGAATATGCCCTCCGAAAAATTCTTCATCAGGTTTTACAGTTCTGTATCCACAATAATAAAAGAATGAGGGTCATTAACAACACTAGTGGTTTAATAACATCAAGTCAATGAATCAATCAATGTCAATAGACTACAGTTCAATAACATGTGTAATTGTGATATTGTGTATCAACATTACACTACTCTGAATTTCAGACAAATTATGGAGAATAATCGTAGAGGATTCATGAATTTATAGGCTCTACAGAACGCCAGGTAGGCAATAGTGGCTAGATCTGTTTTGTATGTTACGTATGTAAACTAAAGTGTCAGTGAGTTTATATATTTAGTCATGTGAGCGTATAGTCTTTCTATCCGCCTTTTGTTCTCCTGCAGTAGGTGCAAGCGAAATGGTATGAATAAAGATGGAGTTCAGAGTAAGACAAAGTGACTGTTTCAATTTCTTACATGAGTACAACTGCCGACGATGATATCAACAAATTGGCTTAGAAGTACTCCAATAAGACTACTGACACCTTGTGGTGTTCTCAATGTAACAGTGGTTTTTAGGCAGATCAAGAAAGAGTAGAAAGGGGATATACAGGGAACAGACCAGTCTACAAGAATCGACGTCTTGTGAAAGTATGGGCTGATTTATAACAGAGTGTTCCAACTTCCTTGCATAGTATGTTACAGGAAATACTTTCCCAGAAATCATCAGGACATCGGACGATCATGACAAATTATAGGAAGCGCTTAACCGAAAGTGCGTAATATCAGGTTTTATTTCTACTGTACCATACTCTACGTCACAATAAATACAGGAAACCACTAGTTCATGTGAGTTTCGTTTACATCTGAAAGTGAAATTAATATTGTGACACATGGATTTACTCAAAGCGATATCACTTGTCAAAGATCACTAGCTAAATTCTGAGAGAAGGCCATACATTTCGACAGAGTCCAGTCGGGAGGGAGGAGGTACGACAACAATCACGTCATCAGCATGCTTAAGGGAATCAGTATTGTCAGAATTGGGTGTGTCATATGACAAGAAAGAGGTTATAAATGCTGCAGAATGTCATCTTGATGGAAAGTAGCTCTAGTGAGTAATGCGGTGGATGATTTTGCTTTAAGGACAGCGTGTATTGCTTCACTCTTCTCCACTAATCTCTACGTAAATTCCATCTTCGTCTAGAAAAATTCTCGCTCAAATGGTGATTGTCTGCATAATTAACTTGACTCCACGGGAAGTCTCAAGCACTCACGGAACTTATTTTATTGTTCTACAACTTTAGTCGAATTCTTCTGAGAATGTATATTAATTTACTACCATCTATATATATATATATATATATATATATATATATATGTACAAGTATGAATTTAGTGTTGTATCATCAGTCTGTTTTCCACATAAATTTCTTAATACCCCTTCATTCTCATTCATTTATATCTAAAGAGTAGAATGTATTTATCTAATTTCCCTACATTTTTATTTTATCTTTAAAACCTGTAACCAATGAAACATAGACGTCAGTCTCGTGAAAGTAGTCGTTCATACCATGAATTGCAATGAGAGTTAATAATTGAATGTAAAAATAGTCTGCGTGACACATAACAATGCATAAAAAAGTAGCATTTCACCAAAATCCTTGCAGCATACTGGTAATTGAGAGGGTAGTGACTGCCATTCAGCATGTTTGATAGTGGGAACATATGAAAACCACCCTTATCTATGAGATAGCCCTCTATTGCTAATGTCCTTGGGGTTGAATGAATTTTACTGGGTAGTAAAACCTGACCGGAAGCTCGAGCTTAAATATCAGTTATGTGAATGCAGGTATAGACTAAGAGTTCGCTACTTCAAAAAGACACCTAACTGCATGTATCAGAACAATAGTAAAGATATTATTAAATATTCTATTTTCTTCTACATATTTCATACAACTGCATTTTTGGGTTTTACTGACTTTTCAGAGATCATTCTTACAGCTACATCATGAAAGTGGGGAAAATTACCCCTATTTTTACTACTATACACCTAAAATAACTGTTAGTGAGTAAAATATAAGATTCCATGACTGTAACTTCTCAATAAAAAAATGAACCTGAGTTTAATGGATAATGTTTATTTTAAATTATCAACACTTGTTAGCTACTTCTACATTCCTCCCGTGGTGTTCTTTTGTCTTTTCCTATTTTCACAATTACTGCCTCGGACTGCAGCATTGATACAGTGGTGCTATATTAGTATTACTCGGATGAAGTGTTGAAATCACTAGAATCTACTCTCTACAGATATTTGGAATAAAGTTAGCACATCTGATGAAGCTGGTAACAACCTTCATCATGTAATCGTTCGATTTTTTCAAAGTTGGTCCTATAACTACTGGATGGTGGCTTATCATAATACATGAATTGGGTGTTCCTGAATGGTGTCATTGTTTGACAAAATGTACTTCTGAACTTCTGATAATTGCCATTCAACCAAATATCGTGCATTTCTTCAAGAGGGAAAAGAAGGGATATCATAATGAATCGGTTTCAGCCTCAGGTCAGATACAACTGTTTCACACGATCTACTGCCAGTTAATCTTTAGTTTGAAGATCCTGGACGACGAGAAAATTTCATGCAATAAACTCCGCTGAAAATTCTGTGCATTGTATAAACACTGTTCAAAATAAAGCTATTATTATTCAATCTAAATTTGTATTAACAACCTTCATCGTATTTCGTATGGATTTAATGTATTTTGCATGTGTTCACACACGTCAACATGGCTGCTTTCTGTTCTAGAAAAGAAATTAATATTGTAGTATTCTCTTTGAAAAATTTTATTCCTGTGGAATTTGCATTACACTACTTAGCAGGTTAAATTCATTTAAGGTTACAGGAGCAATAACCAAAATCAAACGTGTGGTGTCCTGAGTAGATTACAGGTGAGATTGTAAACAGTATCATTCTAGGACCAGCTCTATTTACAGTTCACACTCATAGCATTTATAACTGTTACTACCCCAACAACACAAATGTTAATTAATTTTTTCAAGAAACTTCTCTCTACCAAGATATATACATATATATGTCATAACACTTTAGACACCCTGTAAATCGCAACGCTTATTTTACTATGACGCTATGACAATATGCTTGCAAATGGACAAAGGTTTGTTAAAACTGTACACGTTTTATTTTTGTTTTACTAAAAAAATTCAGGTTGCACGCAGATGATGAGGACCAACGAAATAAAATGGATCCAGATTAATCTGCTTCAATGTTTCTTCTTTGTTTGTTCGCATTTATAATTGTTTCACCTAAGCTAAATCATTCCTGTGTGCTATCGAATTCAAAATCATTTCCTCCTGCTACAGTCTCGAATTAAACAACTTGATAAATAATATTGGTTTTCAACTAAATGATCCAGTCCCATGGTGTTATGAATCCTATCTGAAGTTTATCACTATTAATTTTAGCTGGATTTCCACCGGTGACAGTAATCTCGACCTAAACATTAAAGTGAGTCGGCAAAAGCTGGCCAAACTGAACTCGGTCGTAGATCTCGATATCACGTACTCTAGTAATTTAATTTTCTCTAAACAAACTGATTACAAAATTCTCAAAAGTAATCTAGTTAGGTGGAGAGAGAGGTTGATTACTGAATCCTTGTTCATCGAGTCTACACCCAACACATGCAATAGAAATGATTCATCACTCATACCCGAAATATGGAAAATACTACTACCAGTCAAATCAAGTAGAAAACAATGGAACTATATAAATGAAGTTAGGAAGTCGTGTGATTACCTTGATATGATTATGAGCAATAAATTGTGCTCGAAACGTCATCAGTAAACATTACTGTATAACACTGTGAAACTTTATCAAATCGAAATTTACCCATAATAGAATTACACTCTTCCACAATGCACAAGTTTTATTCTTATATCAATAACATTCATCTCTCCGGATGATCTGGTAGCTAAGCTGCCTTTACCGCCGGTGTAACTGGTGAGTTCAGAATATACCAATAAGGGGTGTACAAGGAGGTATATCTCAATGGTAGTAAAGAGAGAATTTAGGGATACAGAATAAAATCGTGATGCAGCAACCACGTTCCATAAATTCCAGTTGTCGACCGTGTACATGGATGATCAAACCGATTGTTAAGAGTGAAGGTGCTAGCACGCATTCAATCTCACGGATTCTTTTGATCTTCTTTATGTTTATTTTGTTTCCAAGTTAATTTTTTCGGATCATCAAAAGCCTTCGGTGAAGACAGTTTTAATTGTGGGTTGTTTTACCACTGTTTTTGAGTAGGATGAGGTGATTGCATTGGGTCTACACTTAACAGTTGACCTGGTGGATTATTCAGGTACCCGAACAACGTTAATGTCCTTCCAAATGGCAGAAACAACCTCTATGGAATAATATATGTTGAAAAATGAAGCCATATTTATAAGATGCTCATAGGTTTTCTAAAGATAAAACCTAGCATGTGGTCTGGACCTTGGCATTTGGAAGGATTCAAGGAGTAGATCACTTGGGTCCATGATTTGTGTTACAAGGGGAAAGCAACCATTTCCTTGGTTTATAGCGTAAGAAATTACAGGATCTACTAGGTGACTTATTACAGTTACCAAGGTCAAATGAATACGAAGCATTATATGTCTGGCTCTCGCCAGTAATTTCCTTGGAGAGTTATCACATGCCTAAGGTTTTGGGTGATGAAATTTCTAGTCATATTACGGATTTTCTTTCTGCAATTCGGAGTGGAATAAAGTATTAAATTCCTTCATGCCAGGTAACAACATCTTCCGTATAACATTTCACATTGTTTGGGGAGCCTATTAAGTTGAAGAGAGAACAAATGGTCAAATCTCATGAGGAACGTCTCACTAAAGGGAAACTTTCAGGATATTTCAGGTTATATCTGTGATATTATCACCTAATATTCGTTAAGAAAATAACTCCTAGACTGTTTTTATTGGAGTTCTCCTAAAATTCTGTAGAAAGCAATGGGAGTAACATTTGGGTCGATGTTTTCGAAGAGATACGAGGAAGTCCTTAACTCTGATTAACCCAAATTTTCTGGAAAACTCTTCAACCAGGACTTGCGAATCGGTGTATAGAAAACGTTTAAGATATTCTTTGGAGTATATGTTATCATATGAGATCAGGTTTTAATGGATTGAAACAAAGTTCTATGCAATTTGATGGTAGAACTTTCAGTAGTGCAAGATCTAGATAAGTCCACTGAAAAATGCATCCACACAAGGAATGCTAACAACATGCTTTCGCTTTTTTAAAAAACATACACTTGGATACACTTCCTTTGGATCAGTAGGGATGGGAAAGATCGAAAAACTTTCTAAGGTCCCAAGTATATCGCTAATTCACTGCATAATTATTATATTATTATCGAGCACAATCGAGCAGCAGTCTTACTTAATGGATTATCCTTATCTGATAACCTACTGCTGTCAACAAGAATAGACCATTATTTAGAGATGTGACAAATTACTGCACCTGAACTAATGAGCGGTGTAATCTAATCTACTGACTATTGTCCTCGTACAAATACAAGGTAAGTGATGTGTTTATTACACTCTAAAGTGTTTTCATGATAACTCTTTCTCTGAATTAGTTGCTCTGACAAAGTCCTTCTATTTCGAAAGAACATCTTTTGTAGCATGCAGTAAATACAGCTATTCGGATATACTGACTGTTTATGAAAGATTTCTCTGTGATGCAATATCAGGTGCCGGCAAACACGCACACATTAACCAGCTTCAGCTGGTAGAGCATCTGGAGTTTGAGCTTTCACCTACAGGTCGGTCATTCTTAGCACGACAAACTAACATTATGCAAACAAGCAATAGAAATATTGAGAACGAGTCATTCAATACAAACTGAGCCTCGAAGTGGAGGATGAAGCACTTGTCCATTGGATTGAATGCTCTTAAAAATTGATCTCTGCAACTGATGTAAAGCGATTAAGAGAATAATTTAGGTAGGTTAATTATTTCCTTATTATTTTTACAGTCACTCTGTGAAGACCAATTGAGTTGACAGCCTGAGTGAGTCAATGTATTAGTTAAACGAGCAAGTTAATGTTGCCTCAAGGTGTGAAGATAGACTCGCCAGGATTGTGAATGATCACTCTAGACTGTTCCAAGAGATACTTCAAAGTGTCACTTCCAGATGCGTAGAATAACTCTGATGATATGTTCCGACTAATTGTGTTGATCCCATAGAGTTTATCATTCTGAAGATATCGTCGCAGAGTTGAAGTGCCATCTTTTATGATTCTGCATGATGTGAGACTAAAATCTACTCTCCATTACTCACCATAAATTGGACGCTTACTAAAGTGTGTGATTATTTGTGGGACTCTGCTTATATGTTGCAGGAAACGTAGTACCTGTGAGAATAGTGGCTGAGAAGTATTTATCACATGTCAAATTTTTGCTTGGTCATTTCGTCGAGTTTACCTTCCAAGATGTGCACGATGGTGCTGTGGATTTTGTGCGTTGACTTGATGAGTTCGTTAACTCGAAGCCATGTAAGCGAACAGTGGTACGCATTTTTAACCAAGTGTTGAACTAGATATTTGACGAGTAAGTCCACGAGAGGTGAACCTAGGGTCTCCATATGGTCGTGTGGTTGAGTTGATTGATTTGTGTTTATCAGATCGAGTGAGGAATACTTTCGTATGCTTCGGACCTGCGGTAAAAAGAAAAAAAGTCAAGCATTATTCACTAATTTGAGGTGAACCACTGTATTTTACGTCATATTAATTTTGACTCGACTTTACAAATTCAAGTGCTTGCTTTGGGCGCATGTACTTGTCAGTGGGGAGTTTATTTGTAGGGTTAAACCCTCCTGAAAATTTATTTTATTCCCTCACCTCAGGGTGAGATATTTTGCATTTGGTGGTGTCGGTCCAGGTGATTTACCATTGAGGTATATTACAACCAGGAAATCGCATTTAACTACTAATGATGGTAAAATTCTTTTGTGTAGATGATAATGCCTCTATTATCATCACGTCAGATGCAGTTTAAATCAAATTCGTATAATTATTGCTATAAATAATTTAAGGTATGATTAAGTTTTGTTCTCAAGAACAGCCTCCTTATCGCATCTATAATGATATATGCAATGTTTACGCTTGCTCACTTATCGAAGTTAAAGAGTAATTTTTTGTGCAGACTTTAAATAAGTGGTGGATTCACTCATCAATGTATTTTCACTCATTTACATGAGTTAACATTCACAGAGAGAATGAGTGATTCCCTTACGACTGTGGCTACTACATACATAGACTACAGGTACAGATATCCCAAGACAGTTACTGGGAAAAGGTAAAGCGATGAAGCAATACACGCTGTCCTTAAAGCAAAATCATCCACCGCATTACTCACTAGAGCTACTTTCCATCAAGATGACATTCTGCAGCATTTATAACCTCTTTCTTGTCATATGACACACCCAATTCTGACAATACTGATTCCCTTAAGCATGCTGATGACGTGATTGTTGTCGTACCTCCTCCCTCCCGACTGGACTCTGTCGAAATGTATGGCCTTCTCTCAGAATTTAGCTAGTGATCTTTGACAAGTGATATCGCTTTGAGTAAATCCATGTGTCACAATATTAATTTCACTTTCAGATGTAAACGAAACTCACATGAACTAGTGGTTTCCTGTATTTATTGTGACGTAGAGTATGGTACAGTAGAAATAAAACCTGATATTACGCACTTTCGGTTAAGCGCTTCCTATAATTTGTCATGATCGTCCGATGTCCTGATGATTTCTGGGAGAATATTTCTTGTTCGCCTCACACTCGAAAGGTCCCCGTTTCGTGCATCGGTGGATAAGTGGTTAGGACTACCGCCGACCATGCGTATGGTCCGAAGTTCGATCCCCTGCCAACGCACACCTGATATCTATGGTCGGCCTACAAAATTTGGGCTACCGATATCACATGCTGAAAATTCCATATTTGTACCAAAAATACAGTGTGGAATCAAGCTGTAATCAAAAAATGTGAGGAAGTTGGAACACTCTGCTATAACTCAGCCCATACTTTCACAAGACGTCGATTCTTGTAGACTGTTCTGTTCCCTGTATATCCCCTTTCTACTCTTTCTTGATCTGCCTAAAAACCACTGTTACGTTGAGAACAGCACAAGGTGTCAGTAGTCTTATTGGAGTACTTCTAAGCCAATTTGTTGATATCATCGTCGGCAGGCAGTTGTACTCATGTAAGAAATTGAAACAGTCACTTTTCCTTACTCTCAACATACTGTTTGATGATTATGTTTTGTCTGCCCCTCCTGTATCAGAATAAGGAAGAAATAGAAAGACTATAAGCTCACACAACCAAATATATAAACTCATTGACACTTTAGTTGCATAAACTACTGAATAACTTCGAAACGTCAAATGAGTGAATGTCTCCATTTTGTCTACCGATAATATACTGTAGTGAATAACACCAGCAGCCCGACATTGGACTACCTAAACTAAGTGGTCACAAAGTTCGCATCAAAGGATCCTTCTGCGTTATCTATCGGATACCAAATAAAAATACCGAAAGTATCCAGATAACGAATACTTCAAACAGCAGAGGTTACTACGATTCACTTTTTTTTTTGATTTTTGATTTACAGCTTGATTCCCCACTGTATTTTTGGTACAAGTATGGAATTGTCAGCATGGATATCCGTAGCCCAAATTTTGTAGGCCAACCATAGATATCAGGTGTGCGCCGGCGTGGGCTCGAACCCCGGACCATGTGCATGGTCGGCGAGAGTCCTAACCACTGTGCCACCGACGCACACTTGAAGCGACTGGTGCTGCGTATGCAGAAGAAACAGATCTAGCCGATTCTACTGTCCTGTCTTTCTGTCGAACCTGTAAATTCATGAATCCTCTACGATTATTCGCCATAATTCGTCTGACATTCAGATTGGTGTAACTTTGATGCACATTATAACAATTACAGATGCCGTTGAACTGTAGTTCATTAACAACGGTTGATTGATTGACTTGATGTTATTAAACCACTAGTGTTGTTAATGACCCTCATTCTTTTATTATTGTGGATACAGAACTGTAAAACCTGATGAAGAATTTTTCGGAGGGCATATTCTTTGTTCAGAAATCAGTTTTTTGAAATTTCTAATAGGCACTTTTGAGCAGTATATTGTTGTGATAACTCTTATCGGCATGATAAATTATTTATTATGGAGAAGAACACACAGGTCCACAATTATATGTCGTCATGCTGTACACAATTCTTTTCCTTCGCTTTCCCAGGGAAACATAGGGCTTCAACCTGGAGTATTCAAGTTTATGAAGCAGTGTTTAGTTTTACAGGATTTTGTTGCTAGCCTCATGCTCAACCTTTCCTCTTTACCAGCCTTATTTCTGGCTTAACAGGGTAAAGGAGTTCGTCAGCCGGAATCGAACCTCGGACCATGTGCATGATCGGCAAGTATTCTAACCGCTGTGCCACCAACGAACAATAATATACACAATACAAAGAGAATATTGCATACAATTATGTGCTGTATGCTTAGAATTCCACATTATTCGAAGCATCGTTTGGACTAAAGGCATTGGCATTACTATTACACCATGACATGATGAAAATTGTAACTCATGCTTACATTCTGTATAATTCGTAGGATGAATATTGAAGAGGAGAAGAAGAAGAATAATGAGAAGGAGTGGAATAGTAATGAATTTATATGAGCCGATTACATCACTATAATATAGAGTGAATTTTTTTTTTCCTTCACGTTCCCCAGTGGAACATAGGGCTTCAAGCCAGTGGCTTGAAGTTTCTGTAGCAATGTTTTATTTTTACAGGATGGGGTTGCTAGCCTCATGCCCAACCTCTCCTCTTTACCAGCATTAGTTCTGGCCCAGCGAGGTAAAGGAGTGAATTAGCCGAACTAAATAAGTAGTGATGACATATTGTAATTAATGCACTTTGAAAGGAAATGGTCTTTTTTTCGGATGAATATAAAAATGGTCACTGCGCAGAAATTGTCTTTGCGCAATTCTTTTGGAACACACAGGATCGATGTGTACAGATAAAAATGCTTATCTTATAATGTCGTGACATTATGCTGCAAGCTTAGACAAGACACAAACCAACACACTTTGTAGCATTATTTTGGTACATCTCGACACCGATAAACACATAACTGATATTCACAAATCATTTTAATAAATTTATCACCTTACTCCTGCTATCTATCGCTTATTTTGCTGTACGAGTTCATCGGTATAAGAATAGAACTTGGACTTTGTGGTAGAGTATAATTCCATCACAGACTGAATTTATGTGATAAAGGCACAGCGCTACACAGTATTATACACTGGTGACCATGTTTCGAGTACAATTTATTGCTCATAAACAAATGAAGGCACTCAGAGAACTTCCCACTTTTGTTTACATAAATGAATAAATTGGTTAGACATATGAATGAATAATCTTGTTGCATTCACACTTCCAACTATACTCAGTCTTCCTATCATCTATTTATCCCACATCCATTATAATTATTTCCTTTAGTTCCTAGAAGAATGGAGAGCTTCAGCCGCAAGTCACCATTACGTTCGGTTTTCTGTCAACGATTTCACCTGGCTCCACGTCTCCCCACAAGCTTTCTGATCCTCTTCACATGGCCCTCTTCATGTCACTGTCGCACTAACGACCAGCTCGCCACTTCCTGTCCGGGTTCCACTCGGTATCCTGTCGTCAGATATCACTTGATGTTTTTCTTGGAGTGTGGCCAGTCCACCTCCATTTCTTCCTGCATTTTTGGTGCACAATTGGTTTCTTCTGGGTTGTTTTGCTACCAGAGATCCATGTCGCTCATCCTTTCTGACCACCTGATTTTGAATGTTGAGCGAAGACGGCTGTCGATGAATGTCTGTAGTTCGTTTGAGGCGCCCTTAGTGATGCGACTCCAAGTCTATGGTCCGTAATGTAAGTAGCACTGGCTTCATACTGGAGTTGAAAATCCGGATCTTATTTCTCGATATAAGTATAAAACTTGGGCACTGTGGTAGAGTATAATTCCATTATAGATAAGATTTTATTTTGATAAATCGCACAGTGTTTACAGTAATGTTTACTGATGACGTTTCGAGCACAATTTATTGCTCATAATCATATCAAGGTAATCACACGACTTCCTAAATTCATTTATATAGTTCCATTGTTTTTTTCTTGATTTTCACTTGATTTGATTGGTAATAGTATTTTCCATATTTCAGGTATGAGTGACGAGTCATTCCTATTGCATGTGTTGGGTGTAGACTCGATGAACAAGGATTCAGTAATCAACCTCTCTCTCCACCTACCTAGATTACTTTTTAGAATTTTAACCCTCTCCCACCCTATTGTGTGGTTGTGTGTTAACGCATGCATTGCGATTGCTGAGCTTTTTTCTAAATTATTTATCTTCTCGGGGTCAACCATTCTTACCTTAGCTAAATTTTTATGCTCTGACAATCTGACTACCCCTGACCTACTAGTTTGACCTATGTAGTTGACCTCACAGTCATTGCATGGTATTTTGTAAATAATATTATTTTGTCTAATTGGGTCAACTGGGTCCTTTAACCTACAGAGCCTGTCCCTGAGTGAGTTTGTAGGTTTAAATGCCACCCTAATTCCTATTTTATTCAGAATCCTACGTAGTGTCTCCGATGTCCCCTCTTTATATGGTATAACTGTGGATGACTTATATTCTTTCTTATTTATGTTATTATTACTAGTTTCACAATTATTTTTATTTTGTTTTTGGCCTTTAATGATCTTCCTAATGAATTTTATAGGATAGTTATTCAACACCAACGCTTCTTCTATCTGTTTTAATTCATCATTTAGATCTTTTTTTGTGCTACTTAGTGCCACTGCTCGGTTTGTTAAACATTTAACTAAGCCTGCCTTAACAGTTAACGGATGAGACGAATTAAAGTCTAAATATCTATTAGAATGCGTTGGTTTTCTATAAACACTAGTGTGTAGTTTGCCTTCTTCTATTCTTTTTATCTTACAATCTAACATAGCTAATTCTCCTTGTTCATTTTCTGATTCAAATGTGAATTTTATTCCCTCAACTTGTGAGTTTATATGTGTCAAGAAGCTAGAGATGTGTTCTGTTTTTAACACTGTGAAAGTGTCATCCACATATCTCCACCATATTTTCGGAGTAGGGTTAAATGTATTGAGGGCACTATTTTCCCAGCTGTCCATAAATATGTCTGCTACGATAGGAGATATTGGTGATCCCATTGCTACACCTTCTGTTTGTCTATATATTTTGCCTTGGAACTTAAAGATAGTAGATGTGAGGCATAACTGAATCCCTAAAATAATTTCTTCAATGGACAGCTTTGTCCTATGACTGAGTTCCGGATCCGCAGTTAATTCTTTTTTAACTGCTTCTAAGGCCATATTAACTGGTATATTAGTATAAAGACTAGTTATATCAAAACTAACCATTTTTTCATCATTTTCTAGTTGAATGTCATTTAGCTTACTTTTCATCTCATATGAATTAGTTAGTCTAGAGTTTGAGCGATTTCTAATGGGACAAAGTATTAGAGCTAAGTGTTTTGATAATTCATAAGTGGGGGTATTTCTAAAATCTACTATTGGTCTTATGGGGTAACCTGGTTTATGTATTTTAATAGAACCATATATTCTACTTTAATGCCTAAAACTAATAATACTAGTAGAATATATGGTACTATTAAAATACATAAACCAGGTTACCCCATAAGACCAATAGTAGATTTTAGAAATACCCCCACTTATGAATTATCAAAACACTTAGCTCTAATACTTTGTCCCATTAGAAATCGCTCAAACTCTAGACTAACTAATTCATATGAGATGAAAAGTAAGCTAAATGACATTCAACTAGAAAATGATGAAAAAATGGTTAGTTTTGATATAACTAGTCTTTATACTAATATACCAGTTAATATGGCCTTAGAAGCAGTTAAAAAAGAATTAACTGCGGATCCGGAACTCAGTCATAGGACAAAGCTGTCCATTGAAGAAATTATTTTAGGGATTCAGTTATGCCTCACATCTACTATCTTTAAGTTCCAAGGCAAAATATATAGACAAACAGAAGGTGTAGCAATGGGATCACCAATATCCCCTATCGTAGCAGACATATTTATGGACAGCTGGGAAAATAGTGCCCTCAATACATTTAACCCTACTCCGAAAATATGGTGGAGATATGTGGATGACACTTTCACAGTGTTAAAAACAGAACACATCTCTAGCTTCTTGACACATATAAACTCACAAGTTGAGGGAATAAAATTCACATTTGAATCAGAAAATGAACAAGGAGAATTAGCTATGTTAGATTGTAAGATAAAAAGAATAGAAGAAGGCAAACTACACACTAGTGTTTATAGAAAACCAACGCATTCTAATAGATATTTAGACTTTAATTCGTCTCATCCGTTAACTGTTAAGGCAGGCTTAGTTAAATGTTTAACAAACCGAGCAGTGGCACTAAGTAGCACAAAAAAAGATCTAAATGATGAATTAAAACAGATAGAAGAAGCGTTGGTGTTGAATAACTATCCTATAAAATTCATTAGGAAGATCATTAAAGGCCAAAAACAAAATAAAAATAATTGTGAAACTAGTAATAATAACATAAATAAGAAAGAATATAAGTCATCCACAGTTATACCATATAAAGAGGGGACATCGGAGACACTACGTAGGATTCTGAATAAAATAGGAATTAGGGTGGCATTTAAACCTACAAACTCACTCAGGGACAAGCTCTGTAGGTTAAAGGACCCAGTTGACCCAATTAGACAAAATAATATTATTTACAAAATACCATGCAATGACTGTGAGGTCAACTACATAGGTCAAACTAGTAGGTCAGGGGTAGTCAGATTGTCAGAGCATAAAAATTTAGCTAAGGTAAGAATGGTTGACCCCGAGAAGATAAATAATTTAGAAAAAAGCTCAGCAATCGCAATGCATGCGTTAACACACAACCACACAATAGGGTGGGAGAGGGTTAAAATTCTAAAAAGTAATCTAGGTAGGTGGAGAGAGAGGTTGATTACTGAATCCTTGTTCATCGAGTCTACACCCAACACATGCAATAGGAATGACTCGTCACTCATACCTGAAATATGGAAAATACTATTACCAATCAAATCAAGTGAAAATCAAGAAAAAAACAATGGAACTATATAAATGAATTTAGGAAGTCGTGTGATTACCTTGATATGATTATGAGCAATAAATTGTGCTCGAAACGTCATCAGTAAACATTACTGTAAACACTGTGCGATTTATCAAAATAAAATGTTATCTATAATGGACTTATTTCTCGATGTTGGTGTTGTTGACCTCCACACAGACTTGAGAGACACGAAAGCTAGCCTTGTTTTCCCGATCCTCGCCTTGATACCCTCATCGATTCCGTCCGCCTGTGGTTGAGACGACGTTTTCCGGGTAGGTAGGTAAAAAGGGTTGTTTCTTTCAGGTCCCTCCTATTTATGCTGATTGTTGTTGCTGTTTCTGTTGGCCAGGAATCTTCATCACCTCTGTTTCATCTATGTTCACCTGAAGTCCTATCTTTGATGCTTCTTCTGCCAACTTGTTGCTTTTCACCTACATATCTTCCAGTTTGTGGGAAATCACTGATTAATGATTTATTATTATTATTGCCTAAGGTTCTGAATGAAAATCTTGGCTTCAACAGATCCTTACCATTGCATCCTGTTTTCTTCAGTCCTCTTTAGTTCGCTTCACAAATTCCCACAAGCTCTCATCACTTCTTCACATGATCGCCTCCACGTTGCCCTCGGACTCACGCTCAACTTGTCTTTTCACGTTCGGGTTTCGATTGAGACTGCCCTGGTAAGCGTTTTCTCTCAACGATATCCTCAGTATGTGTTTGATTCATCTTTGCTTCCTTCGGCAGGTTAGTTTGGCGATCGTTACTTGGTTACCTCGTCTCTAGATTTCCTTGTTGTCATTCCTTTGTGGTCATTTGATATTCACTATCGGGTTAGCGAAGGAAGCTGTTCATGAAATTCTGAAGCAACTTGATGGAAATGCTTTTGGTGATACGCCAAGTACATAGAAGCACCAGTTGACTTGACAATATGGTTGGAAATACTCATTCTTATAAATTCGTGTATGGATTTTAATATAACGTTGTGTGTTTATCGGTAAATTTCAAGGTTTTGTACGCTCAGATGTATGAAGGAATAATGGAAGGTCTACGTGTACACCACAACAATCAAATCGAATGGAATTCTGTGACAGTTTGATTAAATTCCAAACTGATAATTTATGCAAATAAAGGGAAATGTGGATTTTTACGTGTTAACGAATCTGTGACTAGAGAAAAGAGTGAAAAATACACATGTGATATGACCTAAATAAACATAAGTCAGTGAAGAATATCCCTTTCTTAACTTCTTTCCAAAGTCGTACAGTTGTAAAAGGTTATAGAAATTTTGATTTGATTTTGTTCTCTTAGCTGGATGTTAAGGAACTGAGCTACTGGTTCTTTTATTTTCTTCTCTGGACAACTATACTAGAATATTACTTTGTCCGATTATGTGTTTCTCCACCATCTACGTCTTTTGTCTTCGTTTCATACCTTCTATGTTGTTTCACAATGATCCTTATTTATTGTCAGTAGCATAAGTCTTACTAATGCTACTACTACTTTAGTAAGGTTTTTGCATAATATCAATTTTCCCTAATTAGAAGTATACAGTTTAACACGTGACTGATTGTACGTTGTCACTCAAAAAATTGGTGCTTTCAGTCAATTTCTAAGTTTTATTGTGTTAATTACTCCTATTCAGAACATGACTAATTCTGCGTCAGTGTCAGTTAAGCCTTGCTAGTCGTATGATTAAAATTCAACCTTTTTATTCGCTTTATTGTGCACGGCATTTTTTGTAAGACTAATACTGCTTTCTTCGATAGCGAAACCAAACGCCTATACATACACACACATATACGCAAAACCACAGATATAAGAACGGATAAACGTGTCACATAAATGCTACTATTTTGAGTGAGGTATTAATCTTTTTTCTTTAAATGATATTAGACACTTTGCCGAAATGAATTATTTATTGTATCCAGACTGCGATTCGCAATTCGATATGCAGTTAACACACATCCCACATAACTCGTGGATGAGACAAAGTATCTCTATGGCTTTTAAGGGATCTCTAACTGATGTTAGTTCGTGAGGAAATGTTCACTGAGATTCCCTTTCTATATTCTGTGATGCTTCATTCAGCTGATCCAATGAAATACCATGAGTTATTTGTCTATTCGATTTTATATAGATGGTGTATGAAGGATATGTTTTGTTCACATGCTTCTGGAGTTAAGTAAAGTGCTGATGGCATAGAAACAATTATTATTGTTAAGACACTGATAAATGTGAGTTCTGTATCCATAGAAATTTACACACAGATTGCACAGTCACCATAATGGGCGAGATTTATTTACGTTAAATGAATTAGGTAAACGATATTCATATCTTAAAAGTAGTTCCATCTCAATAGTATTATGCTAGAGCAATATACATTAGACAATTTAACGGTTGTTGAGGTCCTATAGTTTCTCAAGAAGGAATGAAACATTTTTAATAGGAGATCATAGTGTTAAAAAAAACTATTAATCTGAGCCCTATGGATGGCTGACGCTTACAGATCTTGATGTGGTTGTGTTGTTTGAGCTGGATAGTTAATTTACTAAGCTTTTATCGCCCTACTAGGCAACATCTTCAGCACATACTTCAATTTGTTGAAGTGAGCTTTTAGATTTCTCCATGAGTTTATTAATCATCTCTCTTGGTGACCTTGGACGTGATTGATCGTTTTTGTGTGTTTTCACACCTTCTAGGTTACTTTTATTGGGACTGATTGTTTTATAAGAATAAAACTTGTGCACTGTGGTAGAGTATAATTCCATTATGGGTAAACTTTTGTTTTGATACCCATAATGGAACTAATTGTTTCTTTGACTTGAACTTTGATCGTTTGTGTGTGAGGTTTCCTTCTTAACGGTTGGTAAATTTTGTCTGTCTCGATGGGTCTATTGATTGATGATTCACTGGAATACCAAGCTTCTAAAATTTCTCTAGCATTCTTGGGGTTTCCTCTGTGGATTTCCTGAAAGTCATGTTGCGACTATGAAACATGATTCCGGTGAATGGATAACACTTAGCTTCTCAGTATAATATTCCAATAGTTTTGTTTTTATTTTATAGGATATCAAAACCATTCCACATACGCCTATAGACATTTAAGTATGGTTAATTTGAACATTAATGTTTCGGACAGATAAAACTTACCTATTTCAAGTCTGGACTTCTTATAACTCCAGCCCTCTTGATTGTAAGATGGGGAGAATTGGTGTTTTAGTAGTCTCTATTATTTAGTTTTCTACGTGAGCATAAAAACTGACTAGGAGCATCCTCCTAGCAAATCTATCAGACAAACAAATGTGCCTGATTAATTAATACTATCAGTGATACTGCTTCCAGCAGTTGAATTAGAGATTAGTATTTTCTTCTGTGATAAATTTGAAAATTTTTTCATAAATGTAAATTTAAATCAATCATGGGTCTCCTCTGGATAACTGTCTATTCGCCTTTACTGAAGCAGTGTGTGGTCAGTGAATATATTCAGGATAAATCTGGTCTAGGTGAATTCCTTGAAATGTTTGAGCTGACTAACCCCATTTGAGTAAAATTCTAGGTTGGTTCAACAGTCTGACATTTTAAGTTTTTAGCTTTCACTAAGGATTACCGCATGATTAAATAATGACGATGTTTTGTTCTGCTGTTCGTTGATCTTCGAATAAGTTATTTAGTTATAAAAGCTGCTGAACCGTAATGGTCGTTTAATCTGTTCAGAGGGACCTGACTGGGGAAAACAGAAATTGTATCTCACACTTTATGCGCATTATGGTACCTATCAGGAGTCATTTTTAATGAATGTCGAATATGAAGCACTTCCGACAAACAGTCACCAGCTGCACCTATGTCAGCGCCTCCAGTGAAGCCTAAAGAAAAAACTACAAGTGAAGATAAAGAAGCCGCTGATGTGTCTGGAAAAGATACTATTTATGTGCTAAGACAAGAAAGTACTGATGTACCAAAAGAAGATATTATCGATGCATATGCAGAAGAACCGTTTGTTTGACCTGGGTAAGATTTTTGTGTATACATAATTGTGTTTTAGAGCATTTTAATATACGTCGACTGTTATTCGTAATGAAACATAGGTTGTTTGAATTTGTTTTTATGGAAATTTTTGAATATTATGATTTATTCATGTAATTGCGTGTATTATGGAAATTTAGATATTTTCATCTATGTGACATGTATTTTTTTTAATGAGCGTTGAATGACGTTTCAATCCCACAAACTTCACTGTTTAACCTAATAACACACTTAATGAGGAAATGCTTTTCCTGTGATGGCGTCCTCATAAATAACTGTATGATAGCAGTGACAGCAGTTTTACTACAAAGCATAATTTATTAGCGTGGTGATGTTGGTTCTGTTAGCAATCATCATTCAACATCAACATGTCACATGTATGATAATGCATTCACTTCATCCACAAAAACTTAATTCCTCTTTATTCACGTAGCCTATCTATCCGTGTGTGTTTATACATATTGAGGTTGATTCGAAGGGAGTTATGGATGAGTGATACTGTTGAAAGTTAATACACAATCATATCTATTTTTATGTGTTTGCCTGTTGCAGAAATGTTGCACATGCTTGTCTATCTAGCGACCGTGTATTTTACTCAAGTGAGAAACTATCGTTCCTAGGAGTTTGAGAGCACGCAGATTTCTAGGTCTTGAACGTCTTGACATCTCATACTTTCAGACTACTTTTGGCATCCTCACTCATGCCACGTACCTGTAGGTCAATCGATACTTCAAAGCCAGATAAGTGAGGGTAGCGACTTCTTTCAAATTTATTCGAGCGACAGTGGTTGTTGCTTTCCACTGTTGTCGTTGTTGTTGGTGGTGGTGATTTTTTGGTTATCTTTACTATCTCCACCTCCCCTGTGTTCACTTGAAGCACTGACTTTTCCACATGCGCCTACTACGAACTCAGGAAAGCTGTTGGGTCACACCTAATACAGACAATTCTCTACTGACTCGGTAATCAAACCTTCAGTTATATCTCTTCTCATTTCGTCTATTATAACACATTTAAGACGGACACATTATTACAATTACAGATGCTATTGAACTGTAGTCTATTGACACTGATTGATTGACTTAATAGTGTTGTTAATAAACCTTATTCTTTCATTATTGTGGATGTATAACTGTAAAACCTGATGAAGAAGTTTTCGAAGAGCATTTTCTTTGTTCAGTAATCAGTCGTTTGAAATTTCTAACGGGCATTTTCGGTCATTAATTTGTTTTGATGACTGTTATTGAGATGACAAATTATTTATCCTAGTGAAAAATATAAATTATTGTAACTATTCTTCCCCCTACTATTCACAATACAAAGGAAATATCGCATGCGGTCACAGTAATTGAAGCATCAGTTGGATTAAAGGCATTGGTATTATCATTACATCATGACGTGATGAAAATCGTAACTCGTGCTCACCCACTGAATAGGTTTTAGGATGAATAATGAAGATAAGAAGAAGAAGAAGAGTGGGAATGAATGAACTGGATAATAAATATTTTGTCACATAACTTCGTTTCTACAAAAAAACACATGAGTACAGCGGTTAGGACGCTCACCGACTATGCACATGATCTGGGATTCGATCCCCAGATAACGCACATCTGGTATCAATGGTCAGCTGGCTAAATGTGGACTATCAATATCAAATGCTGAAAATTTCTTATTTGTTCCAAGCACTGTGTGAAGTCAAGCTATAATAAAATAAAATAAATATAAAATAAATACGATATCTAATAACTGATTACGACGTATATTAAACTGCCCTAAAAGAAAGTTGCATATATTTAAAATTTTCTCCAAAGTTGAATAAACAGTTTGTGGTGATTGACAATTTCTATCTTTGTATTGTTTAAATACTTACTGTTGACTGTTGATATGTTTCTTATATGAATTGCATTCTAATTCCGCTAAATACAAATTACTGATTGCTGCCCTCTCTGGGTTTTGATTAGATTCCTATAATTCCGTCATCCCGGTATATTAATACTTCAATTACAATAAATTACTACACAGTTCTTCTGCATACTCACTAATACTTTCTTCTTCAGAGACATCAATAGTTCCTTGTCCAGATTAACCTATCGTTTATTTCACTACCTTATTGTTCAAAGACAAGGATATACGGACTATCGTAAGTCACGTCTGCATCGTCAATAAACTTCACTTGAAAATGATAACATTGTTGGTATAATCACGTTATCAATAATGATCTCTAGTTGATCTGGATTTGTATGACTAATTATTCTGTCATTGTATTTATGACTTTCTGATTCCTTCTTTGCAAATTTTGATGAAATGAAGTCTTGTAGAGAACAATCTAACATCTATATGACAAACTCTTATTCAGGATTCACATACAACACTTTTGCATGATTACCAGTGGTAATTCTAAGTACACAGGCATTTTCCTTTCTGTTCTTCAAGCTAGCACTTTTAATTGGGCTGTTGCCTGCAATAATGTATTCAAATTATTGATATAAGAATAGAACATGAGCACAGTGCATTCAGATTGTATGTGCCCGTATTCATTGGGTCGCATCTATCGGGTAAACGACTAGAAGTGACCAAATATAAAGTGTTTTACTCCTTAAATATGTCATTGAATGGGTTATTTTTACCTTCATGAATTTATTAAAAGCTGGTTGATATTGGTCCCAGGTATGAAAGCAACAATAATACATAACACGCTGGAATACATGACCAGTATCATGCAACGCAAATTCCACATTGGCTGAAGTTGACGCTGCAGGTGAACTCTGAGGCATCGTCTAATGGACAGATTTAAAATTGATGTTATTATTACATGTACTATAACGAACTATGAGATGAAAACCTTCAATGAATACAATGCAACAAATTCAACGAAATCAACAAGACGACTTATTTGCGTGTTTATACACCCCTTCCACGGGATATGAAGTTTCACTGACCACATCATACTGCTACAGAGACACGATGGCGTGACTAACTCATTATTCTTCTTTCTCACTAAAAATAAACGACGTGTTGATATGGTCTCATGGTAAACGTAATTAACAAGTCTGTTAAGCTACACCCAACTCACAGCTTTCACTACCCTTAAAATGTGACGAAATCTTTCTTGAGTAGCCTGGGAAAGATTAAGGGAGAGCAATAAGGAAGAATTAATACAGAATAGGATTCAGGACAGGGACTGAATGATAAAAGATTGTGTTAACCCTCTCACATAGGAGGTTTGACAAAAGACATAATCCTTGGTATTTAACATTTGATTTAATTTCAGCTAGTTCATGTAAGTTAAGAGTCTTGGAAAGTAAAATTAACAGACAAAAACTACTGAATAATATCAGATGAAAATCTTTCCAATTTGGAGACGTCTGATCGAACTGTTAAACAATGGACACACTGAAATTCACTTCGTCTTACTGAGTCAGATAATTCAACTAGAAACTAAACAGAAGAAAAATAAAAAGCAGCCTATTAAGGCCCACTGATTAAAGTAAATAAAACGGTTGAATACCTTCCTTTCCTTGATGTGTACTCTTTCCTATCTGAATCATAATAATGCAACCTACTTTATTGTATCACACACAGCTAGCATGTTTAACATAACAGGACTAGGTACAGAGTCCAAGACAGGTATGTAATCTAGAAAAGCTTACCAGATATATTTAGCACTTTCATAGAAACTGAAGAAAATATTATGGCGAAAGAAAACAGATTCATCTAAATGATATCTATCTGGTTATTAAGCGCATGGTATTGTGTTACGTAAATTATAGTCAGATATATCATGCCTCATTTTACACACTGAGATCGTTGCCCGATAGGTTGGACACTAGTCAGTAACTAGTGTAATGTGTCTAATCGTTTGTCTGGTGCAGACATTCATCTCTTTTGATGCTTAGCGTTTCGCACGTTTGTAACATAAAACATGAATATCTTCCCAAAACTCACCACGTCCATATGATGCTTGTTTCTCATTCATAGTGAGTGGAATACACATGTTTCATTACCTTCCTTTTTCTTATTCCTCCTATGCATTTTTCTCAGCTTTATGTGGATTGCAATATTTGTCTGTGGAATGTAGTCAGTGATGTGTTGTCATTATTTGTGTTGAGCGATACAGAAGACATTCATAAAGCAGTCTTACCTAATGGATTATCCTTATCTGATAACCCACTGCTGTCAACAGGAATAGACCATTATTTAGAGATGTGACAAATTACTGCACCTGAACTAATGAGTGGTGTAATCGACTCGAGTGACTACTGTCCTCGTACAAGTACAAAATAAGTGGTGTGTTTACCACAGTGTGAAATGTTTCCTAGAGTATTGTTTGGTTGAATCAGTCCCTCTGACAAAGTTGAATGTGCGCTTCAATTTCAAAATGACGTCTTTTGTAGCACAGAGTAGTTACAGTTATTCGGATATACTGATTATTTATGAAATGCTTTTCTGTGATACAATAGCAGGTGCCAAAGAACGCGCATCCACATTTACCAACTTCAGCTTTTATCTACAGGTCAGTCATTCTTAGCACGACAAACTAACATTATGCAAACAAGCAACAGAAATATTGAGAACGAGTCATTCAATACAAACTGAGCCTCGAAGTGGAGGATGAAGCACTTGTCCATTGGATTGAATGCTCTTAAAAATTGATCTCTGCAACTGATGTAAAGCGATTAAGAGAATAATTTAGGTAGGTTAATTATTTCCTTATTATTTTTACAGTCACTCTGTGAAGACCAATTGAGTTGACAGCCTGAGTGAGTCAATGTATTAGTTAAACGAGCAAGTTAATGTTGCCTCAAGGTGTGAAGATAGACTCGCCAGGATTGTGAATGATCACTCTAGACTGTTCCAAGAGATACTTCAAAGTGTCACTTCCAGATGCGTAGAATAACTCTGATGATATGTTCCGACTAATTGTGTTGATCCCATAGAGTTTATCATTCTGAAGATATCGTCGCAGAGTTGAAGTGCCATCTTTTATGATTCTGCATGATGTGAGACTAAAATCTACTCTCCATTACTCACCATAAATTGGACGCTTACTAAAGTGTGTGATTATTTGTGGGACTCTGCTTATATGTTGCAGGAAACGTAGTACCTGTGAGAATAGTGGCTGAGAAGTATTTATCACATGTCAAATTTTTGCTTGGTCATTTCGTCGAGTTTACCTTCCAAGATGTGCACGATGGTGCTGTGGATTTTGTGCGTTGACTTGATGAGTTCGTTAACTCGAAGCCATGTAAGCGAACAGTGGTACGCATTTTTAACCAAGTGTTGAACTAGATATTTGACGAGTAAGTCCACGAGAGGTGAACCTAGGGTCTCCATATGGTCGTGTGGTTGAGTTGATTGATTTGTGTTTATCAGATCGAGTGAGGAATACTTTCGTATGCTTCGGACCTGCGGTAAAAAGAAAAAAAGTCAAGCATTATTCACTAATTTGAGGTGAACCACTGTATTTTACGTCATATTAATTTTGACTCGACTTTACAAATTCAAGTGCTTGCTTTGGGCGCATGTACTTGTCAGTGGGGAGTTTATTTGTAGGGTTAAACCCTCCTGAAAATTTATTTTATTCCCTCACCTCAGGGTGAGATATTTTGCATTTGGTGGTGTCGGTCCAGGTGATTTACCATTGAGGTATATTACAACCAGGAAATCGCATTTAACTACTAATGATGGTAAAATTCTTTTGTGTAGATGATAATGCCTCTATTATCATCACGTCAGATGCAGTTTAAATCAAATTCGTATAATTATTGCTATAAATAATTTAAGGTATGATTAAGTTTTGTTCTCAAGAACAGCCTCCTTATCGCATCTATAATGATATATGCAATGTTTACGCTTGCTCACTTATCGAAGTTAAAGAGTAATTTTTTGTGCAGACTTTAAATAAGTGGTGGATTCACTCATCAATGTATTTTCACTCATTTACATGAGTTAACATTCACAGAGAGAATGAGTGATTCCCTTACGACTGTGGCTACTACATACATAGACTACAGGTACAGATATCCCAAGACAGTTACTGGGAAAAGGTAAAGCGATGAAGCAATACACGCTGTCCTTAAAGCAAAATCATCCACCGCATTACTCACTAGAGCTACTTTCCATCAAGATGACATTCTGCAGCATTTATAACCTCTTTCTTGTCATATGACACACCCAATTCTGACAATACTGATTCCCTTAAGCATGCTGATGACGTGATTGTTGTCGTACCTCCTCCCTCCCGACTGGACTCTGTCGAAATGTATGGCCTTCTCTCAGAATTTAGCTAGTGATCTTTGACAAGTGATATCGCTTTGAGTAAATCCATGTGTCACAATATTAATTTCACTTTCAGATGTAAACGAAACTCACATGAACTAGTGGTTTCCTGTATTTATTGTGACGTAGAGTATGGTACAGTAGAAATAAAACCTGATATTACGCACTTTCGGTTAAGCGCTTCCTATAATTTGTCATGATCATCCGATGTCCTGATGATTTCTGGGAGAATATTTCTTGTTCGCCTCACACTCGAAAGGTCCCCGTTTCGTGCATCGGTGGCTAAGTGATTACGACTCCCGCAGACCATGCGTATGGTCCGAAGTTCGATCCCCTGCCAACGCACACCTGATATCTATGGTCGGCCTACAAAATTTGGGCTACCGATATCACATGCTGAAAATTCCATATTTGTACCAAAAATACAGTGTGGAATCAAGCTGTAATCAAAAAATGTGAGGAAGTTGGAACACTCTGCTATAACTCAGCCCATACTTTCACAAGGCGTCGATTCTTGTAGACTGTTCTGTTCCCTGTATATCCCCTTTCTACTCTTTCTTGATCTGCCTAAAAACCACTGTTACATTGAGAACAGCACAAGGTGTCAGTAGTCTTATTGGAGTACTTCTAAGCCAATTTGTTGATATCATCGTCGGCAGGCAGTTGTACTCATGTAAGAAATTGAAACAGTCACTTTGTCTTACTCTGAACTCCATCTTTATTCATACCATTTCGCTTGCACCTACTGCAGGAGAACAAAAGGCGGATAGAAAGACTATACGCTCACATGACTAAATATATAAACTCATTGACACTTTAGTTGACATACGTAACATACAGAACAGGTCTGGCCACCATTGCTGGCCTGGCGTTCTGTAGAGCCTATAAATTCATGAATCCTCTACGATTATTCTCCATAATTTGTCTGAAATTCAGAGTAGTGTAATGTTGATACACAATATCACAATTACACATGTTATTGAACTGTAGTCTATTGACATTGATTGATTCATTGACTTGATGTTATTAAACCACTAGTGTTGTTAATGACCCTCATTCTTTTATTATTGTGGATACAGAACTGTAAAACCTGATGAAGAATTTTTCGGAGGGCATATTTTTTGTTCAGAAATCAGTTTTTTGAAATTTCTAATAGGCACTTTTGAGCAGTTTACTGTTGCAATAACTCTTATCGACATGATAAATTATTTATTATGGGGAAGAACACACAAGTCTACAGTTATGTTTCGTCATAATATACACAATGTAAAAGGAATATTTCATACAGTGTTGTGGTGCACGCTGAGAATTCCACAATATTCGAAGGATAACTTGGATTAAAGGCATTGGTATTACCATTACACCATGACCTGATGAAAATTGTAATTCGTGCTTACATTCTGTATAATTCGTAGGATGAATAACGAGGAGGTGAAGAAGACGAAGAAGCAGAAGGAGAATGAATGGATGAATAATCAAGTTATGAAAGTAGGCGACATGACTGAATTAGCCAAATAAATGAGGTAGAGGTGATAGCTTGAAATTAGTGCATGGTCATTTTTTTGATAAATATGGAAAATGGTCATGATGTGGATAATGACTAAAAGAATTTCTTGTTACTTTGTTTCATTTCTACACAAAAGCTTATCTTGAAAATTTCGAAAAGAATATATATATATATTCTATCTAATGATTGATTACGACGTATATTAAACTGATCTAAAAGAAAATTGCATATATTGAGATTTTCTTGAAGGCATTCTGGATACCTGCAGTATGTACAAAAACAATTTGGAAAAATGATGCTGTTTTTAGTGGTAGCAAAAGCAAACAGAGTTACAGAATCAACAAGAATTGGTGAAACAACTGAAAGTACTATTCATCTAGCACCTCAAATGTGGTATTTTCCTCCATTCAGTGGAATTGGTCAAGTTGAATCAAACTGCAAATACTGAAACACGTTTCACTAATAATAATGGGAAAATTATCGATTTCAATCAATATTTTAGCGACTGAATACTATGACTGACTTTCCGCAATAAGATCGACTAAACCGGAACTTTGCACCCAAAACGAACACGTCTAAGAACTGTTCCTACCGTGGCCAAACTTGGATTGAAGAGTGTTCCTTCCCCTTAACCCTTTTGGTTTTTTTTTTACTTTGCTTATTATTACAGATATTATTATTACAGTTATTATTATTCGTCATAATTTATGCCCTTTATGCAAACATTCTCTCAATACTATCGAATTTTCATTTATACGGACTTATTATTAGTGATATTATATGTTTTCTCAATATATGCCTCCAACTGTTTCATTTCACATATTCGTTATCTCATTATGAACCTCTCATTGCAGTCTTGCTACCTCCTGTTTAACACAGACCATTTTGTACTAGCCACTCACCTGACACCTTCTATAACCTTGAACTGATTTGTCAATTTTCCTACCCCACACTCTACAAATCTATAGTGATTAATCACCACCATTGTCTCCCATTTCACCGAAATATTTTGTAATCGATTTCAGCCTAGCACGTTTGTCACACAAACACGACTATTTATTTTAACACCCCATAACTAATCTGTTATTCTAAGTTAGAAATCTATCCGCCGCATAACTGGCCTTTATTGTAACGACCACAAATATTATATTGTATAATTGTGAGAATCTGCAGAGAAATTATTGAAAAGAATATTCGTCGTTCATATTAACTTTTACTTTCCACAAACATTCGCTTCTCCACTGTGTACGATCTGTATGGATTAAATTTGGTCATGAGACTGGACAGTGGTGGTAGTCTTTTACAGTTCTGTTCAGAAGAGTAGCAATATGAAACAAGATGAGAGCCATGTGCTCACATGGTGGCCGTAGTCAAGCAGTTGATAATACCTTGAAACCCTTTGTTTTGACTATTCAGCATTATTTTTCAAGTTACTATGGTAAACTTCGGCCTGTAAAACCCATTCGAAAACGTCGGTGTAGCAAAAACAAGCAAAGTTATAAAATCAACGAGAATCGATGAGCAAATATCACTTACATAGCAACCAGAAATAGTACCAAGAACAGGTGAATCAGAGAGCTGACTCTGAGTTCAATGCACTACCATTAATACAATTAGTTTGTTCCCCTTACAAACTTCATTTTGATTTACGAAGAGAATTTCGACTAGGTAGATTTTCCTTAACATTAGGAAGTTTTTCATGTACAACTCTTGCGGACAAATTTTCTTTGAGTGGTTGACTCAACGTTTTCTGCGACATACTCAGTGATACATAGCGATGACAAGAATTGTTAGCTGCCCTTCTTTCTCATTTTAATGGCAACGTATGATCACTTGACTGAATCATGTTTTGAGTCTGATCAACACTATGTAAATGTCATTTCATGTGTCACAAAGACACATGACTCAGTGTGTATGTTCTGTCTGTTGATAAAAGAGAAATAATTTAGAAAGAAGTATTAGATTCTGAAAAGATATCCAAGTCACTAAACACCAGGAGGTATCACGACCAATTTCTATTGATTTCTCATGACGAACATAATCCACAGAGAATGTTTGTGTGTGCATATGTGAGAGTTGCATTCCTCAAGCAACATGCTGCATAATATCCTGTATTCCTGAAAGTCTTCAAAATTCCATGAAGTAAATTCATTGACCAGTCAATACTTGAAGTTGTCAAAGACATCAGTGGACTACTAATCTAAATACTATCATCTAAGGTATGTGAACACTTTAACTGTTTTCTTGAGACATCTTCAATGAATGTTCTTCCCATTATCTAATTCGTTATCATCTTTACCTTCTGATACAAAATTTAGTTTAGGTAGTTTGAACTAATCATTTTCTCACTCGAAGTTGAACTAGATTTCATCTACTGCTTGACTAATATTCGGTAAGATCTCAGGAATGATTCTGTCATCCAAAAATGTAGAAACAGTGAATTTTCTACGATCGAGAATTGATCCGCCGACAACTTGATATCACGTCTCTCGAAATAATGTCTACGTTGAATGCTGGACAACCTGACAGTGAATTACTTGTAAGTGTGGAGTGGGAACTCGTCCTTCAGGTACTAGCCATTACTCATCGACTTCTCTAGACATTGCTGAAATCATGGCGGAGAAGTAAGGCATATACGTCACAGCTTACTTAGGTTAACATCACATTCCTAGTGATGAATTGACAGAGCAGAATGATGAACTGTCTAATTATCGGAATTTTCATTATCAGATGAGAAATTTAAGTGCTCCTTTACGGCATCAATCGTACAGGTTAAGAAGGCAGAACCAAAGGAAACAAATGGAAAATTTGTTTATGCTCGAACATGAAGAGTTTAACATCATGAATACTACTACGCCTACGTCTCACACAATAACATGACAGTGTTGTAGACCTCACCCACTCATGAATGAGAAATACCCGATTATAGGTACAGCTTCAGGATTATTACTGATTTGTACATAACCTCAAACATTCATATTACGGTGATTATATTGTAGTCATTAGGGTAACTACCACCACTATTAATTACTGCTTTGAAACGCTCATTGCTTCGGAAACGTTTGATCATCAGATGACTTACCATACTGTCTTTTTGTTTTACACTTTGAATTGTCTAATTATATAATGCACTTAGGAATATAACTGTCGACAGTTAATTCCAATAAAATTGCTTCTACAATCATTTGGGTAATGTATATTTATAAAACGTGGAAATCTGGAAGGCAGGAAACTTGATTTTCTATATTAATTAGTTCGATACCTGAAAGTTTAATTTACTGAGACCTAAGTCCTATTTTTGAGTTCAGCATCAGTATTTAGCTTATTCCTAGCAGATGCCACATCTGTAGTAGTCCAAATATTAATGCAGCCACGAGTCACTTTAGAACTTATCACATCTTCATTTTGCTACTTCCGAATATCTTATAGCTTCTGTTTCATTGCATATGAAATAGTAAGCATACAGTCAAGACGATCTCACATGTGAGATGATGGTGATGTTGAATATCCTGATAGGGCCATTTGTCGGAGTGCTAACCGTTAGACGAATACGGCATCCCACCTAATCAATTTCACTAGTACCGTTCGTTCTTTTGGACTTGTCAGTATTAGACATTAAGTTAATCCACATTGAATCAGCCAGAGATGACTTCACTCAGCGCACCAGACCTGCTATAGATTTATCAATCCTATTCACGACAGTGTATCTAGGTTTCTTAATCATTTCATGTACACTTGTTTGGATATGTTGGTAAACTCCTGTCTGTCTATAACTACCACTGTAATGCCCTTGCCTGATTCGGAAATCACTGAGTGGCTGTCATTCCTCAATTTTTAGAGTTGACATTTCTTGTTGTGTTGGCTGCTTTCTTGCACTCTCTTCTATTGATTCAGTGGTGGATATTATTTTCGAAGTACTATCATTTAATTATTTAATTCGTCCCCTGGATTCCTAATGGAACATAAGGCTTCACCAGGACTCCAGTATTTCCCACAAACTGTTATCGTGTCTTCACATTATCTTCTTTCCCGTCTGCATTGGACAACAAGCTCACTGCTTCGTATTCGAATTCCAGTCGATGAACAGATATGTGATGTCACTCACTAGTCTCCTTAGAGTATGTTCAATACACTTCTACTTACTCCTGCATAGTTTCGGGCAGAGGGTTGTATTGATGCGATGCTTCCCACAGTTCCTTACTGCTTCTCTGTGTTGGTCAACCATGTGATATACCGTATCAAGCGAAGGCATCTGTCGATTGAGAACTTTTTGTGACATGTTATGTCTGTCGTCATTTACAGTAACAATAATTTGTGAAAAGTAATAATACACACAAGAAACCATTAGGAAAGGGGACAAATTCACAGCATTTCTGTGGAGGTTGACTGGTAGCTCATCAGTTTCGGGAATGGTGTTTCGACCATAGTACTTCAGAAACCATATACCAGTCGTCAAACTGAAACACACACATTTGACGTGGATCACAGCATGGTTCATACACCAATCCACAACAAAATGTGGAAGCTTTAGAAATGCAAAGCATAGTTGAGGAAGAGTGTTGTTTACCAGCATTGTTCGCTTATTTAACCGTAGGTTGAGTAGGTGCAACCCAACATGGCGGCGTGTAAAATGGTATGGACGCCTAACTGCTTACCTTCATTGAGTTCAGTCAACTTAATCAGTGATCGTTAACACCCATTGACCGGTGATCACAAATAAGTAGGGTGACAACTTGAGATAATTTATTATCGCTACATACTATTGGCTTGTATTTCTCGTTTATCTTCGGCTCTCGCCGCTCATCCATCATTCGCTGAAAAACATCAGTTAGAAGGCATTTTGTCCATTTTCAATTTAAGTTTTCAAAGTTCATGGAATTTTTTATTCTCATTGTTGACACCCACTTTTCATGTTAAGTAGTACCTATTATTTGGTAGTTCAAACTGTCCTGTGAAGTGTTTTTTCATGTATTTAGTACAACGTCATATTATGCCGATTCTTCAGTCTACTACTGAACTTTGTCAACATTTAATCTTCCTAAGAACTGCTGAGTATTGCTAATATCTCTTTATGACAAGATGTCTTGCATATTTCAGAGTACTGAAACCAAGCTCATGTGACACGCAGGGAAATTCCGTCCAAACTTTGAAATAAAACACTTATTTTAACACACAACAAATTTACGTGTGGCGAATTTTCTTGAAAAAGCAGTTGACTTCTAATTTTGGTAGATCTTAAGTCTACCATAAAATTTGTTGGCAAATGCAGATTGGATACCATAAATAACTCATCTGAAAAAAGTGTTTTTAATGTCATTTACATAGTGTCTCATCTCACCAAAATATAGTTGCATTTTCGTGATAAAATTCTTTCTCTACACTAACATAAATGTCATGCCTTTGTGACTGAATATGAATACGTGTGTGGTTGTGTGTAGATGTGTCGATGTGCTTAGGTGCAGATGTCTGATTTCATCAATGAGGGAAACAATATGCACCTGACGAAAAGCATACTGCACAATCAATCAAATTTTATTCATACTATTCGGAATGCTAATTGATATAGTCTCAAAACTTCTGATATAAATCTAAGTATTAACAGAAACAATTTTCTAAATCAACTGAAATATGCAGGGTGACAAAGTGTAAGCACTTCTGAAACTGTATGCGTTTAATTATTAATCATATGACATTTCACAAAACTTACCCAGATATTATTAGTAGTATTCTTGGTGTGGAAAATGCTACTGAGAAGAATTTATCAGTAGTCTGTTGTTTGTGCTGTCGTCTGAAATAGCCTTGAATGGTCGATCGACAGATTAAGTTTGTAGGAGGAGAAGGACAGACGATGCTTGTGGAACAATGTAGAAATGAGTGAATCGAAGATGAAACAATCAGAATACGAATAACTTTTGAAAATGGAAATTTTAATACAAGGTTTCTGTAGTTTGCCTCCACTGTACATAACTTCACCAAACAAGCAACTCTGTTGTCAAATGACAATGCATGCAGCAGTTAGAATAGGGATGGTAATAGTGGGCTGAGAGTAACAAGATTCCAAACGAAAGAGCTTCGCCAAATCACTTGATACCACTGAACTGGGTGAAACGATGCACTCATAAGATGAAAGTAATCATTGATCGAATTAGATCAACTGCAGGAATGAATCTCACCATTTTCAAGCTTCATTAGAATCATACTATCATTTTTATTAACAGAAGAGAATAAAACTGGATGAGTCTATATGATTTATGTAAAAATAATATCAATAGAATGGGTAGTTGGAACCACCAAAATATTGACCAAGTGACGGTCCAATGAATAAATAAATCTGCCTGCCTATTCTTCAGAATATCTTCAAAAAAGTAATTTGTTAGTAGCATCATTCTCATTGCTACAGAATGACATCACAAACAAAAGCATTTTACACCACCAAGTGTGAATTTCAAGTGAGTGTGCTATGAATGTGCTTTGATTAACACTTAATCGCATTATTTGTTGACTACGGGTGTGTTAGCACAGTAGTCAAAATGAATTCATGGAACGCCTATTAGCGGAACATTTGTAGAAATAACAGGAAATGTGTTATAGATGTTGAGGACATTGGGTTAGGGGTTATGAATGCATGTCGTAAATAGTATAACATCAAAAAGAACTGCAATTAACCAGTGTGGTGATATGGGATTTGACGATGAACAATAAATTTTCCTGGACAATTCACCAATTAATAAATAATAATATTTCATTGTTTGCTAAATATCAAATAAAATTATCCCCTCAAGTAATTCGAGAATCCGAGTTTCAGAAAAGCTACTCATAATGGGTGAAAATACCACACAAATAATTCAAGTTAACCCAAGTAATTAGTACCCACGCATAACACATATCCAATGCAACCTAACTTATTAAAAAGATATTAAACAGGAAATTAAAAAGGAAGATGATATGAAGATCGCCAAACTGGTTGTTTGAGTAGAAAGGATGAACACTAAAGTCGATATGCAAGATGTTAAAATGAGATAAGTGACAATCTGTTAGGCTGTTAGGTAATCAGTTGTGAAGGTATGAATTATGGAATGTACCTTTTCGAAAAAATCGATTAGACTTAATGAATTCACTGATTCTTTCTTTTTGATGAACTCAAGCCCATCTTTTTATTGAAACAAGTGTAAAGATTTAATCACAGCCTAATGGATTACGTATTAAGGGTAGGAGAACTATTGCCGTTGTCGTGACGCTTTAGACATGCATGGAGTCACATCCTGCGTACCATATTTCCAAACATAAATAGATCAACACAGTAATACTTGTGTCATTAATCGCGTGTACATTGCTCTATTAAGTGAAGCATATGAAGGAAACGCTTAGCAAGTGAATACGGAGTGCTTCCTGGAACTGTGAACTGCGGATACAACATGCTCACCAGAATTATATCGGTCTTATACTGTAGAACAGCAGTCTAGTGAACACCTCAAGTGATCGACAAACAAGTTGGTAACAATCCAGTCACACAACTAACCAGTATACTGTAATGTAGACAGAATGTGAAACAAATCGTCTGACTTGAATAGATTAGTTAAAGTGAAAAGAGGTGACACAGCTGTTATATATATTTGATCAATTAATTGAACTTGGTCTTTCCATCTTGCAGCAGTTCATGCACAAAGAACACAGAAATACCTGCTGGCAAACATATCAGAATATTTCAAACCAGTCTATTACTTGTGCAGACCATTTTGGCATAAACTAAAACTACACAACACAAAACGCTAATGAAATGTTGTGAATGACTAAATTTGTCACCTGTTCTCTTTCTAAAGAAAGAGAATTCAAGCAAACCAAAGCCTCATTCGTGGGATTACACTCGGTAATGTGTTATGTGGAGCATACTATTTCGCCGTTATTTCAACTATCCGGAAAATGATATATTCACAACACCAGTTTGTAAAAATTAAGTCAATGAACATCTTATGAATGAGAGAAGGTCAGATGGTGACAGAGAATAGATTAAATCACTGTTGAAATACACTCCTCCTTGCCTTGAAGGGACAAGTGAATTTCCAGTGAACACTAAAAGTTGTTAGTTATGTGCAAATATATGTGTGTCATATATAATAAAGTCAAATTAAACAGCAGTTCTTCGAAAAGAAGATAAATCTGTCAAGTTCATGTTGTGTCGTTCACAGTGAGTGAAGTTGTGTGACAGTCAGTGCATATGTAAATTTGGATGATATGTGATGTCTGAATGTTATTAGTAATGGAAACACCTAATGTTCAAAATAATGTGATGAATAAGATGATGGAAATGCAAAGTGACAAGAGTACTTTACTGTTTGCAATACATTTAACTTGTTTTGATTCAGCTGGGAAGTAGTCGGCGTCGAATACTCTGTAAATGAGTAACAGTAACAACACCGATAAATGAGATTGACGCGGTATTATGAATTTGCAATGAACAACATTGTTAAAATCAAGACAATAATCAGTCTTAGTTCACTTGACCAGGCAGTCTGATATTTCCTAATGTCAAGTAAAATAACTAGTGGTGACTGCAACATTCAGTGATTTGTTCTCTTTCTGACTAATCCTAATCCACTTGATATTTTCATCGAGGCGGTTATTTACTGTGTGGTTTTCACGATGAACAAGAACGAATTGGTGATCAGATTATCAAGGTAGATTAAATGAGAAATGATGTCAAGGCGATGTTGACAAGTAGACGATACATTTAAGGAAATGAAATTGTTGAAATCAGGTTTAGAATATGAAGAAATGGTCAAAGCTTGATTAACAAGTTCCAGGTTGAATAAGGATGCAAAGATTGGGGTGGTGGGGTCGACGAAATTTTGAGAATCAGGAGAAGTTATGCGCACACAAGTACACTTGGTGCCCGCTCGCGTCGTTCAAGAGATGAGACAACTCAAACATACCTACTGGAGTCCAACACTGAAATATTTCTTGGCTATAATCGAGCACCTTGTCAACATTGATCAATCGGTTTTAACAAATGCCACGTTCGAAGTAACATACAATGTAAAGGACCACTTGACAAAGACAATATCCTTCTGTCTTCTCTGCATTGCTGGAGAATTCGCTATTCATTTAGTGAAACCTGAGCTTTACATGCAGAGGAAAGCTGTCCAACCCCTTCTATCATCACGTTAACTACCTTGTTGATTTCTGCCGACATGATTATTGTTTCTTCATTTTCCTAACTCCTTACAACTCTTCTGTTTCTTTAAGGCTCTTGCATACCTTCATATTTGTCTTCGTTTCTACGTGAATTCTGATTACAGTTCATTCAACAATTCATCTCATTCATTGAGTAACTCAAATACATTTGTTCAACTGCTCTTATGCATCGACTAATATTAACAGTTGTGTCTGGGAAAACTCATCACTTTTGTTATTACCATCTGTCAGGAAAAGCAGTTGTATACATATGTGATTGTACATCTAAAGAAGGTGAGTTCGCTGCAAACAGCTTCTTCGCTGAACTAGTCAGTGTTCGTTAAATATCTTCCTTCCAAACGTCTTACTCTGTGTTTATTACAAGACATGAATTATGTTATCATCTCAGACCTTTTAGTTCATATTTTATACAGGAAGAGTGATGCATCAAACCAAATTTCCAGACTTACAACCTGGACACCTCTGAATAAGTGAAACGTCAAAGAAAATTTATGAATGTGGGAACTGAATTTCTCCCTTAATTCAGTTACCATGTGACACATTCTGTCAAAACGTCTTCGTCAACGCATATAAGCTCTGGAAACCGTACCGATTACCATATAGTAAAACATCTCCATATACTGGGTCATATTCTTCATATATTGAAGCAGCGTCGACGAAGGCGATCGAAAATTTCACCATAAGAGACGAAACGAAGTTATGATATGACCCGTGGTTGATTTAAATTGACATAGACCTATATATATATTTTCAGATTTGTCACACAAGAAAATGATACTCTCTAATGTTCACTGTTGGAGGCAGTCATGTCTTATTTAAGTATTCGTGTAACGGGATGTATAACCCAGACTATTGTAACAGCAGCACTCGATTCCACTGCCTGAGAGAAATCCATATTCAAAATGAGAAAGTCTCACTCGAATAAGTAATTAATATATAGTAAGGCCCGTCTTATTTCTGTATAGATATAAAATGAAATGATTCTGTTATATCATAAAAATATTATCGAGGGTGAACTAATTTAAACTGATAAGTTGAATGCTATCATTTCAAAGAAATTATAGTTTACAGTCACAAGTTATGTCGTAATAAACATGAATTCCAACAACTTCATAGATTTCTTACTAGGTACATATGTTGCTGTAAGCGCTGGTGTAGTGTGACTAATTTTCATTTTAGCAAAAGAAGAAATATGTCCCTGGTTCTTCCATGGATAGTCATCATGAATTGTAAAAAGAATGAGTGAATTTTATAATACTTGGTTCCTCTAAAATAACTGTGTCCTCTTATCACAATCACTCAAAAATATCTGACCAGATAACATTAAGTCAATGTACATGGAGTACTGGGGTGAGGTAAACAGATTCAGGTTTCGCGTGAAGTACAAAGCTTCAAGCCTGTACCTCTCCCTTCATTACAAGTACATACACTTCATCAACTCTTTCCTAAACAAATAGACTGAAGGCTCGAACACCATATCTTCTAGCGTTTGATCCTAATAATTAATAACTTGATGAGTGGACCATAAATTGACAGCGAGATAGTTCCGTGTTTGCTTTTGTATCGCAGACCAACAGACATGTGTATTCAGTATGCCAGATAACTTCTTAATTCTCACTGATAACATTCTCCTCATAGAGCATTAGTTTCTTCGGGGCTTAGATGCATTTCCTGCCAAATATATTCTTAGTATTTACAGTGTGGGAAAAAAATGTTTACAGACTCACTTTATCCACGACGTTTTTATCCGTTGTGTAAACAAAGATAGCATCAAACGGAGTCTCTTTTGACCAATCACTTTGACTGTCGCCGGATGAAAATTTGATCCGTTTTTCAACGTTTAAACCAAATTCACTACCTCTGTTTTTATATTGTAACCAACTTTCAACATTATTCGAAGCCAACTCAGTTAATTCAGCATTAGGAAGGGTTGCTACAGTGACACCAGTCTTCAGGCGAAATACAAATAAGAGCAATAGAACTGTAGACTGTTCTATGTTTAGTAGATTTCCAACAACCGATAAACAGCCTACCACATATTCTTCCAGTACAATACAATTAACGTCGTAGTGCTTGTAAGAAATAGTCATTGTTCATTTATTCCATTTAACTTCAATAAATCTTGCACACAATAGTGACTATGGTCTATGGGTGTAAATTTCCATGATCACAGCAATCACAGTTGTCAATATACTATACTGTATCTCACTGCATCAGTTGAATGTAGCATAACGAAATATAGTAAGATAATATTAGTGCACATTTCATCACGAAAAAAACATCAGTTAGAGATTCCTTGGAAGCCAAAGAGCACTCAATAGGTCTTTTGTTCTAATTTGGGACCATTCAACATCGCGTCTATACTCCATTAGGGATCAAAACTCATTATAAGTGGTAAGCCTTATTTGTTCCCTGAATCTAATGTCGAATGAACCCGTTGTGAGACATACTGGCATCATCATCATCAATAGGCACCCAAACTTTGAATTTTATTCTCCTGCTTAACAATGCAAACAATATAGATTTCCTGAAGCTCCATAGAGAAGGCCTGAAGGGTGGAGTATAAAATGTCGGCAATGAAGCAGGTATGTGGACGTTAAATTGCTAATCAAGAGAAAATAGAACAAATGAATCATATTAGGTTTCGAAGCACTTCATGAAAGACAAACACACTTGTTTCGTAACCTGAAGGTCTAATGTCTGACTCCAGGTGGTACGCTTACTGGACACTTTTGAAGAGTTTCAAACTAAGATGAAATAGCTGTGTTGGGACTTCTTGGTGTCTAGCGACTTTCACAATCTGAAGAACATTTCAACATTCCGTAGGACAAATGGCACTTGGGTATAAAAAGGAGATTATGCTTCATGACGAGTACTGACAGTCATACACAGTACAAACATTGATAAGCAAGCGAATTAAAGTCAAACAAAAGTCGATAACACCGGTATCAAGGCCTAAACGAGCACAGGTGTACAAATCGTCTTAGGGAAGATTTTTCGACATCTCGTCTTGCAAATACAACACACTAGTCAAAGGAGGAATATATATGTGTCACAATAATTTGATCATCAAACAACGGCCAATTATTTTTGCGACGTTATAGGATAACTGTTGACCATTTTGAAATTTGTTCATAGTGATCAGTGAACTGGTATTGTGTTACGTTGTATTTTGCGTTACATGTTTAACATTAGTCCATATGAATATTTCAATGTAGATATTGTATTATTAAACACTCCTCAACCGATTTCAATAAGTTTCCTAGGGCCTATGTATATTTTCCACATGGGTTATGCTGACTCCCATGAAGTGTTGACACAAGGCTTTTTAGCAGTGATAAATACATCTGAGATAAAGGGAATTAGCATAATATTTCAGCGCAACAGACTTACCATTATCGAAACACACGCTGTGAGGTATCCACTCCCTGGATCAAGAACTAAAACACGAGAACCACTTTCGGCTTTTAGTAATCTTAGAATGCGCAATTGCTAAATTATGAAAAATAAAAAATGCATTAAAAATTATGGAACCATACAAGCATGTCTGTACCATGAAAGTATATGAAAGTCGTCATATTTCAACGTCATTCATTACTGTCTATCACTTTAATTTAACCGAAATGTAGACAGATGAGCGTCGGTCTAGTCTGAAGATTATCGTAGTTGTTGTCAGACATGACATTTTGCTCTGTGCAGGATATGTGCTATTTTCCTAGAATCTTGAGGAAACTCACTTTTACTCAAGGATACTATCTAATCTCAACTACCATATCATACTTGAACCGAAATCTCTCACATAATGAAATTGATCTACATATTTCACTGAAGACTAGTCAGCCTGACTCGTCTGTGTAATGTCAAGGAAGACACGCCTAATTCTGCATTGAAAATACGCTTACAAACAATGAATAAAACCGTGTGAACGATTATATTTCAAGAATTTCCATTAGCCGGTGTTATTAAAATATGAGGTTTGTAGATACTCATCGAACAGTTCAAAGAATATATTTTGTATAATGACGTCATTATTGAGGACTCCAATGTGTTTATTTTCCCCTCAGGTAGTGCGGAACTGCACAAAATAGCACCTACATCACGTTTAAATCATAGTAAACTAACTGGTGATCGAAGCAATGAATGCCAAATACCATGCATTCGTTAGGCATGGTTTCGAAATCTTAAAAACATTTATTCATCTGCTAAATCCCACGGTTTATCATTTTACACTTACACAATCAATATCACTACATCGAAATCGAAACATAATGAGATATTGAAATCTGAATTTAGCTCTAAAATTAAATTTTCGTCCCTATGGATGAATTTGGGTAACAAAAATATGATTTTGAACAAAGCAAGAACTACAGTTTTAGCAGAATAAAATGGTACCGTCTTTTATTTCGTTGCTTTCTCGTCAGCTGCTTACATGGCAAAGACATTATTAAATATGTCTACAACAACTATTTTGATTTTTGTTTGAAATGAACTTTGTGCAAGTATGTCAAAATTGTTGTTGTAGATATATTTAATAATGTCTTCGCCATCTAAGCAGCTGACGAGAAAGCAACGAAATAAAAGACGGTACCATTTTATTCTGCTAAAACTGTAGTTCTTGTTTTGTTCAAATTCATTAAGGGGAATAAATGTATGAAAATATGATTGTTTTCACATGTCAGGCAGTCGTTATTGGGTGAGGACAAAATTCGCAAAGAAACAAGTAATTGGATTAGCAGTGGCTTAACAACGATTACATTAATGTTTGATCTACGACATTTACTCTGTCTGGATGTATGGAGGTCATTTTTATGTTCATGTTGACTCTCATGCATTGTTCTGCTAGTTATAAGGTGCACTTTGAATGATGAAGACAGTAGCCCGTTAAAATAATGCGTCTTCGAAATGTAGTAGTGGAAATGGACTAAGCATCTTAATAAGCAAATGAACTTTGTGGCAAACATGATTCAACACATGGATGTTTATATGAATCTACTTCATCTAACGAAAGTTTCCAGATAAAGACTACAGTAAAGCTGTCAATGCGGCAAACATGCGTGTGTGTGCAGCGTACTAGATGATTTCAGTCAGGATATTTGCTCACTTTTTTCTCCGGAAACTGAAATAAAAATCAAGTGAGATGTAATATAAGCAATTTTAGTAGCATCTAAGAGTCCTGGGAATATTTTTCCAAGCTAATTTGAATGCAACACTTACTCATTGAAACAGACATTTCACATTACCAGTAGACTAACTGAATACTTCAGAGCACTACGCAAGTATTAGCTGGCATTTAGAAATGTTTGCAAGCTAGTATAGATCTTGCAGATACCATGTCAGAGTATATTTAAATTTAGGCATTTGACATCAGGAGTGATATGCTATTCCAGCGCTTACACAGCTAGCATCAAAACTTTACTTCTTGTCTATAAACTGACTTTTAGGCCACTGGTGATTTCCTAATCTCCCACACCATATGCAAATATGCGGCAAACCAGCGAGGAGTACTCATAACACTCAAGAGAAAGGACGAACATATTATATAAATTCTGTGCATTTTCAGAAGCAAAGATGACAATGAAATGAAGGCAACTGTTCTAATAAGTTGAAAATCAAAAGGAACAAATGGCTGAAAGGCAGAGATAAACCTGAAAAGAGAGGTGAATGCGTTTACAGTCGTAAAGAACTAAACAAATTAAAACACTTAATCAAAAGAAAGTTGATTTGTGACAAGAATCCGCAAAATATGCTTCGAATTTTCGAGAGAGAAGGTTCGATAGTCCGTGTCTTGAAGTTTGTCTCTCGCATCCGAATGTAGACCCGTAGCGTCCTTCAACAAACCCCAACACAACAGCACTTTTTATTCTGATTCATACAAATTAGGGGTGGGCATACCCTGTAGAGCAACTGGAGAGGTATGATGTGTGCCTAAACCAGTAGACAAAGCTGGCAATGAATTCCGTAATTAACAAACTCTCACAGAAGATGGACGGAATCTCATCGGTATTACGACACTCTCATGAGTAAGTGAGATTGGCCCTGCTTGAGGGACAGTTAGTCAGACTTTCACTAGTAAGTCTTTTTGTCGGTGGCTAAGTGGTATAACACTGGTCAACCACGCAATTGGTCCGGGATTCAATCCTCGGCATACGCACTCCTGGAACTCACCCGATAGTAAGTATAGTAGCGAGGGAAGGTTGAGCGTGAGGCTAGCAACCCCATCCTATTAAACACCACTGATGCCGAAACTTCGGAGCACTAACAATATTTTTCACTAGGAACCGGAATGAATAAAAAACAGCAAGTCTTCGCTCAAATGCCTTGGTTTGCTTCTACTGTCATAGAAGCTTTCAACAAGTCACTCTAACTGTCTCTGGCAGCATAGAGAATAGAGATTTCTCATCTAGAGCTAGTTGTCACACAGACGGCCTTTGCTTCCCATTTTGTGGTAAATTATTATCGTTCTTGTTGTTATTGCTACTTTTTCTCACTAAATCTCTCATGGTTTCCTCTGCAGATGACCTAAGCATTAGGAGAGAGCTAAGTTTTCCCGTCTCTTTTCAACATTTATTTTCAAACGTAGTGATTTCTACTCGATCTCACTACCTCAATATGATTTAAGATTTATGGGTCACTGGAGAGTTCTCTCACTTCCACCAGTATTCACCTGACAAGATTGAGCATATCTGGGAGTTTGGCACATCCAACTTTTAACAAGCGATGTATTATGTCAAAAAACATCGTATCAGCATATTCTTTCGATTCACAGAAGTAAGAATAGACTTACTTTTCGTAGTAACTTGAGGAGAATTGTGTAAGAGTAAGGGCGACTGTAGTAATTTATTGTAATCGTAATATTAGTATTTCGAGATGACCGAATTACAAGAATCCAAACAAAACACAGAGACGGCGGAATTCAGGAATTTGTATTTAGCGGAATTATTATTCAATTCATATCAGAAACATATTAACAATCAACAGTAAGTATTGAAGCAATACAAAGATAGAAATAGCCAATCATCACAGTGACACTTGTGGTGGACCTTTTCACTCTGTTAGCTTAGTTACCCAAATTCAAGTAGAAAATAAAATACCAAATGAGTTTAGTTACGGGAAGAATGTATTAAAGTTTGATTACTTGAGTTTACAAAGGTCCACAGTCCACAATAAACGTAATAGACTCCAGGTGCTGCGGAAAGACTGCTCCAGTAGTAATTCTCCAATGTTAACGTTGCCGGAGGTCGACCAAAGTACGTAGGAAGAAACTACGGTGCTCCTGCAAAAATCAGAGATAGAAAGCAGGTGATTAGGATTGATCGACGGCAGTTGAGATGGTGGAGAAGACGGAGAGTCGAAGGCACAACTATATATTTATTCAAAACCCGAGGTAAAGTCAAAGTACAGAGTTTCTGGTTAAAACAAAGTGGTGTACAATATGTTCATTATTTACATAGTAGTAAAATTTGGATAAGTTGATTTTTGAGGACTCCACAGGGCTCCCCCTCTTAGAGGTCCGGAGGACCATCAGTACTGTCCTCGTGGACGATTACATGAATATAAGCAATATAAATAAGGGATAATGTCAACAATATGGATAACAAAAAATAACAACAATAAGGATACAAAGTTAGATCAGGATGTATGGAATGCATCCGTGTCGTATAAAGTTTAGCACATACAAGCACATACAGGAATTTTAAAAAAAAATCAAAACTTGTTATAATTTTAAATAAAAATTTATGTACATAATAAACCATGACATGTTTGTTAACATTTGTGAAATTCATATATAAATAGATATACACATATACTTGGTGAATGCGTGTGCTTGCAGTACAGTTAACGAACAGCAAACAATAATACTAATAAATATTTATGGTTATAATGAAATGAATGTCGATAACAATAGTAATGAGAAGAATGTCTAAATGAGGTTAACGTTTATGTCAGTCAATGAAATGAACATAGCGGGCAGGTTTACAGATCTGCCGCCCACTGCGTGTCTGTACAGGGGGAAGAGTGAAGAGCGGGAGAGTTGGAGTTGCATTGACTTGCTGATTGTTTATTGGTGTCGGCGTTGCTAGTGTTTCATGTTCGCTGTCGGTGTACGCTGGTTTAAGACGGTCGATAGAAACAGTCTCCGGTTTACCATGTTTGTTCAGCGTGAAGTATTTTTCGGTGCGTTTAAGTACTAGAAAAGGACCTTCATATGGATGTTGTAAACCTTTTCTAATGGCATCGACGCGAACAAATACAAATTTGCTAGTGAGTAGATTCTTATTTACTTGAGCTTTCTGAAGTGATTGGCGAGGGGCTACTGGTCGAAGCTGAAGCATATGCTGGGTAAGGCGGTTGGTGAAGTCGGAGATATTTACTTCAGTTGAATCATTAGACGGAACTAACTGACCAGGCAATGTGAGGGTAGTACCATACACAAGTTGAGCTGGTGTACATCCCAAATCTTCTTTTACAGTTGATCGGATACTGAGAAGAACTAATGGTAGGTGTTCACTCCACTTAGATGAGTCAGCTTGTGCCATAAGCGAGCTTTTCAGTTGTCGATGGAAACGTTCCACCAGACCATTCGCTGCAGGATGATAAGCTGTAGTGGAGATATGGTTCACTCCAAGGAGTCTCGTAAACTCTCGAAACAGAGTTGATTGAAATTGAGCTCCTCGGTCTGTTGTAATAGTTGTGGGTACTCCATAGTTTGACACCCAGCGATCTAAGAAAACCAAAGCGATATTTTCTGCAGATATATCGTTGAGTGGACAAGCAATAGCCCATCGGGTAAATCGATCAATCGCAGTAAGTATATGAGTAAATCCTCTGGATGGCGGTAATGGTCCAACAACATCTATATGAACGTGTTGAAATCGTTTATCGGGTAAATTGAACTGTTTTGGAGGTGTGACGGTGTGATGATGTACCTTGGATCTTTGACATTGCAAGCATTGGCGGGCCCATTTCCGAATATCGGAGTTCATCTTGGGCCAAACAAAACGCTCGCTGATCAACTTGACTGTAGCACGCACTCCAGGATGAGACAATGAATGTAGATGTTCAAACAAAGTTTTTCGACAACTTAGTGGAACAAAAGGTCTATGAACGCCCGTTGAAACGTCGCAGACGATAGTTGTATCAGACAGGGGAATAGGTACATCCTGCAACTGTAGGGAGGAGTTTCGTCTACAAGTATGGAGTTCGGCGTCATTTTTCTGCAGCTTGGCAATATTGTCTAAGCTAATATCTATCGAAGATAGGTGATTAACGTCACATCGAGACAAAGAATCGGCTACGATATTAGAATCTCCTTTGATGAACTGGATGTCTGTTGAGAATTGTGAGATGTAATCCAGTTGTCTGGCTTCTCTCGGAGAGTGTCTGTCCAACGAAGTGGTGAAAGCATAACAAAGAGGCTTATGGTCGGTTAAGATAGTAAAATGTCGACCTTGTAGTAAGAAGCTGAAATGTTTCACTGCTAGGTAGATGGCTAACAGTTCTCTGCCAAAGGTACTGTAACGAGTTTGCGCAGGTTCCAACTTCTTGGAGAAGAAAGCAAGTGGAGTGGTGTCATTATTGAACTTTTGTTGTAAAACTGCTCCCACTGCTACCTGCGATGCATCTGTACATAAAATGAGTGAAGCTTCTGGGTTGATGTGAGATAACATTACGACGTTGGATAAGGCATCTTTTGCATTATTAAATGCTGCTTTTGCTTCTTCAGACCACTGAAATTTCTTCGAATTGCATCTAAGTAGGTCGGTCAGTGGCTGAACTATGGAGGCACATGATGGAATAAAACGTCGGTAGAAGTTGAACATCCCGAGAAAACGTCTAAGTTTCTTTAAGGAATCAGGTTCGGGAAAGTTCTTAATAGTTTCTATCTTATCTTCGGTAGGTCTGATGCCTTCGGCAGTTATTCGATGTCCTAAGAATTCAATGGAAGGGGAACCAAAAATACATTTCTTTGGATTGATAACAACTCCAAATTGTTCAAACCTTTGAAATAACAGGCTTAAGTGTTGCATATGTTCTTCCATCGATGAGCTGGCAATTAAGACATCGTCGATATATACAAAGACGAAATCAAGACCTTGGGTAACTTGGTCCATAAAACGCTGAAATGTTTGAGCAGCATTCTTTAGTCCGAAAGGCATTCTCAAGAATTCGAATAATCCAAAAGGCGTAATAATTGCTGTTTTTGCAATGTCTTCTGGAGCGACTGGTATTTGATGATATGCCCTGACCAAGTCAACTTTGGTAAAAACGGTCTTTCCATGTAAGGTCAAGGAGAAGTCGTGGAGATGAGGTATAGGATAACGATCTGGGACCGTAGCGTTATTCAAAGCGCGATAATCTCCACATGGTCGCCAGTCATGATTAGTTTTAGGTACCATGTGCAGAGGTGAAGACCATGGGCTGTTAGATGGTCGTATGATACCTAGCTGCATCATATGTTCAAATTCCGACTTAGCTGCTGCTAGTTTATCGGGTGGTAACCGTCGTGGACGTGCCTTCACAGGTTGTCCTGTTGTGATGATCTTATGCGTAACTGTATGAGATATATCTTCAACGTTGTATGATGGTTTAAGGATTTTAGGAAATCGTTTCAATAAAGCAGAGAACATTTCACTCTCCGGCTTTTCTATACAGATGCTATGAACCGAGTAGTCACATGTAATACCATGGATCTTGAGTTGGGTGCAATTGTCAACCAGTTTTTTCTTGCTGATATCAACTAACAGATTGAAGTGACTTAGGAAGTCTGCACCTAGTATAGCGTGACGTACGTCAGCTACTATGAAGATCCATGTGAAACGTCGGCGTAGTCCTAAATTTAAAATCATTGACTGTTCGCCATACGTCTGTATGTTGGTTTGGTTGGCAGCACGGAGTGAAAGTTTTCCAGGTATTTTGGCTGATCGCCTGGATAGTGAGGGGGGAATAACACTGACCTCGGCGCCTGTATCTACCAAGAATAATGTGCCGGTAGTCAAATCCCTCACATAGAAAAGGCGACTGGGGTGATTGCCATTAACAGCCGTCGCCATTACTGTCTGGCTGGGGAGTTTCCCTGAGATGAGTTACTACTGTTGTACATACACGGTCGAATACACTTCAGGGCATTATGCCCATACCTCCTATGATACCAACAAATGTTACGGCTTTGAGACGGTGTTCTAGAACGTCGTCTAGATCTTGATCGCCGTTGCTTGGATACCGTATGTGACTGGTTCCTTTGTGCTCGAAGCTCGGACACTTCCAGTCGTAAATCTTGCATTTGAGATGTTAACTGGGAAAGTAACCAAAACATTGGTGCGTCCTTCATAGATGTGGAAGGGCTTGGTGGTACTGCCTCGGTAGACACGCTATTTATGCCATTATTTGATAACACATCCATGATATCGTCTGCCATTTTAGCTAATTCTTCAAGGTCTGTCGTCCTAGAAGATATTGTTAGGATTTGTTGAACATTTTGTGGTAAACGTTGTAAGAACATCTGACGTAGAATTAACTCATCTACTTTGTGTGACCCAATCAACTGGCGCATATGTCTAAGTAGTTGAGATGGCTTTTTTGTACCTAGATCACACGAAGTAAGTAGTTGTTGTATGCGTTTCTCATCGGAGAGAGTGGTCCGCTGGATGAGTGCAGCTTTTAGTTTGTCATATTGAGAGTCTGTAGGTTTGCTGTCTATGACATCGATAACCTCTCGTAGTACTTCCGTGGGTATTGCTGCTAATACGCAACCATACATGGCGATCTGCGACGTAATACCTCGAGCTGCAAACAACTGTTCAATGACTGTGAACCAGACACGTGGTTCAGCCAGATCAAATTGAGGAAGTCTTAAATCCGGCAAGGCGTTAACAGCAGAGTTCTGTGTCTCTTCGCCTTTATTACCTTCTTCAGCAACAGTGGTACGTTTAGGTGGAGCCATTGTCATATAATATGTAAGTATATTGATATACAAAATAGAAAAACTTGTGGTAACAAAAATTAAAGCAGTGCGAGTTTATAAGGACAAAATAGTAACAAAAATGTTAAAAGCGAGTTAACTATCGAAACAAAAAGGTTAGAAAACGGGTTAACCATAAAAAAGGGTTCGAAACGGGCTCACCAATTATTGTGGTGGACCTTTTCACTCTGTTAGCTTAGTTACCCAAATTCAAGTAGAAAATAAAATACCAAATGAGTTTAGTTACGGGAAGAATGTATTAAAGTTTGATTACTTGAGTTTACAAAGGTCCACAGTCCACAATAAACGTAATAGACTCCAGGTGCTGCGGAAAGACTGCTCCGGTAGTAATTCTCCAATGTTAACGTTGCCGGAGGTCGACCAAAGTACGTAGGAAGAAACTACGGTGCTCCTGCAAAAATCAGAGATAGAAAGCAGGTGATTAGGATTGATCGACGGCAGTTGAGATGGTGGAGAAGACGGAGAGTCGAAGGCACAACTATATATTTATTCAAAACCCGAGGTAAAGTCAAAGTACCGAGTTTCTGGTTAAAACAAAGTGGTGTACAATATGTTCATTTCTTACATAGTAGTAAAATTTGGATAAGTTGATTTTTGAGGACTCCACACACTCCTAATTGGTTGGTTTACAGATATCTGCGGTTAATAAATACTAGACCCGTTAATCTTAAATAAACGTGAATTCGTGTCGTAAAGTACTACCTCCTGTATGACAACTAATGTTAGGTAAGCGTGGGTCACAGTGTATGGGTTTATCTGTTTCGAAAAAGAGTTTGCCCGAATAAAACCAGTTGAATTCATCAATTGCGGGGACAGAATAATGCCACCATTTTTGATAGGTCGTGGACGATTTTCATATGGATTTGTTGTAATGAAACAACCACGATTTACAAGTTCCATGACACTCAAGATATAAGTCGGTTTGTGATAACTTGTGTCTATATCGAATTAAAATGTGAATTTCAATTACTTTTAAAACTCTTGATCAGATCACTGTGTTTACAGTCGTCAGCTTGACAGGTAGTTCAACACGTAACAGAATGTGAAATAATCAGAATGATCAAAATGCTTTTGAAATATATGGTCAGATCCATTTGTCAACGCGGAAACGCAATAATCAGCTTTGAAATGCTACCTCTCAAGATTCAATGCCATCGTTAGTAGCTAGTGCAACTCAAGTCTCAATGTTCATTATAAAAATATATAAGTGATGAGATCCCGCAGACTACCTGATTTGCTGACAACTTTTCAGCGTTGCGTATAGATTTCGGTTGTTTTTTGGATTCTATTTTAACAGGATTACATCACGTTTGCTGCAGTTCTGCCTAAAATATTGCGTACAAGTATATCAGTTTACATTGTGGAGAAGCAAAGAACTTATTCCAGAGAAGATTCGTTACTTAGAACTGAAACTGCTGTTCAGCATACAACCATCGAAACCACTTCGAGGCGAACTGGAAAAGTGAATGAATATTATGACAACTGAAGTAAAAGTTGATAGGTAATTTTTTTATTTTTTTATTTTCAATTATGATTACGGCTTGAATACACACTGTATTTTTGGTACAAGTATGGAATTTTAAGCGTGGATATCGGTAACCGAAATTTTTCAGGCCGACCATAGATATCAGGTGCGCGTTGGTAGGGATTCGAACCTCGGACCATGTTCAAGGTCTGCGAAAGTCCTAACCACTCTGCCACCGACGCTGCGAGTAGAACTCCTCCATTGTGTGCCGTCCCATGAACTGTTTGCTATCTGATGCAATGACTGCATGCGATCTTTCACTTTTTTTTTATTTATTTATTTTTTGATTTACAGCTTGATTCCACACTGTATTTTTGGTACAAGTATGGAATTTTCAGCATGGATATCGGTAGCCCGAATTTTGCAGGCCGACCATAGATATCAGGTGTGCGCTGGCGTGGGCTCGAACCCCGGACCATGTGCATGATAGACGAGAGTCCTAACCACTGTGCCACCGACGCACTTACTCTACATACGATTCGATACCCTCCTAATAGGTTTCAACCGAGTAGTGATGTCAGGTGCCGGTGTGTTCAGGGTGTCTCCATTCCATCTCCATCTAGTTTGTGTGTTATCTGGACAGTGGATTTTCTTTCTGTTCGGCGCCTACCAGGACTCATAATTGCTTACCTGGCTTTCTCGATAGATAGTTTCTAGTATCGAATGAGGATACCTCTTAATGGAAGCCAGTAGAAGTCAGTCGCAAGTGCTGTCAGTGGCGTTACGTGTTCCTAAACCATAGGGAAGCACTGACCTCACATTAGTACTGAAAATAATAATAATGATATTTTATTTCTGGAACAGAAACCAGCCATTTTTTCAGGCATGAACATATGTACACTAATTAGAACTTATAGAATGTATAACATGATTTGTTAATCTAGAAATAGATTGAATGCTGGTAAACGTGAGAGAAACATTGAAATGTACAAATAGGGAAACAAATAATTTTTGAGATCTGCTTTCGACCGAATAAGTCAGAATATATAGCGTCAAATCTAAACTGTAATTTTCAAAATATGGTATGTCAACTTCACGCGGGAATTATAAATGATTGCGGTAATTTTGGAAGGTAAGTAGCATTTTTGTATAGGTGCTGGCGTGAAACATAAGAGATGCTTAGTGAACAATAATTATAGGTGAATGATTCATAAAGTGCTTAAAAGTCTATAAAACTTCAAAGTCACCGGTAAGTACACCATAATTGTGACATTTCCAGTTGTATATGAGGTCAACTTTGAACTTGTCAGCAGATTTCATGATAGAGGTGGTTCCGTTATTCACCAGGTGAGTTAGCAATATCCCGAATAATTAGAGGATAGCAGCACTGTATCAGTGCCTACGTTGAAGGCAGTACCTTTGAAAAAGAGAAGAAGACGCAAGAAAACTGCCAGAGAGGTTCAGAAGTATGCAATAGGCGTTAAGAATTCAAAATATCTAACAAACATGGGGTTCATCATTTATTATTGTTTTTAAAAAATATTATTTCCCCGATTGATTTTACCTACTTATGTGGATTGAAGAGGATTTAAACTCAAAAGTAAAATGTGCGAACTATGTAGGAGAAAAGCGAAGGCTTAATAATATCTACCGTTTTTCTGAAGTATACAGTTAGGTGTCCTTCTAAATTAGTGGACTTGTACCATGTACTTGCATTTAGAAGTTTTTATTCAAACTTCAGCTTTTAGGCAAATTTCAACTTCTGTTTCTTTTTTATTTGTTCTCTTATTTTGCAGAAGCCATTCGAACTCAGGAGCCCAAGCAATAAACTACTGTCCCACAGATAAGGGTGGTCCTCATATGTTCCCACCATCATTTGCGCTGAATAGCAATCACTACCCTCCCAACTTTTGTGCAAAGCCCTGGCGGAATGCTTCACTTTTTTTAATTATTATCATTTTAAAATTTCTGTCGTTATATGCCACAAACTGTTTTTTAATAATATTTCGTCGACTCTTTCAATGTCATGGTATGCATGACTACTTTCAGAAGAACATCATGTATGTTTCATCTGTTACATCATTTTGGAGAAGAAAATGTAAGGAAAATAGACTATCGTAGTCTTCATATAAGATATAAACAAATGTAACTACAAAAAACTGCATAATCGTGCAGCATTAAAAATATAAGTAGCAGTAAGTTATAATATAGTGTTCTATTCTTCTATTGATTCTGTTGGTAAATATGTAGTGTTTCGATCAGAGTCTGTGTTCTGCTTTTTATGTCTTATCTCAGAGTCCTTGATATAATAATAATAATAATAATAGTATATTCTCATTTTGTACATGAGAGACGCCAGTTTACAGGCATCATCAATATGATAAATTACATATACGATTAGCAATCATAATTAATAATAATGTTTTAATAAATACATATTTTTTGCTACTTGTGTACGACACACCAAATATACAGGCATGGATAAGCATTATATAAATTTCATAAATTTGGTTTATAGTTAATTTACATGGTTGCTGACGTTTCTGTCTTTGGTTTGTGGGAACAATATGATAACCAGTCATTCAATGGAGCACATCATGAAATATAGGAATATTGACTTCGCATAAAAAAACCAAGTAAGTTTTAGATGGATTAAAAATACTTATTGACTTCGCATTAACAAAAAAACCCAAGTAAGTTTTAGAAGGATTAAAAATACTTGGGAAAAATAAAGCTTGAAGTAATTCCGAATCTCATTTTGATTTATATCCAAATTGGGAAATAAGAACGAATCGTGACGTTGTATTACAAATTGATACCTTTCCATTGGTATAAGAGTATATTCCACAAATGTAATCCAGGTTGCGTCGGGGAAAGTTAATTCGTTATTAACCAGGCAACTGAAAGATACGGACCAATAATGTTCGCAGATCATTTGTCATTGCAAATGGTCAAACATCCACATTATTCATTCTCATTCAAAAAGTCAAATGGAAGCTGAAATGGTGAGAGAAAAAAGAAGACAAACAACAGCAAAGCAAAAGAAAGCAAGAGGAGTCCTTAAGGAGTGATTAATAAATATATACACATATATTCTGTCTAGTAACTATGCTTATTTTTGTTCATAACTAACTAGTCCCGTTATGCTAACTTTCAAATTATGTGTGAACTAATGTTACTGTCCTGTGTAGAAATGTTTATCATCTAGTTCCAATAATATTAAAATTAATAATTGTAGTTGGTTGTAACTACACGTTTAAAGAACTTAAGATATCTATGTAGGGTGAAAAAGAGGTGTAAGAGTCAGGCGCAAAAGTGCATTGTCATCTTTGAGCAGTCTGGTGACTGAGGAGATGAACACTGAAGTGTGTTTGCATCGCGCACATTAGCTGGTAGTCTATTCCAAATGACTGAAAACTTATTTAAGAAGAAGTTGTACCGCACGTAAGTCTGACAGTGCTCTATAGCAATAGGTTGTGATGATTTCTAAGATTGTAACTGTGACAGTTAGTTTAGTTATTGGTTCGGAGGAATGAAGAGAAGATAGTTATATATATAGATATATATCATTGTTTGTGCTGTTCAACTACAGCCGTTGACAGGCTTCCACATGGTCTTCATTTATTCGCATAATGTTTTATTGCACTTCATTTATCTATTTCTTCCTGTTTATGCAGGAACATACCGTTTGTACAGCCATGGATAAGTTATTGTATAAATTACACATAATTTAATGTATGATGAATTTACAGTTTGGTTGTTCTTTCTGACATGAGAGTCAGTCGGAACAGTCTGCTATAAAGTCTGTTTGCGTAACACATAAAGAGATATAGAAATATTGTCTTCGCATTAACAAAAAACCCAGACATCAAATGAATACATTACAAATATCTGGGAAAAAAGCTTGGAGTCAATTCTCCTATATAAGTTTGTTGTGAACAGCACCCTTGGCTAAAAGTTTATTGATGCATTATGTTGAGATCAGTGATATACTTATTCCATTTTTTCACCAGTCTTACTGTAGTTTTATAACAGGGAAGAAATTTGATCGTGGATGCGAAAACTAGATAAGGTCATGTTGGGTTGTTTTACTGCATCAAGTGGTGCCGAGGTCGATTCCAGAATTCTCCATTTGCTCCATTTGTGTCTGCATGGCGGACTGTACACGTAAGTTGAGTAAAATGTTGAAAACTGTTTGAAAACCAGTTGCTTCTTCATTTCAGATCATGAATACTCATTTACAGCATGTTCGCCAGCGTCTTCAAATGGTAGAATTGGATCGTTCATGGAATTTGAGTGGTTATGAGATAACTGGTTTGGAATTAATCCCCATTTCAGTTTAGGTGCAGGGTTGTTCGACCTCGACCAGAAGATGAATAGGAGCAGCAGAATACCAGAAAGAAAAAGTATGTGAACATGAAAAGGACATTTAATATTTCATGCACATACAAATGTTTATGTCAATTGTATATTATAGCTTAGTAAACATTTACCTACATTGTAGTTGTTTCCCCGTATTTATGCAAAGTCTTAGAGTTGGCAAAAGCGTAGAATTTTCAGCATGGATATCGGTAGTCAAAATTTCGCAGACAGACCATAGATGTCAGGTGTGCGTCGGCAGAGGATGGAACCTCATACCATGTGCATGGTCGGCGAGATTCCTAACCAACGCGCCACCAACGCAGTATATCGGATAATGTGACAGACAACAGGCAATGAGGAAAAAGGAATAAAATGGACTAATACAAAATAACTTGGAGGACCTGGACTTCGCCGACGATATATGTCTGATTTCCCGCAAACTGGAAGAGATGCATTGAAAAGCAACAAGGTGGCGGAAAAAACATCAAGAATAGGACTTCAGGTGAACATAGATAAAACAGGTGATGAAGATTCCTGGTCAACACCAACAACAACAGACAACAATCAGCATAAGTTGTCATCAGTGACATAAATGACATCACTAGACAAGCCCCCGAGTGGAACCCGAAAGGGAAGCAGCGATGTGGTCGTCACTGAGAGGGTGACTTGGAGGGGATTAAGTGAAGAGGAGATGAAGGTATGTGGGCAGACTTGGAGCGGGGTGAAAACGTTGGCAGAAAACAGAGGGCAATGGAGACGCGCAGCTGAAGCCCTATGTTCCTCTAGGAATTAAAGGATATGATAATAATATTGTCGCACAGATTTGTTTTACTGCACACACGTCAGCCGAGACCGCCGTTTGTCACTGCGTGGTTGCTCCGCACGAGTCAGCTGACTAACATGTAGAATGCTATATGTAAACCATTTTAGATCGTTGACAGTGCTTGTATAGGATGCTGTACAGCGTCTTGTTACGGTGATAGTGGATTTTATCAAGGATGCCGAGTCATTACTAGCCAACTCTTGAGGAATGATACATTAGAAAATGATCTGGAGTCCAGCTTCATTTCAGTTTAAACAGAGGATTGTTTGACCTCGACCAGGAGGTAAACAGAAGAGTAGGCGCAACAGCAGAATGCCAGATAGAGAAAGCATGTGGCCATGAAAAGAACATGGATGTTATATGCATATATAAATGTTTATTTCGATCGTACATTATATGATAGTAAACATTCAGCTATATTGTAGTTGCGTTTTCACGTATTTATGCAAGGTCTTAGAGTTTATTTAGTGTCATAATGTGTATTACTGAGTCTGAGCGTTTTTGTGTTCTAATGACTGATGCGTTTTATAAATAAGTGGTGGGTTCTGGTAGGGATAGTCGTTGGGATAAAAGTTTATGTAACAAGCGTTTGAAGGTTACAATAGAGTGACAGGTCCTATTTCTAAGGGTAAACTGTTCCAGTATGTTCCGTTTTAAGTCTTTTTATGTATATATGCGACCAGTTTATTTATAGTTTTTAGAGTGCTAAGGGTAATGAAGCGCGCATTTTAGGTGCTGTAGTAGACTAATAGTTGATTCGTTCTAGGAATAAATAGTTTATTAATATAATCAGTGGAGTGAAACAGTCTGTACAGAGAGCGTTTGAGGCTTGTAACCGAAGAGCAAGTTCTGACATCTAGGGGAAGGCTATTCCATATTTCAGAACACATCACTGTGAAGAAGTTTTCACGGAGTGTTGACTTAAAGGCTTTTATTGTCACTGTGCAAGTTTCGTTACGCAGATCGTAAGAGCCGTCCTGTGAGAATTGTATGTCCCTGTTGTCTGAGAATGATATTTTGTGAAGGACCTTAAAGAAGAATATTAGGTTTATAATAGGTCGCCTTGTCCAAAGTGGGTCAAGTTTTAGGATCATGAAGCGTGAGATGTAGTCTTTCTTACAATCGTAGCCAAGTAGTTTTGAGGTAAAATATCATTGGATACTTTCCATCCTTAGCTTATCACGTGTGCGAGTGCTGCTTGTAATAAATGAACAGTATTCTAGTAGTGGTCTGACACATGTTTTGTACAGAATTCGCTTGGCTTCATTGTCGTGAAAGTCCCTGAGTATGCATCCTAAGAGCATGCTCGATTTTCTAGTCTGTGATGCTACGTTCGGCGGTACGTTCGAAATTGGTGACATTTTTGCACGTGTTTGCTCTGAAATTTATTTACTGCTTATTGTCATATAATTCTTGAAATTATGGTCCAAATCTCTAAAAAACGTGTTCGTAGAAACACAATTGTTTTAGATAGTGGCTTAAATTCGGTTATAACTGCATTACCGCCTGTAATACAGTATCAACTACTAGCTCTCAAAATGGTTTGAGTGCAGATCTCACTCCTGTGATACAGGTGAAAGATGTTCTGTTAGAGAACTCTGAGTTCTGTAAACTAAACCTCCTTTTGAAAGATATGCAGAGGCAAGTAAGTGAAATTCAGAAAAAATTAGATCAGTTTGATAGTATGTCACTGCCAATCTCAAATACCACGGAGAGCCGTTCTGATATTGGCCAGGTTAAGTGTTTACTGGATGTAACTCAAAATAAGCTTTTGAATTTAGACCCAATAGCCTGTCTTTTAGAAAGGCATCCTAAAATATCTCCAGACAACCTAAATAAAGCTGAAAATCTGATTGACTGCTTGGCTACGGAGGTGATGAAGCGTATAACCTCTTCTCACCAAGCTATAGTTTACAACGTCCCAGATTCTCTGCCCCTGAAAACTGTAAGACACAAAATCCTGATTTGTTGCGGCATGGCTAGTGTTCCATGTGAATGCAAACGACTTCGTAAAAAGTCTAACCAGGCTAATTGCCCAATCATTTTTAAATTCAGTAATTCCCTTGATGCTAGTAAGTTTACTAAATGTCAGGATCACTTAAGACTGAATAGCAGTTATAAGTCTATAACCGTAGCTCAGGATAAAACACCGTGTCAGCGCAGAATAATGCGTAGTAATAACCTGGTCACCTCCTCTAGCTTAGATTTACCAAAAAAGGATCGTGCACAGCAACAGACACCTAGTGCTGAAACTAGCATTCAGCAAACTACACAACAACCACACCTGCCAATGGAACTAGGAACTGATTTAGATACCAGTACCCCTGTAAACAAAGCCTCATCGAAAGATGTTAAAATGACTAGAACTTCTGCAAGTTGTTCTAAGAAATTTCCCCCCAAACGTAGTAACCTCACCACGATGAACAAATTTCGCAGGGTTGAGACTAATGATGGGGAAGAATACTTTGTATTCAATAAGCCTGCTGAGAGTAAGAATGCCAACAAACCATCACTTGTTACGAAAAACTCCTCTCGAAACATAAGTACATCTGGAGGTGTTCCGCATGCTCCACCTTATAGAAAGTCAGGCTCCAAGACTCCTAAAGTCTTGCAGCCAAAGCACCTTCCTTCACAATTCCCTTTAAGTTATAAAAACAACCCGAAGGTGTATACCGGTATGACGAATAGCAGTTGGATGGGTAGACCTTCTGATGCTATGCCTTTTAACCGTCAACCTAGGCCCAACCTGTACTACCCTTATATCCAGGAACACATGGTAAATTTTCCAGGTGTCCTGAATCACTGGTACGACCCATGGCACCTAGGACCACCTCATTGCACACCAACTCCGATGTGCAGACACCCAGTCCGACCTCCTTTTCATTCATAAATTCTTGCGGTGCTGACGCACAAATAGATTTAGGTTATGGTGACATTTTAAGCCAGTTTGTAGTATCCCGTGACTTATTCACGATATTGCTAATTAATGCACGCTCCTTAATCAATAAGATATCTGAACTAAGGACATTATTATTAGTCGCCAAGCCTACTGTAGCTCTGATTACTGAGTCATGGTGCTCATCCTCAGTACTTGATGTGCATATAGGTATCGATGATTACACTGTACACCGTGCAAACAGAGATTGCAAGCGTGGTGGAGGATGTCTCATATATATACATAACTCATTTGTAGTCAGTAAGGTGGAAGATGAAACAATGAATAATGTACCTGACTCACTCTGGGTTGTCTTACATGGAGATAAGTACAAACTTCTCATAGGCTGTGTTTATCGAGCACCAAGCGCAACAAAAGAAACTGATGCGTTATTAGCTAAATCGTTTGCACACGCATCCTCGTTTAGTGCTAATTACAAAATAATTGCAGGGGACTTCAATCTTCCAGAAGTCAATTGGCTAACTAGTTCCGGCCCCCAACGCTTCGACGAATTACTTGCCACTATAGACTGTTATGGATGGCAACAACACGTCCAGACACCTACTCGTGGTGACAACATTTGGACCTTGTTTTTTGTCATGACACAATCCCAGTATCCACTTAGTTGGTAATAGATTTTCCAGTAGTGACCATAGAATGGTACTCTGCTCTCTGCCTTTCTCACCACTAAATACAGGAAACAAACAAGACTCAGGAAGCACAATATGTCGTAGTTACAAATATACAGACTGGGGATTAGTCCAAGAACTTATTCGACTCTGTCAATGGGATGACTATTTTACCACTGACTCCCTGGAGGCCTTAGTAACCCTGTTTTACAGGAATGTTACCCTTTGTCTAGATACAGTTGCCCCAAATAAAATAGTGAAATTAAGTAGACACCGAACTGAATATATTCCAAGGGCACACCGTAATAAGTTAAGGAAACTGAAGAAACAGTACTATTCCACTAAGGACATATCACTATTGCTCTCAATCCACGAGTCTCTTGAATCTATCAAGCGCCTACGTTCTCAAAAGGACCTCGACGAAGAGTTAACGGCACTTGAAAGTACCTCCAAAGTTTATAACTTAACGGCACTTCTTAAAAAACGAATGCAGTCAGCGAGGGAAATCCCATACTTACTTCACGACAAAGTAATCTACAATGAACCTGCCACTATCTGTGAACTTTCAGTGATTGGTTTGCAAACTTTAGTTTAGAAACACATATGCCTGGTGAAACCGCTCCCCTTACTATCTCTTCCCTTGAAAGCATTGTGTTCACTAATCAACTAATAGTACAAGCAATTAAAAGCCTTAAACCTTCCACTAGTACGGGACCGGATGGCCTCGCTTCGATAATTTTCAAAAACAGTGGGTGTGATATACCCTGTTACTTCTTAAATTCTTCTCAATATCTATGGACACTGGCACTTACCCTAGTGAGTGGAAAACTAGCTTCATAATTCCACATTACAAATCTGGTGATAGGGCAAACGTCCGCAATTACAGACCCATAAATATAACCCCAGTTATCTCACGAATCATGGAGAAAGTTGTAAAGATCAATTGTCAGACTACCTAATTAGGGAGGATCTTGTTACAAGGTCTCAACACGGATTTCTCAAAAATAGATCCTGCGTTACTTGCCACTTCGACTTTTTCAACTGCATCACTAGTAATCGCGAAGCACGTAAGCTAGTCGTTGTTCTATACTTCGATATATCTAGGGCATTTGACATGGTATCTCACAGTATTCTCTTTGAGAAGCTGTACTCTTGTGGAATTCGCAACCCATTACTGAACTGGTTAAAATCATTTCTAAGCAACAGGGTACAAATAACCAAAGTTGGATCTGTATTGTCTCATCCTAGGCAGATCTCAAGTGGGGTCGTGCAAGGTAGTGTCCTAGGTCCACTTTTATTCACAGTTTACATTAACAGCATTTGCAAGTGCTTCACCTCAGGTAAACCATTCCTATATGCTGACGACCTCAAAGTCGTCTACTCCTGCTACACTCATGAATTAAGCGATATGGTTACTAAAATACATCTTGAACTAAGTAGCCTTGCAACGTGGTGTGCTGAATCCTGCCTAAATTTTAACATTGACAAATGCGGCTGGATTTGTATCGGCAACAGTAAGCTTGATCTAAACCTTGAAATAAATGGGCGAAAACTAGCTAAGCTCAATTCAGTCGTAGATCTCGGTATTAGATACTCTAGTAACCTAACGTTCGCTGAACAGACTGATTATGCCAGACGTAAAACGCGTAGGCTGATAGGATGCATAACACGCAATTTCTTTTGTTGTGAAACTAGGGTTTTATTATACAAAGTATGTGTCCGACCTATCTTAGAATACTGCCCGTTTATTCTTAGCGGACTAAGACAAAATGACAAGCTTAAATTAGAGGGAGTGCAACGGCAGTTTACCTCAAGAACTCTTGGTTTAGAAAGTGGTCTGGAATACCATGAGCGATGCGTAAGACTAAGATTAGAACCCCTCTGGAAAAGACGCCTTAAGCTAAACCTTATCTTTTACTATAAGCTAACTAATCTTCTCTTGCATTCCTCCGAGCCAATAACTAAACCTACCGCTGTCATCAGTTACAATCTTAGAAATCATCACAACCTAGCTGCTATGGAGCACTGTCAGACTTACGTGCGGTACAACTTCTTCTTAAATAAGTTTTCAGTCATTTGGAATAGACTACCAGCTAATGTGCGCGATGCAAACACACTTCCAGTGTTCATCTCCTCAGTCACCAGACTGCTCAAAGATGACAATGCACTTATACGTCTGACTCTTACACCTCTTTTTCACCCTACATAGATATTTTAAGTTGTTTAAACGTGTAGTTACAGCAAACTACAATTATAAATTTTAATATTATTGGAACTAGATGATTAACATTTCTACACAGGACAGTAATATTAGTTCACACATAATATAAAAGTTAGCATAACGGGACTAGTTAGTTTGTGTACCAAAATAACCACAGTTACTAAACAGAATATATATGTATATATTTATTAATCACTCCTTAAGGACTCCCGTTGCTTTCTTTTGCGTTGCTGTTGTTTGTCTTCTTTTTTCTCTCACCATTTCAGCTTCCATTTGACTTTTTGAATGAGAATGAATAATGTGGATATTTGACCATTTACAATGACAAATGATCTGCAAACATTATTGGTCCCGTATCTTTCAGTTGCCTGGTTAATAACGAATTAACTTTCTCCACGACGCAACCTGGATTACATTTGTGGAATATACTCTTATACCAATGGAAAAGTATCAATTTGTAATACAACTTCACGATTGTAGCTTATAACATAACTGATCGTATCTGTAAAAATAGCTTCCTTATTACCCAATTTGGATATAAATCAAATCAAAAATGAGATTCGGATTTGTACACACCCAGGTTATATTGAGGAATTACTTCAAGCTTTATTTTTTCCCAAGTATTTTTAATCCATCCAAAACTTACTTGGGTTTTTTTGTTAATGCGAAGACAATATTCCTATATTTCATGATGTGCTCCATTGAATGACTTGTTATATTGTGGAATAACTTCAAGCTTTATTTTTTCCCAAGTATTTTTAATCCATCCAAAACTTACTTGGGTTTTTTTGTTAATGCGAAGTCAATATTCCTATATTTCATGATGTGCTCCATTGAATGACTGGTTATCATATTGTTCCCACAGACCTAAAAAAATGGCATGCATTTTCATGTAAATTTATATGTTTATATGAGAATATACATTATTATAATTATTATTAAAACAAAAACGCCAGCAACCATGTAACTTAACCATAAACCGAATTTATGAAATTTAATTAATGCTTATCCATGCCTGTATATTTGGTGTGTCCTACACAAGTAGGAAAAAATGTGTACTTTATTAAAACATTATTATTAATTATGATTGCTAATCGTATATGTAATTTATCATATTGATGATGCCTGTAAACTGGCGTCTCTCATGTACAAAATGAGAATATACTATTATTATTATTATTATTACTTGCTCAGGGAATGTCAAGTCACTAGAGTACCTCGGGCCTAGGTCAATGACACTTCGGAGTCTGGTTAGATCGGCAGATTGAAGCGTGAATTTCAGGTCAATTGAGGGTGCGCCGAAGCAGATCCAGCCAGATTTGTTCAGATTAAATTGGAGATTCCATAAGGACGGCCAAGCAGTCATTTTATCTAATTCCTTCTGCACTACATTCTCGAAGTACCCTAAGTCATCACATTGGAATGTATGAGCTACTTTTAGGTCATCTGCAAAGATGGGTGGTTTCCCGTGCGTGAAGCAAGCGCATATGTCATTGATGTATAGTGTAAATAGTAGGGGTCCAATGACACTACCTTGTACTACACCAGAAGTGATAGGGCTAGGTTTGGAGGTTGCAGACCCGGGTTTAACTATTTGGGACCTATTGTTAAGGAATGATTTAAGCCATCCTAATAATGGGTCACGTATTCCTAAGGAGTTCAGCTTATTTGTTAGCAGTAAATGGTCGACACGGTCAAATGACTGAGAAATGTCAAAGTAGATGACAAGTACTAGTTTCCGTCTGTCACGACTGGTGGTTACAAAATTGAAGAAGTCTAGGTGACATGTTAAACATGATCTGGATTTCAGGAATCCATGTTGGTTCGGACTAATAATATTGCAGCTAAGCATATTTTTGACTAAGTTATCTTTAAGTAGTCTCTCCATGATTCTAGATGCTATAGGTGTGATATTGATCGATCGGTAGTTACTGACTTCATTTTTCGAGCCAGATTTGTGTTTAGGCATAATGAATGTTGTCTTCCATATGTCAGGGCAAGTTTGAGTTTCTAGGGACATTGTGAATATTTTAAGCAGCAGTAGAGGAATGTCAGGGCCACCATATTTATAGAAGTAAGATGATATACCGTCGGTACCGAAACCTTTTGAATTTTTGAGGGTTTTTATAGTTTGGTTAATATTAGCGTAAGTGAATTCAACAGTGCTGATTTGGTTTGGTGTGAGTGGAGATAGAGTTTGTGCCATATTAGTAACAGGGTGTATATCGAGTAGCTGGACTGAGGGCTTAATGTAGTTACCTGCAAACGTTTTGTTGAGTAGTTCACATATGTCTGCAGAGTCAGTGCATAGCCTACCCGTTGTTTATGAGGAGAGAGATGCTGTGATTTTTGCGGTTCATTCGCTTCCTTAGGATTTCTGTGAGTGCATCCACTCTAGGAGAACTGGCTACTGCGATGCGTTTTTCGTTTATCATACAGCAATCTCGAGCTTGTGAGATGGAGCTAAGGGTGTTAAGTATTAGACCTAGGGTGCCAAAGTCGTGGTGATTGAAGTACCTTGTTTAGAGTTTCTTCAGATTCGTAATAATAATAATGTATTTCATATGATTTTACAAATTTACATGAACATGCATGCCTTTTTTACAGACACGATCAAGTATGATTAGTCTCAAATCGTAGATTGTCTGCAAATTAATAATATTTCAACTGTTAAATATTTGATACATATAGTACACTCACTTCCTGAACTAGGCCGTATAGTTATTGAATTGTACGGTTGTCCTCCAGGTTGAGCGGGAAAATCGATTTCGTTTCGTTTTCATCCCGTGGTTGTAGGCATACGATAACCAACCAATATTGAGGTAAGTACAACTTTTACAAGGGATAGAAAGCTGTTTTAGAAACGTTAAAGTGCTGAGGTGAATCATTAAATTGTAATGAAATAGGTAAGTGCAAGTATCATTAATAAATGCATTAATAAAGGAAACTCCCTGGGCTGACAACCTTCATTTGCTATGTATTATGCTACACGTATAGCTCGTACAATCATGATGTCCACTTTTGATTTTAATACATTTATCCTCATGCAAGTTATTTTATATTATACCTTTTTGTGCATTTAGTGCACAACCGTACCCTTCGGCGAATAGGAATAGAATAAGTCATAAAGAGCTATAAAATGTTAGGTTTAATGGAGTATATTGAGGATCAAGTGAAGACGTTATTAGAAAATGAATAGGACATTTTGAACTGGTATTTAAAGATCCGACAATGGATGGCAAGTTAATTCATAAGATGCCCCATAAATCTGTGCACAGCCCACATGGTTGCATCTCAACAATAGGCTGAGTGAATGGTATATATTTAAAGGCAGAAGCATGATCTGTCAAGGCGTTCATTATTATCTTTTTCAAGATAAAGATCTAAGCCCTCATAGGAATCAGAAATATCTCGGGCCGTCAAATTGCGTATTGCAGTTCCTGCAGAATGGGGCGATTCACCCTAGTGACCGCCACCATATCTACTGATCAGCTAGCACCACCCTCCCTCGTACGATCCTATGGTTTTATGAATGAGTTTGGAGTGGAATAGCAGCATCTAAGCATGTGTTTGAGTTATGGTAGAAGATGGTTAGGGCTCTCGATAGGTCATCAGTAGTGAAGTATTCATCCCATTCGGAGGATCTTAGCATTGATTATACTAAGGTCCAGTTTGCCTTACCATAGTTCCTATATTTTACTTGTTGTGAAGTGGAGGTATGAGATGCATTACTACTCAGTGGAAGTGACAGTGTAAACATCACTGTTTTGTGGTCGCTCCCTGGAAACTCAGAACCTACTAGGGTTGAAAGGGGACTTATATTGTGGCAGAAGATTAAGTCTAGTACGTTATTACCTCTTGTGGGAGTAGTGACAGTTTGTTTCCAGCCAAGTATATCCAGTGTGCCTAAGAAATTATCAAATTTAGTTGGGCCTGTGGGTATATCCCACTTGATTTCAGGTAAGTTAAACTCCCCACATAGTATAGGCTGTGTCACGTGTAGATGAATTTTCTGTTCTCTGCCGTTGTTTCGAACTGAAAACGAATATGACAACACTTTTTATGTTGACTCTTCTTCAGCCTATAGCACATGGTCTTGGAGTTAGGCATTTTCGTCTCACTAAGTAAGATACTCTGTACCTTTTTTAGTGCCTCATTGCCCAGAACGTTGTAGACAATATCATTCAGTTTTGCGTCGAGTCGTTTTGTTACTTCTGTGGTAAAAACTTAACGGGGTTATCTACCTTAGTTACGATTCTGTGTCAAGTTTGTTAAGGTTTACAGTTTTCATGAGGATAGTTAGAGGTGTCAGTTCACAGACCTGCGATCTGATATTGCTGATCTGATCTGATAATTTGGATATCTCGGTATTGGTTTCAATATTCCAGCATTTACTGACTTATTGTTTTTTATTTCCCTTAACTCAGCCTTAAGTTCTCCTATAGACAACTTTAGAAGTTCTATTTCTGAAGATAGTACTGAAAAAGAGCTTGATGGCTGGAGTTTCTCGATAAGCACATAAGGGGAAGGGAGGAGTTCTGTATGAGCAGATGGTACTGAATTTTTAGGAGTAGTGCTAATACTAGCTGTCAGTTCCGTTTTATCCTCAGTTTCAGCTCGACGCTTACGGCATACAAGTGAGTTATGTGACTCACTATAGCCGTTTGTAGGGGGTGTTGCTTGATGTAGCAATCAAGGACGTTAAATTAGTCACCAGTTTTACAGGAGATTGTGTTCGCTGCTTTTTACTTCCATTAACCACAACTATTAGTAATGAGAGTTGATGGTTACAGGTATGGAAGTAGTAAAGTACTTGTGCAAGTTTTACAACAGGATACATTTTGTGTAACGAATAACGCAAAAATGTAACGCAAACGTCGGACGCGCCGCGAGCAAGTTGTTAATCATCTGCAGCTTATCAAGTTATCAACTGCAAAACTGAAATCAATCAGGGGTTAAAAATAACATCATGTCATTTTCACTAATGAATTTTTTGTTCACTTTCATTTTTTGAATGATACACTATGTGAACTTATTACATGTCAGATATTAACCAGCACATGTATTTATTGCCAGGAATGTCAACCAAGATCTATTGACTTCATAGGTGTTTTGGTTATTATGTGGGCCTGTAAAACATTTTCAGCCACTGTGAAGTATGTTTTCAACCTCTTAGGTTCATAAATAAGAAAACCGGTTGTAGGTCTTCGGGTTAGGATTCACTCAAAACCCTTCTTCCAAGCTAATAAAGTTTAAATGAAAGATAATCAAGTCTTAAATAATGTTAGCAGTAGCTTGAAAAAATTTAATTTCCTCACTTCACAGCTAATTGACACGAGTTTCAGTCATAGAGGGGATGGGAATGTTTACGATAGTTAGATCAATAAGTAGGTGACATAAGTACGGAGTAGGAGGTGTTGCTTTAGAACTAAAAGGTTACTAGGTTTCAGCGATAGCAGACCTCGCATCTAGTAATAATATACAAAAGATTACTTCTGAAGGAAGATAGATATTAGGCATAAACTGGGTAAGGTGGAATGAAAGTGGCAAGTAAAACTGGTTTAATCTCTTGTTTGTATTGAAAGCCAGTAGATTCAGAATTAAATTTTTGCAGTTTTGAAGAAATCCCTTTGGTTTAGAATCGGTAAGATTAGTCCACATATTCCGTGATAGATTTGAAACACTGTAGAACTTCCAATTTATTTTTCGCAGCTCGTCTTCTGCAAAATGCAGATATGACACAAATGCCTGTCCGATCCATCCATTACAACCAACTGAAAAGACTATATCTGCAAACTTTATACCTCTTTGATTAAGTTACCTGGTAATATTCTTTTTGTTGATATATCCAGTTCATATCACATCTGTAAAATTTATACATGTGTTAACTTTTCTCATTAAGCCAAAAAATGTAAGGTTCATGCGATTTTTATTATTATCATTTCAAAGCCTGCCCCAGTTACGTGTGCTACGTATTAGCCGCAGGGTTTACGCAAAGGAAAATCTACCAATCACAATATGCATAAGTGCCCTTGAAGTGCTCAGCCTTTCCAAAAGCCATATGTGTCACTATCTACTGCCGCACCATCCTCTTCAAAATCAGCCAAGGCTACGGCAATTGAATGGTAATACACACTAAGCGGAGGTTTAATTTACAAACAAAAGGCGAGCGCAGGAGAATGAATTTAGTTTTCACTGGTTCAGTGATATAATAACGTACGTTGAATATTGACCATCACTACTATTAGAAGGTGGCATTTTGACTGTGCCTTCTGTTTTCGCGTTACTCTCTAAGTATAATGGATTGGTTCAAAGTCCTTTATGTGGCTGCAATTGTTTTAATTTTTCAAAGCTGTGTAACTGCTTGTGTTACGAATGAGAAAGAACACCGAAAATTGATCCTCCGTTTAAAAAGTAACTGGAACACACATTTGGCTCTACTTTCTAATATAACGCTTTTTTATTTAAGCAAGCGATTATATCGAATCGGTTATGCTTTTAACAGATCGCGGTTGTTTCGTTAAGAAAGACCCATATTCACATCGGTCACAATTGATCGGACATGGTGGCAGTATTCTTGATCCCCATACAGTGAGTTCAGCGGATTTTAATAGTAATCACCAGTTTATTCCAAATAACGACAATAGCGACGAATATTTTTGCGATTTTTTGGCAACGTTCTGGCTCCATTTATGTATATAAATAGGGTAAAACACCAATAAAATTTTAAAAATCTGAAAGTTAGTGGAACATAAATAATTACAAATAAAAGATATGACAGAAAATATGTGCAAAAACATCTACCACACATTATAATTTAAAAGGTTTATAATTTCTTTTGTGACATTTAACCTACCACACACAACCCGTGCTTAATGTGGTATAGTCATATTTTTATATTTTTCTGTACGAGCATAAATTCTAATGAAGTTTTCTTATATTTTTTCCGGAAAATATACAAAAGAAAGTAGTTAATGAAGAGTGTGTTTGGCATCAGCCAGTACAACTTCAACCAACTACTTACGAGAATCAAAATGTCTATCAAAAATAATGTCTATTAGTTGAGTCAGAGGCACATCACTAACCTCACTTTGAAGCTTCAGTGTTCTACGTAATATGACAGTCAGTTTTGAGAAGTCCGTTTTACTAACTGACGAAAAATGTGATAATGGATACTTAAAGTGATTCAATTAGTAAATGACAAAGCTACTAAATAAAATAGTTTATACGATGGTGAAAACTGGTATGTTATTCAAATGAATAATTCTGTTCCACTTGTCTCTGATGTAGCTAAATGAATCTACACTTATTACACAGGTTGCTCACTGCCATCAGTCTATGGAAATTCCACTATAATCTCATTATTAAGATGTAATCACTGGTTTGAATTTAAATGCGGTATTGAATTATTTGTTGTAATATATCTTCTAACTTCGATTTCTGGAGAGTCCAATCCTTACAATAAAATGGAGGAAATTAGGCCTCAGTTTTAAGGGCTAGCTTTTTACTAGCATAGAGTTACAGATTTCAGTTTAATCAGTTTCGACACTAAGTCTTGCATTCCATCATAAAAAAGGAAAAGTTAAATGAGTAATTTGATATGATTATGAGCAATAGTTTGCGCTCGAAACGTCATCAGTTAATATTATTGTTTAACACTTTGTGATTTATCAAAGTAAAATCTTATCCATAATGGAGTTATGTTTTGCGCATTTAGTGTTCATGAAACTTACTAATTCATCGCTAGTATAATTAATTTCTTCTTTTCTTTGTCTTCCAGTGCTCAGTAATGAATTGCTGATATAGGAAAGTATTTATATATTTGTTTCTCCATTTTGTTTTTTTTCTCGGGTTAATTTGAAAAAGTGTAAAATAAGGAACTCTCATTTTTCTGTATTTCCTGTAGTGGTGCGGATTTTGTAAATTCAAGATGATAAACTTTGAGAATTAGAGAATTTCCACGTGATTGCTGTTTATCCTTTGGATGGTTAAGTTGCTAAGGTGTCACTGTTTTGTTAAGCAAAACTTTAGCCCAAACCTAAATAAGAAGTAAAGTTATTCGAATTCTGCATGGATGATATAATTGTATCTCCCGATAACTTTAAATATGGTCAGTTGTTAGTTTGCATCAGGAGGTCAGGACTTCGGGGATTGCTTATATCCAATATAATGTAAACCTGAAAATCTACAGGTTAAAACCAAAAGGGTGGCAGAAAATCAGCTAAGGCGTGTTTTCAAGTGAACACAGGGCAGATCGAGTTAATGAAGACACCAAACCAACAATAACAAGCACCAAGCATCACCATTGTCGGAAGATTAAAGTAATTATTTCTTTCGTTGACTTAGGCAGCATTGCTTCAACTACATAATGTCGAAGGCACAATTGGGAAAGAAAGTTAGAACTTTATTTATCTGAAATCAGGGTGGAAATCTGCCACATTACGACTAAGGAAAAAGATATGGATTTCATACGGACCTTCATCAACAGCCACCATCACCTAATAATGAAAACCTGACTGCCATAAAGAACAAGAAACGACGAACTCTGGCATTAAACCATCTGTAAACCTTTCGACCAGGAATGAAGTGTAAATGAACTTAGCACACCCTGAGGAGGCCATTGAGTGACCTCATGCACCAGACTTTCAAGCACAACTAGAATGAGGAAGCGCAATTTTGGTGTCCGATGATGGATGGGTGAAGACCTTGGAAACAGGAGATAGAACTTTACTCTCACTTGTTGATCCAACTGAAAACAACTTTAAAAAACGACTCTAAACGGAGGCAGGCTGTTGTCGCCTACGATCCAGTTGAAATCCAAAGGAATTAAAATACTAGTGATGATCATTTTTACTAACTTTTAATTCAGCGTTTTTGCAAACTAGATTATTTTGTATTAGTTGATAAAAAAGGTCCAAAATAATTGGTCTGTTAATAACTGATTCATGTGCGTACTTGCATTCCAGTTATCTCTCGGCATTTTCAGTGATGTCACTTTGTAAAATTTCTACATTTTTCAGAAATATTAGTATCCATAGTTGTCTACCCGCATGGATATGAAAGAATACACATTTGGTCTTCTGATAGCTAGTTTCTGCTTTTGAACTCGTAGTCAAGGAGGGAGCTTGATTTGGCTAACAAATGCTTATCAAATTTCATGCAATTTATTTTACAAATGGCGTTGATCTTTCTCCTTTTTGATACCAGGTGTAATGACTTGCATACTGGTGAATAAAGTAATTATGTTGGTTTATGTGTGATTCCCAATTCAGAGGCATTTTATATACATATGACAGGATGAATTTATTGTGATTTCTGGTGGTTGTTTCTTGTTGAGTGTTTAACTTGACTTTAGACTTTTTTTAGAGAAATTGTAGCAGTATCCATTTTTATTCAGAAGAGTTAATAAATGTTTCACCATTATTCTGCTTAAAACTGGAAAACTGCAGTGTATTTCAGCTCTTTGTACACAGTCTCTTTTGTACGCTGTTGGATTATTGCTGCTGTAGTTGAGTATTTGGTCAGTGTATGCTAATTTCCTGCACCTTTATATTTCAAGATTTCTTGGGTTCGTTTTTTCGACTAAGACATATGAAACTGAAATTTTGTCGTCTGATTCTTTTTTCTTTCTGAATCCGTTGACTCCAAACTCGTCGTTGGTTAATTTGTGGGTGTGTTCTAAATCATTTCTTTTGTGTACTTAGCGTATCCAGATCTTTGGTTTGATTAATAGTAGAGATACCTTTTTCCAGTCTCTGCATAACGGCCTCAGTGATTAGTCTTGATTTAGGTGATCCCATTGGCGTTCTTTTTATCTGTCCATCCACTTGGCTGCTGAGTAGAAAATGTGTTGTAAGACACAAATGTATTGGCTCCATCGAGCTTAAACGTCGGATATTTTTGTATTCAACGCTACAGAATAGCTGTTGCGTAGTTTCTTCTGTCAGGTATTTCCAACAGAATTGTGCAGTGCTATGACATCAAAGGATACCATGATGTTTATGTCATGCAGTAAAATGTTTCTTAGTTTTCTAAAATTTTAGGTTACCAAATTAATAGAATAGCTGCACGATTCTATTAAATATTTTAGTTTTTAGAGACGTTTTTTGGATAGATTATATGCTACTTTTTGAATCTGCAGTGAGATATATGGATGAAGTGAAATTTTTTAAACACATGGTAGTTAAAATGGAATAAAAGACAAAAGGAAAGTGAGTTTTCCAAACCTCTAACGGGAAAACATATATTCTGCATGGTTTTGAATGGTTTGTCTTGAAGTACCGGTAATAGTTTTCAGACCATAGTAACACTCATCTTCCCACTTAATGGTCAAGTAAGTTTAATAAACAATGATAAATGAAGTTAAGATATTATGACTCATTTATTCATTCTTTTATAATATTATGATGCAGACGTACTCCTGTACTTCTTTCCTAATTTAATGTGTACTCCAAATATTTATCATTTAATTTCTCATGATTTAGCATGCTGTTATCCTGGATTATTTAAGCCTTAGCCTCACTGGTGGTGCGCGCGCTTTAGTTTTAGAGTCAGGCAGTGGATATCTCTCAGCATGTTTATCGCTTATGGTAAGTCTGTTGTTATTTCTTATCTTTTTGTTGGATGTATTAACCAATTTCAGAATTTCATTGAATCAAAGTTTCACATGTATTAGCGCTAATCAGAAGACTAATAAATGTAAACCTTGCGAAATGTAATTAAATCGATTGTTGTACACTTATTACTACAATATCTGTGCATAAAGATGATTGTGGATTGATTTGGAACATCAGATATAATGTGTTACAATGCCACCCCACTTAGTATTATGAAAAAATCCCAAAATAATCAATAGTGATACATTAATGCCACAACAGCAAACAGTCGTTGTTTCGTAGTTAAATTTTGTTCGTTTCTAAATGTTATCGTGAATAACTCTTCCTTTCTCCAGTTTGTTGTGTTCTTACGATGAGGTATTGGGAAAGTTTCAAAGAAGATGTGTACACCTGTCATAAATTTTAACCTAATAATATCATTATCGTCTTTTGTTTGACTATCATTGGTTTGTTTCGTTCATTTACCAACAGAATTTTGTGATTAAGGAACTCAACAGACATTCGGACGTATTATGAAATTTAGTTGTCGGAAATTTGATGGGTAACGTAAGCGAATGGTAATTAGTTTTCAAGTTTCCTACAAGCCCGTATGTGAAACATTCAGCTTAAGCCTAACTTATGCCAAGTGTTCATGAAACAGTTCAGAAGATATCACTATGACATCTTTACTTGGGCTCAAAACTTGAAAGACTTTTGAACAGTTTAGATGACAGGAAGCTTATTGAAAACATTTCATAACAGTTGTTTTCGAATAAGCAAGCAGCCATCAAAGTAGGGTCAAAAAGTTTTTAATGAAATTCATATTTATGAATTTCTGAAACTAATGTAGAAATGAATATCGTATGAACCAAGGAACACTAGAAGATATCAGGTAGGCTTCATTTTGTGTAGTGCAAAAACATCAGTACTTGTTACAAGCCATACATTTTCTGTTTAACCCCTGGCATTTGTTGAATGAAACAACCTTAGGACCCCATTGAAGGTCTTTAACCAAATATTTAAATTATGATAGATGTTACAAATAGTTTGACCAAGGATTGATGCCAGCTGGAGAGAATCATTGAAAACCATGGGATACTGGGTTCAGTTTAAGACTCTTCGTCCTAACCCACGCATGATCCCAAGGGCAGTTGCAACCAGGACTTCCAGACTGGGAAATTAACCGAGATACCTCTCAGCCAATTGGTGGTGATCTAATGACCTATCTATTTTAACTTCTATCTGTTTACCATATATGGTGTCACTGCCAGTCAATTTCATTATTGAGTATTTGCTTTCATACTGTATTTAGTGGATCCCTTCGTCACGACTAGAATGAAATAACCGTCCAGTGCTAAGTGGTTTTCAATAGCTCTCCAAATAATATCAGTCCATAATGAAAACTTTTACATATCCTGGTCAGCTATAGTACTAATTGGATTGCTATAATTTTACTGTAATGATGGATATGTGTACGGATAGGTAGAAACAACTTCACTGAGCTTTAGCGTGCTGAAAAACGAACACCGAAAAAATGACTGATGGGGACAAAACAATCATGAAGAACTCAGGAAATTGCAGCGTATTATGTTTAGCTAGAGGTGCTAATGTTAATGAAATTATTAGTGCTTTTTTTCCAATACAACAAACATCTAATACCAACATTTCACAGTGAACAATAATGGCCTGCCACCTAGCATGGTGGCTACATTGCAAGCTTGACTGGTAGAATTCAGTCTGCACCGAAGATAGGACTAGATACATTACACTAGCTACTGACTAGTGTGCAATTAAAAAAACTCTGTGTTTATTGTTTCTGTAAATCTGTTATTGTCAGATACATGAAGGATTTGCCCCATATAGCCTTTTAATTAGGTAAAATATCCCTGATTTTGTAGAACTCATGAAAAATCTAATGTTAAGACATTAATTGTTCTAGTAAGAAGTCATGTCCAGTGAGACACAGTAGTTTGAGTGAGAGGATAAACACTCGGCAATGACACAACCTAGCGATCGCGCTATATTGTGAATTGGCAGTATTTGGAATTCATAAGCCAATGGATCAGGTCACAGAAGCTTGACAGTCTACGAGTTCGCCTTGTAACTTGAGGGTCCTGGATTCGAAGCCCTATGGGTGAGTGCTACTGAAGAGTACAAAACTCAAACGAAAAAGCTGTTCAGTACTCCCAGCAGACTTTGGAATGTTTCTCTAATCGATGTCAGTTCATGATGAAATCCTGCAATCAATCAAATCCCCGCAGACCAACACTTGAATATTAATTGTTCTGTTGTTCGTATTCGCGAATATTTACACCCTAAGAGCATATAGTTGCTGTTGTGTTCATGATCAATTTTAATGTTAAATGAACTAAGTGAATACATTTTACTTCTTTTCAGTTATTCCTGCGTCGATATCATTAAGCTAAAAACACATGTGGTAGGCTTGTAATGCACCTACTGCTGTTTTAAGTTTTTGTTCCAAAAGGTATATATGCCCACCTACTCGAACGTCATTTATTTGAATCTTTTCCTAATGCTCTTGACACGTAAATTCTCTGAGTCAGTAGTTCAGCTATACTAGCTAGATTAGTCCCAATATTTTTCAATAAACAATCTTGACTTTTTTAATTCATTCAGCTTTCCTGCTCATCAGAGCCCATTACTAATTAACCAAGTCTTTTTGATTTGCCTTTTGTTGTCAGTACTTACATGTTAGTCAGAGAATTGATATATTGGACAATTAGGTGAACTATGTTTAGTGAGAGCTGGTATAGTTCAGCTAACCAATAACACCTATCAATACCTTACACGTGAGAATTTCGTAGTGATGCAAGTTGCTCTTATCTAGGGAAAAGAAAAAAGTCTTTGAGACAGGATATGAGAGTGTTAAAGGCAATAAATCTGAGCCAAGTACATATGCAATATAAAGTATGTGATATATGGGACAATCTACAATTTCAAACTTTTCGTTTTCTTTACTTTTAAAAGACTGGTCGTAATGGTGTCACTATATCCGTTCCTCCGAACCCTCAGTTATTAGCATTGGCTAAGGAGAATATTCAAAGCTGGTTAATATACGAGAAAACAGTTAAGACTTTAGGCATAAAGCTGGGGGAACAAATTAAATTTATGAGCAGGAATGATCCACGGACTTGGTTATCAAGTGGGCCATATAACGGCATCTTTGTTCACAATATGGGAGGAGCACGTTCTGTGTCTGAAGTAAGTCTTGACATATTTTACTATTTTCGTTCCTTGTAAATATGTTTTACTTTTGGCTATAAAGGTGGGGGGAGGGCGTTTTAAGTAAGAATGCTGTAGTTTCTCTAGTCTACAGAATACAGATGTTCATTGGTCACTAAAGATTTTCTTGTATCAGTACTGCCTATACATTATTATCATATTATATGATCACATATTTTTGACTGGCTATGATCAGAAAACACAGTCTTTTAAAACAACTGACTGTCGTGACACTTACTTAATCATTCTACACTTCATGTATCATATCTATCAATAGAAAAGATTGGGATATTTTTCTTCTTTTGTTTGAATGAAAATTAGTCACACCACACCAGTAATTAATTATAAAGACATATGTATCAAGCAAGCATTCTGTCAGCTTGTTGCAAGTTGTGCCTATCATATCATAGTTTGTGACCAAGAAAAGTAATTTCTGTAAAACTATTATATCTGGCTTTCCGGTTTGAATTCGGCTTTGTTGGAAAACAAATTCATTCAACATACACCTTAAAAGAATTAAAAATGTATTTATGTCAAATGCAAATGGGTTGGTATAATAAAACTTTCCCATTTTGAATTTGAATATCATGTATCTTCATCCCAGTAGACAGTAAAATATGTTGAGTATTGGTATTGTCAGAGAACCTATTGTGTGGTTTTCTACATAAGGATCAAAATGATGTATAGAGGAGTAGAAACAACTTCATCCCTACTAAAGAAGAACATATTCGTGATTAACTATGACTATTACTAATACGGCCTCTAGCGGTTATAATTAAGGGTTAGCATCAAACAGTAAGCTATTAATTGACTGAGATGAATAGTTGTTTATCATATACACCAACCTGTAGTACTTGCTAGAGAGGTGGAGATGATCTGATCACCAGACGGTCGTTTCACTTGTTCGGGGCTGAGATCATCAGTGGTGTAACCGGTTCGACTTAGCTGAAACAGGTGAATCACTTCAAATCACTGGATTTCACGCTAAGTACTCGAGCTGACTGGTACCACCATGAATAAAATTCATTGTTTGCAAATTAATTTGCAATTTCGAATTTACGCAGTTCGATGAAGTGAAATGTCACCACAGTTTACTCTATGAACATAATTATTTGGATAAAGCCGTTTACACCGCTGATGAGATTGGCCCAAAACAAGTGAAATGACTATCAGGTGTATAGTTCAACTCCGTCCTGCTGTAACAACAGAAGACAAGGGCCGGCAACAGGTCGTTTTATTACGGAAATCAGCACATATTTATATATATTTCATGTACATTATTATAGCTTATTCAAGCAGACAAACACGGTCTTCTGATTGGTTGTTTCTGGTTTCTCGGAAAGTTAAGCCATATATTTGCGAATCTTATTCGCCCACGTTAAGTCTGATGTGATTGGTTGTTGAAACAGCCTTGTTCATATTTTCTCACGGCCAATATTAGTGACCTAGACATTGACGTAAATTAACGTCTGCATTGCAAGCATAAAGGAAAAAGCCGAGATACAAATCAACACCAGCGAAAAGGTCAGCGTCGAAAAGCACTGGAACAACTTGAAAACGGTGTGGAGCCAAACCTGCATAGAAATTCTAGGCAGAAAAAGAGACAGGACAAACAGTGGCTCACTACGGACACTTGGAAACTAATAGAAGAGAGAAGGACAGTGAAGCAAAAGATTATCCAGTGCACTGACGAGCAACAAAAACAGGAGCTGAATGCAAGCTACAATACACTGAACAAAAGAGTGAAGAAGAGTGCCAGGGAAGACAAAAAAAATATTATGGAACCATGGAAAGTAAAGCGGAACAAGCTGCAGGCAAAGGAGACCTCTCCACACTCTACCAAACAACTAGGCACCTTTCGGGTAAAAGTTCGACACAGATTAAGCCAATAAAGGACGACAATGGAAAGTCAATCACCAAAGAGGTGGAACAGAGAAAGCACTGGGTGAACACTTCAAAAGACTTCTAAATCGTCCGCCACGTACAACGCCCCAACAATACCAACAACGGAAGCAGAACTACCAGTGAACACTGACCCCCGACGAAATCAGAAGTCCTGAATGCCATCAAGATGCTAAAAGCGAAAGCACCAGGACCAGATGGAATCCCAGCAGAAGCATTGAAAAGACCCAGAGACAACAGCGGACTTGATGACGCCACTGCTGGAGAAGGTGTGGAAAGAGGGTAAAGAACCCGAGGATTGGAAGAACGGATACTTATTCAAACTACCAAAGAAAGGAGACTTAAGTCAATGTAAAAACTGGCGTGGAATTATGCTTCTGTCCATTCCAAGCAAGATACTAATTCGCATCATCCTGGAGAGAATCAAACAAGCCCTAGATGAAAAGCTTCGACCGGAACAGGCCGATTCAGGAGAAACAAATCATGTATTGATCAAATCGCCACTCTACGGATCATCATTGAACAAAGCTTGGAATGGCAGTCACCTCTCTATCTCAACTTCATCGACTTTGAAAAGGCCTTCGACAGCGTCGATCGAGAGGTCATTTGCAACTACTTCGCTACTAGGGGTCCATCGACAATTATACATCTCATCCAACAGTTATACGACAATGCTGCATGCCAAGTAATCCACAACGGGAAACTTATGGAAGCCTTCGAAGTGAGACGGGAGTGAGGCAAGGCTGTCTACTACCACCAATGATCTTCCTGATTGCAATTGATTGGATAATGCGACAGACAACGGCAACCAACGAGGGAACAGGCATAAAATGGACTGACACAAAAGACTTGGAGGATCTGGATTTCGCCGATGATATATGTCTGATTTCCCACAAACTGGAAGATATGCAAGTGAAAAGTAACAAGTTGGCAGAAGAAGCATCAAAGATAGGACTTCAAGTGAACATAGATAAAACAGAGGTGATGAAGATTCCTAGCCAACATCAACAGCAACAACAACAACAGACAACAATCAGCATAAGTGGGAAGAACCTGAAAGAAACAGCCTCCTTCACCTACCTGGGAAGCATCGTCTCAACTACAGGCGGAACTGACGAGGATATCAAAGCCAGAATCGGAAAAGCAAGACAAGCTTTCATTACTCTCAAATCTGTGTGGAGGTCAACAGCACTCAGCATCAAAAATAAGATCCGGATTTTCAACTGCAATGTAAAGTCAGTGCTACTATACGGATCAGAGACTTGGCGAGTCATAAAGAGCACCTCAAACAAACTCCAAACCTTCATTAACAGCTGTCTTTGCTCAATACTCAAGATCAGATGGCCAGAAAAGATCAGCAACAGGGATCTCTGGGAGCGAACCAATCAGGAACTGATTGTGAAACAAATAGGCAGGAAGAAATAAAGATGGATTGGCCATACTCTGAGCAAACCATCAAGTGACATCACTAGACAAGCGCTCAAGTGGAACCCGAAAGGGAGGCGGCGAGTTGGTCGTTCAAGGGTGACTTGGAGGAGGTCATGCGAGGAGGAGATGAAAGCATGTGGACAGACCTGGAGCAGGGTGAAAAAGTTGTCAGAAAACCGAAGGCAATGGAGGTGCGCAGCTGAAGCCCTATGTTCCTTTAGGAACTAAAGGATACAATAATTATAATAATAATGTCTACCGATTGGCTAGCAGTCTGCTCTCACCACACTGCCAACACTCACTACTGATTGATGCGTGTGGTATATACCTACTCATTTCAGTCAGTCAGTAGTATATCGTCTCTTGCAGTTATGTTAGCTTTCTTTGATATCAGAATAGAACTTAGGCACATACTGTGATGTGAAAGATTTGCTTTCTCAAGCAAATTCTGGTGAAGTTTCACCTTTTCGAACCGTCTAAACTGCGAACTGCGAATTGATTTCGAAATTATGAACTTGATTAAGGATTGAAATCTGCTTCTATGATGAATGTGAAAAGTAATTTGATTATGTAAATTAAAATCAGAGAGAACTTGATGTGGTCTCTTCGGGTGAGTTTTTTGTTTTGTTTTAAGTGAATATTTAAAGCAAGAAATAAAGGTTAATAAAGCAGGATTTAATGATGGATTCATCGAATTTCGGTAGAACTCGTCAGCTGAATAATCTACATACACGGATATATATACTTTTGAAATTACATTGGGAGATATTAGACTGATAAGTAAACAAACTACATTGAATTAGTCATGCAGAAAGACACATGCGAATGTTTTCCAGCTCATGTTCAAATAGATAAGGGGAGAGAGAGTATGTAAGATCAAAATTAAGATAAATTGCATTACGCCTCAATTACATCACTTAGATAAACAATTAGTCATTAGGGAATATAACGAGAATTGCAAACAGACTAATATCAATGGTAATAGTTATAATAACAATTTTAATAGTGTTGAAGTGAGTAAAGATAATCCTACTGATAAAGGATAGTTTTAAATGAATCAAAAATATTAATAAGGGGTAGAATAATAAGTCAAACGTATTACCATGGTAGATTCAGAGTGACGACCATCTCCTTTTGTACACAGAAACCTGGTTTATTAACTCAAATTGCACAAGTCTGTGTAATTGCAAGCAACTTCTTGTTTCTTTGTCTGCTGACAACAGTGAATGACTTGACTGGGTCGATATCATGTCCATAATCCACAAGATGTTTTGTTATTGAGGATTTTGGCACTTTGCAGTCAGCTGTTTCCAACCATTTCGGCTAATGCTCCATCATGCGAGTAGATAGTCGCCTTTACGCATGACCTATGTATTTGTTTCCACAAACACACACAAACTGATATACTCAGTTTGAAGTGTCGAGGGTTGACGGCTGGTATTTCGCAGATTGCTGAAGCACTCGCTTAGCGGTGTTAAGGATAACAAATTTTGCAGCATAATAAGTTCCCTTGATGGCTTTATCGAGTCTTCGTTTGACTACTTCCTATACATCATCTCCTTTGAACGGTAAACTGATATAGACAGATTTCTTTGGAACTGTTTGGATTGTTTTGCAGGGGCTTATTTCTTTAGAGTATTTATTAATGAACTTCTCAGGATATCCATTCTTAGATAAAATATCTTTCAGAGATTTTATTTCATGCTCAATAGTACTGTCAGAACAAATTTTTCGTGCTCTATTGAACAATGTTCTGACTAAGTTCTTTTTATACTTGATTGAAACAAAGCTCTTGAAATGCATGTACTGTCCTTGCGATGAAGACTTTCTTTATAGATCTTTGATTGTGCCATCATTCATTTTCGCTAGAAAAACATCTAGGAATTTAATAGTATCGCTTTCCTCATGTTCTACTGTGAAACTGAGATTTGGATTGCATGAGTTGAATTTTATCAACATGTCTTCGGTTTTTGATCTGCTTCCACAGACAATAAAAGTGTCATCAAAATATCTTAGGTATACATCCGTTTCTTGTATATATTGCTGCAAGGCACCAGTTTTTAGGTCTGACGAGAATAAGTCTGCAAAAAGTGGTCCAAAAGGGTTTCCCATTGCGACTCCATCAACTTGACAGAATAGACGCCCATGAATATATAAAGGACAGATCATTGTGTACATAAATATCTCTGTGGATGTTAGCCAGTGTTGTTGCCTAGTTGCACGTGTGATGATCATGACACACTGAGAAGAAAAATTTATACAATCTGATGAATTTGTCTTAAAATTTGATGTCAGTATGAGTATACTGACCGACAGCTTAGGACTTTGGATTTATTTATCCCTCTTCCTATATCGGATATGAAGGCGAAGGTGTAGGGAGGCTGTAAACTTTCGGTGATATTATAAATCATGTCTAATAATGAAGTAGACATATGACCTCAGCATTTTAAGTCAATCTGGTAATAATGTATTCATTATGTCTTCATAATGAGAACTAATGGGTTCAGATCTAACTTGTCAAAGTTTCGAAGAAATACCTGTTGTATTGCATTATTTTGTAGTTGTTTTTATGGTATACTCCCTATATAAGTCCAACTTTAAGTGATGCCGAGACGTGTGGAATTTAAAACTGACTAATTATTTATGTGAAATTCTATAATGATCTGTTTGTATTTATCACTTTAAGTTTTTACCTGTCACTGTAGATTTCTGTACTATCGGAAATCATTATAATATTTCGCTAAGTATCGCCTTTTTTCATATCCCTGTCTTAGCTTGCAGACAGGCTAGAAGTGGGCGGTCGCTGGTTGGCCTGGAAGGAAATATCGGGGGACAGCAAGAATTGTTTATGATAGAGCATTATCCAAGAGGTACTCTTCGACGGGTACCTATAATGACTTTCACAGGTGTTGCTTCACCTGACAGTCATAAACCAGTGACGCATAGGTAAGAATTGTTTATACGCATTTATACATCTGTTTGTATTTCAAATGAACTATATGCGTTAATCATAACAACATATTAGGTTGTTTAAAAACAATATGCGAATCATAATTTACACAATGATTCGTATGTTAGTTTCAAGTTAATGTGTCATTCTCTCTAGCAATAATTGTTTGCTGAATATATTTAGGATGAGGATAAACGAAACGATAAAGACAATGAATATAATCATAGCATTGGTGTTTTGCAAACCATGCTGTCTAGAAAATGACGAATTTTGGCAAAGAAACATTCACCTTTTACTAATTAAGTCCATTTCAATAACAGAGCGCTACAATATGTAACCTTTAAATTGGAATACATGAATTACATATTTAACGGTTATGAGTTTGTTTACAGGCATTTGTTAATGCCAATATGCAACTAGAGCTGATAACTGACCAATAAATTTAGTTTAAAAATGTAGTAATAGTTATCATACGAAAACCTGAGGTTAGCTTAATTACAATACGTCTTGTTTATAATGAACACAGAGCTGAAGGTCACAGGGCCTTCAGAGACATTTACTTTAAACTAATCAGTCTGACTTTCGATTTACCAGTGTGTCTTTCGCCTACAACAATGAAATATTAGAATCCAGCAGAAAATGTTAAATTGATGCGTTCAGAAGATACTCATCAGCCATTTTTTCAATCTTAGTCATTTTCATATCCATGCATTCCACCAACCCTGTTGTAATTACAAAATGTACTTTTATCAGAACTCTTATCAGTTAATCTGATTCGCTTTTGTTTACTTTACTGCAATGGATCTGCATAATTCAACCATATTAAAACTTGATTGACAGAATTCATTTTGAAACAAATGAGGAACTAGATTCACGGCATTAGTAAGCATCTATTGTCCAGTCAAAGTACGCATTACAGTCCAGAAGAAGGTTAGTCATGAGTCTTAATTGTCCAATGACAACATCTCTGACTGAATGACCGGAATCGAATCTAAGAATGGACATGAGTTCCTTCAACAGACTTCAGATACACCTTGATGACGAGTACCAGAAAGCACGAAACTAGGACCAACGCTTCCTCTGATTACACCCAACCATCTAACAACTAAACATGCGTCGGTGGCATAGCGGTTAGCACGCTCACCGACCATGCACATGGTCCGGTGTTTGATCCCCGACCGACGCACTCCTTTACCTCGCTAAGCCAATAATAATGTTGGTAAAGAGAGAAGGTTAGGCGTGAGGCCAGCAACCCATCCTGTTAAAAATAAATACTGCAACAGAAACTTCAAGCCTTCTAGCCTTAAGCCCTATGTTCCACTTGGAACGCGAAGAAAAAAAATCTAACAACCATCTAGAGTAGAATCTATTTGATCGGGGTATATCTGTCTCAAGTGGCTACTTTTCACAGTGTATAGAAATATCAACTTTTTTAGGCTTAGTTCCTCTAGGTACATCACTGATAAGCTCAAACCTAAACGACTGGAACGTCTGTCAGATACATCACTTGAAGTGAGTGATCGGAGCAACTTATATCACACATTATTTCACACTCTCAGTCTCCCCATTAGCATAAATTAAGTATGTATGGTATTCAAGTTTATTTGTCGAAAATTTCGAAGTTTTGCATTTAACATCAAGAATATGTCATCAGTCTCATTTAATGTTACTGTTTTTTTACTGCTATTTATTTACAGCACAATCATCTCGGACGACTTCCAGTTTGAATCAATACAAGTTAAATGTATTCCAAACAGTAGAGTACTCATATCACTTTGCATCACCATCATCTTGTTCATCTCGTTATTCTGACAATCAGATGTGTTCATTACTAAAACATTCTCATCATATGCACCCTTCACACAGTGAACATAATTAAGACTTGTCAAATTTATCTTATTTTCACTGAAAGAAATAAAAATGATGTTTTTTCTACAACGTAAACTGACTTCATTGATACTCAGTATTCTTTGTAGATTATTTATCGTTTCAGTGTTCATTCGAAACAACTTGATGTATATATTTAAACATTGATTTCATGTATTCTGTATTTCTTTTGTTGAAGATGTCTTACCCACAATAATGTCCTTTCAATCTCCTCTCAAATTGATGATAAAAATTTACTGTGTTTCAGCTTGCTTACGATTTTGTCAAATTTTTTGCATCCTGTAATCTCAGCTGATATACTTGCATGAATACAGAAACAAAATAAGCAATAGACATACTTCAACTAATTAAGTCTTATGTATAGCTTTCGTTTTACACAGGAGGTGTACTCATCTTCCAGGTATTTTCGTGTTCGAGTACATAACTTCACGTTGGGAGCAAAGAACTATGTCATACACATTACCATCAATTGCCTGTGCTCTCAGTGTTGACCAAGAGAATAGCAAAACAGTCTGAGTTATTTCAATTTGAATCATCGACTTAAAGTTAGACAGTTTACTTCCCTTTCTGTCTACACTACAGGGGAATGGTTAGGTGTGTGATTGATTTGTGATCAACTTGTTTATTGACCGTTTGAGTTATGAATCCGATTACTTTCCACCGGGTGATAAGAATGACATTTTACTGGTTACCATATCTTATGTATAATATTTATGACTCATAGTTGAACGCATCACTCTCTATCCACTTGCTGAGTATCGCATTCATTCGCTTAGCTTAATATGTTACTGTACAAACAGTTAGCGACTTAAATGTTTCAGTGTTGATCTGGTAACATTTAGACATCTTGTAGGTAGTAGATAGCGTCGGTGGCACAGTGGTTAGGACTCTCGCCGACCATGCACATGGTCCGGGTTCGAGCCCGCACCGACGCACACCTGATATCTATGGTCGGCTGCAAAATTTGGGCTACCGATATCCATGCCGAAAATTCCATACTTGTACCGAAAATACAGTGTGAATCAAGCTGTAAATCAAAAAAAACTATCACGCTTAATATTCGGTGATTGATGAAATGGTTTTTCTACCATCTACAGAATACTTTCTTAGTTGTTGTTAAAGCCTTGAAAATGTTTTAATTTTTGTTTCAGTAATAAGATGGATGCGTGGTACGTTAACAGCAGGCGAATAATATATATATTTATATATGTATATTCACTGAGAGCTATGCAGACTAAGTTTTGAGGCATAACACCGTAATTGGTTTCTATTTGAATAATTAAAGGCTATAATAACATGAAAGTAACTAGTAGACTGGTGTCTGTTTTACTGTTTTCATCTATTTTAATTCTAACCGCTTTAACCACATAAGCGATTTCTTTCGGTGTTATTCAATTCATCTATGACATATTTATCATGTTCGCCCTAATATTCTCAATAACTATACCATGAACTGTTGCTTTAATACAAATTCCACCTATAAGCGTCTCATGAATTCATCCTCTATACTGTACTAACATATTCACAGTTACCAGTTTATATCACGAAGTGTTAATCGAGTCCCATTCATTACACATTCACTTGAAATACATACTTGGTGATCTGATATGCTTGAGTTTATGATTTTATTCTGTAGCAAAGTGGAGGATGATGTTAACAAGTTCGTTTTCTGAAGATACTCTGTGGTACAGACTGGGAGATTAGTTTATCCACTTGACTGTAGTCAAGTAAACATATTGATGATTTTAGCTACCTATCTAACTGATATAATATTTAGATTAATTTTGTAGATTTATTCAGAGTTTTATTGATTTCGTGAAATACATGACAGGAGAAGTTGAACAGGTGATGGCAGGTGGTTAATTCATCCATTCTTTCTGATTGTCGTTTAATCAGTCAATCCTTGTATCTCTTGAATGCATAGCTTCAGCTATTCAAGCACTATGAAATGATTTATCGATGCTTATTCATTTACTAGTTTTTCGCTATTAAGTTAACAGGAACTCCTGTTTCAGAATAGATTGAAGATGAAGAGGTGACGGATATTTCAACTGAGATCGAGAACTTTGGTCCAATCAATTGACGGGTAAATCTAAAATTCAATTAAATAATTAAAATGACCCGTTGCACAAGAAGTGGCTCTCGTGGCCCAAGTGGTCTAGTGGATAACGCTTTGGCTTGTGTTTGAAACTATGAGCACTGGGTTCGAGCCCCGGTGGGAACATCATCATTCATTGAGAAATGCAGGTACATCCAGATGACAAGTCCCAAATAGGACGAAATGCGCATCCTGGATTCCACTGCTAGTTACCACCCACCCATTAAATAACAATATATAAGTGTTTATTTACAGATTATGAGAATGAGGTGTAAAGTGATCACATTACTTATGCATCTTTTAACTCAACTGATTATTACAAAAACATTCTTTAATTAATTATCATTTACTAAGGATTACTTCATTTTCACACAACAGGCATTGTAAATTACACTGTGATTGACACAGCATCATTCATAGTCGCATTTCCAAAACACTTGAGATAATTTTCAATCTAACAAATAATCTATTCACTCATCTGAATTATATAGCTTACTAGTTCAACGTATACCTATCCAACAACTCACAGGTGTTTTCCGTGGTTGTAGTTCCAACTGTAATGTTCGAAATTGTTTCCTAAAAAGTCTGGAATCGAATAGTTACATCCATGGAGAATGGGCGTAAATTCACTGAACAAAATGAATGTTTATTAATTAAAGTACCGCCCATAGAAACCAAAATGAAATGATGGATAGACGTATTTAATTGAATTATGATTAGATAAACCATGAGTGAAAACCGATAGACAAGCTTCAGCTAAAATATTTTACTGGATGGTAGTAGCGCGAAGAAGCATATGATTGCAGTGTTTTGTGGGTTTATTACATAGTTGACGGAGTCCAAAATGTGTGTTGAACTATTGGGTTTTGGCACTCCCACCTAACTAAATAATTGGCTATTATCATAGACCACTAGACTTTACAGACCAGTGGCCCACTCATTTCACTGGGTTGATTAATTTTCATCCAGTATAGTAAATCAAGGTCACAACAGTTGATTTTGTACTGCTCATTCAGTTACTTTTTTTTTATCATGAACTGTACTCAAGCATATTTCAAGAGTTTCCAACTTACCGGTGGCCATCTTTGGTAGGAAATGAAAATAAAAACCTAGTGAGGTTTATTTTAGTAGGTTTCAAGTCAAATGGTTAACACTCTCAGTTTTTATCTTACTTAATAATTGTGTATATGTAGTCAGTGGTTTTTAATAGAACGCAGTGAGAATTCTTTACCCTATCAGCATGTGATCTTCCAACTAATATAATTATGTTCTCCCCGATGACTACTTTCACTACTTTTGTTATCACTAGTTGTGGTGTGGCACTAACCAGAAGAACTGATGGGAGCCTAAGAAGATCGATCCATAGAAAACCTACTTGGAATGCTTAATTAACAAGCTTCTAAAGCTGGGTACCCATTCAACAAAAATGGGGTTTAATTAAATCACTTGCCACCCGCATCCGACGCATCTGTAGTCCCCACGTTCTAGAAACAGAATTGGATACTCTAAGAGAAATCTTCATCCAAAATGGATGCCCAATAAGATTCATCAACAAAAATATCAAACCTATAATTCGGAGAAACGAAACTTTAATTGCGCCTCAAAAGAAACTCTACATGAACTTGGATTTCAAGGGAGATTTAGCAAGCGATATTCTCAAGAGAAGGATCACATCATCTCTGAGAAGAACATTCTTTACAGCAACGCTAAAAATAGTGTTCTCCAGTCGCACAGTGATCTACAGAAGCCTCAAGGACAAGATCCCGCATCTGGCCAATTCTATGCGCATACATCTGTTCACCTGCTGCTGTGGAGCTAGGTACATTGATCGTTCGAGGTGCACCTTGTCAAGAGGATTCAAGAACAATATCCAGCATGGTTGCGAAAAGGCAACAGTGGTGCAATAAGGAGTGCGATAACTGACACCTGGTTAACACTGATCATTCCAAATCAACAAACGCCTGCTTCTAAGTAATCTACAGAGTCAAGAATAACCTGTAAAAGACAAAACGGTTTCATCTTCTTTGTATCGCTGAATCTCTGGCCATTCACATAGAAAAACCAGAGCTGTGCATGCAAAAGAGGATTACTCAACCACTTCTACTGTCATGGTAACAACTTTGTTGATTCTGATGGCTTAATTTTGTTTGTTTGCTTGTTCTTTAATTGCTTATAATTCTTGTATTCATTTAGAACTTTGCGTAATTTCGTATTCTCTACTTTGTTTCTCTGTGCATCCTGAGTAGAACTCACTCATTAAACTATTTATATTATTAATACATAACTGTTTGTTACTACCCTAATTTCACTAACACCTACTTTTCTTGACTTGTATTACCAATCTTCACCTGTTTAGTTAAAAAAAACCCCATATTTGATTGTAACTTTGTTTGACAAACTTAATGTACACACACATACAAAATAACACATATATATCTTTGCGATTGTACAGCTAAGAAAATGAATTCGCCGAAAAGAGACTCTTCGCTGGTCTACATGTTTTGTTTTCATTAATGCCTGGATAGGAATTATCCATAAATTATCACTATTTTCAAATCTTATATATATTAATGTGCTCATTTTAATATCAATAAACAGTTTGAGCATTGTGGATTAGATCAAATAAAGTAAAGTTATATTTCAATAGTTTACACAAAACAGTGGTGTGAACACGGGCAGTAATTTTGCTCGAAATATTACCAATAACAAAACTTGTCATTGTGTGTAAACTATTGAAATACAATTATACTTTATATGCTCATTTTAATTTGCTTCATATTTATAATATAAAATTGAGCGCTTCAGCTTAGATATCAAAAACTGATGAATTCCATATAAATACCAAGAGACTGTAAGAAGAAGTATGTGATTGTGTTTCTGAATCTAGTCGGTAAATTTGAGATTAGAATGTTGGCCTATTGTAAATTTCAAATACATAGCGCTGGACAGTTAGACAGGTGAATGTCTCATTTTCATTGAGTGAATCTCCTATGAGATGACTTCAAGTTGCTTCCTCCAAACTCATATTTATCTGTGATAGGTGATTTATTCTAAAATATTCTGTTGAAAAAATAAATTTTGATATTGAACGCAGACGCTTGAGAGCAGAATAAAGTTGATAAAAAGAGACATATACATTAAAAATCCCACTGAGTTGTTTATACTCTTAAAGTTGAGACAGAGAGTTCTTGGCAGAAGCTTGGGATGCTTGAACAATATAATGTGGTAATGAACTAGACTTTTAACGATGTGAATGATCACTTTAAATCGGTTCACATCACTCAGGTTGGCTAAGTGTTAAGCTTTTCAAGCAGGAATGCATACATTTCATACAATGTGGACTGGACGTACGGGTGGATACAAAATATGAAGTAAAATGGTTTGTGCAATATGTGTGCTTTGTATGTCTTACTTGAAAGGTAATGCATGTTTAAATTCTAACTTTGAGTAAGTGAATTACATTCCACTTTGTTATTTATTTATTTGTTTATTCAATACGAATCGTGTTTATCTCAAGTAGTGAGTGTCTTGTTTATCGCTTTGAACAAGTTTCTCTATCACACTTGTTTTTGGATGGCTTCATCAAGTGTTTGAGTTGTTCTCAATTAATAGTCTCCTACAATCAAATATTCTTACCAACAGCAAACCCCAATTATGCAAATTGTTACTATTTAGCAGTTGAGCAAATACCAATTTTAACTGACAAGAATTTCATTAAAACTGTAGAATTTATGTAGACCATATTCACTTGAATACATCTAGTTACAAAATTCTCATTTTCAAATGATTCAACCGCACTGAGGGATCCAATTTACACGACATGATTTAAGTGAATTTGTACTTTCTACATGAATTGGTTCTAAGCATGAGTTCCACTTCTCTAGAAGGGACATGCAAGAAAGTTTTATTACTATTTATTAATACATTATTTATTATTTTATTACAAAGTTTTGTTACTATCCTCTTATATGAACATCCAATTCATCTGAACTTACTAACTGTATTTTCGTTTGACAAATTTAATGTATATATATACACACACACAAAATAACCATATATATTTGCGATTGTACAGCTACGAAAATGAATTCGCCGAAAAGAGACTCTTCGCTGAACCACTTGTCTTTTGTCTATTAATGTTCGAATAGGAATTATCCATGAATTAGAAAGTATTATTCGCAATTTCCCCGTGGTCCATCAGCTGTTAAAGACTTAATTAACTGAGTCTAAGAGGCACTGAAGAGAGGTCGTATCCTACAGCACTGCACACATGCACACACACAAAATACCCATACTACATTTCGGACCATGTATTACTCGCTTGAAGTACATGAATATTACATACTGAACAAATGTGTGCTTATCTGGCGGAGAATAGACATTCTACAATTTAAAACAGGGTTTCTAATCAGTTGCAAGCATGTCTTTATAATCCTGTCACGTAACAATTTTTCTGTAAAAAAAAGTTAACCTGAAAGAAGACAAGTGGTCTTGGCAAATGCTTTTATTTCCATAAGTTCATTTTCAACTACGTATATATGAAGTTATTAGCAGTGGATAGTTGTAGACTAAATGATGACCATTTCGTCCCATTTCGAAAACCATCGTCAGTTAAGTGCAAATGCATTTCATTAAGCGATGGTTTTTTTTACTAAGACTGGTATGCAGCATACGTGGTTAAGTAGATGTTATAAAGAATAACAAATTAAACATCTCAGGAGAATGATCTGTCGCAAATAACGCTACATATCTTATATATCATTTTCTATTGGAATGCAAAATCATTCAGTTGATTCAATCTGGAATATAATTCAGTTGTACAGCCTAGATTTTGACAATAATCACCCAAAAATAGAAAACATCATACTGTTTTAAGCTACCAGATAATCCTTCACCGTTTGATGCTTAACTAATTTGTCTTACTTATTATTGCTTAGTGCAGTAAATTTGCCTTTGAGTCATTAACTCGAGGAGGAAATATGCTACATAGTACGCCATCATAACAGATAACTTCAGTTACAAGAATGATGTACTCTATAACTTCTATTGCTACTAATGCATTTTTTAAATCGAATTTCATTTTCACAATCAAAATTAAACAGCCTGTCAAGTAGTAATCCAGACAAATATGCACAATGGTGCATACACCGTCACGTATACAAATCATACAATTTCTCACTACATCATCTTTTTACTTAAGAAATACATGTTTTCAATCAATTAAGAACTCATATTATTACTTATTTGCTCTAAGTTTTTATCATAAAATATAAGGGAATTTGTGTCTGCGTCAGTTAAAAATATTATAAGTAATTTAATTGGAATTTATATACTTGCTTTATTACGTATTACATCTTGTGTTAGTTGTATAATGGTGATGTAAGTAAATTCGAATGTGCCCACACGCCCCAATATAAGCGTACACCTACTTCAGAACGGAGATGTCGTTTATGAAATCGGTACTTTTTCGATTAAAATCAAAATCCTTCTTTATTGATTTGTAAACTTTGTTGAGTATAAATATTTATTATGTTCAGTCTATGATTAATAACACAGCGTGGTGCATTCCTCTCAGTTTCTGATGTTCGTCGTTAACTTCATTTGCAGGCGTTTTCTGTACCCCGTGAATCCTTAGATAGTTTTCAGTAGTTGTGTCCATCAGTTTATAAAGTACTAGAAGATTAGCCGTAGGATTCTTTCAGCATCCTTTGAAATCACTCGATTTCATTTAACCATTGAAAAATGAATTCTGACTACACTTGGTGACATATCATCATTTGATATGACAGTTATGCGATGATTTTCATGTTATTAGCAATAACTCTATGCTAAACATTTCAGAAGGTTTTTCACCTATGGATGCATATAGTATTTTATGTTTTGTTTTAACGAGTAAATATCTTAGAAGATCGTGAAGATATTTTGCGATTTCTTTTGTGCTAGCTATCACCCACAGTCTCTAAGTCTTTAGTTCAACTGTTATTAACCAGGTTTCTTGAAAATTCTCTCTCTAATATAAAATCTTAATGTATCAACCTTGAGATATATCGCTCTTCAAGGATCCCACTTCTTAGTGATCCAAACACTTAATTTTGTGTTTTGATATCTACAATTATATAAACTGCTGACTACGGTTGATATTGGTGCAAAGCAGTTTCGGATGAAACATTCAACACAATGAGTCCCTATACAGTAACAAGATATCACTGATTGTAAGAAATATTTTCTAACCGCTTCTAATCGTTCACATAAGAATCATAATCCCATGTATATGATGCCTCAAATTTTAGATGTGAAACTGAGGATTCAGAATGTTTCTTCACCTGAAAACTAACTTCTAGCTTGGTATACTGCACATACTAACTTACAGAAGTCTCTTGGCTTCCCCCTTTTTTTGACGAATGTTGGTTCACTTGTGTTCAGGACATTAAGAACTGCAAATTTTCTTGAGGAATTTATAACCACACAAGAGTTAGGTACTAATCAGCCAACGTGACGGACTGGACAGTCAGAGTGAACATATCTGTTTGCATTTAATTGTTGTTATGCGTCATTTACGCATAACTGCTGACATATGAACAAACACCTTATACACCTTTTTTGATATGGTTTTGTTCTCTGAGCTGGATGGTTAGTTTGCGAAGCTTTCATCACCTTACTGGGTGACATCTTCAGCGCATACTTCAATTTGAAGTATGCGCTGAAGATGTCACCCAGTAAGGTGATGAAAGCTTCGCAAACTAACCATCCAGCTCAGAGAACAAAACCACATCAAAATCATCCACCTGAGCTACAAATCTTCTCTATAATATCTAAACCTTATACACCTATTCTGTGCACACCATAAAATCTTTTTATTTTGTGGGAGGTGGAGTCATTTTGCATAGATTTCTCATGCATCATAGTCATTTTATTTCACGTTAATAATTTCTCGACTTTGCAGCTTTCCAATTTATCTATACCCTTATGGTGTATGGGCACAATTAACCTATCTGAATCGTTTCCAAGTCAGTATATTCGTGAGGAAAGCTATACTGCAGCAAATCATATCACTTCTCAGAATATCATTACTTAGTTTTCTACACCATACCAGCTGGAAGAGGTGGGAAAAGAGATGCGTAAGACGTTAACAGTTACAGATCCCAATTTTCCATACAATATGACTGCAAACAATCCGACAACGCTCTGGTCAAGCAATTATGCTCAAACTGTTTTGAATTCCTTCATATTCCAAAAGGATTAACGAATGTACTTAAATTTTTCGGGTAACGTTTGCATCAGGCAGTTTATTACATGCCTTTACTTTATCACTGGGTACGTGTTTTACGTATTGCAAGGGTATCAGAACCTGAACACCTACAGCATCTGTGCCCAAACCAACTGCCGTGAGAACGTAATATCATTGTATCTATGGAGTTAAATAATTACACAAGCCGTGAAGCCTAACGTTTCTGAGATATTACACATTCAGTTCTGGTTTTCACTATTTTAACGGTAGGTTTAATTTAAGGCAGCACCAAAACCATTTAAAAGTGAGTTCTGAATTAACTTGTCCGAGTACGCTCATTATACTGATGATGTCACAGACGATCCACATATAAATTTTGAATTTTGACTAATGCCAGTATCGTTCTGATTTGGCTTGTTACCTAGGTTTTGTTTGGAATGAAATTTGATTTTGATTTTTTGATTTTTGATTTTTGATCACAGCTTGATTCCACACTGTATTTTTGGTACAAGTATGGAATTTTCAGCATGGATATCGGTAGCCCAAATTTTGCAGGCCGACCATAGATATCAGCTGTGCGTCGGCAGGCGATCGAACCTCGGACCATGTACATGGTCGGTGAGAGTTCTAACCACTGTGCCGCCTGGAAGCTGGTATACACGTGTTATGGCGTAATCCTGTATTATTGGGTTCAACACACCAGCTAATTCTCCATCGATCAAAAGTTTTTCTCCGCTATGTTCTCTCAATATATTGTGGAGCTACTTTGATCAAAATTCATCTCAGAAAGTGGCGTTGCTCTATTCTGAACGTGCTTATTTTGTGTATCACTGTTTTTTCTCTAAGTATTATTACCATGTGTGACCAAATGTCGAAGCTTATGTGCACTGAAACGATTAACTAATCAATTAGATCATTCCTGTTTTGATTTAACAACACTATGACATTGTTCCTGTAGCTAAATAGCAATCCAGATTATAAAATGCAGTTTGACAGAAACGTCTTCCAACACATCAAACCTTTGGTTTTTTGTATAGCTCATAGTTTGGTAAGCAATTGTCTGGATTCCATAACAACTATCCTATAATATTTATCGAATCTTTCCTTTTTTCTTCCAATATTTTAGTTGTAACACTAAAATGAGCAGAATTGAGGCAAATGAAAGCAGTCACCTACCGGCTTCTGTCTAGTACATCATTATATCAATAAGGGATACGACATTCGGAATACAGTCACAAATAATTTCAAAAATCTATTTAGTTTCTTTTCATAACGGTTTAAATTTGTTAACGAAGCCATTGATTAGTCAATTAGCGGAGCACGTATATTTGTCATGCTGTATCTAAGAGTAGGCCACGAACTCCTTCCTAACTTTCATAAGAGAATTCCAGTTTACAAATTCTAGCATAGAATTAACAAACATTCAGCATGAAGAGGAAAATATGTTGACCTTCTGACTGATTTATGTCCTCCAATTTTTTCAATTACATTTTCTATTGGCATGATTTATGAATGACTCTCAATGTTGTTTTCACTGTGGTATCCATTATGCATTCAGAATTCTGAATAACAACTCCATCGTATTGTTGAGATAAGGATATGTAGAATGATAAAGAAGATTTTCCAAGACAATTATTTGCATTATCTATGGTTTGAGTGCCAACTTTAATCAAATGATCAAATCAAATAATCGAATAAGAAGGAAAACGCAACTTACATTGTGTTATTAGCCAAAGGGAAGCAATCAACAACGAAAAGTTTTCAACTACCACAACTTATTGAATAAATTAAAAATAATTCATTATGCTCATGCGTAATTTGTCTGCTGTATCTCTCACTAAAAAAATGTATATTCCTCTTTCAAATGAGGAGAAAATATGCTATTCATACACCTTTAGGAAAGATATTTCAATCCTAATATTTTTATAAAAGAGGATGATCAATTTTCTTGATTGCATTTTAGTCCACTGAAACTTATCACTGCAAATAACTGAAATATTCATATCATTTTGAATGGCGGTAATCACCTGTACACCAATTATCCAGCTATTGAAGAGTCTTCAGTTCAAATTTATCATAATCAACCTCTTGAAAAGAAAGTCTGAAATGTGGATTTATATTTTAAAGAATGTGTAATTTGCACATTTTTGTTTGATCAAATACCTATCAACACCCCTGTTGTGGTATCCTGACTACCCAACGCCCTATAGTCAAACTACTAACATTAAAAAAGATAGTAACAACACTCCTGAGGTTATCCCTGGAATAAATGCCACATGATTCAACAGCTGCTATTCTATAACTGCTGCTAATACATGCTTTTTGAATACCAATGAAATGCTCACTGGCGACTGGCCCTATTCAGGTAGGTAGTTACCTGGGTTCCAGTGGGAAGTCGTGACCAGTAGGGTGCAGCGGGTCGGGTGTGGGGACAAATACTCGCCGAAGACATTAGCTAGCGGTTGCGCTATGTCGTGAATCGGCAGAATTCAAGGACCATTGGATCGGGTCCCAGTGGCTGAATGGTTTACGAGCCAGCTCACCTTGTAACCGGAAGGTCCTGGGTTCGAATCCCGGTGGGTGGGTACTGATGAAGAGTCCCAAACTAGGACAAAACTGCTGTCCAGTACTCCCAGGTTTACCAATGGTTCTCTAACCAATGTCAGCTAATGATGAAATCCTGATACCAATCAAATCCCTACAAACCAACACTTGAATACATGCTTTTTTTATCGAATTTCATTTGCACAATCAAAATTAAACAGCCTATCAAGTGGTAATCTAGACAAATAAGCACAATGTTGCATACACTTAAACACACACGTATGATTCAGTGTTTCACCTTTTTTGTAGTAATTTTGTCACTCATAAAATTCATGTCTTCAGTCAATTTAGAAGTAGTATTATTAACCAATTACTTCAAAACTATATCACATAAAGTGAGGATATTTATGATTGCGTCAAATAAAAATATATTATAAATAATATGATTGGAATTTATTTACTTGCTTTATTATACATTACATATTTTTTTAGTCGAATAAAGAGTAAGCGAATGACGAAAGCTGGTATAGATCTACGTGCTAGCCTGAAAATATGACAGTGATTTTGCAAAGAAGTTGTCACTTATGAAATTGGTGATTTTTCTACTGAAATCAACATACTATTTTTTCATTGATCTGTAAAGTCTGTTGACAGAAATTTATTTGCTTAATCTAGGGTGTGATTAACAATAGGGATTGATTCATTCCTCCTAGCCTTTAATTTTAATCACTGTTAACATTTAAGGAGACTTTCTTTAGCTATTTGTCAATTGTTCTGTTATTTGTCTTGCATTCATTGGACTCCCGCTGAGTTTGATTTTATTCACCCTATTTCATTCAGCATTCTGTTATGTGGAGAGGAATATTAGCAGACTACTTCAGAACACATCATTTGATTTCAGCAATTTTTACTTGATACGATAGTAGTATAACTTGTTACAATCCTGTTTAATAGGGGCCTATTTTAAATCACTGGGCGGACAATTTTTTTCATCTGTCAAAACGGATAATATTTAGGGCATTTTACAGTGTTTCAAATACCCAACTACATGGTTTCTGACTGTTGGTGATATATCTAGTAGCCGTATTCAGTGAGGCATATGCATACGCTATTTGCAGTCTCTTAGGTTCATTTCACAGGCGGCCTGCTTAAATCTTGGGCTACCAAAATTTCCATCCTACATATTGCATCTATTTCCTCGGATTTATTTTGTTTTAATCATTCAATTATGTATCCAAGTCGCATTACTTACTCTCGCGATTATTTAAAATGTCTTCAACCCGTTGATTTACGAGTATATAATAACGTTAAGAAAAAGCATCATGGAGGTTGGCAGAGATCATTAAAGTGTACTCCAATGCATCAGATGACTGTTCCTGTGATTATGAGCACAAATTGCAGGTCATTATCGAACAAGATTAACTACTTGCATTCTCTATTATACTCAAATGTATATTGTAATACTGGTGTAATCACTCTTCAAGAGACTTGGCTCCATGATTCATATGACGATAATTTAGTCTCCTTAAGTGGGTTCACAATCTACAGACAAGACCGATGCAGCTCAAAGAAGAAGAGAGGTGGTGGTGTTGCCACTTTTATTAATTCTCAGTGGTCTACTGCCAACAACGTCTGCTTCAAATTCTCAAATGACAATATTGACTGTATAACTGTAAAATGTCGACCTAAACACTTACCTAAGTACAGCTCCATTTTTGTCACAAATATCTATATCACACCTTGTTGCAGTCCCTCAGAACTATCTATCTTCGCTGATGAATTCACTATTTTTGCTGCTGCTTCGTTTGGTAACTCCTTATCTATAGTGACTGGCGACTTCAACTCCAGCGACTGCAGTTTTATTACATTGCTGGGCCATGAAAATGTTGTTAATTTCCCAACTCGACAAAATACTTCACTTGATTTAGTATTTATAAATGATTCTGGAATATACGAAGCTCGTAAAAGAGCCCCGCTCTTCAATTCTGATCATTGTATTGTACGAGTCTTACCCAAAATTTACGGAAAGTTACACAGTAAAGCCCTCTCAAACTTGTCTAAGAAAGTTGTTCACAGATGCTACTCAAATGAGAACGTACATCATCTTAGAAACATGCTCAGTGACACAAGATGGGATTTGTTTAATGTTGATTCACTTAATGACAATATCTCTAATATTACATCCTATCTGAAATTCTGTTTTGAAATCTGTTGTCCAAAAGAAACACTATTCGTCAAATTTGACCGTTTCTCCTCGCCTCAACTTAAAAAGCTTCGTAGAGAGAAGGAAAAACTATATAAAATCAAAGATAAAATTGGTGTAAAAAGAACTAACTTCTTAATTAAGTCTGAAATGCAGAGGTTGAATGTAATATATAACCAGAAATTCATGTCCTGCAAAAATCCTTCTAATATGTGGAAACTATTTAAGGAAATCACTGGTGGTAAGCAGATAAACAATATTCCATATTCTTTTGATGTATGTACTCTTAACAAATCTTTTATTTACTCTCCCTCAAATGCCATGCTTCCCAGCATCACTTGTGTTAATAATAGCCCCTTTCCAGGTTTTAACACAAATGATGTTCAAAAGTGCCTCAAGTCTCTAAACCCTTCCCAGAGCTTAGGTCCCGATTATGTACCTAGTATTATTTTTAAAAAATGTTCTGATATTCTGTGTCACCCTCTTACTGATCTATTTAACAAATCTTTTTCCGATAATATTGTGCCTGCCGTTTGGAAGGACATTAAAGTTGTACTATACCTAAATCTTCTACTGGAGCATGTGTCAAATTTAGACCCATTGCTATTACGTCTCCTTTTTTGAAAACTATGGAGAAATTACTTTTACTTAGTCTTGAACCTTCGCTTAAATCCTTTAATGACCCTAAACAATTTGCCTATAAGCACAGTAGAAGCACTTTAGATGCAGCTGCCGTCTTATATCATAACATTGCTTCCAGTCTAGACAAGGGGGCTAAATTTGTTCGTTGCGCCTTCCTAGACTATACATCTGCTTTCGACTCGGTCCCTAGGGACATCTTATTAAATAAACTTGCTGCTAGTCAAACAGAATGTTGGGCTGTTAACTGGTTGCATTCCTATTTCTCAGATAGAAAGCAGTACACCGTATATAAAGGGAAGTCCTCCACTTCATTGCCTACTGAAGCTGGTGTCCCTCAAGGTGCTGTTCTTTCTCCTTTTCTTTTTTCTTTCTTCTTGCATGACTTGCCTCACTCTGATGAAATAAACTTTGTGAAGTACGCTGATGATTTAACGGTTTCAATGGCTGTTAACTCCCAGCTAGATTGTACTAAAATAAATAGCTTTCTATCGGAAGTCAGCAAATGGTCTGAGTCTAACGGTCTTAAACTGAATCCTTCTAAGTGTCAAACTGTTGATTTCAGCTTAAGATGTAAACGACAGTTAAAAGAAGTCATCGATTCTCATGACAGTTGTAAAATTGACGACAATGATATAGGAATCAAATCAGAAATTAAGTATCTTGGACTCATTCTCTCTTCTGATCTCTCCTGGTCTTCCCATGTCTTAGCAATCTCCAGTAAAATATTCCGCTTGACATTTTACATTAAGAAGTTAAGACACTCGGGTATAACTCAACCCCTCATCCTACAGTTCGTAAACTCTTGCATCCTACCTATTCTTCTTTATTGCTCACCCTTATTCTTTCCTGGTTTGCTTAAAAAAGACTATGTCACAATTCGTAGAATACTGAAGACTGTCAGTAGAGTGAGTGGTGTCCCAGTGGACCACATAGTTAACGTCGTTGTCGATAGGCATTTGACTTCGTGCAATAAATTTGCTAAAGGGATTTTGTCTGACTTGGAGCATCCGCTTTACCCTCAGCTTTCACCTTGCATCTCCTCAGGTAGAACAAGGAGTAACTTCAGAAAACTGTATGCTCGCACGTCTAAGTATAAGAATTCTATGATACCATACTTGGCACGTATTTTATGTGATGAAAATAGTGTCAGGCAAGAATTAACTAACCTTCTTTCATCTAGTAAATAAACAATTTCCTCCATCCATCCTTATATACCTTCAAGTTTTACTTTTATTACTTCTATTATATTTATGGTCCTGTTACTTTTCTGTTTTACTCTCATAATTGCAAACACCAACTTATCTCCATGACGGCTGTAATCTTTGTTTTTTCCTTCACCATATCATGTAGAAAGAACATTATATTCAATATTTTTAAACATGTTAGGATTTCTATACCACATTGCCAATACTGTGTGGCACAAGCCAACGGCAATTTTCACTTGTATTCTTATTATTATTACCCTAGCTGTTATCATTATTATTGCTATTTCCATTTTATATGCTGCATGTTTTTGACACTACCTCTATTGTAAATGTGGAAAATTTTCTGTGATTAATTTTATTTATAATTTGAGGAAATTAGATGCAATATTGTGATTAATGCTGAAAATTCCATTCTGTATCACAAGTACTGTTTTTGGAATAAAGTAAATCATTATTATTATTATTAATTCCTCATTTTTTTCCAAGTTACTATTCTTTTCAAATTACATTTCTACTAATTATAGTTGTTTTGAATTTTTCTTCTTTCACCTATCTTTTTGCGTTACACAGATTGTGATAACTTAAAATGCTGCGGTTCCGTGAGAAGTTCCACATAGAAAAACAGTCAGTCAGGGATTTATAGCCTGAAATGTGGTGTACCATCTGGTGTCCTATTGCAGTTGATATGTCAAGTTAAACATGGTCGAGAGAGTTGTTCTGAAGCTGGACTTCTAGATTATCGGAGTAAAAGTTTCCAAAAGGCGAGGTTTCTTGATAAGCTGACCGCATATAAATATATATATTCAAAAAATACTTCTTTTTATTAGCATAAGAACACTGCCGTGTTTATTTTCTACATGTTGAGTAAAACCAATGTGTTTACACCTACCAGTGGGTACAAGCCGCCTCAGTTTATTTTCAGGGATGCGACTTCTATGTTTATGTCACTTTGACTTGGGTTTACATGTATCAGTGCTCAATATTTTAGTATCTTCTTGGTTGAATCCGGCAACAGGTATACTAACATCTATATCTATTGATAGGGAAGCGATTTGTGCAGTATGTGTACTCTAGCCGTCAACATTGGTCAAGGACTAAGGTAGAGAACCAATTCCTGGTAGGCTTAAGTCCGAAGGACGGCTGGATTGATGCAAATCAGCTTTCGGAGTTGACAAAGAGCAGTGTCCTCAGCTGCAGTAATTAACATTAAACGGCTTCTGTTTAACCTTATCAGCACGATACGAATCACTGAACCTAGAGATTGTTGGGTGGCTTAACTGAGGCAATGGATTTTGGGGGCCTCTGTACTCAAGACATCAGAATTTCAAACTTAGTTCTTAATGTCAGCCGGAGAAATTGAGTCGGGTTTATTACGAGCTAAATTGGTCACAAATGTGTCACAGTATTCATCACTTCAGTAGCCATGCAGTAGGTAAGATTTTCTGTTTTTGTTAAATTGTCGACGACCATTTCGAAGCGTTTCTGCAAAAGATTGACTTGTAGGATGAAATTCAGATGTATACATCAAAGGCGGCCTGCTTAAATCATTGAGCTACCGAAATTACTTTCTTCCAAAATGCTTAAATTCATCTGGATTTATCATTGTTTTAATCGTCCAGTTATATCGAATGACCTATACACAAACTTGCGCGATGATTTAACTTGTTCCCAAGTAAACGCTGTACAATTCTTCAACGAAATGAAGATATACTTCAGATTATTACTTTACATGTCAATCCTGTGAGAAGAAAAAGTACTTTGGAACTGAATACGCTGAAAATGTTTGTACCGTATACTAGCATACTGTCTTAAATAAAGCTTTACCATTTTTATTATTGTTAACGTTATATTCACAATATCACAGCAGTGATATTATCACTCAAAATAGTTATAATGTGGGTATTTTCAATTATAAGACTGTGGTATATCGTGTCATTAGCATTTCTGATCGTAGGTGATACAACGCTACGATCATTTGAAGAATTATTTTTAAAATAAGTAAGCCTCACATTTCAATAGAGAGTTCATACCTGGAGAATTATGTGTGGTGATTGACAATTTCTATCTCTGTTTTGTTTAAATACTTACTGCTGCTTATTAATATATTTCCTATATGAACTGAATAATAATTCCGCCAAATACAAATTCCTAAATTCATCCATCTCTGTGTTTTGGTTGAATTCCTTTAATTCGGTCATTGCGAAATACAATACTACTAATACTAATAATTACAACATTTTGGCGTCGCTATGGGATTAATTAATTTTGGAAAATTTCCTATAAATGGTTCACCGCGGAAAATGCTGATTATCTTGAATGCTTCGATGCATGGTGCATGTCAAAGAATGTTCTCGATGACAAAATTTCAGCTCATTTTATTACTGCTATTGGGCTAGATGTGTACAGCCCAGTGAAAACTCTGTCATTTCCAGATAAAACTATTTCCCTGTCATATGATAAACTCCGTGAACTTCTAGCAAATCACTTCCACATAACAACTTTCCAAACACAAGAGAGGGGCTCAGTTCAACAAATTGGTTCGTGCTCCCAACCAGAAGATTAGACTTTATTCTTCAGCTTCAGATACAAGCTTCAAAGTGCAACTTTGGAGATCAGCTGCATACACAACTACGTGATCGTCTAATTGCTGGAATCAATATTCCTAAGTTAGAGAAAGAGTTAGTTCAGATTATTTCCTGTACCATACAAACTGCTGAAGATTTATGTATTACATATGAAGATGTCAACACTGAATACTCTGCTCCCCCTAGGTCAGTGCCTGATGATATGCTGTCCAAAGTCGATAATATAAATTGTCAATATAGTTGAAGATTGGACGACCAATTCATGGTTGCTTGCTCAAACCCAACTTCCCCATATTTTTCGCGGAGTCATCAATCCACCAATCATCGTCTCATCGTTCTTTGTTCGTTGGAAGACAGAAAACTATCAGAAGTAACATCGTGATTAATTGTTATAACATTTATTCCTAGACCTTGTGTATAATAACCTTATTGTTGGTTACATATTGACGTGAGAATAAAGGATTCCCGAGTCGCCAATCTGTGTTCTGGTTTTTCGCGGTGGTTATCACAAATTGTTTCTGAAAGTCTTCCAGGGACAGCGTGAGGTTCAGCGTAGTAAGAGCTGGACATTGACAGTTTCTGAGAGTTTGGTGACACAAGTGTTCCCAGAAAGAATTCGAAACTGTCATCCACATGTAGTGGAATGCAGCGAGAGATCAAAAACATTAGACCGTGTTTTTCTTGCTGAAAAATTCATCTACGAATCACTTACCGTTTTCAGTAATCTAAGTGTCATGAATGTGTTAAATTTGGACACACGAAGTCTGTTTGGAGAAGTTCAAATACTTATGTTACTCAGAATGCTTACGATTCTCTCAATTTGTCAAGTAAAATGGAGTCAATGCCTTTTTCAACTTTTGACAATACTCAATCTCATTTAATGAAAACATTCACTACAAGTTCAGCAATTCAAGCGTCAACTTTATCATGTGTTTTTGAAAATGAGGTGGTGGACTTACAATACGGTCCATCTAAAACACTAAAACATTTGTTAGAGTTTGAAAAGTAGCAATGTATTTCTCGGTCGTTTACAGGCGAAGAATAAAAATTTGACAGTTTAACTTTCAGCTGCTGAGAATTCCTGTTAAATGAAGGACAAAGAAATCTGCAGACTGGTAACTCAAATCGTTGAGCTGGAATCTGAGAATAAGCGAAGTAGTGAAAGGATCCGTGAACTTGAATGTTTTGTTGAATCAGCGTCAGTTATGCAAAAGGATCTAGAACATCAGTGTGGAGTGTTTCGAAAAAAACTGAATGAAATGGAAGCTGGCTGGTTGTCCACTTGTCAACAGCTGACTGAGACGAGACAGCAACTGATTAAAACGGAGGAATTGCTGCATATGCATAGATTGCGTCTGTTGAATGCAGAGCGTACAAGTACTCATGAAATTCCTGCAAAACTTTTCAAATCTCGAATTCTCAAAAAGCATCTGATGTCCACGACTTCTGATGTACATTATTACAGAGGGAATGACTATAGACCTTCTGTTGGAATCATACTACAAAAATTGAGAAATCGAGTGGTGAAGATATTAGACATCAAAGATCACTCAGTTCATAACAGACACCTGGACAAAGTGACAATAAATGAAGTAGGTCGTTCCAATTATAATTGTTATGATTCCGCTACTAATCGTGATTTTGTAGATAATTCAGAAATAAGTCCAGATAATATTGTTGAAAATAATATCACAGAATCAGTTAGAAGGTCGCAGCTACTTGCAAGCAAACCAAAACATTATTATAAATACGCAAGGAGATATTCGACCTGTAGCAGATGCGGTGATTGACAATTTCTATCTCTGTATTGTTTAAATACTTACTGTTGATTGTTAATATATCTCTTATATGAATTGAATAATATTTCCGCCAAATACAAATTCCTAAATTCATCCCTCTCTGTATTTTGGTTGAATTCATGTAATTCGGTCATTACGAAATACTACTTCTACTATTACAAATATTTACAACATTTTGGCTGAAATTTTCTCATTATTTCGAACGAAACTAGGCAGTGACACTGCTTGTCTAAACACTAAGGAATTCATTGTTAATTCAGTGGTGGAATGATCGCCAAACTCTACAGGCTTTGGTTCTCAGCTGATGCAATGTTAAGCAGCACCTAATTTATATAGAAATATATATGCATTTTTATAATAGTGTGACAAAATAGAATAATTTAACTTTTCACTGTAAATCTTGTAAATGTGGACCCTAACTATGAAACCCTCTATATTTTACCACTGCACAAGATTTTAAGTTCTTATGCCTTGAATACAGAGGCCTCGAAAAATCATTGCCTCAGTTAAGCCACCCAACAATCTCTAGGTTCAGTGATTCGTATCGTGCTGATAAGGTTAAACAGAAGCCGTTTAATGTTAATTACTGCAGCTGAGGACACTGCTCTTTGTCAACTCCGAAAGCTGATTTGCATCAATCCAGCCGTCCTTCGGACTTAAGCCTACCAGGAATTGGTTCTCTACCTTAGTCCTTGACCAATGTTGACGGCTAGAGTACACATACTGCACAAATCGCTTCCCTATCAATAGATATAGATGTTAGTATACCTGTTGCCGGATTCAACCAAGAAGATACTAAAATATTGAGCACTGATACATGTAAACCCAAGTCAAAGTGACATAAACATAGAAGTCGCATCTCTGAAAATAAATTAAGGTGCCATATATTTAGGTGTGGTGACAAAAACTCTGGTTTTCCAAGGCTATTCAGAATGAGCACTTCGACGGACCTTTGATAAATGACGCGATGCGTTTCCCAGATACACTTTATCCTTGATATACTGCAATAATTCCGAAGTTTTACGTCAAAAAGTTTCCCTTATCATATATATCTGGATACAACAAAAGCGATGTGTCACCCGGTGGCAAACCAAATCTCAGGCCTAACAAACATGAGTGAATGAGTTTTAACGTTAAGCCTTGAACAGAATTACGCCAGGTGAAACTGTTACGATCCATGTAGCAAGCGTAAGAAGAGATGATAAAAGAATGCAGAAGAACTATAATGTGAACAATTGTGAAGGAGGAAGAATAGTAACGTGCAAAAACATTACGACTGGATGAATCTGAGAGACCTCAAATGGTGAATGTAAATGAACATGTTATTGCGAAGAATTACAAAATTAAATTTTTCTAAACATTTAGGCGCTGTAAACAGCCTTTTGTCTCCTAGCATGATCAAAACTTTATCATTCCGTTTTTGAAAGTGGAGTGGTTGGAGCACCAGGCGCCAGGCATGTTGAAGTCTCTATGTACACTTTTGATGGTGTACAGTGGTGAGGTAGCATAGGCAAATGTGCCATCTGGGTTCAAAACAATTTCAGTAGATGAATATGGGGTTGTAGGTGCAACCTACAAGTTGCGAATTTGGGTGGGTACGATGGAATAGTCCACACAGAGTCTTTCGTGTAGTAAGTCCTAAGCAGAGAAATTATAGGGCCAGCACAAAATAGGATGGCGTTGTTTGTTTCTTCTAAGTTTATACAGTGTTTAAGATAGTATAGCAGGTGCAAGTCTTCCTAAGTTCACTTGTTTGGCCTTATGTGGGCCATTCGCGTTAATACTTTAGATGCTGTGTCATGTTGGCCAAGAAAATTTGGATGTGGTTCATATTATTTGTACTGGAGTTATTTCGGTGGGTACAAATCCTCGGATGGTCCGCAGCAATTCATGTCAAGTGATTCTCAGGATAGACGTATGTCTTCATTTTTAGGTGCCTGGAGAAATGGCACCCGCCTATCCCTTGAGTAAATACTTTGTAGTTTCTAAATGACCTCATGGATTATGTCTCTTATCATGGCCTTCATATCTGTAGTGCTAGGAAGTCCTGTTTAACTTGTGCAGATTAGTCTGGCAGCTAGAGTCACACATTTTAGTGATATTAGGTTAGCTACTGAGAAGCAAACTACTAGTGAGTTTGAATTCCAATACCCTGGATTGTGGGATTAATTGACTTCAGTTTGCACTTTCGGCAGTCTGGGCGCTGAAGAAGACGTTATATTCATGATCACACAGTGCAGCTTGGCCATCTGTTCAATGTTGTATGTGTTGTCACCGAGGAGTTAAATAGCTGCAATTTCAAGGTTGTTTGTAGTGAGAACTGCTTCGATTCTGCATTTTAGTCAGCGTCCGTGGCTGCTTTCACAATCCTGCAAATGAAAGTGTGCCATCAATTATAGATACCTTATTCTCGTGGAAATCTGCACGGGACGGTTAGCTGAATGCGTATTTCAGCTGGAAGCAGCGGTCGATTTTAAAGTGTACTTCGCAAACTCACTGACTGATAAGTGAAGCAGGGCGGCCTAGTAGAGCGGATTGAGAAACTTCGTCATCCAATATCGCTGAATACAGAAAGACAGTCTGACAAATAATGAAGATAGAGTCCTTCTCACTTTTTTAAACAATAACCGCCTCTGCAGGAAGTAGCGGCACACAAGCCAGTGTCCGTATTTGTTTTTTTAAGACTAGAACCTGCTTATTTCACCTTACACTACTTGATCAAAGTAAAATGAGGTGCAATTATATGAAGCATCTTCACCCTGAAGCAACGCCACTCGATCTGTCTGCGCGGTATTTGTGCTCCGAAGGGTTGTTGGTCTGGTTGATACTACTCGGACAGCTACGTGCTGTGGTTGTAGCCTGAGATTAGGAAACCTATCTTTCCTCTTTCGTATGGTTGACAAAACTCTCGGTCGAGAAATGCTCCAAAGACGGATTACGACAAAACATTTGTTGAGCAACAAGTGCTCGATTGGTTCGTTCTCAGAGTTTCTTGTAGCTAATCTTCATCCGTGCCATCTGCCTATATTCGAAACGAAACTTCCTAGATGGACAAGAGAAGTGGTCTTTAATCGGTGGATGGTGACTAGCAGTAAAATCCAGGATGCGCATTTCTTGAGTGATGATGTTCCCACTGAGGCTCTAACCCAGTGGCTATAGTTTCAAACGCCAAAGCGTTATCCACTAGACGAGAGCCACTTCTTGTGCAGCTGGAAAATCTAAAATTCAGTTAAATAATAATTATGACCCGTTGTAACGGAGGTGTCTCTCGTCACTCAAATGGTCTGGTAGACAACGCTTTGACGTTTGAAACTATGGGCAGATTGGGTTCAAACCCCGTTGGGAAAATCATCACTCACTGAGGATAACAGGTACATCCAGATGACTAGTCTCAAATAGGACGAAATGCGTATCCTGGAATCCATTGCTAATCACCATCCACCAATTAAATACAAATCACAAAACCAAACATCGTCAAAGCATCTGCAAGAAAGCAGACATACCAACCACTGACCAAGCCCTTCCATCCAATCATTCAACGGCAAAATCTGAAATTCAATTAAAGAGAAGTGGTCACCTGAAAATTTGTTCCGATAATTGTGATTTGTGCATATTGTTGCCTGGTTATCTTCATCTCTTATGTCTTCTCTATTTTTAACTGTGGTCCCGTCACTTATGCATCTCATTTGTTTCAGTTCCTACTATTTGTCATGTCAGTGTCTTTGACTTATGGTCCACTAACTTTACAGAGCAATTTAATTAGAATATTCGAGGAGTTGATAAGATGCATACTGATGGGCATTGATAACTGTGTGAACCAGCTAAAACTTTGGTGAATAGTTAAACTGAGGAGGTGAGGACTGGCTCAGTTTTAACGTACAAATTATCACTGAAGTGCAGCAGCGAAGCCGCCACATTCCGGGTAGAACACAAACTGAGACAAAAAGGAAACTGTACAGAATTATGGTGGGCAAAAATGTGAGGGATAGTAACAGTTGCTCGGAGAACATGTGAGTTGAATAGATGTGGGAGATGAACAATGGATGCGTCTGCGCGATTCATAATGATTTTTTTCTCTTCATCAGGGGTTGTTCAGACTAAATGAGAAGGATTTCATGAACTGATGACAGGTTACAGTTTGAATGACCATTGTCAATCAAGTCACATAAACCGTTAATGTCCAGCCTTTGCTACTCTGGGCCTCACGCTGTCCCTCGAAGATTTTCAGAAACGCTTAGTATTAACCGACGCAAAAACCAAAACACTGTTTTGCAACTCAAGAATTCTTTATTCTAACGCCAACATATAACCAGCTATACTGGTATTACAGAGTAAGGTATAAGAACAAATATTACAACAACAAATCACGATATTACTTCTGACTGATTTTTAATCTTCCTTCTGAACAGCGACCAATGAGACGATGACTGCATTATCGTTGATGCCCGCGAAAATTATGGAGGAGTTGGTTTGAGCAAACAACCATGAATTGATCGTTTAATTTTCAACTACCTTGATAACCATCACTCCTTAAGCAAAGTATCACGTGTTGGTTAACATCACCGGTCGAGTAAGGTGGTGGCTCAGAGTATGCGGCACTTGCTCCAACCATTCCAGTAGATGTTGCCTCACAACCTGATTGACTGACTAATTCTCACTAACTAACACTGTATGACTTGTGGGCGAAACGCTCACTTTATAATACCACGTAAAATGATACATAGAACACAGACATTTTTGATCGAACAGAACTGGTCTTTTCGTATTTATCATTTTTAATGACCGCGTCTCAGCCAATGAAGACAATAGCATCCAAATACTCTTAATCCGTGAGATGAAGTTAAGTCAGTCACAGTGATCGATATATTCTAATGAAATTAAACCAAAATGAGGAAACAATTGCTTAAATATGGATTGTAATGAATTCTGCTTGGAATTGTGAATCACCTGATAATTCAGTCCAATTCACAAACCAGTCGAAAGCATGTCTTAAAATTCATGAAACAGAAACATTCACGCACCACCTTTTCAAAAGTACGGGGAAATATTTTCCGAATAAGTTGGGAAATGTATATTGTGGTTTTGTAAATACCATAAATGGTCAGGTGTTGATGGTAATACCAATTACAATAATTCTTGGTACTATGTGTTGTGCTTTCAGCTTGATCGCAACATTCGGTAGTCGTTAAATGAACACTTGAAGAACACCACATCTATGCAGGAAGTGCATAAGATCTGTCGAAACTTATACTCTGGTTTTCAGCATGGATACTTCCTGCAGAATGAATCACCGTGTGGGTCTTCATGGTATCTTCACATTTTCACTCATGCAAGAATGAACTGTAAAACTTGCATTCGTCCTTACTGTATAGCTTTATGACACGTATATGGGGTTGTGCAAAGAGTCAGTATCGATATCAGATACTATGTTTCCGGGAGTGGTGCTACTACCGGTTATCAGCATACACTTATTTTCAGTTCCGTCTGCGTTCAGTGGTGAAAAGAGTTTAGTTTGGCCGTTGCGTTGCACTGGCAAGGGTGAGGCACTGCATTTATTTGGGCTATTATAACAGTCGTTATTTTGGCTGAAAATCAGACCGCAGGACAAGGTCAGAACATATCAGTGCACCTCAAGTTCCTCGTCCTTGACAAATCATTCAGATCGGTACACCACGAAATTTTACTTCTGAATGCGTATTGCGAACTGCAAATATAACACGGCTTCTTGTCGACACTTTCCGATTGGCAACCGTTAAATACCATAGTGACTGCCGCATCGTGTGAAACCGTTTCAGGCAACATATAATATGTTGGTGACCACATATCAGACCATCCCAGGTAGGCTGCCCTCTCAAAACTGACCCCCTGCCCAAAGAGGATATGCTTTTAGAAACTCTGATAGACAGTAGAGTCCACATAGTAGAATTGACTGAACTGGTTATTTAGCAATAGTCAACAGACGATAATTCTTTCCAATAGTGTTGTGGTAAAGCTAAAACTGAGCTGATGAGAGAAATTGTGGCGACAGAGCCTTGGTTATATATCTACGATTCCCATGAAATACGGGATCACTGGTAGTAGTTGAGGAGAAAGTTATCAAGAAGGCCGTCAACCATTGATTTTCAAAAACAAAGACAACAGAATTAATCGGAGAAAATGGTGGCTTTAAGGTGTAAAGAAAGGAATGATAATATTATGAAATTTTCGGCAATCCTATTATGCGAAATACACTATGAATGCCGGTATCGGGAAAACTTTCTGCAAGCGGAAGACAACTCTCCGAGGATCAGAATACTATTTTATGTAAATAATCGTCAACTCAATGACTAGAAATTCCTAGTAATAAAAAAGGAGAACAAACCCCGCGGTTATCGCATATTGTTTGCTTAAATTATTATTATCTGCTGACTGCCTCTGTCTCCTTCTGTTTTCTTCACTTCTCGAAGGTATTGCATTGGGGCACTGCAAATGAACAATAATGCTGCTTTCCACATTTGTATTACTTGAGCGGTATCAAGAATATTGTTAGCACTTACGATGAACAACGGAACAAATTCCATTCTGAATTCTGTTCAACATCGCAAAGTTAACTTTGCGACCAATATTGGTCGCCGTATTGGTCTTTTGTATCTGCTATTACCAATGTAATGCTGTACTTACCATCTAATGTGGATTTTTATAAACTTTTGAACCCTTGTTGATTGATAAAATGACAATAATGTTATGAAACAGTGTTCAATTTCAGACTGCACATGTCTAATATGATCATGCTTGTACAAACGGTATGTGAATCATATAAATGCTTAATTTATGTGAAATATATTATTATTCTGAAATGGAGCAGGATTAAAATACAGACATTAAGTCGAGGATCTTCTGATTAACCAAGAGCAAACCAGTATCGCAGATTATTCCACGGTAGACTCACCATGTAATTCACAGCTGGCTACTACCGGTACACTAAAAATGGTCTACAAGTGACATCAATGCATAATATATGAATGCTTCTTATCGTATAGCCCTGGTCTCTTGTCACTGAGCTAACGTCAAAGCCGCGTCACAGATTGTTGCTCCAGACGAACAGGAAATTTGATCGGACAATCAAGTCCATTGAAGGGCAACTCAGTGTTCTCCATCACTGACATACTCAGCCCTCAGAAGTGAGGGTACCACTTCAGTTGGAGACGGAATGGAATAATTCATCCATGGTTAACAAGGAAACCGCCGACTAAAGCTAAGAGTTTTTATCAGTTCATGTCCTGGACGAAGTGCGCAAGCACGGAAGCATGTGTACCTATGAGTTAGAGGGATAATCTCCTTGGTAATCTGAAGACAATTGAAGCCTGCAGTATCTCATCGGAAAGGTGACTGAAAGATGCTAACGAGAGACTTGCAACCCGGAAGCTGAAACAACAGACTGTCTACATAAGAATTACTATTCGTTAAGCAAGTTCGAAACTGGTTTTAGAAAGGGCGGTAGAACATCCTGAAATTTCACCAAGATATGGCAGCATCAGTGTAGTTGTTCTGAAACCATTTTTGGAGGATCTGCGTGTACCGATAAGTAAGATGTTTGAGCACTCATTGATTAGATGCGGATTGCGAAGAGACTGAAGTTGGGTGCAATTGCCGCAATTATTAATGACGGGTCAGCAGAACATATGGAGCAATAAATTGTTAGGTTCAGTGCCAGTAATATCGCAGGTAATGGAAATTCTGTTGGACTGTCAAATCATTAATCATCTAAACTTGCAAGGAATTCGACACGAAGCTCAGTACGGGTTTTAGAAGGAGCCTTTCTGGGCTACTAAATTAGAGACGACTTGAGGTAACTAGAAAACTAGCTGAGAATAATATGTTCTTGATCACGTCCCCTCACCGAACCTTCCTAAAGTATTCTATTCGGTGTTTCAAAATGCCCTACTGTAGAAAGTGTAAAATCGGGAATTAGTCATCTACCTGTGGCCTGGATTGTAGCGTACGCTGAAGGCACAAACTTTTGTATTAAGTCAAACGGCATATGTCATACAAGGAGGACCACAGTTAGGTTGTTGATGAGATTGTTCCAGGGTCGTTGCCACCCTTGGCATTTATAGACCACCTACTAACTGCCAGATTACGTCAGCACTTGCATTCTCAGGTGGTGGAAAGTTAAAGAAGGTAGTGGCAAACACTGGGAAGTTGATCATTCCGCAGCAAGACCTGACCAAACTAGGTGATTGTAGTATGGAAAATTGATCAGATTCGAAAATAAGTAAATGTCAAGCAATGTTCATTCGTACACCATATGAAAAATGTTTCACTTTCTGCTCCGAAATCAGAAACACTGTGACTTGGCGTGACTGCTGACAGACAATTTGGACATAAATAGTAATTATTTTCAAGACGGAAATGGAAGTGCTGAAGCGAAGCGTTTGTGCATAGGCAAATAAGACATCTACCCACCATACGTTCAGTCAAGTTACTCTCTATATTCCATCCCAGATGGCCCGCTATCACTTTGTCTAGTGTGACTGTTGGACTAAACGAGGGACTGCTTGGAGAAACAAAATAAGAAAGTCTCAGTGACGCCACTGACATTTTGCAAATCATGCACTGCTCACAATGCATCTCATTTTCTTTAGTTATTGATCTTATAATCATTAATTTATAACTAGTGCGCGCTTCTTGAATACGACGTGCTTCTTCCTCTCCGACCTGAAAATACCGATTCTGTGGATTATCCATTTGGTAAACCTGATCTTCCTAGCCAGTGAATTTAATTCAACCATTACTTACATAATAAATCTCTGTGTGGTAAGTCCAGCTGTCTCGAACTACTGCCAAAGCTTCAGGTGCTACTTTTGTAGCAGCATCTTCCTCACTCGTACAGATAAATAAGACTTGTTGGTCTACCACATGATTGCTGTGAAGCCGATCATCCAGTAAGTACTAGGTAAAGTCGAAAACCGTTTCTTTTCCTTGACTTATACTTTTCAGTCTTATTCTTGTCCTTTTGGATAGAAACTGCTGCTCTCTTAGTCGTATATAGCATAATTTATAGTCATTGTTTATATGGTTGTCGAAAGTAGCCTTAAAAAAGCCACTAAAATACCGTACTCTATAGTCACAAGGGCTTCAGCCAGGGAAGGGAAAAATCCAAGGATTTCAACCCCTTCCCGCATACTGATCCTAAAGTCTCGTGTAGCTTTTGTCTGTCCTGTTACTACGCCTGCATTGCTTATTTTTTTTATTATTTTTTTTGATAACAGCTTGATTCCACACCGTATTTTGGGTACAAGTATGGAATTTTCAGCGTGGATATCGGTAGCCCAAATTTTGCAGGCCGACCATAGATATCAGATGTGCGTCGGTGCGGGCTCGAACCTCGGACCATGTGCATGGTCGGCGCGAATCCTAACCACTGTGCCACAGTCTAGTACTGAAACGGCAGAGGCAATACCAGAAGGACAGGATTCTACACCTGCATCAACTGTAGGCCAGTGTGTGTAACACAGCAAGCCTAAAAGAAGACGTTCAAAACGTCATAAGACCTCGAAGGCGTCATCAAGGAAAGGAGATGAATGTCAGGCGTGCAGCATCACAGTTTCTAAAACTGATTCAGCGTTTGAACGCAATTTTTGCAAACGATGGGTGCACTGCCGTTGTGACGAAGAGGTATCGAAAGCATACTGTGAGTTTATGAGAAATAACCCATGCCCATGGTTTTGGTATATTTGCCCATATTGTCGCCCTGGCATAGTCCCTCAAAGCGTGTCTGGGGATAGCAGAAACAACACGCTCTTGTGCCCCAACACAGTCTCATGCAGCTCCCCCTGCTAAAATTGCACTGCCAAAACTGGTCAAAGATTTAAAGAAGGACACACCAGCCCTACTGACTGGAAATGCCAATTTTCACAAGGTGAAGATTAGCAAGGTTGCATCTACATCAGGGGAAGGCAAAATTACAAAAGCACCATTTGCATCCACTAGCAAGCCTGGCAACACAAAAAAGGCTTTCCAGATACCGATGAAGCCTAATGTTGCTAATGATGCAAAGGACTGCAAGAAGCCGAAGGCCAAACCTAAGTCTGAGGGTAGTCGGTCTAACTCTCTCATCCTCTTCAACGTACCTGTGAGCAAGGATAGCTTGCTCGAACAACGGGCCCTGTTTGATCAGGAACAGTGGTCCAACCTGTGCAGCAAGCTAGGTCTGAACACGAGTTCAGCAAAACTGTGCAGACTGTACAGGGGTGTCCACAAGCCTCAGGGTAAGCCACCCCTATTACGGGTTACACTGGACTCGGCCGAAGAGGCCGAAAAAGTACTGTTAATGGCTCAGGTACTAGCCCCGGACAGAAGTTCAAACATAAGGGTAAGACAAGATAGACCATGGGCTTTCAAACATATGGCGAGGGAGTCACCGGAACTGATGCCTTCCACCTCTATGGTGGTACACGGTGTTCCGGAGCTGGAAACCGGCACTGCTTGTGAAAAACACATGCACGACGTTCAGCAATGGAGATGACTGTCATCTCAGATGGCCCCTGGCGCTTCTGGAAACATCTCCATTTTCCGACTACCTCATCCCGCTCATCTAACACTAATTAACTCTCCAAAGCTGCTATGTGTCACATTCAACTCCCCGGAGCAGTTGTCCATATCACTTCAACGGTGGTATGAGACCAAGGGAAAAATGGGAGGACACATCCGATGCTGTGAAAGCAGACCCCGAAATATAAGGAGGCAGCAAACTGAGGCTTTAATACGTCCCCAAGGTTCGGTGACACTAGAGCGATTGAGGTCGGAGAATGACAGTCTGATTCACCCAAGTGTCCTGCCTAAATCCATTGAAAAAAACTACAATGGGCCGGTTCTATCGGAATCGGCCAACTAGTCCCAACATCAAGTCCACCACCAGGAGACAGTTTCACGTCAACTACTCCACAGCATGCCGAGGTTATTAGACTCACTGTCAGCTGTCTATATAGCAGTGTGAGGGGGCTAAGGGGAAAGGTGCGTGAACTCGGAAATCTCCATGCACACCTTCAACTGAAAATAATCATTCTCACTGAAACGTGGCTAAACACCACTATCGCCGACAATGAAATCAGTATAGGTGATATGGTTCTGGTCAGGAGAGACAGGGATAATAAGGAAGGAGGGGGATTTGCTATATACTTTGATAGGCAACTTAAATGTGTGCGCGCAACGGACCCACCACTTATCGAACTCCCAGACTCCATATGGTGTCAGTTCACCGTAGGCCACACTAAGCACTTACTGGGTGGCATCCATCGATCTACCACCTGTGGGGCAGAGCACAATCAGCTACTGCTCAGCACTATCACGGGGATACGAGATTTGGGCTACGACCAAATCACCATAGCTGGAGATTTCAATGCTCCATCACTAAACCTCGGCTCCGGGTGTGATAAGGGAAAATTTGGCCGAAACCTACTGCAAACTATTCGAAACACGGGACTGACTGAGAATGATGGAGACGACACTAGGTGGGGCCCTAGTGGAAAGTCATCAAAACTAGATTATATTCTAACTAGTGACCAGCTACTCGTCGAAAAGTTCCACATCATGACCCCTCTGGGAAGCAGTGACCATGCAGTCATAGGTTTTGATCTTGTTCTCCGTGAGCGATTGCAGTGGGATGTTACGCAACCATTTACGTGTTACAGCAAGGCTGACCATGCTGAAATGCGGAGGTTGGAGAGGCACGCAACGTATTTTGCAAGCAAAGCGAAGGCTTGGTTTACGTGACGTGTATCTTAAAGTCAGACCGACCACGATGCATACCTCGAACTCAGGAACCGGTGTAATGCATGAGTCAGGAGGGACAGGAGGTCATTCCAGGCTTACCTTGCTAAAAAGCTCTTAGCAAACCCCAAAATCTTGTGCCGATTCATGTCGGAAAGAAAACCGACGAAGCAAGGGGCATGCGCCTTAGTAGGCTCAAACGGTCAATATCTCACTAGTCTGGAGATGGTGGCACCACTATTTCTGAGGAGGAAGACCTAGTGAATAATCCCCAGATAAACCCCGCAATAGTACTTAGGAGCCTGCAGCGACTCACACCTGGGAAGTCCCCAGGTTGTGACGACATCAGGCCATCTGTTCTGAAACAGTGCGCCGAAGCTCTCTGTAGACCACTGTGCGACTTGTTCCAACACTCAATGGATTCGGGGACACTGCCAAGGGAGTGGAAAAGAGCCATCCTTCCTGCAATCTTCAAAGGTGGGGACAGGCAAAACGCTACTAGTTATAGACCAGTAGCTCTACTCCCAGTGGTATCAGAAGTACTGGAAAGTATTATTGACGACGACATCAGGGAATATTTCGATAGGACTAATATACTACATGAAGCCCAACATGGTTTCAGGAAAGGTAGATCCTGCGTCACTAACCTACTGTCAGCTTGGGACGACTGGACACCATGGTGGTCTATGAATGTACCAGTCCATGTGGTCTTCCTAGACTTTGAGAAGGCATTTGACACTGTTCACCACGACCTTCTCATACATAAAATAAGCCAGGCAGGCATAGATGAGCCACTTCTATCATGGTTGAAGGACTACCTAGCCGACAGGCAATTTTGCACTAGGGTTAACCGAGTCCGATCATCTTGGCACAGATCGTCATCAGGAGTGTCGCAGGGTTCTATCCTAGGACCACTGATGTTTTTGATTTTTATCAATCATCTACCACGCCGTCTGAGCTGCCCGACGACGTAAAAATATGAAAGAGATGGAGTGTCTGGAGGACTCAGATAGGCTACAGGAAGATCCAAACCTTCTGGAAGACTGGGCGGTGGCCGGTAGCATGACTTTCAACCTGAAGAAGTGCAAAGTAGTGAAGTTGCGCGCCTGTAGACTGCAGAATGCAAGTTACACATTGTGCAATGAAAGCTTGTCCTGCACAACGTCGGAACGCGACTTAGGTCTAGTTCTAACGGAAAAAATGGACACAAGCGTAGATTACACTGGGGATGTAGCGAGGGCATATGCGGTCGTACACTTTACGCATAGACAGTTAGGTGCACTCACTCCTGAGCTATTTCTAACGTTGTACAAAACATACGTCAGGCCACACCTTGAGGTGCATAATATTATTGCACCCGCAATGCTGAGAAGAGAAGCCAACCTCTTGGAAAGAGTTCAACGGCAGGCAACAAAAGGAGTGGTTGGTATCCAAAACAAACCATATGATGAAAGGCTGAAGAAATTAGGCCTGTTCACACCTAGCTACCGGAGGCTTAGGGGTATTGGATTACTGCCTATAAAATAACAAATGACCAGGATCACCCAAACAAAGGTGTTCTGCCATTGAGTTGGTATAGGCTCCCACGTGGAAATTTCAGAAGGATAGATCGCCGGAGGGCAAGGACCCGGGTGCGCTCCCACTTCTTTTCACTGCGGGTTTGCCGTCCCTGGAATTCCTTACTGGCAGATGTAGCTATGGCACCGTCTTTGGACGCCTTTAAGCGAAGGCTGGACAACCATGCAGCGATACAAGGACTGCATCCAAATGGCCTATCTCCTTAAAATCGCATACACCATTCAGAGGTGGACAATTAAACTCGTCGTTTTACTTCTTTACATTCTCTCCCGTCTTACTCTCCTGACAACTTATAAATATTATAATTACTATAGTTATTACTGTTGCTATTAATCGTATTAGCGATATATATTATTCTTCAAACTTAATGAGCTGACTGTTGTTACGCTTTCCTATTTCCGTTTCTGTCTCTTAGTCTGAATAACTTCACTAATTATATCTATTATTATTACTATCTTTTTTCTCTTGTCGACGACACCGAAGGACTAACTGGCGAAAGGATCAACTCCAATCACAGAAGTAACAGTCTTAACATACCTCATACTACAAACCACATATAATTAATCCCAGCACTACTCCCTTTGGAGTCAACCAAAGATACGACAGTCGAGGGGTGGGACAAGCTAAGCAGAAGTTTACCGAATCTCAGGAACCTATACCTTACAATCAAGAAGCGACCACAAAGAAATCAAATTGGTCTATATTTATATTTTATATATATTTTTTATATTTTTGATTACAGCTTGATTTCACACCGTATTTTTGGTACAGGCATAGAATTTTCAGCGTGGATATCGGTAGCCCAAATTTCGCAGGCCAACCATAGATATCAGGTGTGCGTCAGCGTAGGCTCGAACCCTGGACCATGTGCATGGTCGGCCAGAGTCCTAACCACTGTGCCACCGACGCACAGTAAAAACAATATTGTATATTGAACTGTAGGTCTGCAGGAGCGGTCGAGCAAACTTTTCTTTGTTTTGCAGCTTATCATTGAGAATTTCCGTGGGACCAAGGAAAACACACTATTGGATTATTTATGCCTCAGACCTAACAGACTGCGTCAAATGATGTGCTGGAGATGGCTGATTTACTTGAAACTCCTAGATGAATAGTGAATATTTTAATATAAACTTCTCTAAAAAATGTGTGAATCGGGAAAAATTACTGAAAATAGTAAAGCTGTTAATAGTGCTGCTGTTGCTGAATGACCAAGGGGAGTTAGGTCAAACTCCATTCACGGCAGCAATACAGTCCTAACATACTGCATACTACAAACCACATCTCGACCAATCCCCGCACCACTCCTCCTGGAGTCTACCAGAGCTAAAGCAGTCGAGTGTCGGGACTTACTACGCAGAAGCTCACCGAAGGTCTGGAACCTCTACCTCACAATCAAGAAGCGAGCTCAAAGAAATCACTGGTTTATACTAGCTCGTCATCAGGATATTGGATATTGGATTATACCACAATTGAATATTGGATATTGTACACTCGATGGCGGATTTTCGACAGTAACACTAGCATTTTCGCGCAGGTCAAGTGAAGACGATATGGCTCTCGCGAAAAATCACAGAAATTTCCTAGAAATTACCATCATTTTGCATTTTCTGAGCTGTGCAACAGCCTGCCAGAGTGATGGGAAACAACATCTCCAAATGATAAAAAATTTAGAGGGTATGTAGTACTTCTAATTAACTGCGGATTTCGACGCAGAAGGAGGCTTCCTTAAGTCAGAATCAGTGAGAACGGTTATGAAGAATGTGGATCGTAGATGTTTTGTTGCTACGGACACATATGAAAATCGGTCAAAATCAATTGACATTGGTCGCACTCCCAACAGTGTTATATTCCCAGCCCCTTATATAGTGAGTTCACTGTTAACAAAGGGGTATTTGCGCAACTTATTTATCTATTGCCTTATGTATATGAATATAACTCAGCATCTACAAAGAGCCCTTTTCTGACTGACATTTGTATTTGCTAGAAAATAAAAATACTATTAGCTATTAGTACGCTTTATGGAGTTCAGAGGTTTTGTTGCTGTTGTGGAGATTATTCGACTGTTTTTGATTTTGATATGTGCTCATACGTTCTGGCGTATTTCAGATTAATCAACAACTTTGGCTCTTTTGGCTGGCAATCTTTTAATTCTCTCAAAAATAATAAGCAATTAGAATTTTCTCCAGCTTATTATTTTAACAGCTGCCTCTTCAGAGCGATATAGTCTTTCCCCATGGTCATTTTCTTGTATTGATTCGGATTTTCTAAATCCAAAGTGGTGAATTTCGCAAATTGTATAATATGTAAGTGAGTTCAAGTTTTGACTTCACAACTGTCAATTGGACAGTCTTTGGCATTCAGTGTTTTTTCTACTTATTATATAATGACGCCATAGAAATGATATAAAATCTACCGCGCATAGTTATACACTACTTGGGGGAAACTCAGCGGACTCATTTCAGTGAACCACTTCTCGCTTAATAAATCCTGAAGACAGTGAAGTGCGTATCTTAAGCGTTCACACTCGCTTGGACCCCATGTTTGATCACTCTGGATATGTAGTATATAACGTGGGTGTAGTATCAGTGAGCAATAACAATAAGGTGATATCTATTTGACTAAATACAGAAAGTATGAACCAACTATCCATTCATCACTGAATTAAGCGGAATAATTTAAATTCTACAATAATTTTATTGCTGACACAGTGGACATGAAGACCCAAATGTGGACGATTTAGCTGCTAGGATATATAGACACATGCGGTTTTCAGTGGTCAACATTGACTACATGTTCATACGAAAATGTGTTTTCTCAGTCTTGTAATGATTTTACATAAGTCATGCGTAGTGCTAAATTGACTCTCTGCTTTATGCTGAATCTAGTTTTGTATATAATGACGAACAAACTGGAGATGTAATGGTTCCTTTAACGTACTGTTTTGGGTTGTCATGGAGCACAAATTCGCCTTTGTTTACATATTTTGATAATTGTGCTAAATAATTGTGATTTAATCTTCCCTAATTCAGCATGCATCTATTCTGGCTGCACTGCGTGGCACCATCAGAGCTGGATCAGTCATTTTAGTTATTGAACAAGGCACTGGATACATGACAGCATGTTTAGCGCTTATGGTAAGTATGCTTCACTGAAATATGACAGTGCTTTTATCTTGGTTTATTGTGGTTTCATTTTGGAAGGTTGTTATAGACCCTTAATTCTATCCCAACTTCTGCCTGTCTGTTTTTGACATAGAACTTTGCACATATGTGCGGCAGTTTAAGTCGCCACACTCCATGTAGCACACAAAGCAAGAGAAGAAAGAGAAAGTTGAAGAAATGCATATTAGAGACAGTAAACAGCAAACAGAGATTTGAGACAAAGGAATAGTAATAACGAAGAACAAAACAGTTTCATTGGAAATCATAAGTCACAAAGAGTGGATGGATTTGCGCCAATGAGAACGATTTTGGGCCACTTCAGTCTTGGTAACACTATAATCAACTTCTGTTCTCACTTTGGCTCCTTGAGGGGGTTAGATTTCAGAAAGTGTACACACACAATTTAGCTAATTGGTGTTCTTACTGGTAATGGTTTTATGGATAGGTTGTTCTTAATTATTTAACTTCAACTGCTCCGAAATGCCTCACTCATCTGAGGAAGACTGTTATCTGACTGATATTCAAACTAGTAATCAGCATCTGGTTTGTGACATGAAAACCTTCACAATTGGTTACCATTTATCACTCACTATAAACACGCATTGTTGACTAAATAAGATAAATCTTTGTTGACTTCCTTCTTTATACTCATAGATTTGACGAAATGTTTATTAAAACATGGGCCTATGTAATAACACAATTGTTTGTATCGCCATCATATACGTTATCACTTAGTTCAGTGAGATATACTATATTTATTGTATAATGGGGTTTATCTATCAGATCCATGAAGGATTAATTTCATCCGGCCGTTTCGAAAGGCAAGGAAAGTGCTTAGAGCAAATGCAACATGTCTTCCTGTGGCATGGTTTCAGCGGTGAAGTCATCATGAAAACACAGTGTTTGATAATAATTCACTTAAAACCATTCATTGCTGCAAAAAGTCCCTGTTCTATACAAGCTGTCAATCTTTATTCCAAAATAAATAGTTGATATATTACCTGTGTATCATTTACGTGGTAATTATTGCAAGCTGATTAAATACAACAGATACAATGAGGTTCAGATACCTGAAGCCACACACGATAAAGCACATCTCAGTTAAGAACTGTGTAATCAACTGATATCAGGGTAAATTTTTTTTATCTGTCACAAAGAAGTACTTTCGACATGATAAATTAGTTTCTTCGGTCAATGAATGTATTTGAGCAACCACTAAATCTTCTACGCTGATGACATTTTACAATTTATCTAACAACCTTATTCTTCATAGTTAGGAGGATATCGATTCTGACTATTCCATTTACGCAACATTGAAAGAACAGAAGATCAGAGTGTTCACAGAAGTGTAGTTCTGAGTCGCATACACACTTGGAGTGCATGATTTATAAACATTCAACTAGAAACGTTTACAGATTTATTTGCTTCTGTTAGTACATAAAAGGAACTTTCTGTATAACTGACCTCTAGAATGATGTTAATCTGGTTAATAAATGTCAGACAGGTCTATAGTCTTACACACTCTTTCTTTTCTTAAAGGCAGGGGAAAAAAGTGTCACAGTATCCTCTCTACATGATAATCAATTACGTACACATGCTACAACGAATATCAAAAACTGGTTGAAGGATGAGAAAATAGATAATACGTATCACTTGGAGGTGGGGAAGCAAATTAAACTTATAACCGATGATGCGCTAAACAAAATGTTACTCAATACAAGATATAATGCTATTTATATTCGTTCAACTCATGGAAGTGATGTGTACCAGGTGAGTCGATATACATTTGTATGCACTCATACTTAATAAATCTTAACCACTTGTCTACATTTGTGTTTAAGTTCTGAAGAGAACTGATGTTGTAAGAGAAAGATTGTCTTACTGATACATGGGCTAACAAGAATGTTAAAGTGATCTAATTCACCGAATACAGATGTCCATTAGCCTAAGATACATATCTCATCTCGTTGGTACATATACAATAGTATTATATCAGTATTATGGAACCAATAAAATTCCTTTTGTATGTGATCAAGAAAAGTAGTCTTATCGAAATTATAAGTACTCACTTTATTCACTTATCTATTTTACATTTCATGCCTCACTAATTCGTAGTAACTTTATCAATAGAACATACGAGAGTATACTTGTTTTTGCAGTTAGATGAAAACTAATCAAGCCACACCGACAGTGACCAAAATATCTTTACCAAGCGAGAATTTCACGACCTTACTGGAAGTCATGTGCGTAATATTACAGTGTCGTAGTCTAGTCAGATAACTCATCAACAAAATTTGACGACAAATTAATGAATGGGAGTTCGTAAAACTCACTCATAAGTATAACTCATTCCGAAGAAAAGCCTTTCTAAGCGTCAGCAGCGGTTTTATGAGTTTTTTGAATTTCCGACTGAATCTCACAGGTCCTATTGATACGGCAGAAACTGACTTTATCAAGGTTGTAGAAACATTTTTAATTTCATTAACTATGAAATCTTGATCCACAGCTTTTAAATAAGCAGTTCATGATGACTAGAAGAACGTTATGTGCCAAATGAGGGTTCGATTTCCCACCAGTGCCTAGCCAGTTGTGTAAGCCAGGCAAACACAGAAGGTTGGATGTGAGGCTAGCAACCTATCCCGTAAAAAAACATCAATGCTGTATGTTTCAACGAGAATTCAGTGGAAACAAATGAATAATAATGGTGTAAACTTTACTGCAACAGTTATGTCTGTAATTTGCAGTAAATAGATACCATAACGTTTAGTAGTCTGATTTTCAGCAATATGGGTACAGATATTGCTGATACAATTACTCAGATGTGGTTTCTGCAAATAAGAAAAATTACATTATTATCAAGGTGAAGTCCTGAAACTCATTTTTGGGTGGGATTGGTTAGTCGATAATGATGAAAACAAAAGCCTAACGACCAAAAGTACAAAATGAACATGCATAGAGTGATAATGGCAAGAAACATGCTAAAAGAGGAGGAAAATAAATAAGAAAATAGTGGAATCACAGGCTGAACAAACTTCCTGTCTTCACAGAGTTAGGGACTGAGTTGATAAATCGCTAGTCTCACGTCACAGAATGACGTGGTGAGCTGACTTTCTTCCTGCAGTTCTGCCTTATTTTGTAGATAATTTTCAAGACAACTCGAGTGCAGCTACGCGTCCTTAGTTTACCGTTCACGCAAAAATTGGTTACTATGCAGTTAATGACAAGTCTGAATAGTGCTCTGAGGCACGTTAGGAACCTGTTGGCTTTGTGATGCCAATAAAACTGCGTCACAGAATCTCAGCCACATCACCGCTTCCAAATTCCCTATTCATAAGTTCCAGTTACTTTCGAGCTACGTGAATTCCTTCAGACCGCCACTTTACTCTGTTATGTTCACCGATAAATTTTGTAAGCTATCGAGTTTATTTAGGGATTAGACAAACTCTCTCCATTTAACTTTCCTTTATATCATTAGTGAAGACTGTTCTTATTCCCGAAGGTAGGGAATCCGTCTTGTTTCGTTCTCTCCTCAAAGTAGTTCAGTCGTGAAAATTTATGTATTTGTAATTTCATTGTGACTTCCTGCAGATCATCTTATCAATACACCACTTGGAATTTGAAATTCCGCGCTGATCTGTGTTTCGGATTTTAACTTCACTGATCGATCTGAGTTGCTGAACTCGTTCATCAAAGCCATGTTATCAACACCTAAATCCTATATGATGAAGGTATCCATGTATCTTTTGTTCATACAAAATCTCTCAATAGTTTATCACAACATGTTATCTTCTCGACTTTCCATAAAGCAATCTGAAAGTATCAAGCCCAGTGATAAGATTACTGTCAATTCGCCTTTTTATCTGTACACAGTCACTGAACTTATAGCAGACGTTAAAAGCACATCTCAGAAGCAGTTCTTTTAAGTATTAAATGGCTAAACTCATACATAATTATCATCCATGATATTGCATTGAAAGTGAATGGTTTCAGTGAGATGGTCATTATTGGAGAGAGAAGTGGAGTTTAATTGCCACCATACACTTCTAAAACAGACTTATGTCACTTATCAAACCAATGAATCCATGTGAATATGAGGGTAGGTCATATCTCGAGTATGTACTGAATTCACGTCACACAGTTCCACTCAAGTTTTTTTGATAACAATAACCAAATAGTTACCCCGATCTATTATGTGGTCCATTTTGTTTCCCACATATCTCAGTTACAAATGCAACTCACTCGAGGAGGTCGTTTAGTTTGCTTACAAGGAGCTGATAAGGGTGAACAGCAATTGTATCAAATAGATCTCTTATATACTGGTAAATTTCAAAGGACGAATTTGGCCGAATTCAAAAATTTTGAGCCAGATTACAGCCAGACCACAAGTGAAGAAATTACACCCCCTCGGTAAGATTATCCTGCATACTCAATCATATGCTTTTTTCTACACTTTAAAGTAGCATCACATTTAATTCCAAGATGAATGTTGTAGGATATTAGGTTATTTGAATATTCATTTAATAAAACAAGGATTGAGCATCATGATCCATTCACGAATGTTTTACCTATTGAAAATATAGGGGATGTGATCCTACATAACAAAACGTAAAACCAAATACTCACTTTGGTTAAATTTGGATAGCGTTGCTCAGTAGGGATAATATTGTCAAAATGTTACGACCGTGAGAAACCAATATTCTGAACAATCAGGCTGCGGAAATCTATTCGGCCTTTTCGATTTACAAAGAAATGAGAAAGAGTAAAGTATTTCACCTGTTTCGAAATCTATTGAGATTTACAAATGACAGCCAAACCAGGATGCTCAGAATGCGGTCGTTCAGTCATTTACATTACGTTGACTAAATTTATATTAACGCAAAAAACTAACCAGTTGCCTCACCTAGTTTCAGGAAGTATCTGTAACCTTCATGAAATAGTAGACCAAAACTGAGCCTCGTTCACACTTCATTCTATTCAATTTAGGAATCGAATTCATTCTGAGTTGAGCACACGATATCAATCTCACTTATTCTTGTTTTCATTGTTATTTGTTTACAGCACACCTGGGTAAGATTTTACTTCATATTCAATAGTATGCTTCCCTATTCACTTCAAGGCAGCTTGGCACTTGATGTTTGGTGGAAAATCTCAACTGCTACAATTATTTGAAATTTCGTATTCATTCGCCTACATTACCTGAATTTTCGTTTTCATCCACCTGGTATCGATAATTCAATCACTAATTCATCTTTATTCCTACTTATCAGGCACACACAGCATGCACCAAGTAACCAGAGATGCGAAATGTGAGGTGGACTAAGATCAATTCGAAATAGGTCAGCTAACTGGTTATCAGAGTTCCCAGTAGTCACGTTGATTGTTATGGGAAATATCTATCTCCTTGCTAAGGTCAACTAAGATTTATTATGTTTTTATACTTCTCTGTATTTGACTCTTATAACGAAATCCATGTTATCTCAAGAATACGACGTCACTCTAACTGATCGCGCTTGTTACCGTTATTTGCGAACAGCTCACCCAGGTAAGATTTTCTTTCATACTCGAATGTATAGTTGTTTCTTCCCCTATAGGCAGCTAGGCACATTTTCAGTTGCTAAACAATTAGATTGTTTGAGTTTTCATTCATTAAATCGAGTAATTGAAACTCATGACTTACACACCCATTCGTTCTTAGCTGAAATGTAGAAGGTACAGTTTTAGGTGAGGAAGAAATATTTCTCGCACATGTATAAGATTGACATGTGAACTGTGTAATATGATAAAGGAATGAATAAAATCCACGTCATTGCATCAAAACCTAAAACCAATAGCTACGTTAATAAAGCAGAGATTATATATGAAAATGTGATGGATGTGAACCAAGAATTTGTCGGACAGTCTGATAAAGCAAACGTATTTGGCCATTACCATTTATACGACAATAGAAAGGAATGAGAGGTAAATTGCCTATGAAAAGAAGCTTCCGTGAATCACATAAGACAGCCAACCTAGTATTTTTAGGATGAGATTGCACAGCCACTTAAATTGCATTGACTAACATCGTAAAACCGCAAATAATGAATCATTTGCCCTATATGGTTTGAGAAAGCATGAGACTCTCTCTTTTTCTATTAAAGTAACACAAGATGAGTCATTAATTACACATCATTTTACTTTATTTTGTTGATATAACTCATATTATATTAATTAGTTGATGTCAGTCTTACTTTTCCTTGTTCCACTGCAATTTGTTTACAGCAAAACTGGGTTAGACCTTTCTCCATACTCAACTTTATCGTCGTCTCTTCATTTCAAAGCAGGTATGAATTTCAAGTATTGGTTTGTAAGGGTTTGATTAACTGGTTACGGGATTTCATCATGAGCTGACATTGGTTAGAGATTGATTGAAAAGCCTGGGAGTACTGAGCAGCTGTCTCGTTCTAGTTTGGGACGGTGGTGAGGACAAATACTCGCTATTAACATTGACTAGCGGTCGGGCTATGTCGGAAATTGCCTGTAGTTGGAATTCATAGACCATTGGATCAGTTCTCAGTGGCTTATCGGTCTACTATCTCGCCTTTTAGTCAGAATGTCCTGGGCTCGAACACCGGTTGGTGAGTACCGCTGAAGAGTTGCAAACTAGCACGAAACAGCTGTCTAGTACTCGCAGGTTTATAATAGTTCTCTCATTGATATCAGATCATGATAAAATTCTTCAACCAGTTATTTCCCTCCAAACTAACACTTGAATAGAAATCCCTCATTCTCGAAAAAAATACTTGCTGAATAAGTGTAAGATGAGGAGAAATCAAGATGTAATGTAGTAATAATAATAACAATAATAAAATCGCTTTACTTTAAACAGTAATCATAATATAGAACGGATTTCTCAGTGTTTGTAAATGCCCCAAAAATCTCCTCCTTCTATATAATATATCATAAAGAATATATAAAGTATATAAGTGCATTATGTAGTAAAAGCAATAAAACTACAAAAACTGAAAGTAAGTGGAACATGATGAGTAACAGATAAACAGTATGATGAGTGATACATGTAATAATAATTCCTGTTTTATAATTCAGTGTCTGTTTACTGATTTCAATAGTTCATATGTTCTTTTCTGACATTTTCTCCTTCACAAAAAACATTCATGCTGAATAGAATGTGGTTGAGATTTTATATTTTGCTGTAGGAGCATAAATTCTCATGAAATTTCTTCTCCCGCTTTTCATCCAATGAGACACAAGGGGAAAGTAAAAAAATTTGGGGGATGTTCTGTATCAGACAAGATAACTTCATTCAACTGCTTTCAAGAATTTGAATGCCTACCAGCAAAAATATCAGTTAGTTGAGTCACAAGAACACCACTGACCCTTCCGACAGTCTTTGAAGTCCTATTTGGTAACAAAACGTAGCAAGACAAGCTTTTCTAAATCGACAGAAATCTTGTAATCTGAAAGAAATTGTTGTTGAATATGTGTGAGATAAGGAGAAAAGTAACTGTAAAATAATAAGGACGCAAAATACCAAAATAATATTATTGAGATAATAATAATTAAATAATTTTTCCTTCACGTTCCCAGTGGAACATAGGGCTCCAAGCTAGTGGCTTGAAGTTTCTGTAGCAGTGTTTAATTTTTACAGGATGGGGTCGCTAGCCTCATGCCCAACCTTTCCTCTTTACCAGCATTATTTCTGGCTCAGTGGGGTAAAGGAGTGCGCCGGCCGGGGATCGAACCCCGAACCATATGCATGGTCGGCGAGCGTGCTAACCGCTATACCACCGACGCACACATTATTGAGATATTTCCTCTTAATTTCAATCCACAGTCACCGCATATCGCATAAACCAAACCATAAAATGGAGATGACAGAAGTCAGAATTCCGTATTCATCTGCATCATTTGTAATGTTCATTGACATACAAACACAATTGTGTGAATGAAAATGTCAATTACCACAATTATCTTCAATCGCTCATTGGTTGGCTTGAATCGCCTGAATTTCGGCTTTCATTTAGTCGGTGGTGATATTTCAATCAGGGATTTGTTCTTAACTCTAGTCATTATGACCAGCATGCAATATGTAACCAAGGATGAAAAGTATTAGTTGGCTAATGATTCTATTAGAAACACGTTTGATCTGTGATCATCATAATCTCTATTGCTAAAACACCCCTAGACTAGTTATGTTTATGTACCTGTTTGTGTTTGACTTTCGGAATGCAAACGATTTCTAACCGAAGAATGCTCCGTCAAACTCACTCAAAGTTATTCATATTGTTATTTGTTTACAGAGAAACTGGGTAAGATTTTCTCATTACGCAATCATATGCGTCATTCTCTACTTCGAAGCAACTTAAAACATAATTTCTCGTTAAGGCTTATAAACCATTCGGTTGTTAGGATTTTCATTCATCAGAAAATTGATCTAACATAATCTATACCTGTATCTGTGCTTAGTAGAAAATGTAGAAAAAAATGTGATTGTATGTGAGAAAGAAATATTTGCTGAATGTGTGTTAGATAAGGAGAAATCTCGCTGTGAAATGAGGGAGACATGAAAAAGATCCACAACATCTTGTCGAATATTCGGAACACTTGATCACTTCAGGAATTTCACATAGCCTTAGGAAAGGGTAGATCATATCTGAAAATTGTTTTGTATTTTCGTGAAACACTTTCCAATAGTTTTTTCAAACTAACGTATCTGAATATCCTCGTCTAGTGTCTTATTTTAATCATTTGTATTCCCAGTGGAACCTGTGGGTTCAAGCTTGAAGCTTTGAAGTTTCAGTAGCTTTGTTGCTTTTCCTCATGAGGTGGCGTTGCTAGCCCCTATACCCAACCTCCCCACTTTAACGGGATTATTACGGGTGAGGCGCGGGTAAGGATCGAGTTATACGAGGATCAAACAGCAGACAACGTGTGTGGTCACTGAGTATTCTAGCACCAAAACACGGATACATATGATGATACACCTGATAAAGAACCTTTTGAAAACAATATTCCTTCTTCAGTAATCACTATTTGATATTTCCGTTTGAATGAAAATGGGAAGGAATGGAAGGCATCCGGTCTTCAACAAAAGCTGTTGACATTTGGCTTTGATGACTGAACCAATAATCTCAGGATGGGATTGTACAGTCACACTTACTTTACCTTGACTGACTTTATGTGACTACAAGCAGCTAACCAACCGCCTTACATGGCTTGAGGAAATATCTGTCTCCTTCGGAAAATTAACCAAAACTGAGTATTTATTTACATGTCATTCTCTCTGATATTTACGATGGAATTCCTGTAAAACTGAGCATACGACTTTAACGCAGTCGTCATTCTTGTTACTGTTATTTGCTTACAGAAAACCTGGGTAAGATATTATTATATTATTATTATTGTATCCTTTAGTTCCTAGAGGAACATAGGGCTTCAGCTGCGCACCTCCATTGACTTCGGTTTTCTGACAACTTTTTCACCCTGCTCCAGGTCTGTCCACATGCTTTCATCTCCTCTTCGCATGACCTCCTCCAAGTCACCCTTGGACGACCAACTCGCCGCCTCCCTTTCGGGTTCCACTCGAGGGCTTGTCTAGTGATGTCACTTGATGGTTTCCTCAGCGTATGGCCAATCCATCTCCATTTCTTTCTGCCTATTTGTTTCACAATCGGTTCCTGATTGGTTCGCTCCCAGAGATCCCTGTTGCTGATCTTTTCTGGCCATCTGATCTTGAGTATTGAGCGGAGACAGTTGTTAATGAAGGTTTGAAGTTTGTTTGAGATGCTCTTTATGACTCGCCAAGTCTCTGATCCGTATAGTAGCACTGACTTCACATTGGAGTTGAAAATCCGGATCTTATTTTTGATGCTGAGTGCTGTTGACCTCCACACAGATTTGAGAGTAATGAAAGCTTGTCTTGCTTTTCCGATTCTGGCTTTGATGTCCTCGTCAGTTCCGCCTGTAGTTGAGACGATGCTTCCCAGGTAGGTGAAGGAGGTTGTTTCTTTCAGGTTCTTCCCATTTATGCTTATTGTGGTCTGTTGGTGTTGTTGATGTTGGCTAGGAATCTTCATCATCTCTGTTTTATCTATGTTCACGTGAAGTCCTATCTTTGATGCTTCTTCTGCCAACTTGTTACTTTTCACTTGCATATCTTCCAGTTTATGGGAAATCAGACATATATCATCGGCGAAATCCAGATCCTCCAAGTCTTTTGTGTCAGTCCATTTTATGCCTGTTCCCTCGTTGGTTGCCGTTGTCTGTCGCATTATCCAATCAATTGCAATCAGGAAGATCATTGGTGATAGTAGACAGCCTTGCCTCACTCCCGTCCTCACTTCGAAGGCTTCCGTAAGTTTCCCGTTGTGGATTACTTGGCATGCAGCATTGTCGTATAACTGTTGGATGAGGTGTATAATTGTCGATGGGACCCCGTAGTAGCGAAGTAGTTTCCAAATGACCTCTCGATCGACGCTGTCGAAGGCCTTTTCAAAGTCGATGAAGTTGAGATAGAGAGGTGACTGCCATTCCAAGCTTTGTTCAATGATGATCCGTAGAGTGGCGATTTGATCAATACATGATTTGTTTCTCCTGAATCCAGCCTGTTCCGGACGAAGTTTTTCATCTAGGGCTTGTTTGATTCTCTCCAGGATGATGCGACTTAGTATCTTGCTTGGAATGGACAGAAGCATAATTCCACGCCAGTTTTTACATTGACTTAAGTCTCCTTTCTTTGGAAGTTTGAATAAGTAACTGTTCTTCCAATCCTCGGGTACTTTGCCCTCTTTCCACACCTTCTCCAGTAGTGGTGTCATCAAGTCCGCTGTTGTCTCTGGGTCTATTTTCAAAGCCTCTGCTGGGATTCCATCTGGTCCCGGTGTTTTCCCAGTTTTAAGCATCTTGATTGCATTCAGGACTTCTGATTTCGTCGGGGGGTCAGTGTTCACTGGTAGTTCTGCTTCCGTTGTTGGTATTGCTGGACGTGTTGTAGGTGGCGGACGATTTAGAAGTCTTTTGAAGTGTTCAACCCAGTGCTTTCTCTGTTCCACCTCTTTGGTGATTGACTTTCCATTGTCGTCCTTTATTGGCTTAATCTGTGTCGAACGTTTGCCCGAAAGGTTCCTAGTTGTTTGGTAGAGTGTGGCGAGGTCTCCTTTGCCTGCAGCTTGTTCTGCTTCGTTTGCCATGGTTTCATAATATTTTCTTTTGTCTTCCCTGGCACTTTTCTTCACTCTTTTGTTCAGTGTATTGTAGCTTGCATTCAGCTCCTGTTTTTGTTGCTCGTCGTGCACTGGATAATCTTTTGCTTCACTGTCCTTCTCTCTTCTATTAGTTTCCAAGTGTCCGTAGTGAGCCACTGTTTGTCCTGTCTCTTTTTTCTGCCTAGAATTTCTATGCAGGTTTGGCTCCACACCGTTTTCAAGTTGTTCCAGTGCTTTTCAACGCCGACCTCTTCGCTAGTGTTGATTTGTGTCTCGGCTTTGTCCTTTATGCTTGCAATGAAGATGTCCTTTGTAGCCTGGTCCTTCAGCTTTTGAGTGTTGAACTTGGCTTGTGGTCTATCTGCAGCTCCTGATTCCCTGAAAGCTTTTAATTTGATTTGGATTGTCCCTTGTACGAGATAGTGGTCTGAGCCAACGTCTGCTCCTCTTCTTGCTTTTGTGTCCAGTAGGCTGCGCCTCCACTTCCTTGAGATTGAGATGAAGTCGATTTGGTTTTTGGTTTGCCCGTCTGGTGACACCCATGTAGCCTTGTGGATATCTTTGTGCTTGTATACACTGCCACCAATCACCAGTTCGTTGAAGGCGCAGAAGTCGGCGAAGAGTTCTCCGTTTTCATTCATTTCTCCTAGAGCTTCTCTACCCATGATGAGTTCCCTTCCCGTATTGTCTGGTCCCAGTTTGGCGTTCATGTCTCCCATTAGTATTTTCATGTCGCCAGCTGGAGTATTGTCCATTGTTGCCTGTAGTTGCCTGTAGAATTCTTCTTTCTTCTCGAGGTCTGCGTTGTTTGTGGGTGCATAACATTGTATGATTGACACTTTCCTTCCTTTGGAGTTGAACCTGGCGGTCATTATCCTGGACGAAATCGCCTCCCATTGTATCAGGGCTTTCGTTGCCGTTGGTGACATCATGATAGCCACGCCCTCGGTGTGCGTGTGGTTATCTTCTGGGTGACCGGAGTAGATCACTGACTCACCTGTTGACAATTTGGTGAGTCCACTCCCATTCCATCTGCTCTCACATATTCCCAGCACTTGTATTCCGTATCTTTTCATCTCGTTGGCGATCTGGGCAGCTTTCCAGTCTCGTACATAGTTCGGACGTTCCATGTTCCTACACAGACTTTTTCTTTTGGTGCAAGGAGGTTCATCATACTGAAGTTTCTTTAGCAATTTTTGTTTACAGGGTGGGGTTGCTAGCCTCACGCCTGAGAAAAGAATGATTACATTAAGTAAAAGTTTAGAGAGAAGCAACTTTTTGGGTTGCTCCCCTCAAAATCAGAAAATAACGGACAAACAATGAGAACAACATCAACAAAGGAAACAGTTCACAGAAAAAAGGGCAAAAAGCGACGACAACTATACAATAAGACAACATGCAATATAGTTCAGTACATTTAACTAAAATGATATCTTAACCATAAACTCACTGACTTGGAGCAACTTGAACATATAAATCCAACAATATATACAATTATAGATGTGTTTATGTTTAAAAATTCCACAAATCCAAACAGTGGGTTATGTGTATTATCTGTCAATAAGATTGTATTTTTTGGATTCAGTGTTCGAAAGGTTAATAATTGTGATAATTTCCGCAAACTCTTTGCATAAAATTTTAGAGTAATAAGAGATTTTATTTATGAGCAAAATGTAGCGTAATAGTCCGGGTAAGATATTAGTGCTAACAAAATTGTCTTGTTGTTACTCAGTTCAAAGCAACTAAGAATTGAATTCCCAGCAGAAAATGTCGATTGCCACAATTACCTGAAATCTCTGATCAGATTACCTGCATAAGCATATTGTTTGTCTTATACCAGGTGGTATTTCTGATTCGATCAATAACCGAAGCTTTATTCCACTCACCATTAACACCATATATTCAAAAAAATATTCCCATCTTACATATAATCGAATCTTCTACATTTCAAACAAAGATAATTCCTCGCATTCATTTTTATATTCAATCCTCGAGTTAATTAATGACAATTTACACAACATTATGGTTAATGACGCTTGACTAGGAATTGAAGACTTGGCTTGCTTCAGGTGTATAAAGAAGACATTTGATTCAGTAGTCAGAAATATCTTACCCGAGTTGGCTGTAAACGAATACCAGTAACAAGACAAAAATGACAAGTGAGACTGACACAGTAGTCGTCATTTGAAATGAGTTGCATTCTCAGAATCAAAGAAAACAATTATAGAAGATGACAAGTCTTGATTTAAACGGACAAGGAGAAAGATGTTTCCATATTCAATGAAATTAACCAATGAGGACTATGGGGACCAAAGACCTTTTAACACTCAAACTTATCCTCCTGCATTATTTTATTCTTTTACATCGTCAGCGGAACACAATGGCTTCGAGCTCGATACTTGAAGTTTTGGCAGTAGCAGTGTGTATTTTGATGAGTTTGAGTTGCTAGCCTGATGTCCAACCTCCCGTCTTTACCAGTCTTATAACTGGCTTAGCAAAGTTAGAGAGTCCACTGGTTGAGGACAGAGCCTCAGACCTTCTGCGTGGATGGTGGGCGTTCTACAGCTGTGCTATCGCCACCCTCCTGTATTGTGCAGAGAAATTATTTTGATAAATCCCCGCGGCACTACACAGTAGTGTTTACTGGTGATGTTCCTATTGTATGTGTTGTGTGAAGATTCTATGAACAGAGATTGTGTGATCGACCTTCCTCTACATTTACCCGTATTACTGTTTAGAATTTTAACTCTGGAGAGCGACTGATGAGGTTTTCTTCAAATTTCTAATCTCCGCGATGCGAATCATTCTACATTTAGCTAAATTCTTCTGTTCTGATAATCTGACTACCCCGATATACTGGTTTGATCTATGTAGTGGCCTCACAGTCATTGCAATGTATTTTGAATATTGTATTATTTTTTTAATTCGGTCAACGGGTTATTTTAACCTACAGAGCTCTTTGAGTGAGTTGGTATGTTCGAGTGTCACCCTGATTTCTTTCTTCATAAGAATCTTCCAGCGGGTCACAGATGTCCTCTACTTATACGGTGAAACTGTAGATGCTTTATATTTTTTTTTCTTATTTATGTTATAATTATTATTTTCACCATTATTTGTATTTCGATTTTCGCCTTTTCTGATCTTCTTAATGATTGGTATAGGATAGTTCTTGAACACCAATAAGCTATTATATTATATGTCTCTTGCCATCTTTAAGAGTTTTGGTGTTCAAAAGCAGTCGTCATTCTTGTTACTGTTATTTGTTTACAGAAAACCTGGGTAAGATTTTCTTGCTAACAAAATTGTCTTGTTGTTACTCACTTCAAAGCAACTTAGCATTGAATTCCCAGAAGAAAATGTCGATTGCCACAATTACCTGAAATCTCTGATCAGATTACCTGCATCAGCTTATTGTTTGTCTTTATCCAGGTGGTCTTTCTGATTCGATCAATAATTCATGCTTTATTCAACTCACAGTTAACACCATGCACCATGTAAACAGTGATGGAAGATATTAGTATTAGGATTAGTATTAGTGGGTTAGTATAAGTTCTGAAAGATGCAAGCTCTCTTATCATCATGTTCTTTTGTGGGACCTAGAGAAAATGCACGAAGTCTTGTTATGTTTTTACACTTTTCTGTATTCGATTTTCGGAATGTAATTCTTTTTCAGTGAAATTTAAGAAAGCAGCCTTATTTAACCGTTATTTTTGTTTTCACCGATATCTGTTTACAGTGAACCTAAATTAGACTTTCGGCATTACTCGAACTCCAAATATATGGTGGAGAGATTGGGATGAAACGTTAAAGTGTATTAAAACCAGATTATATCTCCAAAATGTTCACAAACAGAATCAGCTATTTTAGAGTGCTTAATAAAACCAATGCAAGAAGGTGGACACTACAGTGGTATTTACAAAAGACAACACATTCTGCTAATAGATATTTATACTTCAATTAATCTCATCCGTTATCTGATAATATATTGCAATGACTGTAGGGCCACCACATAAGTCAAACCAGTACATCGGGGTAGTCAGATTATCAGAACAGAAGAATTTAGCTAAATGTAGAATGATTCGCATCGCGGAGATTAGAAATTTGAAGAAAACCTGATCAGTCGCTCTCCAGAGTTAAAATTCTAAACAGTAATACGGGTAAATGTAGAGGAAGGTCGATCACACAATCTCTGTTCATAGAATCTTCACACAACACATACAATAGGAACATCACCAGTAAACACTACTGTGTAGTGCCGCGGGGATTTATCAAAATAATTTCTCTGCACAATACAGGAGGGTGGCGATAGCACAGCTGTAGAACGCCCACCATCCACGCAGAAGGTCTGAGGCTCTGTCCTCAACCAGTGGACTCTCTAACTTTGCTAAGCCAGTTATAAGACTGGTAAAGACGGGAGGTTGGACATCAGGCTAGCAACTCAAACTCATCAAAATACACACTGCTACTGCCAAAACTTCAAGTATCGAGCTCGAAGCCATTGTGTTCCGCTGACGATGTAAAAGAATAAAATAATGCAGGAGGATAAGTTTGAGTGTTAAAAGGTCTTTGGTCCCCATAGTCCTCATTGGTTAATTTCATTGAATATGGAAACATCTTTCTCCTTGTCCGTTTAAATCAAGACTTGTCATCTTCTATAATTGTTTTCTTTGATTCTGAGAATGCAACTCATTTCAAATGACGACTACTGTGTCAGTCTCACTTGTCATTTTTGTCTTGTTACTGGTATTCGTTTACAGCCAACTCGGGTAAGATATTTCTGACTACTGAATCAAATGTCTTCTTTATACACCTGAAGCAAGCCAAGTCTTCAATTCCTAGTCAAGCGTCATTAACCATAATGTTGTGTAAATTGTCATTAATTAACTCGAGGATTGAATATAAAAATGAATGCGAGGAATTATCTTTGTTTGAAATGTAGAAGATTCGATTATATGTAAGATGGGAATATTTTTTTGAATATATGTCAGATAAGGGGAAATCTCACTAAAAACTGATGAAGGCATGATAGGAGTTGTACGTCATCACTTCGAAAATCATCAGTGATCGCTCACTTAAATAAATTTCAATAACTTTCATGGTGGATACATTATATGTTGAAATTATGATGCAGTTTGAGCAGCCACATCTACATTTCAGCTCAATTTATATAAACATGAAAAGATGAAATGTCGAAGAAAATTAACAGCGTTAAGAGGGGATTTAAGATTAAGCAGGCTAACAAGGTAATATAGTAAGAACTACCTTGGTCTGTTAAGTAAGTACGACAAGAAATTGTCTTTGCATGTGCACAGCCAGTTTTATTTCAGCATACATTATAATGACATATTGTCTGTTTCTGTATATGACTCCTATCGAAAAAATACTTTGCTGGATAAACGGCTGGTAATTGACCACCAGCTTTTATGATCTTTTCGTATTTGATTTGCCTTTCAAGCCATCTGACAATATTTTAAGCTCTGTTAAGTGCATATGGCAATGAGTGCACAATGTGACTGCCTATAGGTATGCTTATGAGAAGGTAAACTTCGTCTTCTTAAGGGAACGAAACGAGGAATAAAATACCATTCAATTATGTCCTCATCACTAGCTCAATATGAATATAAGTAGCCTTTTATTTCAGTGCACGATTTGTCTGCATGATGAGAAGTGGTAACAATTGAGCAAGAAAATTACTGTAAAAATTAAAGTGAAGTAACGGTTTCATCTTATTCCTCAAAATAGGTGTTATCTGCCGCATTTCGGTAATAGTAAAGGGATAACGTATCACTTACAGGGGCATTTTCAGACTCCTATTGAGTTGCTTCCACTTCCACTTCCTTGGAATTAACCAGGAGAAGCCGACTGTGTGTGTGTGTCGACAATATGTCTCTAGAAGTACTGCATTTGTCTGAATCTGGATCATCTTTACATTTATCCAGAAACTGACCACCTTTTCCTATCCTATCCCAACTATAGAATATTATTACTACCGGAGGAAGTCTGAAGGTGGATTAGGATTGTTTTGAGAGCGGATGGATCAGTGATCCTCACAGTCCTTAGCAATCATTTTGATTAATATAATCGAATTTGAGTGCTCTTGTTATCATGAAGGCAGCATGACTTCTTATCTTCTCTTTTCTTTTCGAATATTGTTCATCTGATTACAGATTATTTGATCCGGACTACTTCATAACTGGATCAGGACAAGTGAAATGTGTTCCAGACGGAAAAGTACTCATGTCTTTCTGTATAGCTATCATGGTATTTATCTCGTTATTCTGAGGACAAGATAATTTCCATTACTGACATTCTCCCAACACGTACTATCCTCCTTTACTTTCACACTGTCACTTTGCACATGATGAACAGAATCTGAGCTTTTGAAACATTATCTCATTCCCAAATTAACTATCAATTAAAACATTTCCACTGATTTCACTGTTACTCAATAATATTTTTATGGATCAAGTATTATTAAATTTTTCCATTTCAAAAAGTCTCAGTACTTCAATTTGCTGATTGTATTTTCAAAGTGATTCCATCTGCTTTTATTTTTCTGAAACTGTTATCATCTATAGAACTGTCATTTAGTTCTTTCCTACAGTTGTCAGATTATTACATCAATATCATCAATCAAGTTATTTACGATACAATTGATATGTGTACCTCCTGTGTTCTCACCTGGTATATTTCCTCATATTTCCGTTGGTCTGCCACCACAAATTCCCTGGACTACCACATCTACCATCCATCGAAATGCCTAAACTCTTCTGCACTTTTTATTGTTTCAATCGTGTAATTACATCACATGACCAACACATGTACTTGCGCGCATACTCAAATAATTTCCCACTGCACGCTACGCAATTTTCCAAGGAATTGAAGAGAAACGTTTACACAGAATTGCTTCTGTCCTCATATACAACAACACTACGAAAAACTATGTACTTCAGATTACTGTTTTACATGTAAATTCTGTATGAAGCGGAAATATTTCGGAACAAAGTATGCTGAGAATTTCATTAATATGTGTTCACATATTGTCCAAAATAAAGCTTTTTTATGATTACTATTATTATGATTATTGTTATTAGTGTATAAGACTAATGGAATTATTCCTCTTTACGAATTTGAATAAAGCAAGAACAACAGTTTGTTCAGAATAGGAACAGTGCCATCGTTTATTACGCTGTCACCTGCATACAGGCTACAGAAATTACCAACAATGTTTAAACACACTCGCAAATGTTATACGATGTCAGTTTACTGGAGGCGCCATAAGTTAAAGCAGTGCTCAGAAAATTACACCAGCGATACAGACAAATTTGTTTGCAAAGTGTCTAAATGTGAAGTGTATCTGTCGACTTTTAATCGTACCAAAGACAATGTTTTCAGATAAATTTGTGATGGTCAAGTGAATTGAACAGCGACTTCAATTCCTGTGATTTTATTTACTCAATTGAAATTAAGCCGTGAGGCTTGCTTTCTACCTACAGTTCACTAATTAGGTGAAACACGTGAATGTGGTTAAGTGTGCGTCAGCTGATTTGTGGATAGATCACTAACTTAAGGTTGACACCATGATGCCTTCACTCTCGAATGCAAATTATTTACGATTCATAGTTTAATAAATCAGTCGTGGTTCTCCCACTTAGCACTTTAATATTCTAAAATACTAACTATGATAATTTGCAGGTTGAAACTGAATTAAATCTCACTAGGTTGATCGTGTTACATTGTGGCTGATACATTTAAGGAGATTCTCAGAATAATAATGAAAATCATTGCTTTGTTTCAAGCTGTACTTTTTCCACAGGACAGAAATATTCGGATGCATCTGTTGCAAAAGTTCATGCTGTTTCGAAATATAAAATCATTTAAAAAATATGTTGAAAGATCAAACAATAACGAGGATTGGAGTGAAGATTTGTAGGCCGGTAGTGATGATGAGTTGTCAGTGCACAGACAAAAGCGAAATAGTTTATTACAGCAGCGTAATAAGAAGAATAATTTAATAAGTGACATAAGAACATGGTGCACGTAGAAACAGAAAATAATATGGAATTTTGTTAGCAATTGAAAGAAATGCGAGATTTATACGGAGTTATTTTCTTCCATCATACATTGTACCAAGACGTAGAATGCTAATAACTAGTGTGCTTTCTTAAGGTATTTTGCAACCATTCTTACCTTACCTAAATTCTCATGTTCCAACAATCTGACTACCCCTGACCTAGTAGTTTGACCTATGAAGTTGACCTAACTCACAATCATTGCAGGGAATTTTGTAAATTATATTATTTTGTTCCATTGGGTCAATGGGCACCTTTAACTCTCAGAGATTATCTGCGAGTGAGTTTGTAGGCTTGAATGCTACTCTAATTCCTACTTTATTCCGAATCCTACGCATGGTCTCGGTGTCCCCTCCTTATATTGTATAACACTAGATGCCCTATATTATCTCTTATTTATGTTATCATTACTAGTTTCACAACGATTTTTATTTTATTTTGGCCTTCCTTGATATTTCCTAATGAATTTTATAGGATACTTATTCAACACCAACGCCTCTTCTATCTGTTTTATTTCATCATTTAGGTCTTCTCTTGTGCTACTCAATGCTACTGCTCGCCATGTTAGACACTTAACTCAGCTTGCCTTAACAGTTAACGGATGAGACAAATTAAAGTCTAAATATCTATTCGAATTAGTTGGTTTTATATTAAAACTAGTGTGCAGTTTACCTCCTTCTAATCGTTTTATTTTACAGTCTAACATAGCTAATTTGCCTTGTTCATTTTTCGATTCAAATGTGAATTTTATTTCCATTACTAGTGAGTTTATATGTGTCAAGAAGCTTGAGATATGTTCTGTTTTTAACACTGTGAAAGTGTCATCCACATATCTCCACCATATTTATGGAGTAGGATTAAATGTATTAAGAGCGATATTTTCCCAGCTGTCCATAAATATATGAGATATTGTGATCCATGCCATTGCTACACCTTCTGTTTGTCTATATATTTTGCGTTGGAATTCAAAGATAGTAGATATGAGGCATAGTAGATGTGAATTCCTAAAATAATTTCTTCACTGGGTGGCTTCGTTCTATAAGTGAGTTCAGGATCTGCAGTTAGTTGTATTTTAACTGCTTCTAAGGATATACTGATTGGTATATTAGTATAAAGGTTAGCTATATCAAACAAAACTAACCATTCTTTCGTCATTCTCCAGTTGAATGTCATTTAGCTTAGTTTTCATCTTATATGAATTAGTAAGTCTGGAGTTTGAACGATTTCTAATGGGTCATAATATTAGAGGTAAGTGTTTTGATAACTCTCAAGTAATAATAATATTAGTAATAATAATTTGCTTTATTCCAGAAACAGTACTAGTAGTACAGTGTGGAATTTTCAGCACTTTTCTATAATATTGCGTCTAATTTTATCGAACATTTTTTAAAGAAATATTTCGAAAAATAAAATTTAAAAAATCAACAACAACAAAAAAACAAACACAAAGTAGCAAAAACAGCAAAAAATACCAAGAAGTAGAATGGAAAATAAACAACATAATAAATAATATCTGTGTACTGGAAGCTATGATATGCTTATGCGTGGTGAACTGTAAAACTATATCATACAAGAAGTTATGAAATGATATTAAGAATGTTTATCGCATGATTAGATTAATTTAATTGAACAACACTAAACTATGATAAAATGAACATTTCAGGGTTTATTTATTGTCAGCTCTAATGCACTGTTTGTAGTGGTAGTGTGAGTAGCCCTGTGTAATACAAAATTGTTAAGGTGGTAATAATGGCATTCACAACCATGATTGTCAGTTAATATTCCTGAACAAAAACAACAACATGAACGTTAAAGAAAGGACAACTTTGTAATACTCATAGTGCTAATATAGTCGGAAACCAGTAGATACACAAAAGAAAGAACAGAGTACCGGTATTCCTGAAATCTACTATTGGTCGTATGGGGTAACCTGGCTTAGGTAATTTAGTGGTACCATACATTCCACCACAATTTTTGGTTTTAAGTAGTCAATAAATCCATATAGCTACGGTAAGAATGGTTGACCCCTAGAAGATAAGTAATTTAGGAAAAAGTTCAGCAATCGCACTGCATGCATCAACACACAATCATACAATACGGTGGGAGGCAGAGAGTTTAAATTCTATAAAGTAATCTAGGTAGGCGTAGAGGGAGGTTGATTATTGAATCCTTGTTCTTCGAGGCTGCACCCAACACATGCAGTAGGAATGACTCATCACTCATACCGGAATTATCGAAAATACTACTACCAATCAAATCAAGCGATGGGAAATAATGGAACTATATCAACGAAATGAGAAAGTTGTGTGAGTACTTTCAAATGAATATGACCAATAAATTGCGCTCCAAACGTCATCAGTAAACATTACTGTATAACACTGTGAGACTTTATCAAAACAAATTTTACCCATGATGGAAGTAAAATCTACCACAGTGCACAAGTTTCACGCTTATATCTTTTCACTTTCATTATCCAATTTAAACTACACAGTCAGGTTTGCTTACTATCTACATTTCAGTTTAATATTAAAGTGAGAAACGAGAATAAAACAAACGCGAGATTTATACGGAGTTATTTTATATTATATTACTTTGTAACAAGCCGCAGAATGCTAATAACTGTTATGCTTTCTTAAGGTATTTTGCGATTCCGAAGGGTAGACTTGATTATCCATTTGCCTACAACTAACTTGCCAGTATATTAAATGAATATTTTTGTCAAATTTTTATGCTTGCCTAGATCTGTATTGCTAGACAAATGGAGAAAACATTCGTCTATAGGATACGTAAATAGAAAAGAAGCACATGATGTCTGGCGATCCTATACACCTTGAGATTATTTCTTCACAACGCTAAATTCTATCATAACAAACTTCACTACACGTTTGAGTCGCCTAATAATTCTACTATTTTCCGTCATTTTTCCACGTCTACAACGTCTTATATGAACTATTGCACATACAAAATTATTCGTTTTATCTCTTGGTATTCAACGACAATGTCGATCACAAACACTTCCCTCGAATTTCATACTGTTATCATAAGTATTCACACACTCGTTCAAATCGTCTCACAGGATATACATAGTCTCTTAAAATATTTGCATATCATACGACTATACAGCTTGATAGTAAATTCGTCAGAAATATTCGCCTCGCTGAAAATTGCATTCTCTATATGACTACATTTCTTCATAAATCTCAGCCAAATTGACAATAACAATCATAACAATGCCGAAAGTGCATATCATATCGTGAACAACATTAACATTGACCAATCATGTCTGTATTGTGAATGGTCATCAAGAGCATAGTGAGAATGAAACAGTGTGAACAAAATTGTAATCAAAGAGATTGTATTAACTGTGGTCAAGATTTGACCGAATAGTTCTACAATCTTATTATTATTTTTAAACATGAATATTATGATCAAGCGTTTTACAATACACATTATTACCAGTGTGTATACTCTATTTTAGTGTTTAGTGATGATAATGTTGAAATAAATGTTATGGTGACCTGACAGTTAGTAGGGTGATCTGTATTTGTAAATATTTGTGTAATTAATGTCTGTGAAACGTTTGTGCACTTTGATCAAATAGATCAAATTAATTATGAGTGTATTTCACTGGATGTCTACATATAGTGAGACGTTTTTCATTTCGGTAACATTTCGGGAAGAAATTGCTTCCTGTGATCACATCAACTGTTGGAATTGTCCTCATTTAATTTACATATCTGTAATTTGTTATGATCAATAGGTATTCCATTTTTGTGTGTCGAGAATTATATTCCAGGTTGTTTATAGTTGTTCTGAGTCATCCTTGTTACACGTATTCGTCGTGTCGCTAACGAATATAGATTGCGTTATTATGCTCTCTTGCGATTTATTCATATTGGATTTCAGAATACAAATGTTATCCATATCAGTGTTGGGGATTTTAACTCATACGTGCGGTGACATAGATGATCGTAGCCTCTATACTGCTGTACGCTTCTGTTCCTGTTGGATGATCTTCAGTTACACGTTAATATTCTTTCATTCTTGTTTGGAATGATCCAGACGTTTGACCTGCATACTCAGATCAACATTGAATATAAGATATTTCATGAATTACACCACTTTTTTCCATTACTTTTTTTTATCGAATTACAGATATTTTTCTCAACTGGATGCATTATTTCTGAAATACACATGAAGCACCAGACCAGTACAGAATAAGTGACTGACTTGGTGTAGAAAATATAAGTTTTGTTGTTTATGCTCAGTTTATGCAGAAGATTTTCACACTGTATTCAAATTGGTCGAGGTGGGTCTTGCTTATCTCATTCTAACTGGTTTTGACATCTTCACTTATTTCGACTGCCTGTGGTTGAAACAATGCTTTCTGGGTAAGTGAAGCAAGTGGACTCTTACAAATAATTCCGTTGATCGTGATTGGCTTTTTTTTTCGCTTTTGCTGTTAGTTGATGATATTTACCACCATTGTCTTCTGTTTGTTCTCCTGGGGTCGTATCATAGCTGCCAGGCTCTTTTGCTATGGTGTGAGTTTTTGTCTAACATGCCCAAATTGCACACATATACGAATATAATCATTTTTAATTGAGCTTGTATAGCTTTTTATTGATCGAATGCGTACATTAGGCAAAAACTACAAATGTACGTCGAATAAGTTTTTGCTGTATAAATTGATAATTATGAGTAGGGTAGTAAAGAAAACTGGATGAATTAATGTGAATCACAATAATTTGGTCTACAATAATTAAAGCGGCAGATGGCTACACCAAATGTCAGACAAATTTCAAATCAGTCGTAATAAAACAGGGAATGCAGCCGACTGAAACATGCTAGAGAGGACAAGATGACATAAATTCGAAAATCGGCTACAGAAAAAAGCCCACAAGATCTAGTTGAAGGTCTTCATAGAATCTAAGGATAGTTCACAGACACAAAACACGGGTGACACCTTTACTGCAGCTGTCATAGACATTATCTATCGTCGCCACAGAAAGCTGTACGAAAGAACACTAAATCTCCAAGAAAGTGACGGCGAAGGAGACCTATATAACCGTTTTATAGAGGAAGAAGAAGGAAGACCATTTTTGGCTGACTACGGACACATGTTGGCTAATAAAGGTGAGAGAGGTCGTAGAATGGATATTGATCCGTACCATCCTGGAAAAACCGAATGATGCTTTGAATGCCAAACTTTGCAATGCACAAACTTTACTCAGGAAAATCCAACCATACGTGTATCAAACTGCAAATCTACGCATAGTCATCGAACAGAGTATGGAATGACACTCAACTACTCACCTCAATTTAGTCAAATCCGAAAAGATCAAATAAAAGTTATGGAGTGTAGGCATCAAGGTGTCAATCTTATATCAGTGATCTAATCCTTAAATCAGCTGACGCGCACCCACCTACAAATCTTCACTCCACTCCTCGTCATTGTTTGATCACTCAACATATTTTTGTATTGTTTTGATATAATCAAACAACATGAATGGTTGCAAGGGATACTTTCGGAGTATCCTGTTATGTGAAAAACTATAGTTTGAAACAAAAGTGATGATTTTCGTTATCATTTCAGTAGTCTCGTTAATTGATCAGCAACAAGGTATCACGATCAACCATGAGGGATTTAATTTAGTTTCAGCGTGCAAATTATCATATTTAGTACGACAGAATATTAAATTGCTTAATGCGCGAACCACGACTCATTTATTAAACTATGAATCGTCAATAATTTGCATTCGGGAGAGAAGGCATCATGGTGTTAATCTAAGGTCAGTGATCAAATCCATAAATCAGATGACGCATACTTAACCACATTCACGTGTTTCACCTAATTGGTAAACTGAAATATAGACAGAAATCTAACCAGATCGTGTAATTTAATTGAGTGATTAATATCACAGGAATTGAGATCACTGTTCAACTCAAATTACATAAGCCAGATTACCTCTTACGACCAAAAGTAGATTTTGGGAATGCCCCTACTTATAAATTACCAAAATACTTAGCTATAGTATTGTGGCCCATTTGAAATCGTTCAAACTCCAGACTTACTAATTCATATAAGATGAAAATTAAGCTAAATGACAATCAACTAGAGAATGATGAAACAATGGTTAGTTCTGACATAACTATGTGGATGACACTTTCACAGTGTTAAAAACAGAACATATCTCAAGCTTCTTGACACATATAAACTCACTAGTAATGGAAATAAAATTCACATTTGAATCGAAAAATGAACAAGGCAAATTAGCTATGTTAGACTGTAAAATAAAACGATTAGAAGGAGGTAAACTGCACACTAGTTTTAATATAAAACCAACTAATTCGAATAGATATTTAGACTTTAATTTGTCTCATCCGTTAACTGTTAAGGCAAGCTGAGTTAAGTGTCTAACATGGCGAGCAGTAGCATTGAGTAGCACAAGAGAAGACCTAAATGATGAAATAAAACAGATAGAAGAGGCGTTGGTGTTGAATAAGTATCCTATAAAATTCATTAGGAAATATCAAGGAAGGCCAAAATAAAATAAAAATCGTTGTGAAACTAGTAATGATAACATAAATAAGAGATAATATAGGGCATCTAGTGTTATACAATATAAGGAGGGGACACCGAGACCATGCGTAGGATTCGGAATAAAGTAGGAATTAGAGTAGCATTCAAGCCTACAAACTCACTCGCAGATAATCTCTGAGAGTTAAAGGTGCCCATTGACCCAATGGAACAAAATAATATAATTTACAAAATTCCCTGCAATGATTGTGAGTTAGGTCAACTTCATAGGTCAAACTACTAGGTCAGGGGTAGTCAGATTGTTGGAACATGAGAATTTAGGTAAGGTAAGAATGGTTGAGCACTAGAAGATATATAATGCAGAAAACAAGTCAGCAATAGCATTGAATGCATCGACACACAATCATACAATACGGTGGGAGGCAGAGAGTTTAAATTCTATAAAGTAATCTAGGTAGGCGTAGAGGGAGGTTGATTATTGAATCCTTGTTCTTCGAGGCTGCACCCAACACATGCAGTAGGAATGACTCATCACTCATACCGGAATTATCGAAAATACTACTACCAATCAAATCAAGCGATGGGAAATAATGGAACTATATCAACGAAATGAGAAAGTTGTGTGAGTACTTTCAAATGAATATGACCAATAAATTGCGCTCCAAACGTCATCAGTAAACATTACTGTATAACACTGTGAGACTTTATCAAAACAGATTTCACCGGTAGTGGAATTATTATCAAAACATTTTAGATCACTTTTCAATTCACTTGACCATCACAAATTTATCTGAAAACATTGTCTTTGGTACGATTAAAAGTCGACAGATACACTTCACATTTAGACACTTTGCAAACAAATTTGTCTGTATCGCTGGTGTAATTTTCTGAGCACTGCTTTAACTTATGGCGCCTCCAGTAAACTGACATCGTATAACATTTGCGAGTGTGTTTAAACATTGTTGGTAATTTCTGTAGCCTGTATGCAGGTGACAGCGTAATAAACGATGGCACTGTTCCTATTCTGAACAAACTGTTGTTCTTGCTTTATTCAAATTCGTAAAGAGGAATAATTCCATTAGTCTTATACACTAATAACAATAATCATAATAATAGTAATCATAAAAAAGCTTTATTTTGGACAATATGTGAACACATATTAATGAAATTCTCAGCATACTTTGTTCCGAAATATTTCCGCTCATACAGAATTTACATGTAAAACAGTAATCTGAAGTACATAGTTTTTCGTAGTGTTGTTGTATATGAGGACAGAAGCAATTCTGTGTAAACGTTTCTCTTCAATTCCTTGGAAAATTGCGTAGTGTGCAGTGGGAAATTATTTGAGTATGCGCGCAAGTACATGTGTTGGTCATGTGATGTAATTACACGATTGAAACAATAAAAAGTGCAGAAGAGTTTAGGCATTTCGATGGATGGTAGATGTGGTAGTCCAGGGAATTTGTGGTGGCAGACCAACGGAAATATGAGGAAATATACCAGGTGAGAACACAGGAGGTACACATATCAATTGTATCGTAAATAACTTGATTGATGATATTGATGTAATAATCTGACAACTGTAGGAAAGAACTAAATGACAGTTCTATAGATGATAACAGTTTCAGAAAAATAAAAGCAGATGGAATCACTTTGAAAATACAATCAGCAAATTGAAGTACTGAGACTTTTTGAAATGGAAAAATTTAATAATACTTGATCCATAAAAATATTATTGAGTAACAGTGAAATCAGTGGAAATGTTTTAATTGATAGTTAATTTGGGAATGAGATAATGTTTCAAAAGCTCAGATTCTGTTCATCATGTGCAAAGTGACAGTGTGAAAGTAAAGGAGGATAGTACGTGTTGGGAGAATGTCAGTAATGGAAATTATCTTGTCCTCAGAATAACGAGATAAATACCATGATAGCTATACAGAAAGACATGAGTACTTTTCCGTCTGGAACACATTTCACTTGTCCTGATCCAGTTATGAAGTAGTCCGGATCAAATAATCTGTAATCAGATGAACAATATTCGAAAAGAAAAGAGAAGATAAGAAGTCATGCTGCCTTCATGATAACAAGAGCACTCAAATTCGATTATATTAATCAAAATGATTGCTAAGGACTGTGAGGATCACTGATCCATCCGCTCTCAAAACAATCCTAATCCACCTTCAGACTTCCTCCGGTAGTAATAATATTCTATAGTTGGGATAGGATAGGAAAAGGTGGTCAGTTTCTGGATAAATGTAAAGATGATCCAGATTCAGACAAATGCAGTACTTCTAGAGACATATTGTCGACACACACACACAGTCGGCTTCTCCTGGTTAATTCCAAGGAAGTGGAAGTGGAAGCAACTCAATAGGAGTCTGAAAATGCCCCTGTAAGTGATACGTTATCCCTTTACTATTACCGAAATGCGGCAGATAACACCTATTTTGAGGAATAAGATGAAACCGTTACTTCACTTTAATTTTTACAGTAATTTTCTTGCTCAATTGTTACCACTTCTCATCATGCAGACAAATCGTGCACTGAAATAAAAGGCTACTTATATTCATATTGAGCTAGTGATGAGGACCTAATTGAATGGTATTTTATTCCTCGTTTCGTTCCCTTAAGAAGACGAAGTTTACCTTCTCATAAGCATACCTATAGGCAGTCACATTGTGCACTCATTGCCATATGCACTTAACAGAGCTTAAAATATTGTCAGATGGCTTGAAAGGCAAATCAAATACGAAAAGATCATAAAAGCTGGTGGTCAATTACCAGCCGTTTATCCAGCAAAGTATTTTTTCGATAGGAGTCATATACAGAAACAGACAATATGTCATTATAATGTATGCTGAAATAAAACTGGCTGTGCACATGCAAAGACAATTTCTTGTCGTACTTACTTAACAGACCAAAGTAGTTCTTACTATATTACCTTGTTAGCCTGCTTAATCTTAAATCCCCTCTTAACGCTGTTAATTTTCTTCGACATTTCATCTTTTCATGTTTATATAAATTGAGCTGAAATGTAGATGTGGCTGCTCAAACTGCATCATAATTTCAACATATAATGTATCCACCATGAAAGTTATTGAAATTTATTTAAGTGAGCGATCACTGATGATTTTCGAAGTGATGACGTACAACTCCTATCATGCCTTCATCAGTTTTTAGTGAGATTTCCCCTTATCTGACATATATTCAAAAAAATATTCCCATCTTACATATAATCGAATCTTCTACATTTCAAACAAAGATAATTCCTCGCATTCATTTTTATATTCAATCCTCGAGTTAATTAATGACAATTTACACAACATTATGGTTAATGACGCTTGACTAGGAATTGAAGACTTGGCTTGCTTCAGGTGTATAAAGAAGACATTTGATTCAGTAGTCAGAAATATCTTACCCGAGTTGGCTGTAAACGAATACCAGTAACAAGACAAAAATGACAAGTGAGACTGACACAGTAGTCGTCATTTGAAATGAGTTGCATTCTCAGAATCAAAGAAAACAATTATAGAAGATGACAAGTCTTGATTTAAACGGACAAGGAGAAAGATGTTTCCATATTCAATGAAATTAACCAATGAGGACTATGGGGACCAAAGACCTTTTAACACTCAAACTTATCCTCCTGCATTATTTTATTCTTTTACATCGTCAGCGGAACACAATGGCTTCGAGCTCGATACTTGAAGTTTTGGCAGTAGCAGTGTGTATTTTGATGAGTTTGAGTTGCTAGCCTGATGTCCAACCTCCCGTCTTTACCAGTCTTATAACTGGCTTAGCAAAGTTAGAGAGTCCACTGGTTGAGGACAGAGCCTCAGACCTTCTGCGTGGATGGTGGGCGTTCTACAGCTGTGCTATCGCCACCCTCCTGTATTGTGCAGAGAAATTATTTTGATAAATCCCCGCGGCACTACACAGTAGTGTTTACTGGTGATGTTCCTATTGTATGTGTTGTGTGAAGATTCTATGAACAGAGATTGTGTGATCGACCTTCCTCTACATTTACCCGTATTACTGTTTAGAATTTTAACTCTGGAGAGCGACTGATCAGGTTTTCTTCAAATTTCTAATCTCCGCGATGCGAATCATTCTACATTTAGCTAAATTCTTCTGTTCTGATAATCTGACTACCCCGATATACTGGTTTGATCTATGTAGTGGCCTCACAGTCATTGCAATGTATTTTGAATATTGTATTATTTTTTTAATTCGGTCAACGGGTTATTTTAACCTACAGAGCTCTTTGAGTGAGTTGGTATGTTCGAGTGTCACCCTGATTTCTTTCTTCATAAGAATCTTCCAGCGGGTCACAGATGTCCTCTACTTATACGGTGAAACTGTAGATGCTTTATATTTTTTTTTCTTATTTATGTTATAATTATTATTTTCACCATTATTTGTATTTCGATTTTCGCCTTTTCTGATCTTCTTAATGATTGGTATAGGATAGTTCTTGAACACCAATAAGCTATTATATTATATGTCTCTTGCCATCTTTAAGAGTTTTGGTGTTCAAAAGCAGTCGTCATTCTTGTTACTGTTATTTGTTTACAGAAAACCTGGGTAAGATTTTCTTGCTAACAAAATTGTCTTGTTGTTACTCACTTCAAAGCAACTTAGCATTGAATTCCCAGCAGAAAATGTCGATTGCCACAGTTACCTGAAATCTCTGATCAGATTACCTGCATCAGCTTATTGTTTGTCTTTATCCAGGTGGTCTTTCTGATTCGATCAATAATTCATGCTTTATTCAACTCACAGTTAACACCATGCACCATGTAAACAGTGATGGAAGATATTAGTATTAGGATTAGTATTAGTGGGTTAGTATAAGTTCTGAAAGATGCAAGCTCTCTTATCATCATGTTCTTTTGTGGGACCTAGAGAAAATGCACGAAGTCTTGTTATGTTTTTACACTTTTCTGTATTCGATTTTCGGAATGTAATTCTTTTTCAGTGAAATTTAAGAAAGCAGCCTTATTTAACCGTTATTTTTGTTTTCACCGATATCTGTTTACAGTGAACCTAAATTAGACTTTCGGCATTACTCGAACTCCAAATATATGGTGGAGAGATTGGGATGAAACGTTAAAGTGTATTAAAACCAGATTATATCTCCAAAATGTTCACAAACAGAATCAGCTATTTTAGAGTGCTTAATAAAACCAATGCAAGAAGGTGGACACTACAGTGGTATTTACAAAAGACAACACATTCTGCTAATAGATATTTATACTTCAATTAATCTCATCCGTTATCTGATAATATATTGCAATGACTGTAGGGCCACCACATAAGTCAAACCAGTACATCGGGGTAGTCAGATTATCAGAACAGAAGAATTTAGCTAAATGTAGAATGATTCGCATCGCGGAGATTAGAAATTTGAAGAAAACCTGATCAGTCGCTCTCCAGAGTTAAAATTCTAAACAGTAATACGGGTAAATGTAGAGGAAGGTCGATCACACAATCTCTGTTCATAGAATCTTCACACAACACATACAATAGGAACATCACCAGTAAACACTACTGTGTAGTGCCGCGGGGATTTATCAAAATAATTTCTCTGCACAATACAGGAGGGTGGCGATAGCACAGCTGTAGAACGCCCACCATCCACGCAGAAGGTCTGAGGCTCTGTCCTCAACCAGTGGACTCTCTAACTTTGCTAAGCCAGTTATAAGACTGGTAAAGACGGGAGGTTGGACATCAGGCTAGCAACTCAAACTCATCAAAATACACACTGCTACTGCCAAAACTTCAAGTATCGAGCTCGAAGCCATTGTGTTCCGCTGACGATGTAAAAGAATAAAATAATGCAGGAGGATAAGTTTGAGTGTTAAAAGGTCTTTGGTCCCCATAGTCCTCATTGGTTAATTTCATTGAATATGGAAACATCTTTCTCCTTGTCCGTTTAAATCAAGACTTGTCATCTTCTATAATTGTTTTCTTTGATTCTGAGAATGCAACTCATTTCAAATGACGACTACTGTGTCAGTCTCACTTGTCATTTTTGTCTTGTTACTGGTATTCGTTTACAGCCAACTCGGGTAAGATATTTCTGACTACTGAATCAAATGTCTTCTTTATACACCTGAAGCAAGCCAAGTCTTCAATTCCTAGTCAAGCGTCATTAACCATAATGTTGTGTAAATTGTCATTAATTAACTCGAGGATTGAATATAAAAATGAATGCGAGGAATTATCTTTGTTTGAAATGTAGAAGATTCGATTATATGTAAGATGGGAATATTTTTTTGAATATATGTCAGATAAGGGGAAATCTCACTAAAAACTGATGAAGGCATGATAGGAGTTGTACGTCATCACTTCGAAAATCATCAGTGATCGCTCACTTAAATAAATTTCAATAACTTTCATGGTGGATACATTATATGTTGAAATTATGATGCAGTTTGAGCAGCCACATCTACATTTCAGCTCAATTTATATAAACATGAAAAGATGAAATGTCGAAGAAAATTAACAGCGTTAAGAGGGGATTTAAGATTAAGCAGGCTAACAAGGTAATATAGTAAGAACTACTTTGGTCTGTTAAGTAAGTACGACAAGAAATTGTCTTTGCATGTGCACAGCCAGTTTTATTTCAGCATACATTATAATGACATATTGTCTGTTTCTGTATATGACTCCTATCGAAAAAATACTTTGCTGGATAAACGGCTGGTAATTGACCACCAGCTTTTATGATCTTTTCGTATTTGATTTGCCTTTCAAGCCATCTGACAATATTTTAAGCTCTGTTAAGTGCATATGGCAATGAGTGCACAATGTGACTGCCTATAGGTATGCTTATGAGAAGGTAAACTTCGTCTTCTTAAGGGAACGAAACGAGGAATAAAATACCATTCAATTAGTCCTCATCACTAGCTCAATATGAATATAAGTAGCCTTTTATTTCAGTGCACGATTTGTCTGCATGATGAGAAGTGGTAACAATTGAGCAAGAAAATTACTGTAAAAATTAAAGTGAAGTAACGGTTTCATCTTATTCCTCAAAATAGGTGTTATCTGCCGCATTTCGGTAATAGTAAAGGGATAACGTATCACTTACAGGGGCATTTTCAGACTCCTATTGAGTTGCTTCCACTTCCACTTCCTTGGAATTAACCAGGAGAAGCCGACTGTGTGTGTGTGTCGACAATATGTCTCTAGAAGTACTGCATTTGTCTGAATCTGGATCATCTTTACATTTATCCAGAAACTGACCACCTTTTCCTATCCTATCCCAACTATAGAATATTATTACTACCGGAGGAAGTCTGAAGGTGGATTAGGATTGTTTTGAGAGCGGATGGATCAGTGATCCTCACAGTCCTTAGCAATCATTTTGATTAATATAATCGAATTTGAGTGCTCTTGTTATCATGAAGGCAGCATGACTTCTTATCTTCTCTTTTCTTTTCGAATATTGTTCATCTGATTACAGATTATTTGATCCGGACTACTTCATAACTGGATCAGGACAAGTGAAATGTGTTCCAGACGGAAAAGTACTCATGTCTTTCTGTATAGCTATCATGGTATTTATCTCGTTATTCTGAGGACAAGATAATTTCCATTACTGACATTCTCCCAACACGTACTATCCTCCTTTACTTTCACACTGTCACTTTGCACATGATGAACAGAATCTGAGCTTTTGAAACATTATCTCATTCCCAAATTAACTATCAATTAAAACATTTCCACTGATTTCACTGTTACTCAATAATATTTTTATGGATCAAGTATTATTAAATTTTTCCATTTCAAAAAGTCTCAGTACTTCAATTTGCTGATTGTATTTTCAAAGTGATTCCATCTGCTTTTATTTTTCTGAAACTGTTATCATCTATAGAACTGTCATTTAGTTCTTTCCTACAGTTGTCAGATTATTACATCAATATCATCAATCAAGTTATTTACGATACAATTGATATGTGTACCTCCTGTGTTCTCACCTGGTATATTTCCTCATATTTCCGTTGGTCTGCCACCACAAATTCCCTGGACTACCACATCTACCATCCATCGAAATGCCTAAACTCTTCTGCACTTTTTATTGTTTCAATCGTGTAATTACATCACATGACCAACACATGTACTTGCGCGCATACTCAAATAATTTCCCACTGCACGCTACGCAATTTTCCAAGGAATTGAAGAGAAACGTTTACACAGAATTGCTTCTGTCCTCATATACAACAACACTACGAAAAACTATGTACTTCAGATTACTGTTTTACATGTAAATTCTGTATGAAGCGGAAATATTTCGGAACAAAGTATGCTGAGAATTTCATTAATATGTGTTCACATATTGTCCAAAATAAAGCTTTTTTATGATTACTATTATTATGATTATTGTTATTAGTGTATAAGACTAATGGAATTATTCCTCTTTACGAATTTGAATAAAGCAAGAACAACAGTTTGTTCAGAATAGGAACAGTGCCATCGTTTATTACGCTGTCACCTGCATACAGGCTACAGAAATTACCAACAATGTTTAAACACACTCGCAAATGTTATACGATGTCAGTTTACTGGAGGCGCCATAAGTTAAAGCAGTGCTCAGAAAATTACACCAGCGATACAGACAAATTTGTTTGCAAAGTGTCTAAATGTGAAGTGTATCTGTCGACTTTTAATCGTACCAAAGACAATGTTTTCAGATAAATTTGTGATGGTCAAGTGAATTGAACAGCGACTTCAATTCCTGTGATTTTATTTACTCAATTGAAATTAAGCCGTGAGGCTTGCTTTCTACCTACAGTTCACTAATTAGGTGAAACACGTGAATGTGGTTAAGTGTGCGTCAGCTGATTTGTGGATAGATCACTAACTTAAGGTTGACACCATGATGCCTTCACTCTCGAATGCAAATTATTTACGATTCATAGTTTAATAAATCAGTCGTGGTTCTCCCACTTAGCACTTTAATATTCTAAAATACTAACTATGATAATTTGCAGGTTGAAACTGAATTAAATCTCACTAGGTTGATCGTGTTACATTGTGGCTGATACATTTAAGGAGATTCTCAGAATAATAATGAAAATCATTGCTTTGTTTCAAGCTGTACTTTTTCCACAGGACAGAAATATTCGGATGCATCTGTTGCAAAAGTTCATGCTGTTTCGAAATATAAAATCATTTAAAAAATATGTTGAAAGATCAAACAATAACGAGGATTGGAGTGAAGATTTGTAGGCCGGTAGTGATGATGAGTTGTCAGTGCACAGACAAAAGCGAAATAGTTTATTACAGCAGCGTAATAAGAAGAATAATTTAATAAGTGACATAAGAACATGGTGCACGTAGAAACAGAAAATAATATGGAATTTTGTTAGCAATTGAAAGAAATGCGAGATTTATACGGAGTTATTTTCTTCCATCATACATTGTACCAAGACGTAGAATGCTAATAACTAGTGTGCTTTCTTAAGGTATTTTGCAACCATTCATACCTTACCTAAATTCTCATGTTCCAACAATCTGACTACCCCTGACCTAGTAGTTTGACCTATGAAGTTGACCTAACTCACAATCATTGCAGGGAATTTTGTAAATTATATTATTTTGTTCCATTGGGTCAATGGGCACCTTTAACTCTCAGAGATTATCTGCGAGTGAGTTTGTAGGCTTGAATGCTACTCTAATTCCTACTTTATTCCGAATCCTACGCATGGTCTCGGTGTCCCCTCCTTATATTGTATAACACTAGATGCCCTATATTATCTCTTATTTATGTTATCATTACTAGTTTCACAACGATTTTTATTTTATTTTGGCCTTCCTTGATATTTCCTAATGAATTTTATAGGATACTTATTCAACACCAACGCCTCTTCTATCTGTTTTATTTCATCATTTAGGTCTTCTCTTGTGCTACTCAATGCTACTGCTCGCCATGTTAGACACTTAACTCAGCTTGCCTTAACAGTTAACGGATGAGACAAATTAAAGTCTAAATATCTATTCGAATTAGTTGGTTTTATATTAAAACTAGTGTGCAGTTTACCTCCTTCTAATCGTTTTATTTTACAGTCTAACATAGCTAATTTGCCTTGTTCATTTTTCGATTCAAATGTGAATTTTATTTCCATTACTAGTGAGTTTATATGTGTCAAGAAGCTTGAGATATGTTCTGTTTTTAACACTGTGAAAGTGTCATCCACATAGTTATGTCAGAACTAACCATTGTTTCATCATTCTCTAGTTGATTGTCATTTAGCTTAATTTTCATCTTATATGAATTAGTAAGTCTGGAGTTTGAACGATTTCTAATGGGCCACAATACTATAGCTAAGTATTTTGGTAATTTATAAGTAGGGGCATTCCCAAAATCTACTTTTGGTCGTAAGAGGTAATCTGGCTTATGTAATTTGAGTTGAACAGTGATCTCAATTCCTGTGATATTAATCACTCAATTAAATTACACGATCTGGTTAGATTTCTGTCTATATTTCAGTTTACCAATTAGGTGAAACACGTGAATGTGGTTAAGTATGCGTCATCTGATTTATGGATTTGATCACTGACCTTAGATTAACACCATGATGCCTTCTCTCCCGAATGCAAATTATTGACGATTCATAGTTTAATAAATGAGTCGTGGTTCGCGCATTAAGCAATTTAATATTCTGTCGTACTAAATATGATAATTTGCACGCTGAAACTAAATTAAATCCCTCATGGTTGATCGTGATACCTTGTTGCTGATCAATTAACGAGACTACTGAAATGATAACGAAAATCATCACTTTTGTTTCAAACTATAGTTTTTCACATAACAGGATACTCCGAAAGTATCCCTTGCAACCATTCATGTTGTTTGATTATATCAAAACAATACAAAAATATGTTGAGTGATCAAACAATGACGAGGAGTGGAGTGAAGATTTGTAGGTGGGTGCGCGTCAGCTGATTTAAGGATTAGATCACTGATATAAGATTGACACCTTGATGCCTACACTCCATAACTTTTATTTGATCTTTTCGGATTTGACTAAATTGAGGTGAGTAGTTGAGTGTCATTCCATACTCTGTTCGATGACTATGCGTAGATTTGCAGTTTGATACACGTATGGTTGGATTTTCCTGAGTAAAGTTTGTGCATTGCAAAGTTTGGCATTCAAAGCATCATTCGGTTTTTCCAGGATGGTACGGATCAATATCCATTCTACGACCTCTCTCACCTTTATTAGCCAACATGTGTCCGTAGTCAGCCAAAAATGGTCTTCCTTCTTCTTCCTCTATAAAACGGTTATATAGGTCTCCTTCGCCGTCACTTTCTTGGAGATTTAGTGTTCTTTCGTACAGCTTTCTGTGGCGACGATAGATAATGTCTATGACAGCTGCAGTAAAGGTGTCACCCGTGTTTTGTGTCTGTGAACTATCCTTAGATTCTATGAAGACCTTCAACTAGATCTTGTGGGCTTTTTTCTGTAGCCGATTTTCGAATTTATGTCATCTTGTCCTCTCTAGCATGTTTCAGTCGGCTGCATTCCCTGTTTTATTACGACTGATTTGAAATTTGTCTGACATTTGGTGTAGCCATCTGCCGCTTTAATTATTGTAGACCAAATTATTGTGATTCACATTAATTCATCCAGTTTTCTTTACTACCCTACTCATAATTATCAATTTATACAGCAAAAACTTATTCGACGTACATTTGTAGTTTTTGCCTAATGTACGCATTCGATCAATAAAAAGCTATACAAGCTCAATTAAAAATGATTATATTCGTATATGTGTGCAATTTGGGCATGTTAGACAAAAACTCACACCATAGCAAAAGAGCCTGGCAGCTATGATACGACCCCAGGAGAACAAACAGAAGACAATGGTGGTAAATATCATCAACTAACAGCAAAAGCGAAAAAAAAAGCCAATCACGATCAACGGAATTATTTGTAAGAGTCCACTTGCTTCACTTACCCAGAAAGCATTGTTTCAACCACAGGCAGTCGAAATAAGTGAAGATGTCAAAACCAGTTAGAATGAGATAAGCAAGACCCACCTCGACCAATTTGAATACAGTGTGAAAATCTTCTGCATAAACTGAGCATAAACAACAAAACTTATATTTTCTACACCAAGTCAGTCACTTATTCTGTACTGGTCTGGTGCTTCATGTGTATTTCAGAAATAATGCATCCAGTTGAGAAAAATATCTGTAATTCGATAAAAAAAAGTAATGGAAAAAAGTGGTGTAATTCATGAAATATCTTATATTCAATGTTGATCTGAGTATGCAGGTCAAACGTCTGGATCATTCCAAACAAGAATGAAAGAATATTAACGTGTAACTGAAGATCATCCAACAGGAACAGAAGCGTACAGCAGTATAGAGGCTACGATCATCTATGTCACCGCACGTATGAGTTAAAATCCCCAACACTGATATGGATAACATTTGTATTCTGAAATCCAATATGAATAAATCGCAAGAGAGCATAATAACGCAATCTATATTCGTTAGCGACACGACGAATACGTGTAACAAGGATGACTCAGAACAACTATAAACAACCTGGAATATAATTCTCGACACACAAAAATGGAATACCTATTGATCATAACAAATTACAGATATGTAAATTAAATGAGGACAATTCCAACAGTTGATGTGATCACAGGAAGCAATTTCTTCCCGAAATGTTACCGAAATGAAAAACGTCTCACTATATGTAGACATCCAGTGAAATACACTCATAATTAATTTGATCTATTTGATCAAAGTGCACAAACGTTTCACAGACATTAATTACACAAATATTTACAAATACAGATCACCCTACTAACTGTCAGGTCACCATAACATTTATTTCAACATTATCATCACTAAACACTAAAATAGAGTATACACACTGGTAATAATGTGTATTGTAAAACGCTTGATCATAATATTCATGTTTAAAAATAATAATAAGATTGTAGAACTATTCGGTCAAATCTTGACCACAGTTAATACAATCTCTTTGATTACAATTTTGTTCACACTGTTTCATTCTCACTATGCTCTTGATGACCATTCACAATACAGACATGATTGGTCAATGTTAATGTTGTTCACGATATGATATGCACTTTCGGCATTGTTATGATTGTTATTGTCAATTTGGCTGAGATTTATGAAGAAATGTAGTCATATAGAGAATGCAATTTTCAGCGAGGCGAATATTTCTGACGAATTTACTATCAAGCTGTATAGTCGTATGATATGCAAATATTTTAAGAGACTATGTATATCCTGTGAGACGATTTGAACGAGTGTGTGAATACTTATGATAACAGTATGAAATTCGAGGGAAGTGTTTGTGATCGACATTGTCGTTGAATACCAAGAGATAAAACGAATAATTTTGTATGTGCAATAGTTCATATAAGACGTTGTAGACGTGGAAAAATGACGGAAAATAGTAGAATTATTAGGCGACTCAAACGTGTAGTGAAGTTTGTTATGATAGAATTTAGCGTTGTGAAGAAATAATCTCAAGGTGTATAGGATCGCCAGACATCATGTGCTTCTTTTCTATTTACGTATCCTATAGACGAATGTTTTCTCCATTTGTCTAGCAATACAGATCTAGGCAAGCATAAAAATTTGACAAAAATATTCATTTAATATACTGGCAAGTTAGTTGTAGGCAAATGGATAATCAAGTCTACCCTTCGGAATCGCAAAATACCTTAAGAAAGCATAACAGTTATTAGCATTCTGCGGCTTGTTACAAAGTAATATAATATAAAATAACTCCGTATAAATCTCGCGTTTGTTTTATTCTCGTTTCTCACTTTAATATTAAACTGAAATGTAGATAGTAAGCAAACCTGACTGTGTAGTTTAAATTGGATAATGAAAGTGAAAAGATATAAGCGTGAAACTTGTGCACTGTGGTAGATTTTACTTCCATCATGGGTAAAATTTGTTTTGATAAAGTCTCACAGTGTTATACAGTAATGTTTACTGATGACGTTTGGAGCGCAATTTATTGGTCATATTCATTTGAAAGTACTCACACAACTTTCTCATTTCGTTGATATAGTTCCATTATTTCCCATCGCTTGATTTGATTGGTAGTAGTATTTTCGATAATTCCGGTATGAGTGATGAGTCATTCCTACTGCATGTGTTGGGTGCAGCCTCGAAGAACAAGGATTCAATAATCAACCTCCCTCTACGCCTACCTAGATTACTTTATAGAATTTAAACTCTCTGCCTCCCACCGTATTGTATGATTGTGTGTTGATGCATGCAGTGCGATTGCTGAACTTTTTCCTAAATTACTTATCTTCTAGGGGTCAACCATTCTTACCGTAGCTATATGGATTTATTGACTACTTAAAACCAAAAATTGTGGTGGAATGTATGGTACCACTAAATTACCTAAGCCAGGTTACCCCATACGACCAATAGTAGATTTCAGGAATACCGGTACTCTGTTCTTTCTTTTGTGTATCTACTGGTTTCCGACTATATTAGCACTATGAGTATTACAAAGTTGTCCTTTCTTTAACGTTCATGTTGTTGTTTTTGTTCAGGAATATTAACTGACAATCATGGTTGTGAATGCCATTATTACCACCTTAACAATTTTGTATTACACAGGGCTACTCACACTACCACTACAAACAGTGCATTAGAGCTGACAATAAATAAACCCTGAAATGTTCATTTTATCATAGTTTAGTGTTGTTCAATTAAATTAATCTAATCATGCGATAAACATTCTTAATATCATTTCATAACTTCTTGTATGATATAGTTTTACAGTTCACCACGCATAAGCATATCATAGCTTCCAGTACACAGATATTATTTATTATGTTGTTTATTTTCCATTCTACTTCTTGGTATTTTTTGCTGTTTTTGCTACTTTGTGTTTGTTTTTTTGTTGTTGTTGATTTTTTAAATTTTATTTTTCGAAATATTTCTTTAAAAAATGTTCGATAAAATTAGACGCAATATTATAGAAAAGTGCTGAAAATTCCACACTGTACTACTAGTACTGTTTCTGGAATAAAGCAAATTATTATTACTAATATTATTATTACTTGAGAGTTATCAAAACACTTACCTCTAATATTATGACCCATTAGAAATCGTTCAAACTCCAGACTTACTAATTCATATAAGATGAAAACTAAGCTAAATGACATTCAACTGGAGAATGACGAAAGAATGGTTAGTTTTGTTTGATATAGCTAACCTTTATACTAATATACCAATCAGTATATCCTTAGAAGCAGTTAAAATACAACTAACTGCAGATCCTGAACTCACTTATAGAACGAAGCCACCCAGTGAAGAAATTATTTTAGGAATTCACATCTACTATGCCTCATATCTACTATCTTTGAATTCCAACGCAAAATATATAGACAAACAGAAGGTGTAGCAATGGCATGGATCACAATATCTCATATATTTATGGACAGCTGGGAAAATATCGCTCTTAATACATTTAATCCTACTCCATAAATATGGTGGAGATATGTGGATGACACTTTCACAGTGTTAAAAACAGAACATATCTCAAGCTTCTTGACACATATAAACTCACTAGTAATGGAAATAAAATTCACATTTGAATCGAAAAATGAACAAGGCAAATTAGCTATGTTAGACTGTAAAATAAAACGATTAGAAGGAGGTAAACTGCACACTAGTTTTAATATAAAACCAACTAATTCGAATAGATATTTAGACTTTAATTTGTCTCATCCGTTAACTGTTAAGGCAAGCTGAGTTAAGTGTCTAACATGGCGAGCAGTAGCATTGAGTAGCACAAGAGAAGACCTAAATGATGAAATAAAACAGATAGAAGAGGCGTTGGTGTTGAATAAGTATCCTATAAAATTCATTAGGAAATATCAAGGAAGGCCAAAATAAAATAAAAATCGTTGTGAAACTAGTAATGATAACATAAATAAGAGATAATATAGGGCATCTAGTGTTATACAATATAAGGAGGGGACACCGAGACCATGCGTAGGATTCGGAATAAAGTAGGAATTAGAGTAGCATTCAAGCCTACAAACTCACTCGCAGATAATCTCTGAGAGTTAAAGGTGCCCATTGACCCAATGGAACAAAATAATATAATTTACAAAATTCCCTGCAATGATTGTGAGTTAGGTCAACTTCATAGGTCAAACTACTAGGTCAGGGGTAGTCAGATTGTTGGAACATGAGAATTTAGGTAAGGTAAGAATGGTTGAGCACTAGAAGATATATAATGCAGAAAACAAGTCAGCAATAGCATTGAATGCATCGACACACAATCATACAATACGGTGGGAGGCAGAGAGTTTAAATTCTATAAAGTAATCTAGGTAGGCGTAGAGGGAGGTTGATTATTGAATCCTTGTTCTTCGAGGCTGCACCCAACACATGCAGTAGGAATGACTCATCACTCATACCGGAATTATCGAAAATACTACTACCAATCAAATCAAGCGATGGGAAATAATGGAACTATATCAACGAAATGAGAAAGTTGTGTGAGTACTTTCAAATGAATATGACCAATAAATTGCGCTCCAAACGTCATCAGTAAACATTACTGTATAACACTGTGAGACTTTATCAAAACAGATTTCACCGGTAGTGGAATTATTATCAAAACATTTTAGATCACTTTTCAATTCACTTGACCATCACAAATTTATCTGAAAACATTGTCTTTGGTACGATTAAAAGTCGACAGATACACTTCACATTTAGACACTTTGCAAACAAATTTGTCTGTATCGCTGGTGTAATTTTCTGAGCACTGCTTTAACTTATGGCGCCTCCAGTAAACTGACATCGTATAACATTTGCGAGTGTGTTTAAACATTGTTGGTAATTTCTGTAGCCTGTATGCAGGTGACAGCGTAATAAACGATGGCACTGTTCCTATTCTGAACAAACTGTTGTTCTTGCTTTATTCAAATTCGTAAAGAGGAATAATTCCATTAGTCTTATACACTAATAACAATAATCATAATAATAGTAATCATAAAAAAGCTTTATTTTGGACAATATGTGAACACATATTAATGAAATTCTCAGCATACTTTGTTCCGAAATATTTCCGCTTCATACAGAATTTACATGTAAAACAGTAATCTGAAGTACATAGTTTTTCGTAGTGTTGTTGTATATGAGGACAGAAGCAATTCTGTGTAAACGTTTCTCTTCAATTCCTTGGAAAATTGCGTAGCGTGCAGTGGGAAATTATTTGAGTATGCGCGCAAGTACATGTGTTGGTCATGTGATGTAATTACACGATTGAAACAATAAAAAGTGCAGAAGAGTTTAGGCATTTCGATGGATGGTAGATGTGGTAGTCCAGGGAATTTGTGGTGGCAGACCAACGGAAATATGAGGAAATATACCAGGTGAGAACACAGGAGGTACACATATCAATTGTATCGTAAATAACTTGATTGATGATATTGATGTAATAATCTGACAACTGTAGGAAAGAACTAAATGACAGTTCTATAGATGATAACAGTTTCAGAAAAATAAAAGCAGATGGAATCACTTTGAAAATACAATCAGCAAATTGAAGTACTGAGACTTTTTGAAATGGAAAAATTTAATAATACTTGATCCATAAAAATATTATTGAGTAACAGTGAAATCAGTGGAAATGTTTTAATTGATAGTTAATTTGGGAATGAGATAATGTTTCAAAAGCTCAGATTCTGTTCATCATGTGCAAAGTGACAGTGTGAAAGTAAAGGAGGATAGTACGTGTTGGGAGAATGTCAGTAATGGAAATTATCTTGTCCTCAGAATAACGAGATAAATACCATGATAGCTATACAGAAAGACATGAGTACTTTTCCGTCTGGAACACATTTCACTTGTCCTGATCCAGTTATGAAGTAGTCCGGATCAAATAATCTGTAATCAGATGAACAATATTCGAAAAGAAAAGAGAAGATAAGAAGTCATGCTGCCTTCATGATAACAAGAGCACTCAAATTCGATTATATTAATCAAAATGATTGCTAAGGACTGTGAGGATCACTGATCCATCCGCTCTCAAAACAATCCTAATCCACCTTCAGACTTCCTCCGGTAGTAATAATATTCTATAGTTGGGATAGGATAGGAAAAGGTGGTCAGTTTCTGGATAAATGTAAAGATGATCCAGATTCAGACAAATGCAGTACTTCTAGAGACATATTGTCGACACACACACACAGTCGGCTTCTCCTGGTTAATTCCAAGGAAGTGGAAGTGGAAGCAACTCAATAGGAGTCTGAAAATGCCCCTGTAAGTGATACGTTATCCCTTTACTATTACCGAAATGCGGCAGATAACACCTATTTTGAGGAATAAGATGAAACCGTTACTTCACTTTAATTTTTACAGTAATTTTCTTGCTCAATTGTTACCACTTCTCATCATGCAGACAAATCGTGCACTGAAATAAAAGGCTACTTATATTCATATTGAGCTAGTGATGAGGACCTAATTGAATGGTATTTTATTCCTCGTTTCGTTCCCTTAAGAAGACGAAGTTTACCTTCTCATAAGCATACCTATAGGCAGTCACATTGTGCACTCATTGCCATATGCACTTAACAGAGCTTAAAATATTGTCAGATGGCTTGAAAGGCAAATCAAATACGAAAAGATCATAAAAGCTGGTGGTCAATTACCAGCCGTTTATCCAGCAAAGTATTTTTTCGATAGGAGTCATATACAGAAACAGACAATATGTCATTATAATGTATGCTGAAATAAAACTGGCTGTGCACATGCAAAGACAATTTCTTGTCGTACTTACTTAACAGACCAAAGTAGTTCTTACTATATTACCTTGTTAGCCTGCTTAATCTTAAATCCCCTCTTAACGCTGTTAATTTTCTTCGACATTTCATCTTTTCATGTTTATATAAATTGAGCTGAAATGTAGATGTGGCTGCTCAAACTGCATCATAATTTCAACATATAATGTATCCACCATGAAAGTTATTGAAATTTATTTAAGTGAGCGATCACTGATGATTTTCGAAGTGATGACGTACAACTCCTATCATGCCTTCATCAGTTTTTAGTGAGATTTCCCCTTATCTGACATATATTCAAAAAAATATTCCCATCTTACATATAATCGAATCTTCTACATTTCAAACAAAGATAATTCCTCGCATTCATTTTTATATTCAATCCTCGAGTTAATTAATGACAATTTACACAACATTATGGTTAATGACGCTTGACTAGGAATTGAAGACTTGGCTTGCTTCAGGTGTATAAAGAAGACATTTGATTCAGTAGTCAGAAATATCTTACCCGAGTTGGCTGTAAACGAATACCAGTAACAAGACAAAAATGACAAGTGAGACTGACACAGTAGTCGTCATTTGAAATGAGTTGCATTCTCAGAATCAAAGAAAACAATTATAGAAGATGACAAGTCTTGATTTAAACGGACAAGGAGAAAGATGTTTCCATATTCAATGAAATTAACCAATGAGGACTATGGGGACCAAAGACCTTTTAACACTCAAACTTATCCTCCTGCATTATTTTATTCTTTTACATCGTCAGCGGAACACAATGGCTTCGAGCTCGATACTTGAAGTTTTGGCAGTAGCAGTGTGTATTTTGATGAGTTTGAGTTGCTAGCCTGATGTCCAACCTCCCGTCTTTACCAGTCTTATAACTGGCTTAGCAAAGTTAGAGAGTCCACTGGTTGAGGACAGAGCCTCAGACCTTCTGCGTGGATGGTGGGCGTTCTACAGCTGTGCTATCGCCACCCTCCTGTATTGTGCAGAGAAATTATTTTGATAAATCCCCGCGGCACTACACAGTAGTGTTTACTGGTGATGTTCCTATTGTATGTGTTGTGTGAAGATTCTATGAACAGAGATTGTGTGATCGACCTTCCTCTACATTTACCCGTATTACTGTTTAGAATTTTAACTCTGGAGAGCGACTGATCAGGTTTTCTTCAAATTTCTAATCTCCGCGATGCGAATCATTCTACATTTAGCTAAATTCTTCTGTTCTGATAATCTGACTACCCCGATGTACTGGTTTGACTTATGTGGTGGCCCTACAGTCATTGCAATATATTATCAGATAACGGATGAGATTAATTGAAGTATAAATATCTATTAGCAGAATGTGTTGTCTTTTGTAAATACCACTGTAGTGTCCACCTTCTTGCATTGGTTTTATTAAGCACTCTAAAATAGCTGATTCTGTTTGTGAACATTTTGGAGATATAATCTGGTTTTAATACACTTTAACGTTTCATCCCAATCTCTCCACCATATATTTGGAGTTCGAGTAATGCCGAAAGTCTAATTTAGGTTCACTGTAAACAGATATCGGTGAAAACAAAAATAACGGTTAAATAAGGCTGCTTTCTTAAATTTCACTGAAAAAGAATTACATTCCGAAAATCGAATACAGAAAAGTGTAAAAACATAACAAGACTTCGTGCATTTTCTCTAGGTCCCACAAAAGAACATGATGATAAGAGAGCTTGCATCTTTCAGAACTTATACTAACCCACTAATACTAATCCTAATACTAATATCTTCCATCACTGTTTACATGGTGCATGGTGTTAACTGTGAGTTGAATAAAGCATGAATTATTGATCGAATCAGAAAGACCACCTGGATAAAGACAAACAATAAGCTGATGCAGGTAATCTGATCAGAGATTTCAGGTAACTGTGGCAATCGACATTTTCTGCTGGGAATTCAATGCTAAGTTGCTTTGAAGTGAGTAACAACAAGACAATTTTGTTAGCAAGAAAATCTTACCCAGGTTTTCTGTAAAAAAATAACAGTAAACAAGAATGACGGCTGCGTTAATGTCGTATGCTCAGTTTCACAGGAATTCCATCGTCAACACCAGAGAGAATAACATGTAAATAAATGCTCAGTTTTGGTTAATTTTCCTAAGGAGACAGTTATTTCCTCAATCCATGTAAGGCGGTTGGTTAGCTGCTTGTAGTCACATAAAGTCAGTCAAGGTAAAGTAAGTGTGACTGTACAATCCCATCCTGAGATTATTGGTTCAGTCATCAAAGCCAAATGTCAACAGCTTTTGTTGAAGACCGGATGCCTTCCATTCCTTCCCATTTTCATTCAAACGGAAATATCAAATAGTGATTACTGAAGAAGGAATATTGTTTTCAAAAGGTTCTTTATCAGGTGTATCATCATATGTGTCCATGGCACAGTGGTTAAGACTCTTGCCTACCATGCACACGTTCAGGGGAATAATCCCCTACCGACGCACACCTTATATCTATGGTCGGCTTGCAAAATTTGGGCTACCGATATCACATGGTGAAAATTCCATACTTTTACCAAAAATACAGTGGGGAATCAAGCTGTAATCAAAAATTAAGAAAACCCACACACGTTGTCTGCTGTTTGATCCTCCTATGACTCGCTCCTTAGCCTCGCATCACCTGTAATAATCCCAGTAAAGAGAGAATATTGTGCATAGGGGCTAGCAACGCCATCTCATGAAAAAATGTACCATAGCTACTGAAACTTCAAATCTTCAAGCTTGAAGCCATAAGTTCCATTGAGAAAGTGAAAAGTTAAAAAACGAATCTAGACAGAAATACCCAGATGCATGTATGCAAAGAGACCGTTTAAAAGTGTTTCGCAGAAACGCAAAACAGTTTTCAGATATGATCTACTCTTTACTAAGGCTTTCTGAAATTCATGAAATAGTCAAATCGTCTTAATTTCTGAAGTGATTTTGTGGACGTTTCTCATGACTTTATCATTTAAAAGTGAGATTCCTCCTTATCTAACACACATTCAGAAAATACCTTTTTCTCATATGCAATCATATCTGCTACAAGTGAATTCAGCACATATCCATGCATAGAACATGTTAGATCAATTTTTCGGTGAATGATAATTCTAACAACCTATTACTTTGATAATTGTAAAGAGGAATAAAGTACTAAGTGACTTTGAAGTAGAGAACAAGGCATGTGATTGTGTAGTGAGAAAATTCGTCCCCAGGTTCTCTGTAAACAAAAAAACAGAATTAATAACAATAAGTGAGATTGACAGCGTATTGTTGGTTTAAAATCAATTGCATTTCGAGAATCAAATACGGATAAGTGTTAAAGTATTAGACATCTGAATTTATTTTATCAACAGACCCTATGACGTGCACAGATCAAACTCTTTCTAAAGGAATCAAAAGTCAAGTAACATTGTTCATCATGGGTTACAAAATGCATGGTATGCATAATGAGTAGTGATAAGGATAAATTACTGATTGATATATCCCTACCGATCGTGTTAAAGTCAAGATTCAGAGGATGCAGGCGGACTAGTTAGCAAATGACAATAATTATGATGATTGACATTTTCAAGTACACAAGCGTGTGTGTATCTGTTTCTGTTTATTGTAAATGAACTTTACAAATAATGCAGACACATACGGAATTCTGACTTCTATTATCTACAAGTTATTATCTAGTTTATGTGATATCGGTGTCTTGAGATTGAGGTTAAAAGGAAATATCTCATAAATATTAGTTTAAAATTATGCATCTTTATTATATTATGGTTAGTTGTCTCCTTATCTCACACAGATTCAACACATATTTCTTTCAGATTACAAGATATCTGTCGATTTGGGGTAATTTTAATTGTTACATTTATTAGCCAACTGATTTCAGTTAGGTTACCGGCTAGCTGTTTCGACACTGACATAGTCTATTCAATCGTGCATATCCACGATGATATCCACATTTAAATTATTCCGAATCCTAAAAAAACGCATGATGCATGTATCAAACAGGTAACCCAGTCTTTCCTTGCTTACTATGTAATTAAGTGATATGGAGCCACAACCAGGTAGTGTGAACGCTCAACCATACATAAAATGTCTCATCACAAATTGCAATAAAAATATATACGTTATATGTGCTTTCATGGATGTACATTATTGCGGTTGAGTTCTATGTTTATCAATAAATATTTTTAATAGGAAAGCATTTACTATATGAAGGTCTTGAGTTCGATCTCTTGTGTGACCGTAGGCTAGCATTGATCAACTTTGTGAAACTATAAGGAAATAGAGTTCTACTGCTCCTTGTGATTCGGTGATCTTTGTCTGCAGATTGTTCGTGATAAAATCTAACAATTCTGATAATTTATTCTCACATCGAACATATTCTCACATACATCTCAACTAAGCAAACGTATGCGCATTAAAGATGGTGTTAAATAGTTGTTTTATTAAATGAGATTTTAAACGATCTAATTCTATGACCAGGATCAGGTACAAAGCTGTTTTGAACCGAAGCAAAATTCATACGACTACGTGGGGCTACAGTTCTTACCCAGGTAAGCTGTACACAAATTACAGTAACAACAACGCTAATAGAGACAAACATCTTATGCTCAATTTGGAATGAACTGCATTGTCAACATAAAATGAAAATAAAGTAGTCTGAGAGATACTCAGTATTGTTTTTTTTTCGTCAGGTAGACAGATATTTTCTCAAACCATGTAAAGTGAGTGCCCAGTTGTTTGCAGTTATGTGAAATTGGTCAAGGTAACGTGGTAAGCTGTACTTTCTCATCCTGAAAATACTGGTTAGGCTTTCATTGGTAAGTGTCAGTAGCTCTTGTTGTGGTTAAAATACTTTCAATTGATTATCATTTTCGTATAAATGAAAATGACCAAATAAATGTGTGTAATCAGATATTTCAAGGCATTCGTTGATTATATTCATCACATTTTCAGATGTGATCCGTACTTGATTAACGTCATTCAAACGTATTAAGGTGAGTAATTGGTTTTACGCTTTCATTAATTGTCATAGGATTTCTTCAGTCGCTTATTATATTGCATTGTTGATCTATCTTACAACTATACAAAAAATATTCAGCTGTTAGGTAGGATCACGTCTTCCACATACCAACTGTGGGTAAATGCAAGCGCAAATCATGATAACTTCTCATCGTCTATGAATCATAGGTTAAACAATCTAATCGTCTAACGGGGATAAAATCGCAAGCTGCGTTGAAGTGTGAAATAAAGGCATATGATGGATCAAGGGGAAAAATCTCACACAGGTCCCCTGTAAGCAAATAAATGTAACAACAATAAAAATGATACGTGAGACTGATGTCGTATTCCTGATTGATAATGAATCACATTCCAAAAACCATAGTCAGAGAAGCGTAAAAGCACTATAATTTTTTGGCTTCATTTGGCCAAGAAGACAGACACTTCCCTAGATAACTAAATTAATCAGTGGAGTCTATGCAGAGTCCTACGGAATCTGAAATTCCGACTTCTTCCATCTCAATTCCACGGTTTCGTTTATGTGCTGTTCAGACACTGGACATTTCCTCGAATTCACGAGGAAATATTTCAATAACATTTTTGACTGAATTTGAACATAACTGGCCCAGTGGTAAAATACTCACTAACCGTGAGTGGGATCCAGTTTTCAATTACGGATCGATGCATTGGAAAACCTTGCTAGGTCGGGAGTGATCCAGGTAATAAGGGAGGGTTGGGTGTGAGGATAGCAACGTCAACCTGTAAAAGGGCTACACTGCTACTGAGATTTCAACGCTCAAGCTTGAAGCACTATGTTTCGCTGACGACGCAAAGAAACAAAAAATAGTTAAAAGTAACAATCAGTTTAGAGATTGTATGGGACGACAAGAAAAGGTTGATTGTTTGCAAAAAACGAGAAAAACTGCAGTAACGAAAGTGGTTGCACAAGCATATCCTGAACATATTGGTTTGGTCAGCACAGACAACTTTCAATAGCTTTTGCTGTATGCAAAGAATGAATTCACAAAGTGAAATTAGCAGATGATTGAATGCAATAAATATGTGAAAACGTCTTTCGAATATTATAACCGCATCCTTTTTTCCATTCTAACTGCAATTGATCAGCAACACTGGTACTATTATTTCTGAACGTAAATTATCTCACATTGATTTTTAATCGAATATCTAATCGATTCTTCACATGTATATAAATGAAAGAACAAAGTTGTGTGAGTAACTTGATATGATTATCAGTAATAATTTGTGCTCGAAACGTCATCAGTTAATAAAACTGTACAACACTGTGTGATTTATCAAAATAAAATCTCATCCATAATGGAGTTATACTCTACCACAGTGCCCAAGTTTTATACTTATATCAATGGATTCAATAGATCTCTGACAAAAGACCTAATCGCACGATTTTAGTGAACACATGTAGTACCCCTATACCAAGTTTTAACATGCTTTTTAATCTAATTTGTATACTTGTATTATATGTTTACATAGACCAATTTTATATGTACTTCGCAAACATTTGTCAATTTACTGTTTAACATTACCTTGACACAATTTTTAAAATTTGACTATGGCTATAATACACGATCGTACTCTTCGCAAGTGTCTTTTGGTTTTACGTTGTGAGCGTTGAGTTGCCACAACGTCTACGCACATTAATAAACGTGAATAAGTACTAAGAAATACGCGTACGCTGATTTAGTCAAATAACGCATGCAACAAATAGGACAGCCCAACGACAACTTGTTCACCCTTACGCATCATTACAGTTGCTGGATTAATAAAAATCTAACTTTCTCGGATATATATAATAGATATTTCAAACGCGATCTTGTGCTTTCTCACCGTACAACCTACAGTAATCTGCGGTAAGCATCTGTATTGCATGTTTTTCTGTTTCGCCATATTCTTGGTGTGCATAATTTGTCCTATTTTGTTACTGTTAAACCATTTTCTACTAATTGTAACATGTCTTTCAATACCTCTAATAACTTAGAGCTGGGATCTTTTGGTACTATTTCTCTCACTGTACCAGTTTTTAGGCCCAGAGACCCTCATCTTTGGTTTGCACGACTGGAGCATTACTTCACTGCCAATAAGCTCACGTAACAGATGGCTAAATTCGGCATTTTGAGTACAGTACTACCAGACGAAGTCGCCGAGCAGGTACGACAAAGCATCGTTCAACCCAACACAAGAGCGCCTTACGACAAATTGAAGGAAGAGGGACTTCGATGCACTTCACTTTCGGATAGGCAAGCACTCGATTGCTTTTTAAGCAATGTGTGGCTAGGTGATAAAACCCCTTTGCAACTCATGAGGCATATGCAAAGCCTAGTAGCAGGAAGAGAAATCGATAAACGTATCTTCTACCAAATCTGGCTGCAACGACTTCCTGCAAACATTCAACAAGTTATTGCTTACGGAGACGACGACATTGACACGGAAAAGCTCGCCAAAATCGCGGATCTCATGTACGAGAGGTCAACACCTCAATCTGTTGCTTCCACTAGCAGAATACCAGACACTGACGACAGGATACAGACTCTAGAACACAAAGTCGACACCTTAGTGAGTCAGTCAGCAACGCTGACCACACACACACGACCAAGCCGTCCTAGAAGCTCGTCTCGTTGACGCACGCTACTCCTGTTATTGTTTCTTAACTGTTACTCAAACATTTTATGGCCAGTATATGACCCTCTGTTTTGTTGACAGTGATGGACAATTTTTGAGACTCTCATCATCGTCACATTGATAACTCATCTGTTGCAATGAAAAGCTACATATTTTGGTGTGCTGTTATTGACAGCTGTCTAGCAGAAAAGTATATATTTTTTCTCCAAATTTGTTGTTTCTGTAGAGATGCAGTTTGAGAGGCGAATATTACAGATCTTTCCGCAAATGCGTCTTGATACACGTGCGGATGTGTATATGCGTAGGAAGGAATGATTGCGCGAAACGCACCTCAGCTTCAAAATGTCTTTTAAAACAGTAATTCGATCGCCGGCCTCATCTTCAGAAAAATATATTGCTGATATAAATCATGAAATTGATGTTAGAATAGCTTTTCAGATCAAAAGCAAATACGGACAGGTTTTTACACTGAGATATAGTGATAAAACTATGAATATTTGTAAAATTTAACTTGCTATATTTGTGAGAAAACGAATTCTTGTTACACCTAGCCTATCTAGAAAAACTCCACACCAGTTTATCAAGAAAAAGAGTAGTTGTCAGCCACGTCTCGTAAACCGTCAATGCCCAGCTCTTGCTACGCTGAGACTCACTCTGTTCCTTGAAGTTTCTCGGAAACGCTTAGTAATAACGGACGCAAAACCAAAACACCGATTGGCTACTCGAGAATTCTTTATTGTAACACCAACATATAGGCAACTCTAAATTAAGTTTTAACTAAGGTCTATGAACAAATATTACAATAATAAATCACAATATTACTTCTGACAGTTTTGGCCTGACTTCTTTCTGAACAGCGACCGATGAGACGATGACTGGTGTATCGATGTCTCCACGAAAATATAGGGAAGTTGGTTTTGAGCAAACAACCATGAATTGATCATTCAATCTTCAACTACATTGACAGTAGTCTTAACAACTATTCTCCCAACTGATAAAACAATGATTATTTTGCTTTAGTTTTCATTTGTCTTTCCATTTTTTCATTTCCGTATACTGTGAAACAACCAGATAGATAATTAATTTAAATTTTTCCTTCACGTTTCCAGTGGAACATAGGGCTTCAATCTAGCGGGTTGAAGTTTCTGTAGCAGTGTTTATTTTTATAGGATGGGCTTGCTAGCCTACTGTCCAACCTTTCCTCTTTACCAGCACCATTTATGGCTTAGCAGGGTAAAGGAGTGCGTCGGCCGGGGATCGAACCTCAGACCATGTGCATCGTAGGCGAGCGTCCTAACCGCTATGCCGTATACGCTGAAACAACCAGATGGATAAGTTGGATCAAACTGTTGGAAAAACTGTGATCTGAACTCCACCAGGTAGTAGTAATCATAAAAAAGCTTTATTTTGGACAATATGTGAACACATATTAATGAAATTCTCAGCATACTTTGTTCCGAAATATTTCCGCTTCATACAGAATTTACATGTAAAACAGTAATCTGAAGTACATAGTTTTTCGTAGTGTTGTTGTATATGAGGACAGAAGCAATTCTGTGTAAACGTTTCTCTTCAATTCCTTGGAAAATTGCGTAGCGTGCAGTGGGAAATTATTTGAGTATGTGCGCAAGTACATGTGTTGGTCATGTGATGTAATTACACGATTGAAACAATAAAAAGTGCAGAAGAGTTTAGGCATTTCGATGGATGGTAGATGTGGTAGTCCAGAGAATTTGTGGTGGCAGACCAACGGAAATATGAGGAAATATACCAGGTGAGAACACAGGAGGTACACATATCAATTGTATCGTAAATAACTTGATTGATGATATTGATGTAATAATCTGACAACTGTAGGAAAGAACTAAATGACAGTTCTCTAGATGATAACAGTTTCAGAAAAATAAAAGCAGATGGAATCACTTTGAAAATACAATCAGCAAATTGAAGTACTGAGACTTTTTGAAATGGAAAAATTTAATAATACTTGATCCATAAAAATATTATTGAGTAACAGTGAAATCAGTGGAAATGTTTTAATTGATAGTTAATTTGGGAATGAGATAATGTTTCAAAAGCTCAGATTCTGTTCATCATGTGCAAAGTGACAGTGTGAAAGTAAAGGAGGATAGTACGTGTTGGGAGAATGTCAGTAATGGAAATTATCTTGTCCTCAGAATAACGAGATAAATACCATGATAGCTATACAGAAAGACATGAGTACTTTCCCGTCTGGAACACATTTCACTTGTCCTGATCCAGTTATGAAGTAGTCCGGATCAAATAATCTGTAATCAGATGAACAATATTCGAAAAGAAAAGAGAAGATAAGAAGTCATGCTGCCTTCATGATAACAAGAGCACTCAAATTCGATTATATTAATCAAAATGATTGCTAAGGACTGTGAGGATCACTGATCCATCCGCTCTCAAAACAATCCTAATCCACCTTCAGACTTCCTCCGGTAGTAATAATATTCTATAGTTGGGATAGGATAGGAAAAGGTGGTCAGTTTCTGGATAAATGTAAAGATGATCCAAATTCAGACAAATGCAGTACTTCTAGAGACATATTGTCGACACACACACACAGTCGGCTTCTCCTGGTTAATTCCAAGGAAGTGGAAGTGGAAGCAACTCAATAGGAGTCTGAAAATGCCCCTGTAAGTGATACGTTATCCCTTTACTATTACCGAAATGCGGCAGATAACACCTATTTTGAGGAATAAGATGAAACCGTTACTTCACTTTAATTTTTACAGTAATTTTCTTGCTCAATTGTTACCACTTCTCATCATGCAGACAAATCGTGCACTGAAATAAAAGGCTACTTATATTCATATTGAGCTAGTGATGAGGACATAATTGAATGGTATTTTATTCCTCGTTTCGTTCCCTTAAGAAGACGAAGTTTACCTTCTCATAAGCATACCTATAGGCAGTCACATTGTGCACTCATTGCCATATGCACTTAACAGAGCTTAAAATATTGTCAGATGGCTTGAAAGGCAAATCAAATACGAAAAGATCATAAAAGCTGGTGGTCAATTACCAGCCGTTTATCCAGCAAAGTATTTTTTCGATAGGAGTCATATACAGAAACAGACAATATGTCATTATAATGTATGCTGAAATAAAAATGTGGTAGCCGAGTTACAATGCTAACTGTCGAAAACACGAGAAGAAATGAGTGAGATGAGAGAGCAACTGATTAAAATGGAGGAATTACTGCATATGCATAGACTGCGTCTGTTGAATGCAGAGCTTTCAAGTACCCGTGAAAGTCCTGCAAAACTTTTCAAATCTCGAATTCTCAGAAAGCATCTGATGTCCACGACTTCTAATGTACATTATTACAAAGGTAATGACTATAGACCTTCTGTTGGAATTATACTACAAAATATGGGAAATCGAGTGGTGAAGAAATTAGACATCAAAGATCACTCAGTTCATGACAGACACCTGGACAAAGTGACAATAAATGAAGTAGGTTGTTCCAATTATTATTTTAATGATTCCGCTAATAATCCTGATTTTGTAGATAATTCAGAAATAGGTCCAGATAATACTGATGAAAATAATATCACAGAATCAGTTTGGTCGTAGCTACTTTCAAGCAAACCAAGACATCGTTATAAGTACGCAAGGAGACATTCGACGTGTGGCGGATGTGGTGATTGACAATTTCTATCTCTGTATTGTTTAAGTACTTACTGTTAACTGTTGATATGTTTCTTATATGAATTGCATAATAATTCCGCTAAATACAAATTCCTGACTTCTGCCCTCTCTGTGTTTTGTTTGGATTCGTGTAATTCAGTCATCTCGAAATACTAATATTCCAAGTACAATAAATTACTACAGAAGTGCAGCTATTTACACGCCTTTATCATATAGTCTCACTTTAAAGGTCTTAATCTAAATCCTTTTTAATATCATACTTTTGATTTTAGTTTCACACTAAAACAAGACTTGTGTGGACTGATTCAACCTTAGGATTTTTATGATATCCACGGCACTGTGACACGTGTTCAACGGTTTCAGTGAGAATGAAGACACAAGACAAGGAATGGCTCTCAACGGACACTTGGAAGCTAATAGAGGAGAGGAGAATGGTGAAAGAGGAAATGATTCAGTGCAAAGAGGGAAAGAAGAAAGAGACGCTAAGCTCAGCTTACACAGCACTGGACAAAGAGGTGAAGAACAGTGCTAGGAAGGACAAAATAAAATTTTGCGACAATCTGGCCACTGAAGCTGAGATGGCAGCAGGCAAAATGAACCTGGGGACATTATGTCAGATAACCAAGTCTCTATCCGGGAAGAGATCAACACAATTGAAACCTATAAAAGACAGTCAAGGAAACCCAATTACCAAAGAAGAAAAACAGATCAAACAATGGGCGGATCACTTGAAAGGATTCTTGAACTGACCACCACCTGCAACCCATCCAGAAATACCAACAACAGCACGTACACAACTGCAATTTGACATCAATCCTCCAACAAAAGCGGAAGTCTGGAATGCAATCAAGCTTCTGAAAGCTAAAAAAGCAGCTTGACCAGATGGAATACCCCCTGAAACACTGAAAGAGGACCCAGAGACAACAGCAGATATTCTGACTCCATTATTGCAAAAGGTCTGGAAGGAGGGAAAGGCGCTTACCGACTGGAGGAGAGGTTACCTCGTGAAACTACCAAAGAAGGGCGATTTAGGACTCTGCAAGAACTGGCGAGGAATCATGCTCCAGTCAACGCCAAGTAAAATCCTGAGTCGCATCATCCTGGAGAGAATAAAGGACGCACTGGAGACAGAACTCTGACAGGAACACATTTGATTCAGGAAAGGCAAATTGTCGGGGAATTTATTTTTAAGTTCCCATTGTTACGAAGACAAACAGTTAAAAACTATATACTTTCTTCGACTTTAACTTCAAAACACCAGTATTGTAAGAAGGGAGTTAAATTGTTTGGCAATTGAAGTGGAGAAGAGTACAAGTCAACAAACAAATGTTTATAAACATTTATGAAGTACTTTTATTCGTTTTTGTACGCTGACGATATAGGTGAAGATGGAACGATCTATTCATGGTTGTTTGCGCACACCCAACTCGACAATTCTTGGGGGAGTCATGGATACTGCATTCATCGTCCGCTGTTCGTTGGAAGACAGAAAAAAACTATCAGAAGCATTATTGTGATTTATTGTTATGACATTTATTCTTAGACTTTGTGTACCTCAAGGTTGGCTCTGTATTGTTGCGAGAATAAACGGTTTGTAGTGCACATTGTACCTTTGAACTTTTGTTTAAACTGACTCACCCACGGTGATCCACGTTTTATCTTTTGACTTGGGAGTCTTCCGTACGTTCATTGGTTCGCTCTTTTGTTGTGCTCTCTTTCTGCACACTCTCCTAGCCTACATCCAGTAACGTCTGCAGCTAAGTTGTACAGTCACTTTGTTTATTAAATCTGTTATTTAGTTACGTTAAATACAACTCATACTAAGAATTCTTTCCATTGTTAGCTTTTAAACTTTGATTGAGTTAATCAGTACTTACACGTTAGGTAGAGTACTCGTAAAGTCATAAGACGGTGAAGTTTTTAGTAAGTGTGGTGATATCGAAGACTAGCTTAAGTCTAACCTCAACACTTACAAGTGGTGAGCCCGTTTTCACCGTTTTCTGCCATAGTAGATCAACGTGTTTACAATTCTTTTTACGTACCGTCTATTTTGTTATTTTTTTTTCTTTCACGCACGGTTATAAAGATTTGTTTTGTTTGTGCTTACATTTGTTTTTTTATCACCTTGTTAATATTTTGTCTTGTGTGCAAGATGGCTGATGGGGGGTCATCAAGCTTTGACGCGGTGGCCCATATAGCCAAGCTATTCGAGGAGATCTGTAGTATACGACAGGAGATGAACTCCAGGAGTCGTGGACGCAGTCCCTCGAGTTCGCGTAGTAGTAGACCCTTGCCACGTGCTAGCAGCAAGCGCCGACAGTCCCGAAGTAACCAGCCTGGAGTGTGCTGGTATCATCGACGTTACGGAGCAAAAGCCCAAAAGTGCACTCGCCCGTGCACCTTCGATGTTCAACAATCGGGAAACTAGCAAGCCAGCACGTACTGGCGACTAACGTCGCTGGCGAACCGCTCTCATGTCGCCTCTTCTATGTTACTGACCGTAACACTGGGATACGCTTCCTAATTGATACCGGAGCGGAGGTCAGTGTAATCCCACCCACAGTAGAGGAGCGCAGGCGGCCAATGTCTCTTCAACTACGAGCCGCAAACGGTTCGCCAATTGCTACGTTCGGCAGGCGCTTTATAGATTTTAACATCGGTTTGCGTCGTTCACTTCGTTGGGTCTTCCTGGTGGCAGACGTTACCACAGGTATAATTGGCATGGATCTATTGCAGCACTACCAATTACTGGTAGATACAGGTAATCATAAGTTAAGAGATCCTGTCACAAACCTCTCCGTCAGTGGTATCGTCACACAAGGCCCAGCCCTCAGCCCTGTATATGCCACACCCACTAGCACTGGTCCTTATTCGCATATACTGCAGTCTTTTTCAGATTTGTTCAAACCTAGCAGCGGCCTGCCATGTGCGACTTCCAACGTCACACACCATATTGTCACTACTGGCCCGCCAGTTTTCGCAAAGCCGAGGCGACTATCCCCAGAAAAACTAAAGGTTGTCAAAGCGGAGTTTGAGCATATGCTAGAAATGGGGATTATTAGGCCATCCAGCAGCCCGTGGTCCTCACCGTTGCACCTGGTACCTAAGAATAACGGTTTAGATTGGCATCCTTGTGGCGACTACCGCAGACTAAACGCACAAACTGTTCCCGATCGCTACCCTGTCCCTCACATACACGATTTAACCGCCTCACTCAAGGGAGCTCGAGTATTCAGCAAACTGGACCTTACATGGGCTTACTACCAGATTCCCGTCGACCCCGAGGATATACCTAAGACTGCTGTGATTACACCGTTTGGCCTGTTCGAGTTTCTTCGAATGCCTTTTGGCTTACGGAACGCTGCCCAAACCTTCCAGCGTTTTATACATGACGTTTTGCGCGGGCTTGATTTCGCCTTTGCCTATCTGGACGATATCTTGGTAGCTAGTACAGATGAAGCCACTCATCAACTTCATTTGCAGACAGTTTTCCGAAGACTTGTGACACACTCCCTCACACTCAACTTGCCGAAGTGTCAGATTGGAGTCACTTCCCTGAATTTTTTGGGACATAGGATAGACAAAGATGGAATTTATCCGTTACCTGACCGGGTAGAAGCTATTCAAAACTTCCCTCTACCCACTTCTCCCAAGGCACTACGCACTTTTCTCGGGATGGTTAGTTACTACCGTCGCTTTATCCCACAGTGTGCTCATATCGTGACCCCCTTGACTGATATGCTTAAAGGGAAATGCAAGTCTTTGGTGTTCACTAAGGAAGCCTCGACAGCTTTTGCAGCTATCAAGAAAGCTATTGCTGACGCCACAATGTTGGTCCATCTAGATGTTCAACTTCCATCAGCATCTCCGTAGATGCCTCTAATACTGCGATCGGAGCCGTCCTTCAACAGCGTATGGCTAATGTATGGATACCGATTGCTTTCTTTTCACGTGAACTTACCATATGCGAATCTCGATACAGCACATTCGGTAAGGAACTTCTCGTTGCCTACGCTTGTCAATGGAGTTGAAGATTGAACGATCAATTCTTGGTTGTTTGCTTAAAATCAACTTCCCCAATTTTCGCGGAGGCATCAATATGACAGTCATCGTCTCATCGGTCGCTGTTCAGAAAGAAGAGTGAAACATCGTCAGAAGTAATACAATGATTTATTATTGTAATATTTGTTTTCAGACCTTAGTTCGCTTATTCCTTTTATATGTTGGTGTAACAATAAACAAATCTAAAGCGGCAGATCAGTGTTTTGGTTTTTGCGTCCGTTATAACTAAGCGTTTCTGAGAAATCTTCGAAGAACAGCGTGGGCCCGAGCGTAGCGAGAGCTGGGCATTAACGGTTTATGAGACGTGATTGACAGTTTCTGACGATGGAAACAGATCTGGCGGATTCATACAGTTGGTGAAAGTTTGGATAGTCGCCGTTCATTTTTCCTGGTGCCGGTCAAGTCCTCTTTGAACAAGCAATATCTGGAACGTTTTTGGAGTTGGGTCAAGTTCAACAATGCCTGGGTCAAAGAAGGGACAGAGTGTCTTGGATGCAAACAGGAAAGTAAGTCATGGTGACTTGTCTGTTAATTGTAACGATGTGTCTGATGTTAAGCATGACATGGTTGATGTTATTGTTTCGCCGTTCAGGGATAATAGGAACACCAAACTCCCTAAATTTGAACCATGGTGTTTTGATGAAACCCAGCTGATTATTTACAATTTGTAAAGGAGTTTGAGATCATGCTGAGTGGTTTTTTATTAAATGATGAATTGAAGTTAATGTATTTGATGAGATATTGCACTGGAGATGCTTCAAGAGCTATACAGTGCTGTAAGTTTATGAAGCCAAAAGAGGGCTACGATGAGGCTATGAGCATATTACGTCAAAGGTTTGGAAGACCTTCGATGATTGCAGGGAAATTATTCGAGGCTGTTAAGGGTAATGGTGGTCAATTACAGTATGACTCCCAGGCACTCACTGAGTTTTTAGATAATTTGCTAATTTACAAGAATGGAATGATTTCGATGAATCGCATGAGTGACCTCAACTCGAGTTTTACACTAGAAGTAATAGCAAGACGTCTACCTACTCGACTGCAAAGGAAGTGGGTGAAGATAAGCTCCCGTATGGAGGATGAGGGTATCGAGCCGAAATTTGATGATATCCTGAAACTGGTAAATACTAGTGTCAATCAATCTATGAGCAAGTTTGCCAGTATATTGAATCTCACCCCTAGAATAGAGCAGTCTGAGGGAAAAACGCAATCATTGATGACGAATAGGCCTCAGAGAGGTGGATATCGAGAAGGCTCCATGATGTATAGTAATGCATATAAACTTATTGAGTGCAACAGGTTTCGTAGTACATCCTCAACAGATAAGTTACAAGATGCAAGACAAACACGGTTTTGTTTTACACGTGTGCAAGAGGTGCATACAGAAGTGAACTGTGAACCGGTGAGCAAGTTCAGTGATAAGCTAAATGTAAACTCCAGGCCTGAAGCCGAATTGTGTGACGATAACGGTGTTGTGAAGAAGTCTGTAGTTGCAACTGGTAAGCCGTTGTTGAATAGAGTGTCACAGAATAGAGTTGCTGCTTCAGAGTGCAGTTCTGACTCCACAAGTTTACAAAGTATAACTAGTCAGAGTGAAGTTATAAAACCTTTTATGATTTGTGAGGAGGAACCAAAATTGTCTACTTCTGTTATTAAAGAGTTTGAAAATGATAAAGTTGACGGTAAAGTGAATATTCGTGATAATGATCATGATACTTCACAGTTGTCTTTGGTTGATCATGATGAAATGGAGGGAATGCCTACTACCGCTAAGTTAAATAAAGGTTCTGTAGAACTTGAACGTGAAGTAGAAATAAATGCAGGTGCAGTTGCAGAAGGCATGCGTACTTGTGAGACCGTCAGTGTGATTGATCAGCATGTAGCGCACCTATCATCAGATGATAGTGCTAAACCCGAACTAGTAGTGAAAGACAGCAGTGGTGGTGGTCTTGCAGGTAGACGAATTTCTGAAAGTCGAGCAACAACAGCTTTTGATCCACTGCCAACTTCATCAACTGATATCAATCAGTCGTCGTTGGTGCTGTCATCCACAATGAAAAAGACGCCCATAAACTCAAGTATCTTGTCCAATGACTATGCTAGTATCAGTTCGTTTGAAAGGACGAATATCAATGGTCAGTTTAGTGAGGATAAGCCAAGTGTAAACGAGAGAGTAATTGTTAAATTGACTTGCACGAATAAAGGCATTTCTAGTTTCAAGTTACTATTTGAATGTTATTATCTTTGGTGTAAATTACTCTGTTTCTACGCTTGGTTGACCAGATACGTAGTATGTTTGTTCGTCATCTATATTCTACGATACAATGACATGAGCGAGTTACCGTTCAGATTTGAGGATATAGCTCATAGAAGGAAGTCAGTAAATGAACTCTGCGACGATTTTCCAACCTAGAGCGTCAACCTGAGAAGGGTTGTAGGCGTACTGCTCTAAGTCCTACAGTTCTTCAAGGGTAGTTTGTCATGCCGGAATCCACAACATTTGATGTAGTGATTGTACATATGTTTGTGTTAAATAGTTGTGTGAGTTCCAATTATCGCAATTGTTGGTTAATCTTGTTTGTGTCCGGACATTGCACAACTTACAATCGTCAACGTGAGAAGGGTTGTAGGCGTACTGGTGTAAGTCCTGCAATTCTTCAAAGGAATTCCACCAAGACATGATCTGAGAGTTTTTGTGTACTGTTTGTATATACGTGTGGTGTGTCATATCAATTGGTGTTTTTGGATTCATTGTGTTTACTTGTTGTTTTCGTATCTTGTTGTCATTGCGTGATTTTGTTAAAGTTTTCGTCGTGATTACTTCTGAAGTTGTTTCGAGTCTTCTACATCCATGAATGAATTGATTGATGTTAAGGACAGCAGATGGGGCGTAAACGCCGGGGAGGCTAGGCTATTGCTGAGAATGAAATGCACACGGAGATAATTGTTAGCTGCGGTCCGACACGCCGGGGAGAAAGAGTGTAAACGACTGAGGCTCGCATGCGTCACCGCTATTAGAACTGAGGCAGAATGAGTGACCAGCGATTGCAGTGGTAATTGGTAATGAGTAGATAAGAGGATGTGCGTAGAGTATCGTGAGGTGCTGCCATGGTCACTTTGCATTCTTCAAGAGTCATTCTAGCAAATGGCGATTGTGTTGCAAGATGTCAAGAGGAGGTTTCTGTCTGGAGGCGCAGGTCGTCAGCGATGTGTGAGATTGTGCTGTGGGTATGCTTGTGGTGTGTTGGCTTTTCCGTTTGTTTTCCATTTCAGCTCTGTCCGTGTGACCCAGGTTCTCGCAATGGCATCCAAGTCAACGTGTATTGGTCGTGAAGGAAAAAAGGGTTGGATCCGTATTTTGCCGGGGAGTGTCAATGGAGTTGAAGATTGAACGATCAATTCTTGGTTGTTTGCTTAAAATCAACTTCCCCAATTTTCGCGGAGGCATCAATATGACAGTCATCGTCTCATCGGTCGCTGTTCAGAAAGAAGAGTGAAACATCGTCAGAAGTAATATAACGATTTATTATTGTAATATTTGTTTACAGACCTTAGTTCGCTTATTCCTTTTATATGTTGGTGTAACAATAAACAAATCTAAAGCGGCAGATCAGTGTTTTGGTTTTTGCGTCCGTTATAACTAAGCGTTTCTGAGAAATCTTCGAAGAACAGCGTGGGCCCGAGCGTAGCGAGAGCTGGGCATTAACGGTTTATGAGACGTGATTGACAACGCTGCTGTCAAGCATTTTCGTCACTTCGTGGAAGGCCGGCAATTTACGGTATTTGCCGACCATAAGCCATTGACCTACGCCCTCCACACTACTTCAGACCGGTATTCACCGCGAGAATCACGCCATTTAGACTATTTTTCCCAGTTCACTTCTGATATCCAGCACGTTTCTGGATCGGATAACGCGGTAGCAGACGCTTTGTCTCGCGTATGTGCTACGTCCGTACCACCAACCATCGATCTTCATAAAATGGCCGAACTCCAACTGAATGATTTGAACTTAGAACACCTGTCAAATAAAACCTCACTGAAGATAGAACGTGTCCCCTTGCTAAACAGTGAAACAAATATACTTTGCGATATGTCAACTGGTACTCCTCGACCGATTGTTCCCACGTCTTTACGCCGAACTGTGTTTGAGTCACTCCACAACCTCTCCCATCCTGGCATACGAGCAACGGACAAGTTGATTTCTGCGAGATTTGCGTGGCCCGGTATGAACCGTGATGTGCGTCAATGGACACGTGCTTGTGTGCAATGCCAACGTGCTAAAGTCACCAAGCATAACATCACGCCGTTGGGGACGTTTGCGACCCCAGACGCTCGGTTCCATCATATCCACCTGGATATAGTAGGGCCTCTGCCCCCGTCTAACGGCTGCTCGTATTTACTCACATGTGTGGATCGTTTCACACGTTGGCCGGAAGCCATTCCGATACCAGATGTAACGGCTCAAACCGTCTGTCGTGCCTTCATGGAAGGCTGGGTTGCCCATTTTGGATGTCCCGCAACTGTCACTACCGACCGCGGACAACAATTCGAATCCACAAGCTTCAAAGAATTGTTAGAGATGCTGGGATGCAAACGCATTCGCACAACCGCGTATCATCCCGCGGCAAATGGCCTAGTAGAACGTTTCCACCGTCAACTCAAAGCTGCGTTGATGGCAGTGGACAACAGTAAGTGGACAGATTCGCTACCACTGGTCCTGCTTAGCATCCGGGCTACGCTTAAGGGGGATCTGCAGTGCTCGCCAGCTGAATTGGTGTACGGTACCACCATGCGTTTACCAGGCGAGCTAATCGCTCCCGAAACTTTCGAGCCAAATTTCCCGGATACCACCCGTTACGCTCAGCAACTTAAAAGTTTTATGCAGCGACTCCGACCAGTTTCCACACGCACTCAGAACCGAAAGGTTCAGGTTGATCGGCGACTTGATGACTGTACACACGTTTTCGTGCGTCACGACGCCATACGAAAGCCATTACAACCACCGTATGACGGGCCTTTTAAGGTCCTTAGTCGTAAAGATAAATTTTTCGTTATTGACCGATGCGGCCGCCCAGACACTGTCAGCATAGACAGACTTAAAGCGGCATACACTGAAGAACCTTCACCCTCCCCATCGGCTCAATCAAATAGCCCCACTGAACCTAGTCCTTGTCCAGACTCAACTACCTCACCTCCAGTGGTGAATGATGATTTTCCTACCGTCACCAGTAAGACCCATGTCACACGTGCTGGTCGACGTGTTCACTGGCCCAAGAGGTTCGTAGAATTCTTTCACTGAACTAATCCATAGGTAATGCTACTAGTGATTTTTTATTCCTTGTCAAAATTTCTAATTCAATTCTGCTATATTTAATCTATTTGGTCCCGCTTCTGGGAGTAGTCGTTTTAACCCTCACTAATCCTTTTAATCTTTATCTCTCGTTACAGAGGACCAGCAGCAGTTTGTTTTTACCCCTAATTTTTCATCCATTTCATCTCAATCTACTCGCTAGATCAGTTGGCTTCTCATGTCATCTTGTAACCCACACCAAAAGAGGAATTATGAACAGTATATTACCTTTCACTGCCCATTTTCTTCCAAAAAAAATTAATTATTATTAAAAACGTAGCGAGAGCTGGGCATTAACGGTTTATGAGACGTGATTGGCATGTATATTAAAGCGCATAGCGTGTGATTAATCGGTTGTTGCGTAATCCTCCAGAACTTTATAGGATGCAGTGGGGTACTGGTTGGTTAGCCAGAGTTACTCAATATTATTTTGACCTCTGTGATTGTAAAATTTCTCGATTAAGGACAAAGTAGCCCATCCGAAACAGACTAATTATGTTATTCCGAATATTTATATTCCATGAGCGAATGATTCGTGATCTTCTCCGCTCCACCTAGATTCAGACGCTGGTTCACATTCACATTAAATTACACAGTTTATGATCCGGGATTTTAGCGAAGAGTTTGGTTTATGGACACAGTTGTTAAACGTGGGGAAGAAATTGGGTTTGTTTTAGCCACTCCTATCTTGTAAACGAGACTCCTACACATAGTTTCACTTTCTCTTTCACGCATCACAGAATATCTTTACAGAACAGAATATACGGACAAATCACCCGAGAACATACATTGGCGTTTCACTGTTACATGTACCAAGTTTTTATCTATTGATTTTGCATGGTTAGTGAATTACTCTTAAGCATGTTGTGAAATCGTTTATTGCTTTAACTAGCGTCTTCCATCCTTTTTCGCACTTCAGGGCCTCCCCAAAGTGAAGGCACAAGCACGTGTTCGCCCATCAGAGCCAGGTAGTATCCTATCGGGTAAACTATTCGTTGTGATTCTTCAAATCGTTTTTTTATCATCTTAATCAAGTGTTCCCTGCTGTTCCAATGATTGAGTTTCCTTTTGAAGTTATTGCGCGAATTACCAATAGATGACTTGTAATTTTGTAAAAGTCTAAGGGTGTTAATGAACTTTTATTTCTGAATACACTGCGGTGGTAGGTGAAGTATTCATCATTCAATATATAAAGAAAGCCTACAAGTGAGAAGGAAGATGTGGATCCTACTTTGTTGATCGTTTTATCCTTCAGAATTCCTTAATCAGCTTATGTGGAACATACCAACTCCAGGACGGGGTATACTACGACATATGGGACACTCATGACTGATGACGCAAATATCCCACCTATCTTAATCTACCTTGACATATACTACAATTCTGCTGTAACTTTTGTTATCACCTATATCACAGCTCGTGTCGTTCTCCCATTTGTCCTAGCTTCTGTTAGGTGCGTATAAGCCCTGATATCATACTTACTCTCAAACCTCTTACCCCACATTTGATTTATTTGGTCGAGTTATCCCTTAGGTTCCCTCTCACATACGTCGTTAATCTGTCCGACCGGTAACCCAACTAACATTTTCAGATACCAGCAATGCCACAGTCGTTTTTCACATCATCCATTACCCGAAATAACGTAATGTAACCTCTCTTGTTGTGTTTCAGAAAGCCTCACCATACCACGGAATAGAATACATGGAAACTTAAAAGAGTTCTAAGGCCCTTCGCAAGGATTAAGAGTGTGCTGCAAGTAGTCAATACGTGTATAAAAGCCTTCTACGGGCGAAGCGAAAAGCCTGGTTCGCGTGGCGACGATCGAAGAGTCAACCCGAATATGAAGTGTACCTTGAACTCAGGAATCGATGTAACATACGAGTCCGGAGCGATAGAAGGACATTTCAGGGAGACCTCGCCAATAAGCTTCTCGTGAACCCCAAAAGCCTATACAGGTTTATGGCCGAAAGAAAACCGACCAACCAGGGAGCATGCAATCTAGTGGGTTCTGATGGGAAATCTCTTACTAGTCTTGAAATGGCAGAGACATTCAGCCTAGCCTTTCACAGGCAACTAAATAGTAACGAGGATATTACCCCTACAGAACATCCAGATTACATCGCAAAACCAACACACGAAAACCTGCTGGGGACATTTCAAATTACCCCGGCTATGGTACTTGCAAAATTGGGAAGGTTGGCTTCGGGAAAGTCTCCAGGTTGTGATGGCATCAGACCATCTGTCCTGAAGCAGTGTTCAGAAAGTCTCTGTCAACCCCTAAGTGATCTGTTCCAACACTCCCTTGATGTAGGGAAACTTCCATGTGAATGGAAACGTGCAATCCTATCCCCTATCTTCAAGGGTGGTGACCGGCAGAATGTGACCAGTTACAGACCAGTTGCTCTACTTCCAGTGGTATCGAAGATATTGGAAAGTCTCATTGACGACCACATGAGAAAATACTTCGATGGGACTAACCTTCTTCACGAAGCACAGCACGGTTTCAGGAGGGGAAGATCCTGCGTGACGAATCTTCTACTAGCCTGGAACGATTGGACACTATCCTGGGACAAAAAGGTACCAGCCCACGTGATCTTTCTCGACTTTGCGAAAGCATTCGACACAGTTCACCATGGTCTGCTCCTTCACAAAATAGGCAAGGCGGGAGTTTCTGGAGCACTTCTCGCATGGCTGAAAGATTACTTAGGCGAGAGAGAATTCTGCACCAAAGTCAACCGCATCCGATCATCCTGGCACACCTCGGCATCAGGGGTTCCTCAGGGTTCTATCCTAGGGCCGTTGATGTTTTTGATTTTTATCAATGACCTGCCCCCCCAACTAAACTGCTCTGCGCTTCTTTACGCTGACGACGTAAAGATTTGGAGAGCAATAAACTCATCGGAAGACTCAGATAGATTGCAGGCTGACCTGCAAACTCTGGGAAATTGGGCTTTGGCTAACGGAATGCCTTTCAATCTAAAGAAGTGCAAAGTAGTGCAGCTTCATTCCGGCAGGTCACAGAGTGTAAATTACACCCTTGGTGGCCAGAACTTGAGTTGTGTTCCATCAGAGCGTGATCTAGGTCTTATTCTAACAGAAAAGCTAGACACCAGTGGAAATTACTCGAGGGACGTCGCCAAAGCCTACGCAACATTACACTTTATGCACAGGCAGCTGGGAGCTCTCACTCCCGAACTGTTCTTAAGGCTATACAAGGCATATGTGAGGCCACACCTTGAGGTGCATAATATCATTGCACCTCCGCTACTCAAAAGGGATGCTAACATTCTAGAAAGTGTCCAGAGACGAGCGACAAAATGGGTGATCGGCCTCCGCAACAAATCATATGAGGAAAGACTAAAGAAATTAGGTCTTTTCACACTTAGTTACCGTAGGCACAGGGGAGACCTCATCACCGTCTACAAGATCCTAAATGACCAGGCCCACCCAAATAAAAGCATCCTGCCATTAAGCGATTATAGGCTTCCACGAGGTAACCCGCTAAGGATAGCACACCAGAGACCAAAGACTCGAGTGCGATCACATTTCTTTTCGCTTCGTGTTTGCCGTCTCTGGAACGCTTTACCGGCGGCCGTGACTACAGCGCCATCTCTGGAGATTTTTAAGCGGAAGCTAGACAATCATGCAGAAATGCAAGGTTTGTGTCTCAATGGCTTATCCTCATAAAATTTGAAACCAAACTGTCAATGAATAAGCGTACTAACTAAATCCCCACGACCTATTCTGCCTTCTCTCACTCTATCTTTTCCTTAGGTCACCTTTATTATTCCACTTATCTCAACCTATATTATCTACACTACAACCTATTTTTATTATATTATTACTATTCTGCTTTTATGACTACACCGAATGACCAACGGGAGTTAGGTCAAACTCCATTCACGGCAGCAATACAGTCCTAACATACTGCATACTACAAACCACATCTCGACCAATCCCCGCACCACTCCTCCTGGAGTCTACCAGAGCTGAAGCAGTCGAGTGGCGGGACTTACTACGCAGAAGCTCACCGAAGATCTGAAACCTCTACTTCACAATCAAGAAGCGAGCTCAAAGAAATCACTGGTTTATACTAGCTCGTAATCAGGATATTGGTTATTGGACATTGGACATCTGAAGGCGTTATTTTGAAAATGATATTTGTGTTTTCGTGTCGGTTTCACAAATTAGATATGCAATTGGCTATAAATTACAACAGTCTCTTAGCAGTAATCATCATTCTACATTATTGTAGCTGTGTAACTGCCTGCAACCCTGATGGCGAAGAGCATTTAACTCTGATAAAATCGTTAGAGCGTAATTAGCAATTACAAATGACTTTGGTTTTCGACACAGAGAGTGGGTTTCTAAAGACACAAGCAGCTAAAATATCCATGGCAGGCGTAGACCGCGCTTGTTTTATAAATGAGGAGCCATACGAAAATAAGTCAAAATCAGTGAATGTCGGTCGCCATCCTAGCAGTGTTATATTCCCTGCTCCTTATATAGTGAGTTTAATACATTTTAATATAGAAGTCATCTGGATCATAAATATATCTTTTGGTGTTACTTTTTCAGTGAATATTATGCATGAAACCCATCTTTTTCAATTGATCGACATTTTTATTTAGTATTGCTACAATGCAAAATGTTCCGAATTTTCATTTCTGCTGTAGTATTCGTTAAATTGTGTTTTAATTGTTTGAATTTCTGGGTCTTAACATGCTTTGATATTTTTGAAATCAGTTTTAAGCTGACGGTATTACGGTTTTCAAAAAATTATAGTCAATAATTGAAATTTTGTTTAGCTAATTGTTCTAGCAGCTGTGGCTTAGAAAAGGTAATATAGTTTCTTATATTTATTTGAAATGAAGCACCATATACTCAAATAAAGAAATGCATTTTTCTGCATAATATTTCAAAGTTAATTTCTACTCGTAAATTATTCCGAGTCATCAGTCCTGAAGTGATAATAAAAAAGCAGTCTCAGCGACAGATCTCTTTTCATGTTAATCGAGTTCCATCTTTCACTTTTCCGTTAACAACATGAGAATCCATAAACACTGACCATTAGTCCCCCATTATGTCTGATAAATGAATATATACAAATTAGCCTTTTATGTCGTCCAATTAGTCTTTTGACAGAATAAATATCTTAGGTTTGTAAACTATAAAACCTTTTCCAGTGAACGAGTGATGTGATGATGAATTTCAGTCAAGGGCATCAGACATTGCTTCTTTTTTAATTGCATATGATTTAGTGGCTGTGCACGAATTAGTTCGATTCATTAGTCAAATTAGATCTATATAAACTTTTGCAGACCGGTACTTGTATGTGAGAGAATTTCTGTGTTTTAATCGTTACCCAATCCTTCCACAGTTAATGAGCCACACTGAGTAGTGAAAGTCATTGTTATTCACGGTATAAAATGACACCAGCACAAACATATCATGGTAAACTCTGTGATGTCACGTAACAATAGACTGTACCCAAATCACCCGTGCACACTTATGACACTTGGTTATGGCCACGTGAAAATTCTGCTCACTCGTCTGTGATGCTTTTCCTGACGCCTTCATTTATATTAACTGTGAATGATAATGACTTCCTGACATGCATAAATGCTTATATGTTTGTTTCTGTAATGCATGTAACTCAGTGAATATTTAATCCTTCGCGATAGATATTTTCGTAAAGTGTAGGTTTTCAAAAGTGACAATATGGGCCAACTTACTTGTATTGATATATATTTTATAAATCAAGAATGCTGAAACGTGGGATCTTAGGAAAGTTTAAATGACTTCGAGTTTTATAAGTTTACGGCTGACAGTTAGACAGTGCTTATCATTCAGTGTTTTGTATATTACCTATTTTGCGAAACTGTAAGATGAATGCATAAAAATCTCACAATTCGCTGTTCCTCATGTTTAGTCATTCTGTGTAAGTAGGCGATTTTGCTAGCTATGAAATGTAATCTCAGAGCTGAGTAATAATAATAAGATAGTTTTTATGCGAGCGATTACAAGGAGAATAGTGCTGTTTTCAATCTAGCACTGAACCACGTAGACGAATTCAGATTCTGTGAGGGTTTAATCTTTTTCCTGAGACAGTAGTTATACGAAATAAAATGTGGATTATACAGCTGCTAGGCTGAAGGAACTTATACAGTTTTCATTATCCAATAGTAAAAACATGACTAGTAGGGAATGAGTTTTCTCAAGCTTGTACAACCTCACCACGATTTATGCATGGTGTAAATTGGCTCCTACTGAAGTGCTGATAATAGTTGTCACTTGCCTAAGTTGGTTTTCGCAAAGAGTGACGACCAAATCGGAGATGTCATAGCTCTTTTTTATTGTTTTGCACCATCATGGAGCTAAATTTTTCCTGTGCACCTAAATTTTGATACGTGTGAAAAATATCTCTCATTTAATTTTCAATGGTTCAGCACGCAATGATTCTGGATGCACTAGGAGACGGTATCAAGAAGGCTTCACATGCTTTAGTTGTCGAGCAAGGAATCGGATATATGACGGCTTGTACAGTTCTCATGGTAAGTCAGCTAAACTTAATTCTGGTATTTCGTTTTTTAGTATATTGTATTTTCACTCTGTGAAGTCTCTTTAAGCCCTTAGTCATATCCCAAATCTAGCTCTGCTAACGGCATTATTCACCACTAAATATTCTCATTCACACTCTTTCAAAACTCTAAGCGTCAAAAATCGTAGGCCAATAATTTAGCTGACTGAAAGTTTTTCTGCCACCGTTCAAACGAATAGGCTTGTTTTAGTTATTTAAATACGATCTTTTTGAAATACCTGACCTATCTGAGCTAGATTAATAGACAAAATAATAATCAGAGTCTGGTCTGCGAAACCGCATCAGCTTATGACGTTGGAACATGTGCTACTGACGAATACCTACTATTTGCTGTATAACGTGTCTTCCTGGAAGTCAAGGTTTTTCCACAGCTTTTATCACAAGTGTGTCTATTTATATTCTATTTTTGGATTATCGTTAGGAGAGTTGAAGTCAATGAACGAAAATGGCGTAAAATTAAGTGCATTATGTCTTTCTGTCATACGAATCCAGAGATAACAGTGTAGCTCAGAAGACAAGGGCCAGGTAACGGATCGTTTATTGAGAAAATCAAGAGATATTTATATATTTTTACTTACATTATTATTAGTAATTATTAACAGAGAAACAGCGTCTACTGATTGGTTGTTTTCTCACTGAAAGTTGATCTGCCATATCTTTGTGGCCGTTTCTTTGGAACTCAGACGATATATATCGTATCCGCCACGCAAAATCTGCTGTGATTGGTTGTTGAGTTAGTCTTTGTTCTTGTTATTTTCTCATGACCAAGATTTGGGACATAAAAACTCACGTAAAATGCTGTCTATCAATTTTGGCTAGCAGACAGCTCTCACCACAACAGTATCATTAAAGTTACAATCGAACATTCGATAACAACTCATCTAACAACATTCAGCTTTGCAAAATTATCCAGCCCTATACAAACTGCCAGTCTTAAGTGCAAAATACAAAATCCTACTCACAAGGTAGCTATTGAACGCAGAATAAGTGTGACAAATACTATGGCGTTTGAATTCCTAAATCCACAATGAACATGAAAAGGTATGTGTCATTAGTGAAATGTGAACTGTACTCATAGTAAGGTAAAGTGTATGTCGCTAAGTACATTCAAAATGGTGAACTAGATTTTTCTGCCAATGAACACGTTTAGTCAGCCAGTAACTTCCTGGTCCTAATGAAACTTCGCAACTGAGTACAGTGGTAGATTCACCTAACAAGTGTATTGTCCGCAGTCAGGGGGATTTCGGTTCTGACTATTCTGAGTACGTACTAGTGAAAGTTATGAGACGAGAGTGTTCAGAAAACTATAAATCTCAGTCGCAGAAATACCTGAAGTATATAATAAGTAAACATGAGGTTTTGTCCATATCTTTAGTACACAAACATAATTTTCCACTCAGATGACCATTACAATGATGCTGTTTGCTCGCTATATTTCAAACTAGTCTGCTGTTTCATACAGTTTTTGTTTTCATCTCTTAAAGACAGGTAGAGATGGTGTCACTGTATCCGCTCAACCCACTGGTGATTTATTTTCAAATGCTTCATTGAATTTCAAAAAATGGTTACAGCATAGCAAACGGACTTATACATATGGCATAGAAGTAGGGCGTCAAATTGGGTTTGTAACCTACGATAATCATGAAGCAAAATTTTCAAATGCAAAATACAATGCTATCTTTGTTCGTGAAGAGCGTGAAAGTGATGTGGACAGGGTAAGTACGTGTACATTATTACACCTGCAAACTTTACAAAACTTAACCATATATTGGCAGTTCTGTCTAATGTTCTGACACAAACTAACGCGGAAGAAAAAAGATGATGTTACTAATTACATAGATAAAACTGGCATCATTATTTAATCAGCTGGCTTCTCATCAGCTGCCTTCAACGCAAAGAAATTATTAAATTCATATGCAGAACAATTCTAACACTGCTCAGAAATTAAACTGATATAGCCAATACTCAGAAAGTTCAAGTTTAAACAACAGCAAACAAATAAATAAATGTTTGGATACATTGGCAAAAGAGTTATGTGATAAAGACAAGAGGCCAATAAGATGGTGAGGTACCATTAAACTGAGTGACAATTTGGCGAGTCCAACTCAAATCGTAGAAGTAAGAGAAGTTGTAACGAAAAAGGAGAGGTCAGAGACAAAGCTTACATAATCAAATAGAAAAGATGGTAAAGGTATCCAGTCATCTGGATAGGGGAAGGTAGATTATTAATGCCTCTTTCTGGACACATAAATCGGATTTCATGTGTTTTATGATGGTTGCCTCAGCAAATTTTTGGGAGAATTTAACCATTCTGTTTACTAACAATTTTAAAGAATTTCATTATATCCATCTCATGTAAGTGTTTAAGCCCTTGAGGCATAGACTATTTCGTAAATGTTCAGAATATCGAAGGTGTGCCTTCCGTTCCTTTTCGCCAGTGTAAGTTGTGGAGCAGATATATGTTAATTTGTTAACACTGTTAGATCTTTGATTGCCCTGCAAATCATGCTGTCTAATAAATAGGAACCAACTTAGCTGCAGGATAGTTTCTAGCTGGTGAGATAAGAAGTCTTCTGTAATATTCTTGGAGTACTCTTATCTTTAAAATAGAGTAATATGAAGATAGGCTTCTTTTCCATTGTTGTTTGTTTGGTACTTAAAAATTAACACTTGCAGTACTTATTAATCAATTTCTGTGAGTAACCATTGTCTTTCAAAATACTTTCAAGATTTAGAAGTTCTTCCTCTAATTTTTGTGTAGAACATATTCTCCTGGCTCTATAAAATAAGATTCTAACCAGTGTTGGCTTATAGCTATTTCAACAGAAACTATTAAAATGTAAGGATTGTCACTTCCACGCAAGCTTTCAATGAGAGAAGCTGGTTTGGACCTTAGCATCTGAATTATAAATTTTCTCACTTTCCAACTGAATAATACAGGTTCTAATCGTGGCAAAGAAATTGATTTTATCAAGATCATAGAGACGTTTTAAACGCCATTAAATATGAAACCTCTATCGAGAGTTTCTACTTCAATGACTCCTTCTTACTTGAACGTTGTGTGTCACAATAAAATTATTGGCGACGTATTTAAAAATGTGCAGGTGTATGTTTGAGACTCAAGAAGTATCATTTGTGAAGTAATGAGTAAACTTTGTTCTATTTCAAAGGACAAATTAATATAGAATCGGGTACTCCCATGTCTTGCCAGATATATATAGGAGGGCTCATAGATCTCTGCAAGTAAGGGTTTCAGAGCATATTCCTAAATGGCTTCAGAAACAAATAGAATCTTCATAATCCATTTATGGTGAGAACAGGAGACCCAGCTCCTCTGTTGCGAAACGTATTATAGAGACAGGACATAAAATTGACGTTAACACATCCTTTAAACCCATCTATAAAACGTGTTTGGGGCGTATGCTGAAGTTTGTGTAAGCCCTAGCAATTAGAAAGTTTAAACCACCTTAACGCGTTTGTCATCACACTAAACCTTACTTAGTAAACTTTGTTTTGATACCATAGCAGATGTACGATTACTTCTGTTATTTGGTTTAGTGGTCTTCATTGTTATTTTGACCTTCAATATGCCATTTTAACCTGACCTAATTCTATTAATTTCATATATATTTCTATGACAAGTCCGTGTGTGATCAGATTGTTCGAAATGTGTTTCGCAAATGCATTACACGATTCAGACAAATTGCGTCTTCTTATTGCTTTATCTGAATTCATGAAGGCAACTAACTGTTATAAGTGCACTCATTAGTTTATCAGAAAGGTATTCAGTGTCAACTGACTCGAGGGACTAAAGGACATCGTGAGCATTCCGTCCTAGACTGATTACATCTTTTATTTAAGTGTAGTGAATCAATAGGCAATACAGAGGGCAGAAAATTTGGTTCCAATTGTATACATTCCTGCTTTTTCATTGATGCACATCACATGATTGTTTAAATTCTCGGAATATGTCGAAGAATTTAAACTTCGGCTGATACTCATTAAAAGGACAGAAAGCTATTTATTTCCAAAGGAATGGAACCCCAATTTGACTGAGTAAATATTCTTTACCGATTAGGTCATCAGGATCAATGGACGCTTAATAATGTTTATATCAAATGAAACCTGTAGTATTCTAATTTTAGACATTTACGTTTGTAACATGATTGACACGGTTCTTCAGGTGAGGTTTCCTTAATTAGGAAGCAATTATATCTTATATGGCGTCAGACTAGCGATCCATCAACTCAATCCCTATTTTCGTATCACAAGAATGTTTGTTCGGTCGCTCATGCTCCTGTTTTCTTTAACTTCTTGTTACACGTTTGCGTCTGCTTCTAGTAAGTAATTGACAATGATCACTCTGTGCATGTTCATCTGACACAATTTGCTAGTCATATTTCCGTTCTCATCATCACACCTGTTAAATGTGCGCTCAGATAACTCGTTTCTCATTTCTAAACACTTCATGTAAGCTAATTTCAAAGCTTTACCCCCACTGTATCGTTGGTTATATGATGTAATTGCTTCCTGATGGAGGGAACCTCTTCTGAGTGACCGTATCAATTATGTTACGATGGTAACTGTTTAGAACTGGAATACTGTAGGTTTCAGTAGATATAAATATTGTTAAATGGCCATTAAATATGACTTCGTTGAATCACAGATAACATTTTGTCTTTGCTGTTTTTATAACTTTATGCTATATCTAATCTGTGAATCTGTTTCGCTTACATTCTTAACTATTGTCAGTTACTAAAGATTCCCTTACAACCAAATTATTACAATTTCAGTCCTGTGTTTCCTTTCTTATCACCTGACATAGTGGATAAAGCACCTCAAAACAGGCGGTCGTATGGTTTGCTTAGTAGGACCTACTGAAGGCGAACAGGAATTGTATCAATTGGACCTGCTGACTGATTTCCTACAAAAGAAGATTTTGATGACCTTCAAAAACTTCGTACCAATAGCTACTCGACCAAAAGAAGAAGTTGTTATAAAACCGAGGTAAGGTGTTTGCCCGCTCCCAATTGTATGCTTCTTTTTCACACATCAAGGCGACTAGGATCTTATTCCTTGTTGAACGATCAGGTTGTTTAAACTTTGATTCATTACAAATAAGAAGAGTGAAAGTCATGATTCATGCACATACACATGCTTAACTGAAATGTAGAAGATGTGAATTTATGTCAGTTACAAATATTTGTCTGATACACGTAGGATAAACCGATGAAAAGTTGAATATAATAAAGGAATGAAGGAAACCACATCATTTAATCATAACGTAAAATCAATCAGAACTTTTGATGCATCTAAGAAACTTTAACAACTCACAGATTACATCCGGAAATGTGACGAATGTGAGGAAACATTTTTTAATCAAACAGTTTGATTACACACATCTACTTGGCCATCTCCACTTATATGAAAAGGGAAAATAAATGGAAGGCATTTTACCTACAGAAAAAGCTATTGAGATTTACAACTAATGACAGCCAAACAGAAATGTTCAAAACTGACTCATACAACCAGTTACGTTATTTTGACCAACTTTATATTACTGCGAACAATTAACTATTTGTCTTACATGATTCGAAAAAGAATCCGATACCTTGATGAAATAAACCAAAACTGAACATCTTTCACAATTCTTTCCATTCAGGTTAGCAATGAAGTTCATTCTAAATTGAGCTAAGACGTCAATCTCACTTATCGTTGTTCTTACTCTTTTTTGTTTACAGCATACCTCAGTAAGATATATTTTCAAACGAAATTGTGTGCTTTCTTTTTCACTTCAAAGGACCTTAGTATATGTTCCTAGTTAGACAACTAGGTTGCTTAAACATGCCTTCATCAAGTCGAAGAATAGACAGTATGGCTAGTGCAAGTATTTGTGCCTATCTAAAATGTAGAGAATGCTATTTCATGCAAGATAGTAACACCGGTAATCGAGAAAAGCGAAAGAGATGGGAAAGGTTTCAGGGGAAGGTAACACAAGACAACTATTCAAGATTGTTATGGAAACGGGCTCTAAAAGACTAATGATAGGTGAAACAATCCACGATAAAAGCTACGCCTTAGCTAGCTATTAGTGGAGAAAACCGAACGTTAGAGATAAAACATCGTAAAGCAATTTAACTAGCCTAAATCCAAACTCAAATTGCCCACCATCCAATACATACCTAAATAGAATGTTGATACCAGTCCTCCAAATCTATCTCAGGTTACAACAGCTGTTTGTCATCTGAAAAGATTCAGAGAAAAGGGACCTGGTGAGACGACGCCAGAAGTATTTAAGAACGGTGCTAAAAACAATAGTCTGAGAAGATATTCTACTATTCAAGGCATTCCACCTCGAACTGGCGAAACCGCATACCAGCTTACCGAGTGGTGTGATCACAAATGTTGACAAAGAGTGGTGTCTATCAGCGATGCCCATTATCCCCACTTTTGTTTAATTTCAATATAGATATACCAAACGAATTGACCCCAACACATATTAGCAGCTAAAGGATTAACTTATTGCCAGAAATATGTCTCGTTGACTTATAGTATGCAGGTTATATCTTCCTCTCAGATGATGACACTGACAATGTCCAGAGTCTTCTCAACACCTTAAGCAGCAATCTCCGAGTGTCTGGCATGCGTTTTGCTCCTGTGAAATGTAAGATGATGCTGCAGTTTAAAGATAGGGGGTAAAATGGTAGAACTACATGTTCATTTATCTGAGATATTGCATCAGTCTCAGCAGACTGGTTGCTGACGAACTCTCAGCACGGATATGAAACACGCGTGTGGCTTTTGTCAATCTTCGTCATTTCTGCAGCCTGTGCATTGCGCAACAGCTCGCTCCGTCCTACTTCACGGCCGCAATACATGGTCTTTGAAAAAGAAGGATATGAAAAGGCTGGTAGCCTTTGTCCACAGATATTTGCTTCCTATCACCAGTGTTAAGTGGTAAAATGTGGTGAATAATACTCCGGTTAGGTGTAAGGGGAAGTTGAGTAGCTGCATCGATTGAGATGCCTAGAACAAGTGCTGCGCATACGCAGAAACTCCCTTTCTTGTCGAGTAATGTCACGTGATACTCGTTTGAGAAAGAGCTAGGAATCATCATACCGAAACCAAGCTGCAATCTATGAATTCTTCGATAGTCCATTTAAGCCATCCGGAGTGATGAAGACTGACTGCTTGGAGACCTTGGGATGCTAAGAACAAATAACAGAAGACTGTTAGTGATACTGCCGAGAATCATTCCTGTTTACGTATGTGCATTCCTTTCTTTGTGAACACCCACACGAATACACAATCATCTATTTCAAAGTAACCATATATCCTCCTGCATATTTATGCATGTTCTACGAACTCTGAATTCTTCTCCTCTTTTCTTCGTTATCTTCATGTGTTACATATTGTTTAACAACATGAACTTCTATTATACTGTGTTATGTTCTATGTCGAAATTTAATCAGTGAAACATTATCTTAGGGAAAACTTCCCGAGGCACAGAAATGATCCAAAATGAATTTAAACTCCTGAACATAGCAAACTATTACCACTCAAAATTTACTAATTTCAGATTAATCAGCATGTAACATTTTGTGGCAAATTCAATTATCCAGTTCATGAAAAGGAAATAAACGAAACCATAAAGTGGCGACAAAAGAAGTCAGAATTTCGGATTACCCAAGATTTCTTCCTGTTGTGCATTTAAAATAGGTGGAAACAAGCAACAGTTAACATTTACACACTACGGCAATAGAAAATGTCAGTCATCACAATTGTCTCAAATATCTCATCAGTTTGCGGAATTCCTCTTGATTCCCTAATTATCAAACAACTGATCTTGATAACTTTATCGGTAATTATTCCTTATTCAAATCAAAATAATGTCAACCAATTATGCGACCATCAAATGAAAAGTGTTAGTCAGTGGAGAAGGATTAGATTGAATGACAATAGACTTATGATCCTCATACACTCCAATGGATATTTTCATCAAATATGGAAATATCAGTCTCCTAGTGCAAGTAATCTAAAACTTGTAATGGTTTTACACTTGTTTGTCTTTGGTTTCTGAAGACGTGATTCATTTTCAATCAACAGTATGACGCCAGATCCACTTATCATTTTCTTACCGCTATGTTTATTTATTTACAGAGAACCTATGTAAGATTTTTCCCCATACTCTATCATATGTATTTTTCATACACTTCAAGGAAGCTTAGAATGTTTCACTCGTTAGGCGATTAGATTGTTTAACCTATCATTTGTAAAAGAAGAGAGGACCTCATGATTTATGCTTCGATTTACCCTTAATTGAAGTCTAGGGAGAGTGTAGTGTAAGACGGACAGACAAAGAGTGCAATCCTATGGTAAATCATGTCACTTCATCAATGTTTGGGACCAGTTACCTCCTTCAATACATATGGATAGCGTTAATGAAGTACACATTATATATGAAAATGTGATAAATGTGAGGAACCAATGTCTAGAAAAGTCTCATTACGCACGTCTATTTGTCAGTTTCCATTTCTACAGAAATGAAAATCAATGGAAGGTATTTCGCCTGTTTACATCGAAAGCTACCTATGACAGCCAAGCCAATGTTTTCAGGATGAGGTCATACAGCGAAATACGTTACTATCTTCACATTACGGGAAACAACTACACACTTACTTTACATTAATACGAGTAGAAAGTTTCAGCATTGTGAAATCGATCAAATAAATTATAATTATATTTCAGTAGTTTCCTTGACAGAAGGCAAGGTCGTAGACCATTGAGAGATTGGCATCCGATCTAATAGCCTATGAATTCTGACCTCTGACAATCAAATTAGACATTGAAAAATGGTCGCGCTATGTCGTGAATTGGCAGAAGTTACAACTCATGGGCCATTGGATTGGGTCCCATTGGGTCAACGGTCTACGAGCTGGTCTTGTAAGCGGAAAGTATTGGGTTCGAACCCTGTCAGAGGGTGCGTATTGATGAAGAGTCTGAAGCGAGGACTATACAGGTGTGAGAACTGCAAGTTTTCAAGCGGTTCTCTGACTGATGTCAGCTCATTATGAAGTCCTCCAGCCAGTTAAATTTATTTTGAAGTCAGCATATGATATCTGTCTCATTTATCTTTCTTTGTTGATACTGTTATTTGTTTACAGCTTACCTGAGTAAGATCTTTTTCCACACAGAATCGTATAACTTTCGTCTTGCTTTAAAGCAGTTAAATATCTGATCTCGGTTGAAGGATTTGGTTGTTTTAATATTCCTTTATTAAGCCAACGATTTAACACCATCTTTATTGCCTATATTATGCACACATATGTACTATATGAGAAAAAAGTGTGAACTATTAGATTTTGTCACGGAAGATACTTGTGATGACAGCAGGCTAGCGAAAAATTGTAGACAGCATTTTACTTCAATGCGTATGTCCCAAACATTGGTGGTGAGAAAATATGAACAAGACTGATTGAAGGACCAATCACAGCAGATTTGGCGTAGGCAGATACAATTAACATTAAGGTGATCTGACATTCAAGAAACAGTCACAAAGAGATGCAAAGTCAACTTTCTGTAAAAAAAACAACCAATCAGAAGATTTTGTTTGTTTGCTTGAATAAGCTATAATAATGTACATGAAATATAGATAAATACGTGTTGATTTCCTTGATAAACGATCTGTTGCCTGACTCTTGTATTTTACCGTTAGATACTCAATGAAAAATCACTGAAAATTAAGAAGCACGGGAAATATGTTTCCTTTCAGTTCAGCAGTAGAAAGGCATCCGCCATCAGAGAAAAAACAAATCTGTGATCTTCAGCTAGTAAATACCCCCTATTTATTATTTATTAGTAAAATAGAACATAAGCTGAATAATATAGTATAAGATGATGCATTGGATTCGCACATACATGAATGCATATATAAGATATATAATTTCTGTTATTATTGTTATTTGTGATGGGCGCTTTTAGGGTTGAGCGTTCACACTACCTGGTTGTGGCTCTATATGACTTCATAACATACTAAGCAAGAAAAGACTAGGAAGCCTGTTTAATATATTGATTATGCGTTTGTTCTGAGGATTCAGATTAACTTCAATGTGGATAGCGTGGTGGGTATGAACGACTAAACAGACGAGACCTACATCGAACCTGCTGCCCAGTGACCTGAAGTAAGTTAGTTGGTGACGAAATGTAACAATTAAAATCAATCCAGATCAATTAAAATCTTGTACTCTGAATGAAATTGTTGTTGAATATGTGTGAGATAAGGAGAAAACTAACTGTAGTATAATAAAGACTCAACATGTGAAAATAATATTATTGAGATATTTCCTCTTAATTTCAATCTCCAGTCACCAAATATCGCATAAACCAAACCATAAAATGGAGACCACAGGAATCAGAAATCCGCATTCATCTGTATCATTTGTAATGCTCACTGACATACAAACATAATTGTGTGAATGAAAATGTCACTCACCACAATTATCTTCAATCGCTCATTGGTTGGCTTGAATCGACTGAATTTTGGCTTCTATACAGTCGGTGGTGATATTTCCATCAGTGATTTGTTCTTACGTCTACTCATCATGCCCATCATGCAAAATTTAGCCGATGATGAAAGGTGTTAGTTGGCTGATGATTCTTTTTTAAAGAGGTTAGATCTGTGATCATCTTACCTTCTGTTGATAAAATAAACTCAGTCGTCTAATGCTTATACACTAATCCGTATTTGATTCTTCAAATGTACTTGATTTTAAACCAACAATACGCTGTCAATCTCACTTACTGCTATTCATTCTGTTATTTGTTTACAGAGAACCTGGGTACGAATTTTCTCACTACACAATTGTGTGCTTTTTTCTCTACTTCGAAGCAACTCGGCTTTCAATTTTTCGTTAAGGCTTATAAACCATTCGGTTGTTAGAGTTATCATTCACGGGTAAATTGATCTAACATATTCTTTGCATGGATGTATGCTCAGTTGAAATGTGGAAGATGTGACAGCATGTGAGAAAGAAATATTTGCTGAATGTGTGTTAGATTAGGAGAAATCTCATTGTTTAATGATGAAGACATGGAAAAGATCCACAACATATTGTCGAAAATTCAGAACACTTGGTCACTTCAGAAAATTCAGATAGCCTTAGTAAAGGGTAGACCATATCTGAACACTGTTTTGCATTTTCGTGAAACACTTTTCAATAGTCTTTTCAAACTAACGTATCTGAATATCCTCGTCTAATGTCTTATTTTAATCATTCGCATTCCCAGTGGAACTTATGGTTTGAAGCTTGAAGCTTTGTGAGTCGGTGGCACAGTGGTTAGGACTCTCACCGACCTATGCGCATTTTCCCAGGTTCGATCCCCTACCGACGCATACCTGATATCTATGGTCGGCCTGCAAAATTTGGGCTACCGATATCCATGCTGAAAATTCCATACTTGTACCTAAAATCGAGTGTGGAATCAAACTGTAAATCAAAAATCGAAAATAAGTTTCAGTAGCTATGGTGCTTTTTCTCAGGAGGTGGCGTTGCTAGCCCCTATGCCCAACCTTCTCGCTTCACCGGGATTATTACGGGTGAGGCGAAGCTAAGGAGCGAGCCATACGAGGAGCAAATAGCAGACAACGTGTGTGGTCACTGAGTATTCCAGCACCGAATCACCGACACTCATAATGATACAGGATATTCTTTCTTCAGTGATCACTCTTTGATATTTCCGTTTGAATGAAAATGGGAAGGAATGGAAGGCATCCGGTCTTCAACAAAAGCTGTTGACATTTGGCTTTGATGACTGAACCAATAATCTCAGGATGGGATTGTACAGTCACACTTACTTTACCTTGACTGACTTTATGTGACTACAAGCAGCTAACCAACCGCCTTACATGGCTTGAGGAAATATCTGTCTCCTTCGGAAAAATAAACAAAACTCAGTATTCATTTACACATCACACTATATGAAATTTCTGATGGAATTCTTGTAAAATTGAGCATACGACTTCAAAAGCAGTCGTCATTCTGGTTACTCTTATTTGTTTACAGAATACCTGGGTAAGATTTTAGTGCTTACAAAATTGTCTGGTTGTTACTTACTTCCACGGAATCAATGACACACCTGATGAAGAATCTGATAAAGAACCTATCGCATGTGCTATTCTTTGTCCAGTAACCAGTGTTTTGATATTTTCATTTAAACTAAAATGGCAAAGAATAGAAAGCACTTGGTATTCAACAAAACCCATTGAAGTTTAGCTATGATAGCTATATGTAGAAAATGTGATTTAATTCGAGTTAGTAGCACCGGTATTGGAGAAGAGCGAAAGGGATGGGAAGGGTATCAGGTATAGGTAACACGAGACAACTATTCAAGATTGTTATGGTAGCAGGCTGTAAAAGACTAATGATAGGTGAAACAATCCACGATAAAAGCTACGCCTTAGCTAGCTCTTAGTGTAGAAGACTGAATGTTGGAGAGAAATCTTCGAGAAGCAGTTTAACTAGCCTAAATCCAAGCTCAACTTGCCCACCATCCAATACATACCTAAATAAAATGTCGATACCAGTACTCTAACATGTAGCTCAGGTTACAAAACCTGTTTGTCATCTGAAAAGATTCAGAGAAAAGGGACCTGGTGGGACGACGCCAGGAGTATTTACTCACGGTATCATTGTCTGGGTCAGCTGAGGTATTAGTTAATATCTGGAAATGAGAGGTAGCTCCGTTAGACTTATTTAATTTATTGATTATCCTAATTTAGGCGAAAGCAGACAAGTCTTCCTGTAATGTTCATCCGGGAACTACCTTAACTTATATGGTGTCTAAAGTTCTGGATCAATAATTTTGTATACAGCCAGTGATGTTCGACTCAAAAGATGCAGGAAAGTGAGGCAGGCTTTGAGCCAGGAACACAGTGTATTGAATATATCCTCACATTACAACATATTTCTACGTTTTGACATATACTTACCGACGAACACCACTTGCTTTATTTTTTACCTGAAGGCAGAATTTCACTCCATCGAATGGGAGGCGCTGTAGCGATGCCTGATCATGGCGGCTGTGCGGAGTTGGTATATTCCACTAATCAGGACATTCCACCTCGAACTGGCGAAACCGCATACCAGCTTACCGAGTGGTGTGATCACAAATGTTGACAAAGAGTGGTGTCTATCAGCGATGCCCATTATCCCCACTTTTGTTTAATTTCAATATAGATATACCAAACGAATTGACCCCAACACATATTAGCAGCTAAAGGATTAACTTATTGCCAGAAATATGTCTCGTTGACTTATAGTATGCAGGTTATATCTTCCTCTCAGATGATGACACTGACAATGTCCAGAGTCTTCTCAACACCTTAAGCAGCAATCTCCGAGTGTCTGGCATGCGTTTTGCTCCTGTGAAATGTAAGATGATGCTGCAGTTTAAAGATAGGGGGTAAAATGGTAGAACTACATGTTCATTTATCTGAGATATTGCATCAGTCTCAGCAGACTGGTTGCTGACGAACTCTCAGCACGGATATGAAACACGCGTGTGGCTTTTGTCAATCTTCGTCATTTCTGCAGCCTGTGCATTGCGCAACAGCTCGCTCCGTCCTACTTCACGGCCGCAATACATGGTCTTTGAAAAAGAAGGATATGAAAAGGCTGGTAGCCTTTGTCCACAGATATTTGCTTCCTATCACCAGTGTTAAGTGGTAAAATGTGGTGAATAATACTCCGGTTAGGTGTAAGGGGAAGTTGAGTAGCTGCATCGATTGAGATGCCTAGAACAAGTGCTGCGCATACGCAGAAACTCCCTTTCTTGTCGAGTAATGTCACGTGATACTCGTTTGAGAAAGAGCTAGGAATCATCATACCGAAACCAAGCTGCAATCTATGAATTCTTCGATAGTCCATTTAAGCCATCCGGAGTGATGAAGACTGACTGCTTGGAGACCTTGGGATGCTAAGAACAAATAACAGAAGACTGTTAGTGATACTGCCGAGAATCATTCCTGTTTACGTATGTGCATTCCTTTCTTTGTGAACACCCACACGAATACACAATCATCTATTTCAAAGTAACCATATATCCTCCTGCATATTTATGCATGTTCTACGAACTCTGAATTCTTCTCCTCTTTTCTTCGTTATCTTCATGTGTTACATATTGTTTAACAACATGAACTTCTATTATACTGTGTTATGTTCTATGTCGAAATTTAATCAGTGAAACATTATCTTAGGGAAAACTTCCCCGAGGCACAGAAATGATCCAAAATGAATTTAAACTCCTGAACATAGCAAACTATTACCACTCAAAATTTACTAATTTCAGATTAATCAGCATGTAACATTTTGTGGCAAATTCAATTATCCAGTTCATGAAAAGGAAATAAACGAAACCATAAAGTGGCGACAAAAGAAGTCAGAATTTCGGATTACCCAAGATTTCTTCCTGTTGTGCATTTAAAATAGGTGGAAACAAGCAACAGTTAACATTTACACACTACGGCAATAGAAAATGTCAGTCATCACAATTGTCTCAAATATCTCATCAGTTTGCGGAATTCCTCTTGATTCCCTAATTATCAAACAACTGATCTTGATAACTTTATCGGTAATTATTCCTTATTCAAATCAAAATAATGTCAACCAATTATGCGACCATCAAATGAAAAGTGTTAGTCAGTGGAGAAGGATTAGATTGAATGACAATAGACTTATGATCCTCATACACTCCAATGGATATTTTCATCAAATATGGAAATATCAGTCTCCTAGTGCAAGTAATCTAAAACTTGTAATGGTTTTACACTTGTTTGTCTTTGGTTTCTGAAGACGTGATTCATTTTCAATCAACAGTATGACGCCAGATCCACTTATCATTTTCTTACCGCTATGTTTATTTATTTACAGAGAACCTATGTAAGATTTTTCCCCATACTCTATCATATGTATTTTTCATACACTTCAAGGAAGCTTAGAATGTTTCACTCGTTAGGCGATTAGATTGTTTAACCTATCATTTGTAAAAGAAGAGAGGACCTCATGATTTATGCTTCGATTTACCCTTAATTGAAGTCTAGGGAGAGTGTAGTGTAAGACGGACAGACAAAGAGTGCAATCCTATGGTAAATCATGTCACTTCATCAATGTTTGGGACCAGTTACCTCCTTCAATACATATGGATAGCGTTAATGAAGTACACATTATATATGAAAATGTGATAAATGTGAGGAACCAATGTCTAGAAAAGTCTCATTACGCACGTCTATTTGTCAGTTTCCATTTCTACAGAAATGAAAATCAATGGAAGGTATTTCGCCTGTTTACATCGAAAGCTACCTATGACAGCCAAGCCAATGTTTTCAGGATGAGGTCATACAGCCAATTAGGTTAAGCGTTGTTTTGGAACGAATCATACGATGATCAAATATCAGGCAGGCTCTGTTTGGTGAGCTCTGGTCTTGAAGGGAATCTGTTGGCGTTTAGTTTTGATGATAGATGGAATAAGCTCAGGATGGGTTTGTACATTTACCTACTATACCTTGACTGACTTTATGTGACTACAAGCAGCTAACCAACCGCCTTACATGGCTTGAGGAATATCTGTCTCTTTCGAAAATTGATCAAAACTCTGTATGCAATCACACATCATTCTATCTGATATTTGCGATATAATTCTTGTAAAATTTGGCACACCACTTTAAAAGCAGTCGTCGTTCTTGTTACTGGTATTTGTTTATAGACTACCTGGGTAAGATTTTCCTGCTCACAAAATTTTCTGGTTATTACTTACTTCCACGCAATCAATGACACACCTGAAAAAGAACCTATCACGTGTGATATTCTTTGTTCAGAAATCAATGTTTTGATATTTTCATTTAAACTAAAACGGCAAAGAATATAAAGCACTTGGTTCACTACAAAACCGATTTAAGTTTAGCTATGATAGCCAAGCCAGTATACAGACAACCAATGAAATAGCTTGCACGCTTTTGCAGAATTATCTTTTACCGTTACGAAACAAACTAAAACTGACTATTTCCTAACATCTCATTTTATCTGATTTTCACAGTGGAATCCCTCTAAAAGTGAACACACAATCCTTTCACCATATAAGTAGAGGACATCTGTGACCAGCTGTAAGATTCTTATAAAACCAAAAATCAGGTTGGCGTTTAAACGTACCAAATCACACAAAGGCAAGCTCTGTAGGTTAAAGTAGCCCGTTGACCCAGTTAAAAAAAATTATACAATATTCAAAATACATTGCAATGACTGTGAGGCCGCTACATCGGTCAGACCAGTATATCGGGGTAGTAGGATTATCAGAACGTAAGAATTTAGCTAAATGTAGAATGATTTGCATCGCGGAGATAAGAAAATTGGAGATAAACTCATCAGTTGCTCTGCAGAGGTGAAATTCTAAACAGTAATACGGGTAAATGTAGAGGAATGTCGATTACTGAATCTCTGTTCATAGAATTTACACCCAACACATGCAATAGACACGTCATTAGTTATTATTACTGTGTAATACTTTGTGAACTTATCAAAATAATTTCTCTGCACAATACAGGAGAGTGTGGTGGTGGCACAGCTGTAGAATGCTCACCAACCACGCAGGAGGTCTGAGACTCTATCCTCAGACAACATACTCCTTTACCTCGCTAAGCCAGTAATAAGACTGGTAAACACGAGGGATTGGATATGAGGCTGGCAACTCCATCTCATCAAAATCGACACCGCTACTACCCAGATTTCAAATCTCGAGCTGGAAGCCATTGTATTCCACTGGCGATGTAAAAGAATAAAATAATGCAGGAGGATAAGTTTGAGTGTTAATAGGTCTTTGGTCCCCATAGTCCTCATTGGTTAATTTCATTGAATATGGAAACATCTTTCTCCTTGTCTGTTTAAATCAAGACTTGTCATCTTCTATAATTGTTTTCTTTGATTCTGAGAATGCAACTCATTTCAAATGACGACTACTGTGTCAGTCTCACTTGTCATTTTTGTCTTGTTACTGGTATTCGTTTACAGCCAACTCGGGTAAGATATTTCTGACTACTGAATCAAATGTCTTCTTTATACACCTGAAGCAAGCCAAGTCTTCAATTCCTAGTCAAGCGTCATTAACCATAATGTTGTGTAAATTGTCATTAATTAACTCGAGGATTGAATATAAAAATGAATGCGAGGAATTATCTTTGTTTGAAATGTAGAAGATTCGATTATATGTAAGATGGGAATATTTTTTTGAATATATGTCAGATAAGGGGAAATCTCACTAAAACTGATGAAGGCATGATAGGAGTTGTACGTCATCACTTCGAAAATCATCAGTGATCGCTCACTTAAATAAATTTCAATAACTTTCATGGTGAATACATTATATGTTGAAATTATGATGCAGTTTGAGCAGCCACATCTACATTTCAGCTCAGTTTATATAAACATGAGAAGATGAAATAACAGCATTAAGAGGGGATTTAAGATTAAGCAGGCTAACAAGGTAATATAGTAAGAACTACCTTGGTCTGTTAAGTAAGTACGACAAGAAATTGTCTTTGCATGTGCACAGCCAGTTTTATTTCAGCATACATTATAATGACATATTGTCTGTTTCTGTATATGACTCCTATCGAAAAAATACTTTGCTGGATGAAAGGCTGGTAATTGACTATCTGCTTTTATAATCGGACGAAATTTTCACTCTCTGTTAAATGCACATTGCGACGACCACACCATGTACCTGCATCTATATACGCATACTGGGAGATTTACCAGCGACTTCGTTTTCTAAAGCAAATGATATGAGTAATAAATACTCACCTTCCAATTACGTCCCAATTAACAATGCAGTCTCAATAGAATTAGCCTTTTATGTGAGTGCACGATTTGTCAGTATGCTGAATTCACTAATGATAGTTTACCAGGGTCATCATATGAGAAGTGGCAACAATTGACCAAGAAAACGTCTGTAGAAATTAAAATGTAGTAACTGTTTCATCTAAATCGTGCGAATACGCCTTATCTGGTGCATTTTGGCAATAGTAGAGAGCTAACCCATCACTCACACAGGCATTTTCAGATTCCTATCGATTCGCTCCCACTTCTACTTCATTGGAATAAACCAGGAATGGCCGACTTTGTGTGCAGAGAAGTTGATGGTAGAAATACTGCATTTGTCTTGGCCATCTTCACATTCATGCACAAACTGACTACCATTTTCTATCCTCTCCCAACGTTAGAATATTGATACCTCAAATGTCTCATCAGTTTGCTTGTATGACGTCGTTTTTAGTTTGCATGCAACTGATCACCATGATCTGATCAGTAGCACTTCATACCCACCGTATATCAATTAACCGCTGGATGAAGTCTGAAGGTGGATTAGGATTGTTTTGAAAGCGGATGGATCAGTGATCCTCATAGTCTTTAGCAATCATTTTGAATAATATAATCGAATTTGAGTGCTCTTGTTATCATGAAGGCAGAATGACTTCTTATCTTCTCTTTTCTTTTCGAATGTTGTTCATCTGATTACAGATTATTTGATCCGGACTACTTCATAACTGGATCAGGACAAGTGAAATGTGTTCCAGACGGAAAAGTACTCGTGTCTTTCTGTATGGCTATCATGGTATTTATCTCGTTATTCTGAGGACAAGATAATTTCCATTACTGACATTCTTCCAACACGTAATATCCTCCTTTACTTTCACACTGTCACTTTGCACATGATGAACAGAACCTGAGCTTTTGAAACATTATCTCATTCCCAAATTAACTATGGATTAAAACATTTCCACTGATTTCGCTATTAATCAATGATATTTTTATGGATTAAGTATCATTAAATTGTTCCACTTCAAAACTCTCAGTACTTCAATATGCTGACTGTAGTGTCAAAAAAATCCCATCTGTTTTTATTTTTCTCAAACTGTTGTCATCAATAGAAATGTCCTTTAGTTTTTTCTTACACTTGTCAGATAAATACATCAATATCATCAATCAAGTTATTTGCAATACTCTTGTTATGTGTAAATCCTGTGATCTCACCTAGTATATTTCCATATATCGCCGGTGGTCTACAACCGCAAAATCACCGGGCTAGGAAGAGAAAAATAGACTGTACAAGACTAAGGATAAGTCTTGTCTTAAGAGGATAAATATCCAAATTAGCTCAGAGGTGAGTTGAATATTCGTAATTCCTAACTTCCAGATGTTACTAACAACTTAAACTCCCTTATCGGATGGTGACTCGCAGTGGAATCCAAGATGCGCATTTCGTCCTATTTGGGACTCGTCAGCTGGATGTACCTGCATTTCTCAGTGAGTGATGATGTTCCCACCGAGACTCGAATCCAGTGCCCATAGTTTCAAACGCCAAAGCGTTATCCACTACACCACTTGGGCCACGAGAGCTACCTCTTGTGCAACGGGTCATATTAATTATTGAATTGAAAATCAAAATCTGCGCTTGAAGAATACTTGTGATGTACAGACCAGCACACTGTAATTCATCCGCATTCTGTGGGACCAAATTACTAGGTGTATCAATTGTGCTGAAACGTATTTCGTGCACACAGCACTTTAATCTATTGCTTTCAACAACCTAAGAAGTCATTTATGAAGCGATCCAAGCCGGAGACACTTAAGGTGACATTTACTACCACTGTAGTCTTTATCTCTATTTGACTGTCATTTGGTTACATGATTATGTCTGGCGCTGGTTATTCAGCATTGAGACGACTTACGAAAGATGGGCCCTTCCCCCATACTTTGAGATATTAATCCCTGACGAGCGTCCCACGAGGTACGAAATCTGAGACACTCTCATTTGAGGGCGCAGACCTCCACTGAGAAATTTTCGAGAGGTCATGAATTTTCAAGGCTTAGTCTTAAATTGATTATTTCTACCAATAATGTCGCACAAGATAATCTTCGAAATAATAAAATTCACTTCTGAGCGCAGGAATAAGCGACAGCTATCTTCCAAGGCGGCTACAATCAGTTCCAGCCCCATTAATATGTAGCCTTTAAGAGGTGATGCCTGACTTTCTCCATAATTTGACGACAACAGGCATATCAGTGCACTTCAGAGTATCTAATACAGTCCACTGCACCATAACCACATTCAGGGACTTCGAAAAAGATCGATAACTATTTAGGTGAGCGCTTCAAGTACAAAGGCCGTAAAGAGAGCGAGTAGGAAACTTTTGTGATCACTTCAAAACTATGCAGAAATCTAGCCCAAAAATCCCTGTGACTCTTTGCTATTTCGTCATTCCGAAATTGAACCAAATCGCATAGCCTTTACAAAAGTTGTTTAACGGGTGGAACCCTGGGAGCGAAGAAGTCTAAAGTTTAAAGGATCATACCATCACTGAAGCTATTTCACACCTGGTCACTGGCTTATTGAGCACAAGGATTTTAAAGACCAAAGGCCCTCCCTAGTGCCCCAAGAAAGATCTGCGTTGGGTTACACAGGGTACTTTTCAGTCTCCTTTCCCCAATGTTGCTGCAAGTTTTTATTCGGACGGCATGGAGTTGCTACCTCATCGCGAAAGTCTAAATAATAGATCTCATATATACTACTAAAGTAATAGACTGTTAAGGATTATCCATTAGTGCTGAGTAGCTATCCACAAAGAAACGCTCGATAAAATTTACCTCATTTGCGATAAAATAATTCTGAATGGTAGTTACTAGTGCATGATTCATACGCTAAGTAAATGCTTGTGGAGATAAAAATGATCGTAGCTACTATATTAATGCACACTCCTGTACCTATTTCAAAAGTGTGTTGAAAGATCAAATGGTAACTAGAAGTGGAGTGAAGATTGGTAGGAGGGTAGTGGTGATGAGTTGTCAGTGCATAGAAGAAGGCGAATATGTGTATAATAGTAGAGTAATAAGATGAATAATCTAATAAGTGACATAAGAACTTGGTGCACGTAGAAACAGAAAATAATATGGAATTTTGTTAGAAGTTGAAAGAAATACGAGATTTATACGGACTTATTTTATTCAATATTATTTTGTTACAAAGCGTAAAAGGCTATTAACTAATATTCTTTCTGAGGGTATTTTGCAATGTAGAAGGGTAGACTTGATTATCCATTTGCCTACAACTAACTTGCCAGTATATTAAATGAATATTTTTGTCACATTTATACGCTTGCCTAGATCTTTATTACTAGACAAATGGAGAAGACATTCGTCTATAGGATACGTAAATAGAAAAGAAGCACATGATGTCCGGTGATCTCACACATCTTGAGATTATTTCTTCACAACGCTAAATTCCATCATAACAAGCTTCACATCACGTTTGAGTTGCTTAATAATTCTACTATTTTCCATCATTTTTCCACGTCTACAACGTCTTTTATGAACTATTTCACATACAAAATTATTCGTTTTATCTCTGGTATTTAGCCACAATGTTGATCACAAACACTTCCGTCGAATTTCATACTGTTATCATAAGTATTCACACACTCGTTCAAATCGTCTCACACGATATATATATATATATATAGTCTCTTCAAATCTTTGCATATCATACGACTGTACAGCTTAATAGTAGATCCGTCAGAAAGAGTCGCCTCGCTGTATACTGTATTCTTGAGATGACTACATTTATGTGCGTCGGTGGCACAGTGGTTAGGACTCTCGCCGACCATGCACATGGTCCAGGATTCGAGCCCACGCCGTCGCACACCTGATATCTATGGTCGGCCTGCAAAATTTGGGCTACCGATATCCATGCTGAAAATTCCATACTTGTACCAAAAATACAGTGTGGAATCAAGCTGTAAATAAAAAATAAAAATAATCTCAGCCAAATTGACAATAACAATCATAACAATGTCGAAAGGGCATATGATATGGTGAACAACATTATTATTGACCAATCATGTCTGTATTATGACTGGTCATCAAGGGCATAGTGAGAATAAAACAACGTGAACGAAACTATATACAAAGGGATTGTATTAACTGTGGTCGAGATTTGTCCGAATAGTTCTACAATCTTATTATTAATAAACATGATTATTACTATTCTTGTTATAAAGCATTTTGCAATATACATTATGAAAAGTGTGTTTACTTTGTCTTAGTGTTTATTGATGGTTATGTTGAAATAAGTATCATGGTGACCTAACAGTAGCAGGGCGATGTGTATTTGTAAATATTTGTGTTGTAAGTGTCTGTGAAACGTTTGTGCATTATGATCAAATAGATCAAATTAATTATGCGTGTATTTCGGGTGACATTGCTTCCTGTGGTCACATCAACTTTTGGAATCCAGAGTAAACAACACTGTGGCAGATGCCTTGTCGCGCGTTTGTTTCCTCACCCAAATCGACGGCATAGATCTTGTAAAACTGGCTCGTCTTCATAAAGAAGATACTCAGCTTCAACATGAGTTGTCGAAAACAACTCTGCAATTAGTCGAGAAACCCTTAGGTATGGGAAGAGACACAATTCTATGTGACATTTCTGCGAGTACTCCTCGCCCCATCGTGCCTAAAAGTAATCACCCTAACGTCTTCAATACGTTTCATGGCTTATCCCACCTAGGTATTCGAACTACCGTCAAGCTCGTAACCAGTTGGTTTTGTTAGCCTAGGATTAATAAGGAAGTAAGGGAATGGGTACACACGTGTCTAGCTTGTCAAAAGTGCAAGGTGATAAGACACACTAAAAGCCCACTTCTTACCTTATCCCTGACGCCCGTTTCGAAAACGTTCATAAAGATTTCGCCGGACCCCTTCTGGAATCCCATGGATATACTTATATTTTAACCTGCATCGACCGTTTTACACGATGGTCTGAAGCAGTACCCGTCAAGGGTGTATCTCCTGAAACAGTCTCAACCGTCTTTGTAGAAAGATGGATCGCAAACTTTGGATGCCCCTCCTCCATAACAACTGATCGTGAGCGGCAATTCGAAAGTGGCTTTTTCTTCGCCTTGACTAAAATCATAGGTGGCATACGTTTTAGAACAACAGCCTACCACCCTCAAGCTAATGGCATGGTAGAACGTCTGCACAGACAGTTGAAAGCTGGTTTATCAGCTGCGAAGAATATCCATTGAACTGAATCCCTTCCTTTAGTTCTCTTAGGGATACTAAACCCCTTGAAAACCAATGCTGGTTGCACTACCGCCAAGCTAGTATGTGGTACGACACTACGACTGCCTGGTGAATTTGTTTCTCCCTCGAGCTTCCCACCAGCGGCAGATCACTCTTCATACGTCAGCAGGCTTACAAACGTAATGCGCTCAGTTAAACCTCCCCTCCTTCGTCTACAGTCCATAGACGTCTTTGTTTGAAAACTTCTTCACACGTATTTGTTCGTCGCCCTCTGGAACCCCCTACGATAGACCATATAAATTCAGAAAACGTATGGATGAATTCTTTATCCTGGACAAAAGAGATTGTGAAGACTCCGCTATTGTCGGTCGTCTGAAACCGGCCTAATTAGAAGGCAATCCTATTAGCCAAGAGCTAAACGTACCCGACAATCCACGAGTGACCGAATATCTTTTAGTCATCGAAGAAATCACTAGCACGGTGAAAGCCACCGAACCTTCTGTCGAAACCCTAAAGAAAACGCTTTCTTGACGGACCATGAGGTTCTCAGAACATCTTATTTTACATAATAAGACTAACGAGACCTACCTAATTTTTTTACCTTAATGATCAATCCATAGCGCTTTGGGTACCTTTTATAGATGCATATTAATTATTTTTCATTGCATCCCACATTATAGGTCAAACCTAATTTATGGCTATATGTTTTATCTACTTTAACAAAAGATGCTTTCTTTATGATGTTCTATTTTCGATTTTGACCCCCATGGTATATGTATACCCTTATTCATCGACTATATTTCCTACAATCTTGGGTTTTATTGTTAATGCAAAAACAATATTCCTATATTTCCTGATGTGCTCCAGTAAATGAATAGTGAACAAACTGTTCTCACAAACTAAAGACAAAAATAGGAAGAATTTAATTTCACCATGAACTAAATTTATGCAATTTAAATAATACTTATACATGCCTGTATAACTGGTGTGTCCTACACAGATAGGAATAAACATATTATTATAACTATTTTCTCCGACAACCTCAGCTTTTTTGTTTTCTTTTCCATATACGACGTGTACTGGAACAGATGCAAACGAAGCATGAGATCCAATGTACGGATATCAAGGAGGGCATGTGCACATACTAGATTACCATAGATAGAAGACCAGTGGGCAATCCATCAAACCCATCAGAGGAGTTTTACCAGTGGTGCGCCCATTAGGTTCGTACTTTCAACAGGTTACGTTTTGAGGTCAACACAAATTAACTAGGAGAGCAGTGAGCTGTATTGGTAGATAATTAATTCCCCAAAATTACCGGCCGCAACACTCATCACTGAACACTGAATGCTGACACTCACCGCTATTTAAGAAAACATGTTTAGCTGAAGGCTCGACAACAGGCTTTACCGCATTAGGAACGCCGTCATGTTAAGTTCATTCGATCGTGAGTGCGCAGTACCAAACTAGTGAAGCAGATATCATCGCACTACGATTTTGTCCAAAAAAATACTTCGTTATTTCGACGAACAATTTTGTGTTTTCCCTTGTCTTCGTTATACGAGGAACGAGGTGCCTGTTATGAACTGAGTGATCTCTGATGTCTAATATCTTCACCATTCGATTTCCCATTTTTTGTAGTATGATTCCAACAGAAGGTCTATCGTCATTCCCTTTGTAATAATGTACATTAGAAGTCGCGGACATCAGATGCTTTCTGAGAATTCGAGATTTGAATAGTTTTGCAGGACTTTCATGAGTACTTGTATGCTCCGCATTGCGATATTGAAGTAAGAAGTTATCCACACATCTCTCTAGCTCATGAAAATTCTCATTGATGCTACAGCACTCTTTAATGTTCGTACAAATATTTCTGCCAACCCGTTTGACTGAGGATGACGTGGTGCTGTGTACAAATGACGACAACCTATATGTTTTAGCCAATCATTGAAGTTCTTCTCCGTAAAATGAGTACCATTGTCAGTAACTAAGACATCTGGAATTCCTTCTCGACTAAAAATCCTTCTCAACGCTCTGTGAGTGAATTTGGCATTAAGACTATCTGTAATGATGACTTCTGGCCATCTAGAATAAGAATCCACAATAACTAAAGCATAATATGAATTTAAGAATGGACCACAGTAATCTGCATGAATACGCTGCCAAACCTCACAAGATGCAGGCCACGGTGTCCACGATGACTTCCCATAGGACATTTTATGTAAACAGCTAGAATAGCTCTTTGATCTTTTGTTAATGTCAGCATCAATTTCCGGCCACCAGCATGTTAGGCGTGCTAATGATTTCATCTTATCAGCTCCTAGATGAGCAGAATGTAGATCATCCAAAATCGCAGATCTTAAAGTTGGAGGAATAATAATTATGTCATTCAGACATAGAAATCCTTCAGGATGAACTGAAATCTCATCTCTTCGCTTATAAAAGTCCGGAAATCTTCGCTTACACTGAATATTCCAGCCTCATTTTGTTGTGTTTATAACACATCCGTAATATTTCCGAGTATCATTTATAAGTCGAACTCGATCCACCGGTAACGGCTGGACTAACAAACAATCAGTATCATTAGCAGCATTTTCAAATAATGAATAACGAGAGATAAGAAATCTGCATGAGGTATATCCTTTGCCGATCTGTGTTCAATATTGTAATCATATGCACTTAGTTCTAAACTCCATCTTTGAACCATAGCAGCAGATGATTTATTCAAAAATTTCTCTGGTTTGTAAATGAATTTCAAATCTTGATGAATCTTGAACTATGTGAAACTTAGTACCAAAGAGATACTTGTGCAAGCGTCTTATTGCCCATACAACTGCTAGAGCTTCTTTCTGGGTTTGTGAGTACCCTTGTTCACTCTTACTTAGACGTCTTGAAATACAAATAACAGGTTGTCCATTTTGCTCAAGTACTGCAGCTATACCCATAGGAGAAGCATCTGTAGTGAGAACAGACTTATCTTTCGATGAAAAAGGTCTTAAGAAAGCTTGTTTATTAAGAAACTCCAAAGTTTTTCGCAAGATATTCTCATGTTGTTGTTCCCACTTAAACTGTTTACTGGAGACAATCTCAAACAGAGGAGAGAACTGTTGAGTGAAATTGGGAATGAATCTGGAGTAAAACTGAAGAGTACCAATCCATGATCTCAACGACGACATATTATTAGGTGATGGTGCTTGAATTAGAGGTGCCAAACGACTAGCATCAGGTCTGAAAACTTCGGAGTCTACTGTGTATCCCAAGCATGATACAGACGACAAGGTGAAATGACATTTAGATGGATTAACAAGAACAATATTCTCACATAAACGCCTGAACAGTTTTAAAAGACGTTCATTATGCAATTCGATATTAGGACCATGAACTATAATGTCGTCTTGGCATGACTCAACACCATCTAATCCATCTATCATCTGATTTATTACATTTTGAAATATTGCAGGTGAAACCTTCAAACCAAAAGGCAAGAACTTATACTTGAACAATCCAAATGGAGTATTAATGGTTGTTAATGCACTAGACGCCTCGTCAAAAGGAATTTGAAAATAGGCATGTTTTAGATCTATTTTGGAAGTGTATCTTGAGCCATGGAGCTTGTAGAGAATGCCTTCAGTTTCTAGAGTAGTGCAACTTTGCTGTAGTAGACGACTAGTGAGTGTAAGGCGGTAGTCACCACAAATTCTAGGTGGTCTAGATAGTTTCCATTGAACTTAGTACTTCGAGTTCAGTTCACTTCATTTTATGATAATAACCCAGTTACTTCTCTTTTTCGTATTCTGTATTCATACAAATTTCAACGGTATACAACCAATATACAATAACCAAAGCGCGAAGGAAAATAGAGTGGGACCTAATGGTTACCAAGTAGTGTTTCATTTCTATAAATTCCTCAGTCGACCGGCAAACACTGCTGGTTGCTTTTGTACGTGAGAATTGTATACAAGTAGTCAGTAATTCCCAGTAAAGCACGTCGAGAAGTATTTGCTTTGTTCAGGGGAATTTTTCCTGTCAATATTATTTTTACTGTTTTGATTTTTTAGTCGTTATCGTACATGTTTATCAGAATATTCAGTTTATTCAAATTCAAATTTTTAATCTAAAGACGAATGCATCATCTTAAGTTGTTGATAGTGAAGAGTCCCGTATGAGTATTGAGTCAATGTAAGAAGAAATACCTAATTTTGCTTAGGAGCTCAGTCTTTAAATGTGATATTGGAGAATTCAACTGTTAGGAATCCCAAATACAAACTGTTGAATAGTTCAAAAGTTGAATGTGTAACTTATATTAAATAAATCCATAAGAGATGTTTTCTAGGTGCTTCGTCCATGGTGATACTTCTCTTTTTATGAGTGATTTCGTGAGGAAAACAAATTTTATGTTGCAGAAAATTAGTCAACATGACAAATTTTGATATTTTACACAAACACCTGAGAAATAAAATAAATCTAGTGAAAAGAGGAATGTACACTAAAAATTATGCTGAATGGTGGAATGGTGTGATCTTACCAGAAGTTCTCAATACTTCAACAATATGATGTGAAATTCAGTTTGTGGCGTGTTGATGAAATAAACTTTCGGAAATATAGATGGTCATATCAGAGTACATAGACTGGCTAAGTAATAATTGCTGCATTTAATCGATTCCACTCTGTTCTTCGTAGTTACCTGTAACCTATTGGTACGAATGCCTATAAGCTTTCATTCAATCCTCCTCCTCCGTGTCATCCGCGAAAAGCTATCGACTTGTTACTTCACACTCAGTTTACACTGGAAGGAATGACCAGAGTGTGGTGTCAATCTCCAAGGAAATGTTCCGTCTGAGCCAATACATTATAAAGCTAAAACAATCTGAAATCACTCATTCACTGCTTTTACAATTTGTTAACAAGTGTATCTTACCCATTGTGGTTGGTTGTTTTCACTTAGTCTTTTCTTGTCTACTGAAGAAGAGCTATTTCACTTTGAGTAGACTATTAAAAGTTTTCAGCAGGGCAAGTGGTGTGCAACTTAGTCAGCCTACCAATTCACTACTTGACAGACATCTAAATTCATGAGAGAAACGATCTGAATCTATGCTGTCTGACCCTTAACACCCATTCTATTCTCAACTATCCTTCTGTATCTCATCTGGTAGAGCTAGAAGTCAGTACAAAAGATTTTATGCTCGTACTCCTGAGTAAAGGAACTCAACGACACCATATTCGGCCAGTGTTCTGTATGACAGAGGAAATGTAAAGCGTGAAACGTTTTAATTAGTATGTTGTTAGCTAAATAATTGGGCCTTTTATTTTCTTCTATCTGTAATCTGTGGTAACACTACCTCAATTAACTGATAAACTTAGTTACTAACCTTACTGTTATTTACAATGTTTTCTTTATATATATAGATTATTAATAATCCGAATAAATCTGCTGAAGAAGCTGTGGATTACAAGGCAAAACGTTCAGAAAAATCTTGTTTTGATTTTCTTAACATTCTGGGATTAATTTAAATAATTCATAGTGAATCAATCTGACTCGGCGCTCAAATTGTTCCAGGAAGTTCGCAACACTTACGGTCTGGAGTCCTGAAATCTTAGACTGAAAAATAGAAGCAAGAATACAAGGTGTGTTTGGTTATCTTTTCGTACCTCTGTGGTTCCTTCTTTCTTGCTTGTCATTTTCAAATATAAGATCTGTGGGAAGCAATAGCACAAATTACTGATAAAAACTTTGAAGTTGTTCCTCTGTTTTTAGTGTCAATAAATAGAGATGTCTAGAATGACAAAGAAGGTTTGCCAGTTGAACTACCTACACCATTACTGGCTGCAACACAATTTAGCTTAGATTACTCAATTCGGAATAAAACTAAAAACACAGCTGAGGTAGTGGACAGCATTAGCTACCACAGAATAAACAAAACAAAAATGTCTTTGACCCATTTATTCGTCATTTAGTAGTTTAAATTTGTAAAGTTTATCATACTATCTCCTGGGAGAACATTGCGCTCCAGCCGCACTTCTCCACTGCGTTCGGTTCTCCGCCAACGTTTTCACCCTACCCCGCATCTGCCCACATGCTTCCATCTTCTCTTTTCATGACCTCCTCCACGTCACCCTCACACTGACGACCAACTCGCCGCTTCTCTTCCGGGTTCCACTCGAGACCCTGACGTATGACGTCACTTGATGGTTTTCTCAGGCTATGGCCAAGCCACCTCCACTTTTTCCTGCATATTTCTTGCACAATCAGTCACTGGTTGGCTCGTTTCCAGAGATCCCTGTTGCTGATATTTTCTGGCCATCTGATCGTGAGTAATACTGAGCGAAGACAGCTGTTGATGAGGGCCTGTAATTTGTTCGAAGTACCCTTCGTGAGGCGAAACCAAGTCTCTGATCCGTATAGTAGAACTAACTAATTTAACAATGGAATCTAAATTCCTCATCTAACTTTTCATGCCGAGTAATGCTGTTGATGTCTACACAGACTTCAGACTAATAATAAATTCAAAGTAGTTCTTTGTAATTACACGCAGTTAGTTTACTCCTTGTTTCATTACTTCACATAATACTTCTGGAATTAAGAAGTTAATATGCCCCTGAATGTCTCCTTCTAACAGATAAGCATAGTTGTCAAAAGAAAGTCTATGAAGGAAAGTTTAGTGTGATAACTACATTTTTGAAACACATAAGGGTGGTTTCAACTTCCAAATAGCTACATCGTCTACAAACTTTCGGATACACTACAAACTACACTACAATACACTACAAACACGTTTGATAAATTGGTTTGAAAGTGGAATAGACATGAATTTTATACCTTGTATCTGAACTATGTTTAGACATCTCAGATCCGAACAATTGAGAATATGAAGCTCATATATATGCCCGTGGAATCCCTTAAGGAATATGAAAAATGATGCTTCATGCCACTGTATCTACCAATTTAAATGTGCATGTAATCACACACACATACGGGGGAATTATTGACCTCTGAAGGTAAAAGGGCTTCAGAAACAAATCGAATCGCCCAATCGTGGTGAAAATAGACGACCTAACTCTTTCACTGCAAAATATGTAACATAAACAAGGCATAAAACTTATGCTTACACCTCTTTCAAACCTGTTTACAGAATGTATTTGAGGCTTCTTCCAGTGTTTGTGGAAAGTCTTTCTAGATTAGAGAGTTTAGACCACCTTTATGCCTTCAAAAAGCAGTTACAGTTATATTATTTCACAGAAAAGTAAAATTAATTCTCGACTGAAAATAATCTGAATACTGATAACATTTTTTTATTTATTGTTATTACTCTGTCGATGCGTCTACGATCTAATTTAATCGTATTTATTCTCAGCAAAGCAGAGAATATAATGTGTATTAACATCTTATAGAATATGTGTGCATACGGCACTAACCAACTGTTTTCACTTCTGAATTCAATTTGGACTGTCTCGGTGATTAACAGGACCTAAGTGCTTGGTGACTGTTGGTAAGTTTACTCCTTGTTCGGATGCTTCAACAATGTATGCGGATTAAACCTGAAGTAATTTGGTGGTTGGTGACTAGCAGTGGATTACGGACAGAGTGCTTACGTTCAGTCAATCAATAATAACTGCACAAGAGGTGAATTTCGAGGCTCAAGTCATCTAGTGGATAACGTTTTGACATTTGAAACTATGGGCACCAGGTTAAGACGTCAGTGAGAACACCATCACTGACTGGAGAATGCAGGTACATCCTAAATAGGATACTTCAACCACTGCTAGTTCTTCTCTTACTACTTGTACACTTGGTAATACCACCACTTATATGACTGTTAATAGTAACAGAACTATTACTACTTATACTACTATTGATTCTTCTACCAATACTTCTCCTAATTCTGCCAATAGTATTACTAGCACTGATAAAATTATTATTTATGATGCAACTTCTAATATTACTACTTATATTGATTTGAATAATGCTACTACTTGTACAGCCTCTACTTCTAATATTAGTACTACTACCAATAATAACAATTCCATAATAACTAATCCTAATTATTGTACTAATTACTGTCTATAATTTTGTTGTAATTGTTTGTAATAGTTGTATTAGTATTTCGAGATGATCGAATTACAAGAATCCAACCAAAACACAGAGAGGGCGGAATTCAGGAATTTGTATTTAGCGGAATTATATTCAGTTCATATAAGAAATATAGGCAGCCTGTAGACGGCCGTAATTTTGAGTGACCGCGAATGAGATAAACAAGCGATTTGCTCGCTCGTGATTGGCCAGTTTGTCATTCTAGTTGAGGTAATTTCAAACATCATTTTGCTGCTTGGTTAAGTACTGAATTTCCGGGATCGTTTTATCAAATTTGAGAGATAACTGACAACACAAACTATTACAGCTCAGGAGGGAAATGAAATACCGGTGGATTTATTTGCTGAATTCAACGAATTCATGCCAAATTAAGATCTAAGGACTTCTTAGGGGTGTGAAGAATGCAAACAATGTTCTGAAGAGGTAATAACTTCACGCAACTTCAATTATTGCTTGACCATTATTTTCAGAGATCCTTAAATAAGTATGATATACACAGTGGTCTGGCTAATCATGATAAAAATGGCATGGTTGATGCAGCATATACATATACTCATGTATATGTAGGTAAACCTAGATAAACTGTGTTCTTGTCACGAAGATCGGAAAGCAGGTATCAGATGTCTCAGTAAGCAGTGTAATACATGTAAGTTACATGTTTTTATTTGACACAAGCTGGATCTTCACTCACTTTCAGAATTAATCTTGAATTCAGTTGGAATAAGCTTGTTGAGCACATCAGTATTGAGAGAATACAGTGAAAGTAAGTAAACACATGCTTCTTAAGATTAAGTGATACATTTATTTGACATGATTGTATAATTATTAGTTGTCTATCTAAGTTAATGATGAATTCGTTGCGATGATAATACCTATTATTGTTTTTATAGTCACTATGAACATGAATGTCATTATTATTGCTGTCAATACCTATTATTTGTCATAAAGTGGTTGTCATTTTTGCTAAAATATTTGTACAAGCTTTGAAAACTACTGCATAACTTGTTGTTAGATAATTTTATCATTTCATGATGCTTCAATGGACCTACTGGATATCGACCAGCGATAGGTTGCAAAGTCCCTTAAGTTTAGTGAAAACTATTGGGCTACTTATATGTACATATATATATATTGTTTGTAAAGTGATTACTTGTAAATGCTTATCAGGAAAAATTTTTTATTCAGATCATGCATGTAATACCCAAGTTAATTATGCTTTTCTTAAACCTTTTCAGACTTATGGAAAAACATATATGTGCCGTGTTCTCAGATGGAACTTACTGACGGTAACAAAGGACTACTCATCTGAATTATCTGTACATTTGAAATCTGATTTTTGTTTAATAAACAATTTTTCAATGAATCTGTCTTCCTTCTGTTGTAATGCGATTGTGTTCCAGTAACATAAGTAACTCGTGCTAAGTTAGGAGTTGAGGGTAAACTGTTAGGAGTAAATGCGGTGTCTGGAAAACTTTTGTTTACGTGGTTATAGGAGCAGATAGCAACGCATCGTGTTCCGTGGGTGAGAGCCCTAGGCATTCTGTTTTTAATTATTACGATAACCGTAGTTGCACTGAGTTATACATCTAACAGCATAGGTATAGTCTCTCCTTACGTTACATTGCGACATGCAGAAATCACAAGCAAACTATCACAGGTAAATTTATTCTCACTTTGTGACTATGAATCGGGAATCAGTTTACGTATTCTGCTATGACGATATATAACTCGAAACGCTTTATAATCGCAACACCTTCTCTACGGTTTAGACATATTTACTTTATTTGACCACAACATAATCTTTTACCAATAGGCTTTTCCAAATATCTGCTCCTACTTAGTATTTCAAAGATAGCCTCATATACTCTATACCTCACATATTACGCAAGGGCTAATATTCGGTCTTATCAAGTAGAATAAACAAACGATTAACGAGGAATACATTTATTAATGAATTAACATGTAATACAAAATCGACAACAGTGCAGGTATCTTTTTCTTTATCAACGAAATCCATGAAATTCCCGAAAGTAGATATTATCTGAAAAAGGACATAAGATATATACAGATATAGACATTGTTATCAGTGTTAACACAATAACTAACCATTAAATATGTTTAAAATGACGAAATAATTACTTGAATTGTATATAATTATGTAAGTCCACAGTTTTCAATAATATAAAATCCATATTGCATCTGCCTGCAAACATCAAGTTTATGCCATAAAAAAAGGAATTACTTTGCGTATATAATTTCTAAGTATTTCTGCAGATTTTTCCTAAAGAAATACATATGGAGTAGCCTTGTCAGCATTACGAAAATTAAACAAGGAAGTAAATGATATAATTACCGAAACGAGCTATCCCACCTCGTCATGTCCATGTGTAATCCATTAAAATGCAAAGAAAATTCACGAGAAGATCATTATAACATGTTTCTTCAAGTAATTCGACGTATTTTGAACGGAAAAGTACGTTTTTCCAAAAAACTGCAAACTGCCTGTAAGCTACGGCCGGATAAGGACACCACCATTGCCTATTTCTGCTAAATACGCCGTATTTCATCAACTTTTAACTGGAATATATGTAAAAAAGTGTGTAAAACAACGAAAAATGACCTAACCTTGACGTCATTTCCAAAAATAACGCCAATATTCATCAGCTGATCAAATGACCTACGGCCGTCTACAGGCTGCCAGAAATATATTAACAATCAACAGTAAGTATGTAAACAATACGGAGATAGAAATTGTCAATCACCACATCCGCCACACGTCGAATATCTCCTTGCGTATTTATAATGATGTCTCGGATTGCTTGCAAGTAGCTGCGACCTTCTAACTGATTCTGTGATATTATTTTCATCAGTATTATCTAGACTTATTTCTCAATTATCTACAAAATCAGGATTAGTAGCGGAATCATTAAAATTATAATCGGAATGCCCTACTTCATTTATTGTCACTTTGTTCAGGTGTCTGTTATGAACTGAGTGATCTCTGATGTCTAATATCTTCATCATACGATTTCCCATTTTTTGTAGTATGATTCCAACAGAAGGTGTATCGTCATTCCCTTTGTAATAATGTACATTAGAAGTCGCGGACATCAGATGCTTTCTGAGAATTCGAGATTTGAATAGTTTAGCAGGACTTTCATGAGTACTTGTATGCTCCGCATTGCGATATTGAAGTAAGAAGTTATCCACACATCTCTCTAGCTCATGAAAATTCTCATTGATGCTACAGCACTCTTTAATGTTCGTACAAAATTTTCTGCCAACCCGTTTGACTGAGGATGACATGGTGCTGTGTACAAATGATGACAACCTATATGTTTTAGCCAATCATTGAAGTTCTTCTCCGTAAAATAAGTACCATTGTCAGTAATAAGTACATCCAATTCATAGTCGAGATATGCATTCATCAGATAGGCGTAATTAACATGCATGCTCAAACAAAAATTTAAAAGAAAAAAAGTTTAATTTCTTTTTCAGTAGATTTAAGAAGAATTTTATTTAAAACAATTAGTTCCCTTTATGAATTTAGATAAAGCAATAAGAAGACGTAATTTGTCTGAATCGTGTAATGTATTTGCGCAACACATTTCGAACAATCTGATCACACACGGACTTGTCATAGGAATATATATATAAAAAATTAATAAAGAGGTAAGAGGTGAGAAAAATAGACTTAGGTCAAGTTAAAAGGACATATTCAAGGTCAAAAAATAAAAATGAAGACCACTAAACCAAATAACAGAGGTAATAGTACATCTGCTATGGTATCAAAACAAAATTTACCAAGGAAGGTTTAATGTAATGACAAATTGTTTTTGAACACATAAAGGTGGCTTGAACTTTCTAATTGCTAGGGCTTCTACAAACTTTAGGATACGCCCCAAACACGTTTTATAGATAGGTTTAAAAGATCTGTTAACATCAATTTTATGACCTGTCTCTATAATATGTTTCGCAATAGAAGAGCTAGGTCTCCTGTTCTCACCGTTAATAGGTTCTGATGATTCCATTTGTTTCTGGAGCCATTTTGGAATATGCTCTGAAGCCCTTACTTGCAGAGATCGATGAGTCCTCCCTATGTATGTGTGTCCACACGTACATTCAAATTGGTAACAATTATATAACAATTATCCAGAAAAGTTCATCAGGAGATATAAAGTAGTCAGAACACCAAGACCCACTCTCCAACTCGCCCCTAAGAAAGACGTGTACATCAAGCTACCCTATATGGGACATCAAAACAGCTTGATAACTAGACAAAGGCTGAACGCTGCTGTTAAAAAGACTTTTTATGCAGCTAATATCATAATATTAGAGAATGTAAAGCCATTATATCTATCTAAGCCCTTCGAACATGCGAAAAATGACGTCACATCCCACTGTATTTACCAATTTGAATGTACGTGTGGACACACATACATAGGGAGGACTCATCGATCTCTGCAAGTAAGGGCTTCAGAGCATATTCCAAAATGGCTCCAGAAACAAATGGAATCATCAGAACCTATTAACGGTGAGAACAGGAGACCTAGCTCTTCTATTGCGAAACATATTATAGAGACAGGTCATAAAATTGATGTTAACAGATCTTTTAAACCTATCTATAAAACGTGTTTGGGGCGTATCCTAAAGTTTGTAGAAGCCCTAGCAATTAGAAAGTTCAAGCCACCTTTATGTGTTCAAAAACAATTTGTCATTACATTAAACCTTCCTTGGTAAATTTTGTTTTGATACCATAGCAGATGTACTATTACCTCTGTTATTTGGTTTAGTGGTCTTCATTTTTATTTTTTGACCTTGAATATGTCCTTTTAACTTGACCTAAGTCTATTTTTCTCACCTCTTACCTCTTTATTAATTTTTTATATATATATTCCTATGACAAGTCCGTGTGTGATCAGATTGTTCGAAATGTGTTGCGCAAATACATTACACGATTCAGACAAATTACGTCTTCTTATTGCTTTATCTAAGAATTTTATTCTTCTATTTTATTGAAATTTATTTATATCCCTTAAAAAGTAAAACAGAATGAATAATCCCACAGTTATGTCAATAAAATCTCTACTACATGAATGAATGTTATATGATTAAAATTTATTGCCTCTATCCCTTATAAAGCAACACATTTTGTTTCTATTTTTGATCGAATATGCTCACTCAATGCACAAAAAACAACATGTCAGTTATTTCAGAAAAAATTCACTGTTTCACTGATATATTTTTCTGATTAATTTAATAATTTTTTAGTAATGATGAACTGATTTTTTTTGCTTCGTATCTAGTGTGTAATTTAAAGCATACTGTGTAGAAGAATTCTTATCTCATAATTTTAATTATCGATATCATGTATGTAGAGTTGATATCGTGTTTAGAGAGTTAGTTTAAGCAGGGAACATGAACAACCACTTTAATGGTTTAAGGAGCTGTGAAGATAATGACTAGAAGTGTATTTACCTTAGGTTTTTGTGGTGATTAACAATTTCTATCTCTTCATTGTTTAAATACTTACTGTTGTTTGTTAATATATTTATTTAATGATTTGAAAGTAATTCCATCAAATACAAATTCCAAAATTCATCCCTCTCTGTTTTGTTCGTTGATTTCCTGTAATGTGGTCATTGCGAAATACTACTCTTACAACCCATCATAACATTTTCGCGTCGCTATGGAATTAAATAATCTTGAAAAGTTTCCTATGAATGGTTCACCGTGGAAAATCATCGATTATCTTGAATGTTTTGACGCATGGTCCATGTAGAAGAATGTTTGCGATGACATAATTTCAGCTCATTTTATTACTGCTGTTGGGCTAGATGCATAAAGCCTAGTGAAAACTTTGTCATTTCTAGATAAACCAATTTCTCTGTCATAGGATAAACTCCGTGAACTTCTAAGCGATCACTCCCGAATAACAACTTTTAAAACACGAGGGAAGAGTCAGTTCAACAAACTTGTTCGTGCTCTCAAAGAGAAGATTAGTGACTTTATATTTCAGCTTCAGATACAAGCTCCAAAATGCAAATTAGGTGATCAGCTTCACAGTCAAATGCATGACGGTCTAATTGCTGGAACCAATATTGTGATATCAGGGAAACAGTTGGTTCATATTCATACCCAAATCTATCGAACTGCTTAGGAATTACGTTCTACATATGGAGAGGTCAACAGTCAGAAGACCATCATAATTACGTAAATAGAATGCGCCTAAATTATTTTGTCGATACTCCGACTCAAAATTTAGAGGCATTTTGGTTACACGTCACGGAATGGTATCCTTTGTAACAGCTCCATGCATCTGAATCCATTCCTTTAATGAATACATGTATTGTGTACGCAAAAAAGTCTTTATCATATGGTTGGTGAGCTCAAGGTCATTTATCCGTTGTAACTTACTGCTGGTCAAATTTTTACTTTATCCATACACGTATTTACACTGTAGATTTTTACCATTTCAGAACCTTTCCTCATTTATTTGATGGCTTTCAACACAGAGGAGAATAGCAGAAATCATGTTGACCACAAGGATGTTTTCAAAACTAGTGCCTGTATATACACGACTTCTCTGATATATCTGCATGAGAAGTCAAAATATTGCCTGAGGACGTCCAATGTCGAATGTCTTTTCGACTAGCTTGTATTTCCCTAGTGATCTATCGGCTCACAAACGCCTCTGGATGGTTGACGGACCATGACTTAATCCACCTCGTCAGCCGGTGAAGTTTTGCCAACGTAATACTTTGTGTGGATGAATGATTTGTACTGTAGCATTGTCGTTTCCGGGACCTGCAAAATTGGTTTTGTCAACGTTTCCGGCTGGGTTGACAGGTACATAAGGAAACAATACAGTAAGAGAGTGGAGGGAATCTAGGGAGTGAGAAAGAATATTAGTCCAAGCCAAGCAAGGCAGCGAGATTGAAAGCACAATATACAGAAATAAAAGTTAAGGACAGGAGGTGGTTCATAGAGATATAGGTTACAATTAAAGTTATGTTCAAACAGTAATGTGCGTGAGGGTGATGGAAGTGAAGTGGGTTTTTTAGTATCATTCCATTCCTTTAGAACCGATCATTTTCCATTGTAGACATTATCTTTGTGTGGGATTATGCTCTCGTTCAGATGTTGGATGACTTAATCGGCCAACAGGTTTCCTTGATATACAATTGGTGGATGGTGGCTAGCAGCGAAATCCAGGATGCGCATTTCGTCCTATTTGGGACTCGTCATCTGGATGTACTTGCAGTTCTCAGTGAGTGATGATGTTCATCAGTTCATCATTACTAGAAAATTATTAAATTAATCAGAAAAATATATCAGTGAAACAGTGAATTTTTTCTGAAATAACTGACATGTTGTTTTTTGTGCATTGAGTGAGCATATTCGATCAAAAATAGAAACAAAATGTGTTGCTTTATAAGGGATAGAGGCAATAAATTTTAATCATATAACATTCATTCATGTAGTAGAGATTTTATTGACATAACTGTGGGATTATTCATTCTGTTTTACTTTTTAAGGGATATAAATAAATTTCAATAAAATAGAAGAATAAAATTCTTCTTAAATCTACTGAAAAAGAAATTAAACTTTTTTTTCTTTTAAATTTTTGTTTGAGCATGCATGTTAATTACGCCTATCTGATGAATGCATATCTCGACTATGAATTGGAAAGCACCAGTACAATGGGATTATTGAAAATGATATTTGATAGAAATTTGCGGTGATTGACAATTTCTATCTCCGTGTTGTTTAAATATTTAGTGTTGCTTCTAATTATATTTCCTATATGAATTGAATAATAATTCCTGTTAATATATGTGTAAAACTTGGGCACTGTGGTATTAAGTAATTCCATATTAGTTTGATTATTAAATGTATCACACAGTGAAACAGTATTGTATACTGGATGACGTTTCGAACACAATTTATTGTTCATAATCATATCAATTTTTGTCACATGACTTCGTGTGACAAAAATTGATATGATTATGAACAATAAATTGTGTTCGAAACGTCATCCAGTATACAATACTGTTTCACTGTGTGATACATTTAATAATCAAACAAATATGGAATAATAATTCCGCTAAATACAAATTCCTAAATTCATCCCTCTCTGTGATTTGGTTGAATTCTTGTAATTCTGTCATCTCGCAATACAAATACTACTATTACAAAAATTACAACATTTTGGCGTCGCTATGGAACTAAATAACCTTGGAAAATTTCCTATAAATGGTTCACCGAGGGAAATCGCTGATTAACTTTAATGCTTCGATGCATGGTGCATTTCAAAGAATGTTCGGGATGATAAAATTCCAGCACATTTCATTACTGTTATTGGGCTAGATGCGTACAGCCCAGTGAAAACTATGTTATTTCTAGATAAACCAATTTCTCTGCCATATGACAAGATCCGTGAACTATTAATAGATCACTTACACAGAACTACTTTTGAAACACGAGAGGGGGCTCAGTTCAACGAACTTGTTCGTGCTCAACACCAGAAGATTAGAGGCTCTATTCTTCAGCTTCTGATACAAGCTTTAAAATGGAACTTTAGAGATCAGCTGCATACTCAACTACGTGATCGTCTAATTGCTGGAATCAATATTCCTAAGTTAGAGAAAGAGTTAATTCAGATTCCTTCTTGTACCTTTCAAACTTCTAAAGATTTATGTATTACCTATGAAGACGTCAATATTGAATACTCTGCTCCCACTACGTCAGTATCTGATGTCATGCTGTTCAAAGTCGAAAATACAAGTGTTCATGGAAAGCAATCCAAATTGTCGTCCACAGGTAATAGAATGCAGCCAGAGATCAAAAACATTAAACCTTGTTTATCCTGTGGAAAGTTACATCTACGAAGCACTTGCCATTTTCGGGGTGCTAAGTGCCATAAATGTGGTAAAGTTGGACACATCAAGACTGTTTGCAGAATTTCGAATACTTATGTTACTCAGAATTCTTATAATTCTCCCAAACTGTCTAATAAAGTGGAGTCAATGTGTCTTTCAACTTTTCACAATACTCAATCTCATCTAATGAGAACCTTCACTACAAGTTCAGGCAAGTCCCATTGTTTTATAATTGATACTGGGAGTACTGAATCTATAATTTCTAAGAAAGATTTACAATCGATTTGTAAGAATGTCCAAATAGACCCTACTACTAGTTCAATTACAGGCATAACTGGTCATAAATTACCTCTTATCGGTGCTACTAACATTTCTTTGAAATCAGACAGTGGTAATTTTGTAAATATTCCCTTTCTTGTTAGTGAATATGGTCCATCTTTATTGGGATTAAAAGCCCTTAGATGGTTAAATGTCGAAATCTCACTTTGTACTGAGTTGTTTGATGAATCTTTGTTCAGAGAATTACTTCTCCAATGTTCAAAGAGTGTAGGTGGCATGAAGATTCAGCCCATCCATCTTAAAATAGAGGGTGATCCTATCTTCCTGAAACGCCGATTAATCCCATATGGATTGCGAGATGCAGTTAAAAAAGAGTTAGATAAGTCGGTTGAGCAAGGCATAATTATGCCAGATGAGACTTCAAATGGGCTACTCCTATTGTTACGCCACTAAAGGCTGATGGATAAACCCCCGGAATTTGTGGTGACTACCGCCTTACACTCACTAGTCGTCTACTACAGCAAAGTTGCACTACTCTAGAAACTGAAGGCATTCTCTACAAGCTCCATGGCTCAAGATACACTTCCAAAATAGATCTAAAACATGCCTATTTTCAAATTCCTTTTGACGAGGCGTCTAGTGCATTAACAACCATTAATACTCCATTTGGATTGTTCAAGTATAAGTTCTTGCCTTTTGGTTTAAAGGTTTCACCTGCGATATTTCAAAATGTAATAAATCAGATGATAGATTGATTAGATGGTATTGAGTTATGCCAAGACGACACTATAGTTCATGGTCCTAATATCGAATTGCATAATGAACGTCTTTTAAAACTGTTCAAGCGCTTATGTGAGAATATTGTTCTTGTTAATCCATCTAAATGTCATTTCACCTTGTCGTCTGTATCATGCTTGGGATACACAGTAGACTCCGAAGTTTTCAGACCTGATGCTAGTCGTTTGGCACCTCTAATTCAAGCACCATCACCTAATAATATGTCGTCGTTGAGATCATGGATAGGTACTCTTCAGTTTTACTCCAGATTCATTCCCAATTTCACTCAACAGTTCTCTCCTCTGTTTGAGATTGTCTCCAGTAAACAGTTTAAGTGGGAACAACAACATGAGAATATCTTGCGAAAAACTTTGGAGTTTCTTAATAAACAAGCTTTCTTAAGACCTTTTTCATCGAAAGATAAGTCTGTTCTCACTACAGATGCTTCTCCTATGGGTATAGCTGCAGTACTTGAGCAAAATGGACAACCTGTTATTTGTATTTCAAGACGTCTAAGTAAGAGTGAACAAGGGTACTCACAAACCCAGAAAGAAGCTCTAGCAGTTGTATGGGCAATAAGACGCTTGCACAAGTATCTCTTTGGTACTAAGTTTCACATAGTTCAAGATTCATCAAGATTTGAAATTCATTTACAAACCAGAGAAATTTTTGAATAAATCATCTGCTGCTATGGTTCAAAGATGGAGTTTGAAACTAAGTGCATATGATTACAATATTGAACACAGATTGGCAAAGGATATACCTCATGCAGATTTCTTATCTCGTTATTCATTATTTGAAAATGCTGCTAATGATACTGATTGTTTGTTAGTCCAGCCGTTACCGGTGGATCGAGTTCGACTTATAAATGATACTCGGAAATATTACGGATGTGTTATAAACACAACAAAATGAGGCTGGAATATTCAGTGTAAGCGAAGATTTCCGGACTTTTATAAGCGAAGAGATGAGATTTCAGTTCATCCTGAAGGATTTCTATGTCTGAATGACATAATTATTATTCCTCCAACTTTAAAATCTGTGATCTTGGATGATCTACATTCTGCTCATCTAGGAGCTGATAAGATGAAATCATTAGCACGCCTAACATGCTGGTGGCCGGAAATTGATGTTGACATTAACAAAAGATCAAAGAGCTGTTCTAGCTGTTTACATAAAATGTCCTATGGGAAGTCATCGTGGACACCGTGGCCTGCATCTTGTGAGGTTTGGCAGCGTATTCATGCAGATTACTGTGGTCCATTCTTAAATTCATATTATGCTTTAGTTATTGTGGATTCTTATTCTAGATGGCCAGAAGTCATCATTACAGATAGTCTTAATGCCAAATTCACTCACAGAGCGTTGAGAAGGATTTTTAGTCGAGAAGCACATGATGTTCTCCATGACGACCTTGGAGGCATAACTCTCCACCCTTCATTCAGGTTGCACTCGAGGGCATAGCCAGGGTGTGATTTAAATCAATGATCATTTTAGAGTGTTTCCAATCCATTTCCACTTAATCGTGCATGCTTATGAAGCAATAGCTTCCGGATCAATCCTCTGTTCGATGTTCTTATTTGCTTATCATTTCTCACCGCCCATCTGTTATTCACGATCGAACGAAGACATCTGTTGACAAAGTTATACTGCACCTACTTTCGACTATATGGAGGCACTGAGTGGCTTGAAAATTAGGATCAGGTCATTTGTGACGGGTACTGAGGATCTTTATGATGATTCTAGAGTACTAAATGCCTGTCTTGCGTTCCTGATCCTGCCTGGACTTGATATCCTCATCTGTGAATGTAGTTGAAACGATCCTGTCCACACAAGTAATGCAGATGACACTCATCATATTCCTTCCGTTCATCGTAAATGATTTTGGCCGTAGTCGGTTGGATATCTTCATCCGTGTGTCTTTTCTGTGTTTACTTGTAGTCTTGCTCTCGCTGCCTTTACTGCCAACCTCTATCTTCTTGCCTGTCAGTCCTAGATCTCATGGGAAGTTGGGCGTAGGTCACAAGGAAGTCCATATATTCCAGTATCTTCCCATTGCTTTAACTTATGCCCATCCCTTTTCTTCTAAGCGTTTGCCACATGATTCTGCACTCCACAATTAGACTTTTCATTGACAACAGTGGGCGTTTTTGTCTTTCTCTTACTAATGCTTCAAATTCTTCCACTTGACATATTGAATGATCATATAGCCATTGTGTGAGGTGCATGAAGTTGTGAGGCGTCTCTTAGTGTTCATCTTTCAGTGCTAATGATCTTTTTGGATTTAATTAAATTGAGATGAGTAGTTGAGTGTCATTCCATACTCTGTTCGATGACTGTGCATAGAGTTGCAGTGTGATCCACGTATGGTTGGCTTTTCCTGAGTAAAGCTTGTGCAGTGCAAAGTTTTGCATCCAGAGTACCATTCGTTCTCTCCAGAAAGATGCGGATTAATGTCCATTTTACGAACTCTCTCCCCTTTACTCGTGAACATGTGTCCGTAGTCAGCCATAAACGGTCTTTCTTCTTCTTCCTCCCTAAAACGGTTATACAGGTCTCCTTCGCCGTCACTTTCTTGGAGATTCAGTGTTCTTTCATACAGTTTATGTTGCGACGCTTAATAATGTCTATGACAGCTGCAGGAAAGGTGTCACTCGCAGTTTGGTCTGTAAACTATCTTTAGCTTCTATGAAGACCTTCAACTAGATCTTGTGAGTTTCTTTCTGTAGCCAATTTTCGGGCTTTTGTCATCTTGTTTTCTCTACCATGCATTCAGTCGGCTGCATCTCGTCTTTCTTGAAATTGAGTAGGCTTTTTTGTCACATTTGAGGGAATTCCATTCACTTTTTTCATTTCCATTTGCTTATATAAGCCGCCTCCAATCACTTAATCACCGAAAGCGCAAAAATCTGCTAATAGCTTTCAGTTTGCCTTGATTTCGTACGCAGTTTGCTAATTTATAGCTAGTTGTCTCCTGCATTGTTTACTTTCAGTTTTGACGTTCAAACTACCCACTAGGAATTTGATGTTGCTGTTAACAATCTTGTTAACTGCTGTTTGCATTTAACTGTAAATCCTTACCGTATTGGCCTAATCCTGGTTTTTAGGGGTTCGGTATTAGGTAGTAGTACCTTTCTCGCCTTCTGAGTTGAATCCTGCCATCATTATCTTGGAGAAGATTTGTTCTGATGGCATAAGAGCACTAGATGCTGTTGGTGATATCATGATAGAAACTCCTTCAGTATTCTAGTAGCCATCGTCTGGGTGGAGTAATTCATCACTGGCTTTGAAACTAACGACTCGTATAATCCACAACTACTTTTTTAGTTTCAACAAATTATTGATAGTTTTATGTTATAATTTTTAAATTTCTTGCAATCTGCGTGCTACTGGCAGTCTCAAATAACATTCAGTTATTTCATTTAACTTTGTTTACTTTTGCTTTCACCAAAAGACGACACATCTATCTACTGCTTTATCAAAGGCTTTCACCAGCCAGATGTCATTCCGTTTTCCCGATTCCAGATAACAGGGAGTTTATTTATTTTACACCTGATCTGTGTTTTGAAGTTCCCTTAGAGATTGCAATAATTTTTCAGGGTAGGGCTATTATCCGCACGCTGAATCTTTCTTCTTTATTAAGCATAGGATCAGGTGATAAATCATTGATGAACCAGTTAACTAGACATGGTTATGCTAGTAATAATTTTTCATTCATTTCAAGATTTTAGAATAGGTATATTAATACTTTCCTGACAAATATTATGCCACACATCACCAGCGCGAAATATGATATGGTTAAATCTTATATTTAGGCGTACGAGCATAAACTCTCATGAAACTTCTTCTTCCGGTTTTACCCAAAGTGATACAAGATGAAAGCTGTGAATAAAGAGGATGTTCAGTATCAGACAGGTTGACTTCAACCATTTGCTTGAAAGAACTGAAACGCCTATGAAGAACTGTGTCTATTACTCGAGTCAAAGGCATACCACTAACTTTGTCTACTACCACCAAATGCCTACGTTATATGACTCCATCTTATCTCAGAAACACAGAGAAGCAATAAGAATGAATGGATAAAATATGTGAATTAATAAATTGTCAGAGAAGAGGTTGAGTAATGCAAGAAAGTTTCAGCCTCCCTACATAATAAGATAAACAACGAATCTTCGTGTAAATCAACAAGATATGGCATGATCAACAAACATTTCAATAGAAACTGGTACCAAGGCAGTTAATATTCGACTAACATCCTACAGCGGTGCAGCCAGCATTACAAGAATCCTGGAAGTGAATCAGTTAATGCAACTCTTGTTCACATTTGAAACTAAAACTAACGGTTTGACATCTAGATGGATTCAGTTTATGACCATTTGAATAAGACCATCAGTTATTCTCGGGTGGGAAATTATTCATATCTGAACAATCTAATGCAAAAACAGCTGGGACAGAAATCGTCACATCCTCCGTACATTCAATGAAATTAGCAATGAAAGGATACTGTAATAAATTCAAAAGTAAAGAAAACAGAAATAGAGAGAGTACAGTATTATGAGCCACACTAGGTCCAGTTAGCAGAGAGTGCTTCCCATTAAAAGCGATGTGCTTTACATGCCTGAAAAGTGGGGAGACAGCCGTCTTGTAATCTGAAACTTAGAACGTGTCAAAGTCAGTTTGATCATTAAAATCGTCCCAGAAAGAGAATCAAAAGCGACAAAAGATCAAACAAACTTTGCACATTTATCTCAACTAGAACCATTATTATGGTGCAGTACAACAACAGCAAATAAATTCCGCCCTCTCTGTGTTTTGGTTGAATTTTTGTAATTCGGTCATCTCGAAATACTAATACTACGATTACAAATAATTACAACATTTTGGCGCCGCGATGGAACTAAATAACCTTGTGAAATTTCCTATAAATGGTTCTCCGCGGAAGATTGCTGATTGCCTTGAATGTTTCGACGCATGGTGCATTTCAAAGAACGTTCAGGATGACAAAATTCCAGCACATTTCATCACTGCTATTAGGCTAGATGCATATAGCCTAGTAAAGACTCTGGCGTTTCCAGATAAAACCATTTCTCTGTCATATGACAAGATCTGTGAACTTCTGATAAATCACTTTCATGTAACTACTTTTGAGACCAGAGAGAGGGCTCAGTTCAATAAACTGGTTCGTGCTCCCAATCAAAAGATAAGAGACTTCATTCTTCAAATTCAAATACAAGCTTCAAAGTGTAACTTTGGAGATCAGCTGCATACTCAACTACGTGATCGTCTAATTGCTGGAATCACTATTCCTAAGTTAGAGAAAGAGTTAATTCAGATTCCTTCTTGTACCTTTCAAACTTCTAAAGATTTATGTATTACATATGAAGATGTCAACAGTGAATATCAAGCTCCCACTACGTCAGTATCTAATGTCATGCTGTTCAAAGTCGAAAATACAAGTGTTCATGGAAAGCAATCCAAACTGTAACAACAGAAGACAAGGGCTGGCAACAGATCGTTTTATTACGGAAATCACCACGTATTTATATAAATTTCACATACAATATTATAGCCTAGTCAAGTAGACATACGCAGTCTTCTGATTGGTTGTTTTCGAGTTCCTCGGAAAGTAGAGCCATCTATCTGCGAATCATATATGCCCACGTTTAAGTTTGGTGTGACTGGTTGTTGAAACAGCCTTGTTCATATTTTCTCACGGCCCATATTAGTGACCTAGACATAGACATAGATTAATGTCAACCGATCGGCTAGCAGCCTGCTCTCACCACAATTGTCCCCTGTCAAATAGCTTCGTGCGCACACGTTCCGACCTTCTGGTTGCTACATCCTCTAGCTGATGGTTGTTACTGACCGGCTTGTCCCACTGTACCCATCTTTGGAGCTGACTGGCGTTAACTCGTTTGTGTTTATCACCTCTTCGGATGGTATATACTTGACCCCGTCTTTCTGTGATTGTGTTCGGTCCTTCCCACTTTGGAAGGAGTTTCCGTGAACCTGGCCCGCATCCAACTGTCTCTACACTTCACTTGGTCCCCGACTGCAAAGGTATTGCACTGAGTCTTTCTTTTCAGCTGGGACTTCGCGACATCACTCCGCTGCTTCTTCATTACATTCTTGACTACTTATTTCCGCTCTGCTTTTAATTTCGCCGTACTCCATTTTTGGTGAAGGGGCCAGGTCTCGCTGTGTATCGTTAATCGTGGTTTTCTACCATACATCAGTTGAAAGGGTAACTTCTTCGTTGTTTCCTGAGTGTCAGTAAAATCAGTGGAAGCTCCGTTTCCCAGTTACCTTCCTTCGAGGCCAGCCACTCCTTCAGTGTACGGTTGTTTCTCTCCGTTAGGCCATTCGTTTGTGGATGATATGGGGTCGTTCTGATCCTCTTGATGCCCAGCTGTTGCAAACGGGAAGTAAATTCTTCACTCTCGAAACAGGGACCTTCATCTGTCAGTATTGTCTTCGGTACGCCGTGGTCTGCAACAATGTGTCTAACTACTGCATCTGTCACGGTTCTTGCACGTTGGTCTGGGATTGCTACGGCGTCTACCCATCGTGTCGCGTGTTCCGTCATCACCAAGAGGTACTGATTACCATTGGATGTCTGAGGAAATGGACCCATGACATCTACGGACCACAAGTCACCTATCGCGGTAACTGGAATCGACTGAAGTGGTGGTCGTATACACCGGTCACCTTTCATCAGCTGGCACCGTGGACATCCAAGTACGTATCTTGCTACGTCTTCTCTCATACCTGGCCAGTACATACTTTGTCTTAGGAGGTCGGTCGTTCTGGCCACGCCTGTATGCGCTAGCTGGTGACATTCTTCTATCATGTCGTGGCGCGACGATTGAGGTATGACAGCCAGCCAGCTTCCGTCGTTCTCTCGCCAGGTCAGAGTCCCGTAGGCATTCACTCTGAGTCGATCCCTCTGTCTGAGTAGTGTGGTTAGCTCCTTACTCGCCGTAGTTTGATCCACTTCTATTCCGTTGGTGATCACCTGTATTACTGTATTCAGCGTATCGTCCAACCTCTGCCTGCGTGCAAGTCTTAGTGGGTCTTGTTCTACTGCATGCACTCCGTAAGCGACCTCGGGCAACTCAGACTCATCTTCTGGTCTCGATAACAAATCTGCCAAGACATTTTCACTTCCAGGAACGTGTGAGATCGTAAAATCGTACTCCTGAAGACGCAACATCCACCGTGACAACTTCCCCCGTGGGTCTCTCGCTGTCTTCAAAAATTGTAGCGGCTTATGATCAGTTTCGATGTGGAACCGCCGGCCGAGTAAATAAGGTCTCCATTTGTCGACTGCCCATACCATTGCTAAACATTCTTTCTCTATCGTTGAATACTTTCTCTGTGTGTGTGTGTCAAAACCCTACTGGCATACTCAACGATTCCCTCGTCCTGTCTTAGGACCGCACCTATAGCGTAGTCACTGGCATCTGTGCACACTGTGAACTGTCTCCTAGGTACAGGTAGTTTTAGCGTCATTTGTTGGTGGTCGAGCAGCTGTTTAATTCTGTCGAATGTCCTCTGCGATTCTTCCGACCAAACAAACTTTGGCTCACCTAGTAGCCTGTACAAAGGGGCTGCTATCTCATCGAAGTGACTATAAAACGCTGTTCTACCCAAGAATTGTCTCAGTTTTCTCTTTGAATTCGGGGCTGGAATCGTTTTAATCGTCAAAATTTTCTCCGGTAGTGGTTTAATCTCACCATTTCCCACTTTATGTCCCAACAGAGTAACATTCTTTTTGGCTATCTGGGACTTGGTTTTGTTGACGTGTAGTCCAAACTCTTCGATGCGTCGCAGCACGGCTTCTACATGGTTGACGTGATCGTTTTCGTTTTGACTGTATATGACGAGATCATCACCATAAACCTCCACGTTTTTCAAGTTCCTAAGTAATAGCTTCATCAGTCGTCTGAACGTAAACGGTGCACCTGCTAGTCCAAACGGCATGCGTTTAAATCGATATTGTGTCTGACCCACGATGAAAGCCGTCTTATCTCTATCACCTTGTTTTATCGGTATCTGCCAGTATCCTGAGCGAAGATCGAGAACCGAAAACACATTCGCGCCTTGTAGGCGATCTAAAGTTTCTACCACTGTTGGCATGGCACACGGTCTTAACTCTGTCATACTGTTTAACTGTCGAAAATCAACACAGAATCTATACTTCCCATTCGCTTTTTTACTAACAGCACTGAAGAGTTGTACGGGCTATCAGCTTCCTCAATAATATCATCTTTTAACATCTCTTGCACTTGTCGCTCCACTTCGCCTTCCAGATGACATGGAACTCTTCGCGTTGTAAATGACCTTACTTTCGGATCACTTAACGGAATTTCATGATTCACCTTATCGCAATAACCGTATGGGTCGCCATCTCCAGTGAACAGATGATCGTATTTATTAATTAACTCTGTCATATTGTGTACCGTCGACAGCTTAATCGCTGCTATCTCGCTGGTCTCATACATGTTGATATGCCCGTATTTCGTGATTACAACGTTCGCTTGCGTGTCGATTATTGCACCAATCTCACGCAGAAAATCCGCTCCTAATATCGTTCGCTGTAGTTCGGGTACAACAATGAAAGGAAACGTCACCTCGCAGCCGCCAACAACGACCGTACAGTTCGATCTACCCGTGATACGCAACACATACCCGCCTACTGTTTGTACTGTCAATGAACACGGAGTAACACTTACATAAATTCTTATCTATTAACGACACGGCCGCCCCTGTATTCATCAAACATACTACTTCTCGATCATTCACTCGCAACTTCGAATACACAGCCCTTTCTCAATAGCCCCCACTAAATCTAGGTTCATACGAGAGAAAGAACAAGCATTATACCGTCTGAAATTTTTTCTTTTTCGCCTTTCTGGGCAGTATCTTCTCCAGTGTCCCGGCTTACCGCATTCAAAACACCGGTCTTTTCTATCAGCCAACTTTAACGCCGCCACTTCCCGCTGCAATGCTTCAATTTTCTGCTCATATTCGTTTGGTTTTGGTTGGTCTATAGCGGCTACCGTTGTGCTCAGCAGCTGTCTGGTCACCTTCGCCAGCTCACTAATATCCATCGGCTGCGTTGCGTTAACCAGTTTTAATCGCTGAGAAATGTGGTCTGGGACACTCTCGATGAATTGGGAAGACAGTAACTGCGCTTCTGATTCTTCATCCAAAGTGGGAATCGCGCGTCGAAGTAGATTCGTCAGTTTCACCGCCAACACTAGCGGGTCTCCATCAGGTCCCAGCTTCGTTGACCGGAACTGCTGCATTGCTAGCTGTCTGTCTGTTTCGCTGTCAAACTCCGACACTGGTCGTTCAACCAATTACTTCCAAGACGCTGTGCCATTTGACCGGTCTACGCCGTCATATGCCGCCTTCGCTCGGCCTCTCAACAGCGTCCCTAAAACAAATGCCTTCGCCGCCTGCTCCTCGACACCCAACAGATCAGCGGTGGCCTCGAAGTCACATAAGAAGCTCCGCATGTCTGCTTTTTCAAATGCAGCTGGCCACGGGATCTTCATTTTTTGTAGGCAACGAAACCAAAAGTAACAACAGAAGACAAGGGCTGGCAACAGATCGTTTTATTACGGAAATCACCACGTATTTATATAAATTTCACACACATTATTATAGCCTAGTCAAGTAGACATACGCAGTCTTCTGATTGGTTGTTTTCGAGTTCCTCGGAAAGTAAGCCATCTATCTGCGAATCATATATGCCCACGTTTAAGTTTGGTGTGACTGGTTGTTGAAACAGCCTTGTTCAAATTTTCTCACGGTCATTGCAGATTGTCAGAGCATAAGAATTTAGCTAAGGTAAGAATGGTTGACCCCGAGAAGATAAGTAATTTAGAAAAAAGCTCAGCAATTGCAATGCATGCGCTAACACACAACCACACAATAGGGTGGGAGAGGGTTAAAATTCTAAAAAGTAATCTAGGTAGGTGGAGAGAGAGGTTGATTACTGAATCCTTGTTCATTGAGTCTACACCCAATACATGCAATAGGAATGACTCGTCACTCATACCTGAAATATGGAAAATACTATTACCAATCAAATCAAGTGAAAATCAAGAGAAAAACAATGGAACTATATAAATGAAGTTAGGAAGTCGTGTGATTACCTTGATATGATTATGAGCAATAAATTGTGCCCGAAACATCATCAGTAAACATTACTGTATAACACTGTGAGACTTTATCAAAACAAAATTTACCCATAATGGAATTGTACTGAGTTGTTTGATGTATCTTTGTTCAGAGAATTACTTCTCCAATGTTCAAAGAGTGTAGGTGGTATAAAGATTCAGCCCATCCATCTTGAAATAGAGGGTGATCCTATCTTCCTGAAACGCCGATTAATTCCATATGGATTGCGAGATGCAGTTAAGAAAGAGTTAGACAAGTTGGTTGAGCAAGGCATACTTATGCCAGTTGAGTCTTCGAATTGGGCTACTCCTATTGTTACGCCACTGAAGGCTGATGGATAAACACCTAGAATTTGTGGTGACTACCGCCTTACACTCAATAGTCGTCTACTACAGCAAAGTTGCACTACTCTAGAAACTGAAGACATTCTCTACATTAGAAAGAAGAGAACACGAAGTTCAGCAAAGATATCTTTTCGGCGATTTCATTCTCAAAAGCTGTACAATCGCATTTATATAGATTATTTTAACATGGGTAGAATTATTATTTGTTGAATTTCACATAGTAACGAAGGTGATAATAATTTGTTCAGAGAACTACTTCTCCAATGTTCAAAGAGTGTAGGTGGCATGAAGATTCAGCCCATCCATCTTGAAATAGAAAAAAAACGCCGTTACAACGTTGTAACTATTTTCTAATCCTATGAAATCTTGTCTCTAAGCCTCTTGTAATCTATTTTTGTACCTTCAAACTATCATATCAAGGTGAAAATTATTATCACCTTCGTTACTATGTGAAATTCAACAAATAATAATTCTACCCATGTTAAAATAATCTATATAAATGCGATTGTACAGCTTTTGAGAATGAAATCGCCGAAAAGATATTTTTGCTGAACTTCGTGTTCTCTTCTTTCTAATTTCCATATGGGTATTTTCCAAGAACATTCTCTACAAGCTATATGGCTCAAGATACACTTCCAAAATAGATCTAAAACATGCCTATTTTCAAATTCCTTTTGACGAGGCGTCTAGTGCATTAACAACCATTAATACTCCATTTGGACTGTTCAAGTATAAGTTCTTGCCTTTTGGTTTGAAGGTTTCACCTGCAATATTTCAAAATGTAATAAATCAGATGATAGATGGATTAGATGGTGTTGAGTCATGGCCAAGACGACATTATAGTTCATGGTCCTAATATCGAATTGCATAATGAACGTCTTTTAAAACTGTTCAGGCGTTTATGTGAGAATATTGTTCTTGTTAATCCATCTAAATGTCATTTCACCTTGTCGTCTGTATCATGCTTGGGATACACAGTAGACTCCGAAGATTTCAGACCTGATGCTAGTCGTTTGGCACCTCTAATTCAAGCACCATCACCTAATAATATGTCGTCGTTGAGATCATGGATAGGTATTCTTCAGTTTTACTCCAGATGTATTCCCAATTTCCCTCAACAGTTCTCTCCTCTGTTTGAGATTGTCTCCAGTAAACAATTTAAGTATGAATAACAACATGAAAATATCTTGAGAAAAACTGTGGAGTTTCTTAATAAACAAGCTTTCTTAAGACCTTTTTCATCGAAAGATAAGTCTGTTCTCACTACAGATGCTTCTTCTATGGGTATAGCTGCAGTACTCGAGCAAAATGGACAACCTGTTATTTGTATTTCAAGACGTCTAAGTAAGAGTGAACAAGGGTACTCACAAACCCAGAAAGAAGCTCTAGCAGTTGTATGGGCAATAAGACGCTTGCACAAGTATCTCTTTGGTACTAAGTTTCACATAGTTACTGATCATCAAGCTTTGAAATTCATTTACAATCCAGAAAAATCTTTGAATAAATCTTCTGCTGCTATGGTTCAAAGATGGAGTTTGGAACTAAGTGCATATGATTACACTATTGAACTCAGATCGGCTAAGGATATACCTCATGCAGATTTCTTATCTATCTCGTTATTCATTATTTGAAAATTCTGCTGATGATACTGATTGCTTATTAGTCCAGCCGTTAACGGTGGATCGAGTTCGACTTATAAATGATACTCGGAAATATTACGGATGTGTTATAAACACAACAAAATGAGGCTGGAATATTCAGTGTAAGCGAAGATTTCCGGACTTTTATAAGCGAAGAGATGAGATTTCAGTTCATCCTGAAGGATTTCTATGTCTGAATGACATAATTATTATTCCTCCAACTTTAAAATCTGTGATCTTGGATGATCTACATTCTGCTCATCTAGGAGCTGATAAGATGAAATCATTAGCACGCCTAACATGCTGGTGGCCGGAAATTGATGTTGACATTAACAAAAGATCAAAGAGCTGTTCTAGCTGTTTACATAAAATGTCCTATGGGAAGTCATCGTGGACACCGTGGCCTGCATCTTGTGAGGTTTGGCAGCGTATTCATGCAGATTACTGTGGTCCATTCTTAAATTCATATTATGCTTTAGTTATTGTGGATTCTTATTCTAGATGGCCAGAAGTCATCATTACAGATAGTCTTAATGCCAAATTCACTCACAGAGCGTTGAGAAGGATTTTTAGTCGAGAAGGAATTCCAGATGTCTTAGTTACTGACAATGGTACTCATTTTACGGAGAAGAACTTCAATGATTGGCTAAAACATATAGGTTGTCGTCATTTGTACACAGCACCACGTCATCCTCAGTCAAACGGGTTGGCAGAAAATTTTGTACGAACATTAAAGAGTGCTAAAGCATCAATGAGTCCTCAAAATCTTGATGAGCTAGAGAGATGTGTGGATAACTTCTTACTTCAATATCGCAATGTGGAGCATACAAGTACTCATGAAAGTCCTGCAAAACTATTCAAATCTCGAATTCTCAGAAAGCATCTGATGTCCACGACTTCTAATGTACATTATTACAAAGGGAATGACGATAGACCTTCTGTTGGAATCATACTACAAAAAATGGGAAATCGTATGGTGAAGATATTAGACATCAGAGATCACTCAGTTCATAACAGACACCTGGACAAAGTGACAATAAATGAAGTAGGGCATTCCGATTATAATTTTAATGATTCCGCTACTAATCCTGATTTTGTAGATAATTGAGAAATAAGTCTAGATAATACTGATGAAAATAATATCACAGAATCAATATCAGTAAAAAGTTTGAGCATTGTGGATTAGATTAAATAAAGTATAATTATATTTGAATAGTTTACACACAATGATAAGTTTTGTTATTGGTAATATTTCGAGCAAAATTACTGCCCGTGTTCACACCACTGTTGGAATTGTTTTATTCACACATTTATGATTTGTATTCACATATATAGTTCATTATTATTATTTTGTTCATTCATGTTGTGTGTGTGCATATGTGTGTTCAGAATTATACTCCACATTCATTCATGTGTTTGTATTTAGAATTATATCCCAAGTTCATTCATGTTTTGTGTGTGCATATGTGTGTTCAGAATTATACTTTACATTCATTCATGTGTTTGTATTTAGAATTATATTCCAAGTTGTTGATAGTTGTACTGAGTCACCCTTGTTACATGTATCCGTTGTGACTTTAATGAATATCGATTCTGTTATGAGTCTTTCTTTCCATTTGTTCATGTTTGTTTTTAGAATACATACATTGTCCCAATCGATATTGTGGTTTTTGTCCCATGCATGTGCAGCTATGGATGAATTTTTTTCAAGATTTTTGTAGGCTTGTGTCCCTGTTGGTTGACCTTTAGTTAGGCGTTTATGTTCATTCACTCTTATTTTGAGTGATCTGGACGTTTGCCCCACATATTTAGTTGGACAGTCAGCACAAGATATTTTATAAATCAAATTGTTTTTATCCATCATTTTTATGGGATCTTTTAGTTGATTTATTTTATTTTTGATTAGATTTGTCGGTTTAAAGGTTGTTCGAATACCGATATTTTTGAGGTTTCTTTGTATTGCCTCTGATGTACCATTTTTATATGGTATTACGACTGTTTTTCTCCATTCTTCCATCTTATTATTCTCCAGTTTTACCCTATTTTTTCTCTTTTTTATATTATCCTTTATAAATTCTTTAGGGTAGTTGTTTTCGAGTAACATTGTGAATAGACGGGCATTGTTAGCTGATATAGGTTCAGGTTGGAAAAGAGCCAGTGGTGGCCAAACAAAAACATGGCATCAATCCATGAAATCCTTGACAGTTAAACTGAGTCAGGTAGGGAGATGCAGACTCCCGGGTTGGGGCCCTCGGGACTCTAGGAATCAATGGCTGGAGACAATAGGTGACATGGCTCAAAATCGTTGTCAATGGCGCAGATGTATTCAATCTCTGTAATCTTTCATATTCCTTTCTACCATTACCCATTCTGTTTCACTCTTATATCTGTCAAACTCTATAAATTCTCTTCACTCATCTTCTTGTCTACCTCTGTGCTATTTGGAAGGTGGCAACTCGAACTGCTGCACTTCGGTGCCAAGTTCTATGTTGAATCCAGAAAGAAAGAAAGAAAGAACTTTTATTTCTTTACGCTGGTCCTCTGGTGCTGTTCTAAGTCTACGTATTCTATCTGCAAGACCCTGTATTAATCCTCGTTTTACCGAGAGTGGATGAGCTGAGTAATAGTCAAGGAATCTTCCAGAATGTGTGGCTTTTCTATATATCGTTGTTTTTATGCTACCATCTGTCATTCTTTGTAGCTTGCAATCTAACATGGGTAGTTCTCCAATTTCATTCTCTAATTCCATAGTAAATTTTATTGAGTCGACGTGTTTGTTTATGTGTGATAAAAGTTTGCTCGAAATATTACCAATAACAAAACTTATCATTGTGTGTAAACTATTCAAATATAATTATACTTTATCACAGAATCAGTTAGAAGGTCGCAGCTACTTGCAAGCAAACCGAAACATCATTATAAATACGCAAGGAGATATTCGACGTGTGGCGGATGTGGTGATTGACAATTTCTATCTCCGTATTGTTTACATACTTACTGTTGATTGTTAATATATTTCTTATATGAACTGAATATAATTCCGCTAAATACAAATTCCTGAATTCCGCCCTCTCTGTGTTTTGGTTGGATTCTTGTAATTCGATCATCTCGAAATACTAATACAACTATTACAAACAATTACAACAAAATTATAGACAGTAATTAGTACAATAATTAGGATTAGTTATTATGGAATTGTTATTATTGGTAGTAGTACTAATATTAGAAGTAGAGGCTGTACAAGTAGTAGCATTATTCAAATCAATATAAGTAGTAATATTAGAAGTTGCATCATAAATAATAATTTTATCAGTGCTAGTAATACTATTGGCAGAATTAGGAGAAGTATTGGTAGAAGAATCAATAGTAGTATAAGTAGTAATAGTTCTGTTACTATTAACAGTCATATAAGTGGTGGTATTACCAAGTGTACAAGTAGTAAGAGAAGAACTAGCAGTGGTTGAAGTATCCTATTTAGGATGTACCTGCATTCTCCAGTCAGTGATGGTGTTCTCACTGACGTCTTAACCTGGTGCCCATAGTTTCAAATGTCAAAACGTTATCCACTAGATGACTTGAGCCTCGAAATTCACCTCTTGTGCAGTTATTATTGATTGACTGAACGTAAGCACTCTGTCCGTAATCCACTGCTAGTCACCAACCACCAAATTACTTCAGGTTTAATCCGCATACATTGTTGAAGCATCCGAACAAGGAGTAAACTTACCAACAGTCACCAAGCACTTAGGTCCTGTTAATCACCGAGACAGTCCAAATTGAATTCAGAAGTGAAAACAGTTGGTTAGTGCCGTATGCACACATATTCTATAAGATGTTAATACACATTATATTCTCTGCTTTGCTGAGAATAAATACGATTAAATTAGATCGTAGACACATCGACAGAGTAATAACAATAAATAAAAAAATGTTATCAGTATTCAGATTATTTTCAGTCGAGAATTAATTTTACTTTTCTGTGAAATAATATAACTGTAACTGCTTTTTGAAGGCATAAAGGTGGTCTAAACTCTCTAATCTAGAAAGACTTTCCACAAACACTGGAAGAAGCCTCAAATACATTCTGTAAACAGGTTTGAAAGAGGTGTAAGCATAAGTTTTATGCCTTGTTTATGTTACATATTTTGCAGTGAAAGAGTTAGGTCGTCTATTTTCACCACGATTGGGCGATTCGATTTGTTTCTGAAGCCCTTTTACCTTCAGAGGTCAATAATTCCCCCGTATGTGTGTGTGTGATTACATGCACATTTAAATTGGTAGATACAGTGGCATGAAGCATCATTTTTCATATTCCTTAAGGGATTCCACGGGCATATATATGAGCTTCATATTCTCAATTGTTCGGATCTGAGATGTCTAAACATAGTTCAGATACAAGGTATAAAATTCATGTCTATTCCACTTTCAAACCAATTTATCAAACGTGTTTGTAGTGTATTGTAGTGTAGTTTGTAGTGTATCCGAAAGTTTGTAGACGATGTAGCTATTTGGAAGTTGAAACCACCCTTATGTGTTTCAAAAATGTAGTTATCACACTAAACTTTCCTTCATAGACTTTCTTTTGACAACTATGCTTATCTGTTAGAAGGAGACATTCAGGGGCATATTAACTTCTTAATTCCAGAAGTATTATGTGAAGTAATGAACAAGGAGTAAACTAACTGCGTGTAATTACAAAGAACTACTTTGAATTTATTATTAGTCTGAAGTCTGTGTAGACATCAACAGCATTACTCGGCATGAAAAGTTAGATGAGAATTTAGATTCCATTGTTAAATTAGTTAGTTCTACTATACGGATCAGAGACTTGGTTTCGCCTCACGAAGGGTACTTCGAACAAATTACAGGCCCTCATCAACAGCTGTCTTCGCTCAGTATTACTCACGATCAGATGGCCAGAAAATATCAGCAACAGGGATCTCTGGAAACGAGCCAACCAGTGACTGATTGTGCAAGAAATATGCAGGAAAAAGTGGAGGTGGCTTGGCCATAGCCTGAGAAAACCATCAAGTGACGTCATACGTCAGGCTCTCGAGTGGAACCCGGAAGAGAAGCGGCGAGTTGGTCGTCAGTGCGAGGGTGACGTGGAGGAGGTCATGAAAAGAGAAGATGAAGCATGTGGGCAGATGCGGGGTAGGGTGAAAACGTTTGCGGAGAACCGAACGCACTGGAGCGCAATGTTCTTCCAAGAGATAGTATGATAAACTTTACAAATTTAAACTACTAAATGACGAATAAATGGGTCAAAGACATTTTTGTTTTGTTTATTCTGTGGTAGCTAATGCTGTCCACTACCTCAGCTGTGTTTTTAGTTTTATTCCGAATTGAGTAATCTAAGCTAAATTGTGTTGCAGCCAGTAATGGTGTAGGTAGTTCAACTGGCAAACCTTCTTTGTCATTCTAGACATCTCTATTTATTGACACTAAAAACAGAGGAACAACTTCAAAGTTTTTATCAGTAATTTGTGCTATTGCTTCCCACAGATCTTATATTTGAAAATGACAAGCAAGAAAGAAGGAACCACAGAGGTACGAAAAGATAACCAAACACACCTTGTATTCTTGCTTCTATTTTTCAGTCTAAGATTTCAGGACTCCAGACCGTAAGTGTTGCGAACTTCCTGGAACAATTTGAGCGCCGAGTCAGATTGATTCACTATGAATTATTTAAATTAATCCCAGAATGTTAAGAAAATCAAAACAAGATTTTTCTGAACGTTTTGCCTTGTAATCCACAGCTTCTTCAGCAGATTTATTCGGATTATTATTAATCATATATATATATATAAAGAAAACATTGTAAATAACAGTAAGGTTAGTAACTAAGTTTATCAGTTAATTGAGGTAGTGTTACCACAGATTACAGATAGAAGAAAATAAAAGGCCCAATTATTTAGCCAACAACATACTAATTAAAACGTTTCACGCTTTACATTTCCTCTGTCATACAGAACACTGGCCGAATATGGTGTCGTTGAGTTCCTTTACTCAGGAGTACGAGCATAAAATCTTTTGTACTGACTTCTAGCTCTACCAGATGAGATACAGAAGGATAGTTGAGAATAGAACGGGTGTTAAGGGTCAGACAGCATAGATTCAGATCGTTTCTCTCATGAATTTAGATGTCTGTCAAGTAGTGAATTGGTAGGCTGACTAAGTTGCACACCACTTGCCCTGCTGAAAACTTTTAATAGTCTACTCAAAGTGAAATAGTTCTTTTTTAGTAGACAAGAAAAGACTAAGTGAAAACAACCAACCACAATGGGTAAGATACACTTGTTAACAAATTGTAAAAGCAGTGAATGAGTGATTTCAGATTGTTTTAGCTTTATAATGTATTGGCTTAGACAGAACTTTTCCTTGGAGATTGACACCACACTCTGGTCATTCCTTCCAGTGTAAACTGAGTGGGAAGTAACAAGTCGATAGCTTTTCGCGGATGACACGGAGGAGGAGGATTGAATGAAAGCTTATAGGCATTCGTACCAATAGGTTACAGGTAACTACGTGGAATCGATTAAATGCAGCAATTAATACTTAGCCAGGCTGTGTACTCTTATATGATCATCTATATTACCGAAAGTCCATTTTATCAACACATTACCTACCAAACTTCACACTATATTGTTGAAGTATTCAGACCTTCTGGTAAGATCGCGCCATTCCACCATTCAGTATAATTTTTAGTGTACATTCCTCTTTTCACTAGATTTATTTTATTTCTCAGATGTTTGTGTAAAATGCCAAAATTTGTCATGTTGACTAATTTTCTGCAACATGGAATTGGTTTTCCTCAAGAAATTACTCATAAAAAGAGAAGTATCACCATGGACGAAGCACCTAGAAAACATCTCTTATGGATTTATTTAATATAAGTTACACATTCAACTTTTGAATTATTCAACAGTCTGTAACTGGGATTCATAACCGTTTATTTCTCCAATATTATATATAAAGACTGAGCTCCTAAACAAAATTAGATATTTCTTCTTACAGTGACTCAATACTCACACGGGACTCTTCAGTATAAACAGCTTAAGATGATGCATTTGTCTTTAGATTAAAAATTTGAATTTGAATAAACTGAATATTCTGATAAACATGTACGATAACGACTAAAAAATCAAAACAGTAAAAATAATATTGACAGGAAAAATTCCCCTGAACAAAGCAAATACTTCTCGACGTGCTTTACTGGGAATTACTGACTACTTGTATACAATTCTCACGTACAAAAGCAACCAGCAGTGTTTGCCGGTCGACTGAGGAATTTATAGAAATGAAACACTACTTGGTAACCATTAGGTCCCACTCTATTTTCCTTCGCGCTTTGGTTATTGTATATTGGTTGTATACCGTTGAAATTTGTATGAATACAGAATACGATGAAGAGAAGTAACTGGGTTATTATCATAAAATGAAGTGAACTGAACTCGAAGTACTAAGTTCAATGGAAACTGCCCAGGCCAGTAAAATAGACGGATGGTCGGTCGTCTGTTAGGAGATTCAAGAAATTATCCTAACAGTACGAAATCAATGTTAAAATATCAGTCAAAAGAGTTGAGTAGCATACCTAAAGGTGTTTAAGAGGAGATCGAATTTTAACTTATGAAGCAGTGTTGAAGTGTATGGTCTGAAACAGATCAGTAATTTAAATGTCCTCAAGGTATATTCAGCACACAAAATACACAGCTGGGCTTATAATTGTCTTCAATAACATCTTCGTCAGGTTCTACAATGGTGAATCAATGAATACAGTAGCCACTGAGGGCGAATAGAAATTATATCAGAAACTCTATTTGGGGTACAAGTATAGCATGGATAATAGTCCATTGGTTGAGTTTGTTAACTGAATGCATATTAAACGTACAGTCATTCAAAACATGGTATAAAATGTAAATACCAGTGTACCAGTGTATTTATACTCAACAAAACATAAGTTTCAGTAGGTGCGTTACATTCAATGGTGTTACAGAAGTATGAATACAACAAAAAAATAAATACATTGATGGGGTATGCTAAATGTAAGTCCAAGGACTGACTAATAATAATTTTGATCACAGTTAATACAATCTCTTTCTATAAAGTTTTGGTTACCGTGTTTTGTTCTCATCATGTTTGGGTTTGTGATCGACATCTTGGTTAAATATCCAGCGATGAAGCGAAGAATGTTGTATGTGCGATAGTTCATATAAGACATTGTAAACGTTGGAAAATGACTTAAAATTATTAGGTGGCTGGAACGTGATATGAAGTTTGATAAGACAGAATTTAGCATTGCTAACAACTGTTTGGTTTAAGTCAGTATATGGGAGGATTAGAAGAATACTGGAGATAGTTCAAAGAGAGAGTAGTATCAATAACAATGGCAGTAATCAGAGAAAGGTACATAATTATTTAATTCATTTTGAACTTTCCCGTTGATTGATTTGACCAAAATGTTCGGCTTCAGGTTGACATGTTGGCTCCTTGGGCGGATGCTTCCAGGCTGTATGAAGAATAAATTGAAGTACTTTTGTGGTCCATTGGTCTAGTGAATGGCGATGGGTACTGGGTTCCATCTTCTTAAGGAACACCATTTCTCAACAGATAATGAAGGTACATTCTTCTGTTGAGTCACGAAAAGGAAGAAATAGGCATGTTGGATTCCATTTCTCACAATCCACCAAAAACTTTTGGCATAATAACCATGATGGCTTCAGTTTGCGCTGAGATTTGTAGAGATTTGGTTTGCACACGTGTGAGCTTTGCACTCAGTGACTGATGTTTGTGAAATTATTCTGGCATTTTGTAGTGACTGGACAAATTATTTCCCTTCGTAATCGACTGTTACTGTGTAATTGAATAGTTCTTTTGTGTTTCCCTCACTATGAGCTTTCTGACTGCATCTCTTTTGTTGTGACTGTCATGAAAACAGTCGTTTCTAGAGAATCTTCGCGTGTAACTACTTTTGGTCATAATTTGTGTGTAGAGTTGAGATGCAGTGTTTGATGCACTAAGAAACCTGAAGGGATAGTAGGGTTTACAGAGTAGGATGGGAGTTAAATTTAAACGTTAGTGTGACGAAATGTAATGTTTAAAACAGATAGTTCCTTTTATGAATTTAGATAAAGCAATACAAAGACGTAATTTGTCTGAATCGTGTAATGTATTTGCGCAACACATTTCGCACAATCTGATCATTCACGAACTTGTCATAGGAATATATATGAAATTAATAAAGAGGTAAGAGGTGAGAAAATAGACTTAGGTTAAGTTAAAAGGATATACTCAAGGTCAAAATAACAATGAAGATCACTAAACCAAATAGCAGAGGTAATAGTACATCTGCTATGGTATCAAAGATTTAGTGTGATGATGAATTGTTTTTGAACGCATAAAGGTGGTTTAAACTTTCTAATTGCTAGGGCTTACACAAACTTTAGGATAAGCCCCAAGCACGTTTTAACGATAAGTTTAAAATATGTGTTAACGTCAATTTTATGTCCTGTCTCTATTGTATGTTTCGCAATAGAGGAGCTGGGTCTCCTGTTCTCACCATTAATGGGTTCTGAAGATTCTATTTGCTTCTGGAGCCATTTAGGAATATGCTCTGAAGCCTTTACCTGCAGAGATCTATTCAGATAAACTTCGTCTTCTTATTGCTTTGCCTAAATTCATAAAGGGAACTAATTGTTTTAAACTTTTAAAGAGAAGGCTCCGTCCACACACTATCGAAATTTAAATGAACTTGTTAACCTTAGGTGAAAAATTATCGTCAAACGTGACACGTTGGAATTTTATCAATTTATATATTAAAAATCATTACTTCCCGAGGCAATTCTATAAAACTTTGAAATTCAGTAAATTACAACCAAATATCTCTAATCTTGTTCATCTTACGAAGTCACATATCAAAAACAATTTAATAATACCATTTTCGATAGACACATGAAATCATGCAAGAATTTAGCGAATGTTGTCTTCTCAGGCCCTGAGCATCACCTTTATGCACAACTATCTCCTTTCATCTTATAAAGTACAACTAGAAGTCTAACGAATACTTTATTTGGCACACATTCTATGTGAACAGAAATGTGTAAGGCATGAAAAATACCAGCTTACTGAGAAACACTAAGTAAACAGAGCTTTTCAATCTTCGATTATTATATTTTGATTTAATATTTCCACTTAAATTTCATTCTTGAACCGTATTATCATATTTGTAGTGAGAAAAGTAGACACGATAGTCTACTAATATATGCTGAAAATTCAATATTCGTACCACGTGTCCTGTTTGAAAAAAGCTAAATCTATTTTATTAATGATTGATATTTTGGAGCTCAAGACAGAAATTAAATGCTACAGTATTTAAACAGTTAATAATTTGAACGTGAGCATATGACTACAAAATGTCGTGTGCTACTTTTCTAATTACGTATTTCATTGACAAAATACTTATCCGTGTATCCGTCACTACAAAGCAAGATATATCGTATAAATTTGACGAAACAAATAATTTAATTAGTGTATATAATGGTGAATTAGTTGTTGTCAAATGGATGATTAAGCCTACCCTTCTACATTGCAAAATACCCTAAGAAAGCAGATTTGTTATACGCGTTCTGAATATTGTTACAAAGTAAGGTAAAATAAAAATAACTCCGTGTAACTGTTGTATTTCTTTATAACTCCAACATACTGTCATATTTCCTTGTTTCTTTGTACATCATGTTCACAAGTCACTTATTAAATTATTCATCTTATGACGCTACTACAATGCACTTATTCGCCTTCATCTATGCACAGACAGTTCATCACTATCACCCTCTTAGCAATCTTGGATACACCCCTAGTTATCGCTGGATTGACTGAACTAACTATTGGTATTGAAAGTGCTAATTTCGTTTCTTATGCTGAATGAGTGCAGAAGACTTCCACATTGATTTCAGATTGATGATGTAGGTTTATCCTGCCTTTGTGGTTCTGATTGGTTTTGTGATCTTCCTCTGTTCTGACTGCCTGTGGTTGAAACACGGTTCCAATTTCTTGCATTACTAGTGATAGGGGCTGTTTGTTGTCACTAATGCTGTTGGTTGGTTACCTTCATCACCTCCGTGTTCTCTATGTTCCCCATGAAATCGTGTCTTCACTGCCAGCCTCTTCTGCCAGTTTGTTGATTTTCACCTGCTAGTCTTCTAGTTTGTGTGACAGATGCAAACAATAAACCAAACTAATTTTATGCTTGTCTTACAACCCTAAAGTGCACACACGTAAGCAAATAATCAAATTTGATTGCAATTGTACAGCTCTCTACATAACCAAATGCGTATTTCAAACGAACGTGCAGCAAATGTACTTCGAATAACATTTAGCTGTATAAATCAGGAACTATTAGTGAGATAGGCAAGAAAACTGGGTGAATTGATGGGAAACCCATTAACTGGGTACGTATTAATTAATGCAGCAGGTTATTTGTTATAATTGTTGAGGTTATTGGGGTGGGAGTTATGAATGTATAATGTAAAATTGTAATAACACACAAATGAATTATCAAGACACCTCAACTCATATCCGACTTCAATTATTATTATTATTATTGTATCCTTTAATTTCTAGAGGAACAAAGGGCTTCAGCCACGCGTCTCCATTGCATTCGGCTTTCTGCCAACTTTTTCACCTCGCTCCACGTCTGCCCACACGCTTTCATCTCCTCTTCACATGACCTCCTTCAAGTCACCCTTACATTGACGACCAATTCGCCGTTTCCCTTTCGGGTTCCACTCGAGCGATGGCTTGTCTAGTGTTGTCACTTGACGGTTTCCTCAGCGTATGGTCAGTCCATCTCCATTTCTTCCTGCCTATTTATTTCACAATCGGTTCCTGCTGTGTTGGTTCGCTCATTGCCAGAGATCCCTGTTGCTGATCTTTGTTGGCCGGCCATCTGATCTTGAGTATTGAGCGAAGACAACTGTTAATGAAGGTCTGAAGTTTGTTTGAGATGATCTTTATGACGTGCCAAGTCTCTGATCCGTATAGCGAGTAGCACTGACTTCACATTGAAGTTGAAAATCCGGATCCTATTTTTGATGCTAAGTGCTGTTGACCTCCACACAGACTTGAGAAAAATGAAAGCTTGTCTTGTTTTTCCGATCCTTGTTTTGATATCCTCGTCAGTTCCGCCTCTAGTCGAAACGATGTTTCTCAGCCAGATAAAGGCGGTTGAATCCAACTTCACAAGCATAAAATTATAAAGATTGACTTAAATCTGTGAATTATTGTCATTGCGTAGCAAAGATTCGTAATCAAAAGGTTTAATAGTGTAAAATATTCTCATAATGCTGTGAAGCTGTAGCAATAAGATTGACTAAACGGACACTTTGTATCCAAAAAGAACACGTTCATACGCTGTTCTTACCATGATGAAACTTGGGTTGAAATTTATTCACTCTAAGAATATCTCTTCCTATTATCCTTCCTTCCTATTATTTTGATGTATTTCATTATAATTTATTTATATGACTATTATTATTTATTACAGTTTATACCCTTCGTTCTAGCATTCTTTCCATTATTATATTTCCAACTTATTATTTGTGATACTATCTTGTTTCTCAATACATGGCTCCACATGTTTCATTTCACACATTGGTGATTTCATGATGAACTATTCCCTGCAGTCTATCTCCTTAATATTCTGTACTAGGTACTCACCAAACACCTTTCATAGCCTTATACTGACTTACCCTGTTTTCTTTCTATATACTGTATGAATCTATTGTGAATCATCACCATCACTGTCTTGCATTTCTCAATATTTCTTAATTCCATTTTAGCCCAGCAATTTTGTTGCACAAATTTCTGTTTATTTTGTCACCCCATCACTAATCTGTTATTCTATTTTAAAAAATATATTGGAAGGATAACTGAACATTATTGTAATTAAAACAGATATTATGATTTTGTAACTGTAAGAACCTGAAGAGAAATAATAGAAAAAAGAATATTTTTCATCCAGATAGAAACGGATAACCATTCAGTATTTCAACTTCTTGTTTCCATAGCTAAACAGACAGTGTTGTGATAGCAGGATATAACTATGAGCAATAAATTGCGCACGAAAAGACATCAGTAAAAAACTAATACTTCGTCATTTTTCGATATATTAGGTAAAATGTTTCTCTCATGAAATCCGAATACGCCAATTTTAGTAAAGCAATTCACAGAAGGTGGAAATACTGAAGTATATATTCAAATTACGGGATTTCATCATGAACTGACATTAGTTAGAGAACCATTGGAAAACCTGGGAGTACTGGACAGCCGTTTCGTCTTAGTTTGAAACTCTTCATCAGTACGCACTCACCGCCAGGGTTCGAACCCAGGACCATCCGCTTACAAGGCGAGCTCGTATACCATTAAGCCACTGGGACTCGATTCAATCGCCCATGAATTCTAACTTCTGCCGATTCACGAATGGCGCAACCCCTAGCCAATGTCTTTGGCGAGTATTTGTCCTCACACCCGACCTGCTGCACCCTACTGATCATGACTTCCCACTGGAAACCCAGGTAACTACTTACCAGAATAGGGTAAGTTACTAGAGAGTATTTTATTGATATTCAAGTGTTGGTTTGTAGATTCAAATTAATTCATCTGATTAGAAACAATGTATAACATAAGCGGAATCATTTCTTGCCTTTGTACACATGGTCTCGAACACTCATAAAATATTAGTGTCGTTGTGTTCTCTGTGTCAGTGCATCTTTGGTTATAGTTTGCGACAACGCTTTTCAGCGTATATTTTAATGTAAGGGAAAATTTTAGAATTCTGCATGAGTTAATTCACTGTATCTTCTGTTGACCGTTCTCTCCACTAGCATCAGAATTGATTGTCTAATTGATTCTATGGTTGACAGGATGGGCGATAATCTACTTACGAGGAAATCATCTCATATCATTTTGGAAAGAAATAAATGTTGTACCTAAACAGGAATTATCACTTTCCCAACCAATATTAAAGTTTCACCCAATCATAATCACCTTGGTATTTTTCCAAACCATGGGAAAAATTGCCTTGTGCGTAAATCCACGTTAAAGTCTTTCTGCGACCACAAACAATTTGATTATAAATGCACGAGAAGTGCTTTAGTTACTGTCGTTTTACTGCGCCATAATAATGGTTCTAGTTCAGATAAAGGTGTAAAGTCTGTTGTTGGTTTTGATTTCATTTCTGGGACAATTTTAATGGTGAAGCTGACTTTGACACGTTCTGCGTTTCAGGTTACAAGACGGCTGTCTCTCCACTTTTCAGGCATGTAAACCACAAACTTTTAATGAAAAGTACTCCACCTCTCTGCTTACTGGACCTAGTGTGACATAAGATACCGTACTCTCTCTCTCTTTTTCTCTTTTCTTTCCTTATGAATTTATTACAGTATCCTTTCAATGCCACTTTCATTGAATGTACGAAAGATGTGAAAATTTCTGTCCCAGCTGTTTTCGCATTAGATTGTTCAGATATGAATAATCTCACACCTGAGAATAACTGATGGTCTTATTCAAATGGTCATAAACTGAATCCATCTGAATGTCAAACCGTTAGTTTTAGCTTCAGAAGTGAACAAGAGTTGCATTAACTGATTCAGTCCTAGGGTTCTTGTAATGCTGGCTGCACCGCTGTAGGATGTAAGTCGAAGATTAGCTACCTTGGTATCAGTTTCTATTGAAATGTTTGTTGATCATGCCATATCTTGTTGATTTACATGAAGATTAACCGTTTAACTTAATATGTAGAGGGGCTGAAACTTTCTTGCATTACTCAACCTCATTTCTAACAATTTATTAATTCACATATTCTGTCCATTCATTCTTATTGTTTCCACTTATTCTTCTCTGGGTTTCTGAGAAAAGATGTCATATAACGTAAGCATTTGGTGGTAGTACACACGGTTAGTGGTGTACCTTCGACTCGACTAATAGACACTGTTCTTCATAAGCAATTCAGTTCTTTCAAGCAACTGGTTAAATTCAACTTGTCTGATACTGAACATCCTCTTTATTCACAGCTTTCATCTTGTATCACTTTGGGTGAAACCGGAAGAAGAGATTTCATGAGAAATTATGCTCGTATGTCTAAATATAAGATTTAACCGTATCATATTTCGCACTGGTGATGTGAGCCGTGAAATGTGTCAGGAAAGTACTAATATGCCTATTCTAAAATCGTCGAATAAATGAGAAGTCATTACTAGCACAACCTTGTCTAGTTAACTAGTTCATCAATGATTTATCACCTGATCCTATGCTTAATAAAGAAGAAAGATTCAGCGTGCGGATAATAGCCCTACCCTGAAAAATCATTGCAATCTCTAAGGGAACTTCAAAACACAGAACAGGTGTAAAATAAATTAACTCCCTGTTATCTGGAATCGGGTTAAGGGAATGACGTCTAGCTGGTGAAAGCCTTCGATAAAGCAGTAGATAGATGTGTCGTCTTTTGGTGAAAGCAAAAGTAAACAAAGTTAAATGAAATAACTGAATGTTATTTGAGGCTGTCCGTAACACACAGATTGCAGGAAGTTTCAAAACTATAACACAAATCTACCAATAATTTATGGGGCCTAAAAAAGTAGTTGTTGATTATACAAGTCGTTGGTTTCAAAGCCAGTGATGCATTGCGTCGCACAGACGACAGCTACCAGAACACTGAAGCAGTGCCTATCATGATGTCACCAACAGCGCCCAGTGCTCTCATGCTATTAGAACAAATCTTCTCCAGGATAATGATGGCAAGATTCCATTCAGAAAGTAAGAAAGTTACTATTAGCCAAAAGCACAGCCCTACAAAAAACCAGGATCAAGCGAATAAGGTAAAAATTTACAGTTAAATGCAAACAGCAGTTGACAAGACTGTTAACAGCAACATCAAATTCCTAGTGGGTAGTTTTAACGTTAAAACTGAAAGTAGGCAATGCAGGAAGACAGCTAGCTATAAATGAGCAAACTGTCTACAAAATCAAGGCGAACTGAAAGCCATTAGCAGATTTTTGCGCTTTCAGTGATTTAGTGATTTGAGGCGGCGTATATAAGCAAATGGAAATGCAAAAAGTGAATGGAATTCCCTCAAATGTGACACAAAAGCCAACTCAATTCCAAGAAAGACGAGATGCAGCCGACTGGAGGCATGGTAGAGAAGACAAGATGAAAAAAGTCCGAAAATTGACTACAGAAAGAAACCCACAAGGTCTAGTTGAAGATTTTCTTGGATGCTAAGGATAGTTTACAGACCAAACTACGAGTGACACCTTCACTGCAGCTATCATAGACATTATTTAGTGTGTGCGAAACAACACTGGATCTCTGTGAAAGTGACAGTGAAGGAGACCTGTATGACCGTTTCAGGAAGGGAGGAGAAACAAGACCATTTATGGCTGACTACGGAGACGTGTTGGCTAACATAGGGGAGAGGGGTCGTGAAATGGATATCAATCCGCATCATCATGGAGAGGTCAAATGATGCTCTGGATGCAAAACTCCGAGCCGGACAAGCTTAATTCAGGAAAAAAAAACCATACACGGATCGAACTGCAACTCTACGCAAAATCGTCTAACAGAGAAATGAACGACAGTCAACTACTTACCTTAATTTCATCGAATCCCAAAAGACCATTGAAATTGTAAACTGGACACCATGAAGCACCTCATACAATAGATATATGATAATTCCACAAGTCAGGTGAAAGACTTTGAAGTAACAGTAAGAGAAAGACATAGTTGCTCACTATCATCGATGAAAAGTCTAATTGTGGTGGGCAGAATCATGCAGCAAACGCTTAGAAGATGGAGATTGGGATAAGTTAAAGCAATGGTAAGATACTGGAATATACGGACTTCCATATGCCTTACGCCTAACTTCACACGAGATCTAGGACTGACAGGCGAGAAGCAAGAGGTTGGTAACAGAGGCAGCGAGAACTAGACTACAAGTAAACACAGAGAAGACACAGGTGATAAAGATATTTAACCGACTTCAGCAAAAACCATTTACGATGAACAGAAGAAATAATATGAGAATCATTTGCATGACTTGTGTGGACAGTATCGTTTCAACTACATGCATATATATGAGGATATCAAGGCCAGACAGGATCAGGAACGCAAGACAGGCATTTAGTACTCTAGAATCAGCATAAAGATCCTCAGTACCTGTGGAGTACGTAACAATGTGATTGTACACTTTTTGGTTATTTGTATACATTCGAGATATTGTACATAATTTTTGTTTAAAACGCTTCTTGTTGAAATATACATAACTTCCGTGTACAATTGAAAAATACACTCTGCTGTTGGAGACTTCGTCTTCTCCCTGGTCACTTCTGCTTACTTGCTCCACTCACACCGTGTTGTATACTTCGGATTTATTGTAGGAGTCTACTACTCTCAACCAAAGACATTTCTACAACCGGAACACAGCAGCTACAGCAGACGCAACCCAATCAATTAACGTACCCGTGGATCATATACATAATTTGTAGCAGAGGACTTAGACTTTATATCCAAGTAATCCTTTTTGTTGATACAACTCGTCACTGCATTTTTTGGTAATATATTGTTATTTAACACTCCATTGACTTGGATTATTATTCTTATATTTAAAATGTTAGTGAGCTCTAGTATAAGTCCCCAACATACCCATCACAAATGACATGATCCTAATTTTCAAGCCACTCAGTGCCTCCATATAGTCGAAAGTAGGTGCAGTATAACTTTGTCAACAAATGCCTTCGTTCGATCTTGAAGATTAGATGGGCAGTGAGAAATGATAAGCAAATAAGAACACCGAACAGAGGATTGTTCCGTAAGCTACTGCTTAATAAACATGCACAATTAAGTGGAAATGGATTGGAAACACTCTAAAATGATCATTCATTTCAATCACACCCTGGCTATGCCCTCGAGTGGAACCCGAATGAGGGATGGAGAGTTATACCTCCAAGGATGTCATGGAAAACATCATGTGCTAAGAAGGAGGAGGATGCTTGCATGTAATCGTGAAATCAGGTGATAAACACTGCAGGGAACAGGGTGAAGTGAAAATGTGCTGCCAGAGTTGTTGTGCTGTTCTCCTGAAAACCCAAGAGTATAATAACAATCTATTCGTAACATCATTGTCACACATATTATTCCTCTCCTAACTTCACCTTTAACGGTGACACCCCTTTCTTCTCATTTGACTAAAAGGATAAGCTATTGTATTATAAAAATGCATTAAAGTCATAACTCAGAATGAAACTGTTAAACTCATTATTATTTCCAGTGGTCTCTTAAAATAGATCATCCAGTGTAATAAGCAATCAACCTACATAGATATAATCACATGCAATGTGAAGATTAACATATTTAGTAGGATTGATGAATGAAATGCTTAGCGAGCAACTTGAGAATGACGCAGTAAACAGTTAACCATAAATAGTGTACACCCGAGAATATAGACATTATGATTTCAGTTTTATCATGGTGATCCGATTCCTGAGTTACAAGGCAGATATTAAGACATGACTTCTCTCTACACCTAATCAGTAAACTGCGATGTAGATGGAAAGCGAACAGAACCGTCTATTTATAATCGATTATTCAAAGTCAAAAGAATTGAAACCGCTATTGTCTACATCATTGGACTACCACCGGAAACAGCAGTAACTGGGAATGAAGCGTGTGTCACACTAGGTCCAGTAAGCAGAGAGGTGGAGTACTTTTCATTAAAAGTTTTGTGGTTTACATGCCTGAAAAGTGGAGAGACAGCCGTCTTGTAACCTGAAACGCAGAACGTGTCAAAGTCAGCTTCACCATTAAAATTGTCCCAGAAATGAAATCAAAACCAACAACAGACTTTACACCTTTATCTGAACTAGAACCATTATTATGGCGCAGTAAAACGACAGTAACTAAAGCACTTCTCGTGCATTTATAATCAAATTGTTTGTGGTCGCAGAAAGACTTTAACGTGGATTTACGCACAAGGCAATTTTTACCATGGTTTGGAAAAATACCAAGGTGATTATGATTGGGTGAAACTTTAATATTGGTTGGGAAAGTGATAATTCCTGTTTAGGTACAACATTTATTTCTTTCCAAAATGATATGAGATGATTTCCTCGTAAGTAGATTATCGCCCATCCTGTCAACCATAGAATCAATTAGACAATCAATTCTGATGCTAGTGGAGAGAACGGTCAACAGAAGATACAGTGAATTAACTCATGCAGAATTCTAAAATTTTCCCTTACATTAAAATATACGCTGAAAAGCGTTGTCGCAAACTATAACCAAAGATGCACTGACACAGAGAACACAACGACACTAATATTTTATGAGTGTTCGAGACCATGTGTACAAAGGCAAGAAATGATTCCGCTTATGTTATACATTGTTTCTAATCAGATGAATTAATTTGAATCTACAAACCAACACTTGAATATCAATAAAATACTCTCTAGTAACTTACCCTATTCTGGTAAGTAGTTACCTGGGTTTCCAGTGGGAAGTCATGATCAGTAGGGTGCAGCAGGTCGGGTGTGAGGACAAATACTCGCCAAAGACATTGGCTAGGGGTTGCGCCATTTCGTGAATCGGCAGAAGTTAGAATTCATGGGCGATTGAATCGAGTCCCAGTGGCTTAATGGTATACGAGCTCGCCTTGTAAGCGGATGGTCCTGGGTTCGAACCCTGGCGGTGAGTGCGTACTGATGAAGAGTTTCAAACTAAGACGAAACGGCTGTCCAGTACTCCCAGGTTTTCCAATGGTTCTCTAACTAATGTCAGTTCATGATGAAATCCCGTAATTTGAATATATACTTCAGTATTTCCACCTTCTGTGAATTGCTTTACTAAAATTGGCGTATTCGGATTTCATGAGAGAAACATTTTACCTAATATATCGAAAAATGACGAAGTATTAGTTTTTTACTGATGTCTTTTCGTGCGCAATTTATTGCTCATAGTTATATCCTGCTATCACAACACTGTCTGTTTAGCTATGGAAACAAGAAGTTGAAATACTGAATGGTTATCCGTTTCTATCTGGATGAAAAATATTCTTTTTTCTATTATTTCTCTTCAGGTTCTTACAGTTACAAAATCATAATATCTGTTTTAATTACAATAATGTTCAGTTATCCTTCCAATATATTTTTTAAAATAGAATAACAGATTAGTGATGGGGTGACAAAATAAACAGAAATTTGTGCAACAAAATTGCTGGGCTAAAATGGAATTAAGAAATATTGAGAAATGCAAGACAGTGATGGTGATGATTCACAATAGATTCATACAGTATATAGAAAGAAAACAGGGTAAGTCAGTATAAGGCTATGAAAGGTGTTTGGTGAGTACCTAGTACAGAATATTAAGGAGATAGACTGCAGGGAATAGTTCACCATGAAAACACAAATGTGTGAAATGAAACATATAAAGCCATATAATGAGAAACAATATAGTATCACAAATAATAAGTCAGAATTGTGTGAATAGAAAGAAGGGTATAAACTGTAATAAATAATAATAGTCATAATAATAAATAATAATAAAATACAACAAGATAAAGAAAGGATAGTAGGAAGAGACACTCTTAGAGAGAAGAAATTTCAAGCCAAGTTTCATCATGGTAAGAACAGCGAATGAACGTGCTCATTTTGGATACAAAGCTCCCGTTTAGTCAATCTTATTGCTACAGCTTCACATCTTTATGAGAATATTTTACACTATTAAACACATTTGGATTACCAATCTTTGCTACGCAATGAATATAATTCACAGATTTGAGTCGATCTTTATAATTTCATTTGTTTGAAGTCGGATACGATTTGAGATGTCTTGATAATTCATTTGCGTGTTATTACAGTTTTACATCATAAATTCATAACTCTCACTCCAATAACCTCAACAATTATAACAAATAATTTCATACATTTATTCCCCTTAATGAATTTGAACAATGCAAGAACTACAGTTTTAGCAGAATAAAATGGTACCATCTTTTATTTCGTTGCCTTCTCGTTAGCTGCTTACATGGCAAAAACATTATTAAATATATCTACAACAACAATTTTAACATACTTGCACAGAGTTCAGTTTAAACAAATAACCTGCTGCATTAGTTAGTACGTACCTAGTTAATGGGTTGCCCATCAATTCACCCAGTTTTCTTTCCTATCTCACTAATACTGATCTATACAGCTAAATGTTATTCGAAGTACATTTGCCGTACATTCGTTTGAAATACTCATTTGGTCATGTAGAGAGCTGTACAATTGCAATCAAATATGATTATTTGCTTACGCATGTGCACTTTAGGCTTGTAAGACAAGCATAAAATTAGTTTGGTTTATTGTTTACGTCGTGCTTCTGTGGTATAGCGGTTAGGACGCTAGCCGACCATGCACATGGTCCGGCGTTCGATCCTCGGCTGATGCACTCATTTACCTCGCTGAAGCAGAAATAATTCTGGGAAAAACGAAAAGGTTGAGCGTATGGCTATCAACCCAATTCTGTAAAATAAACACTGCTACAGAAACTTCAAGTCACTAGCTTGAAGCCCTATGTTCCACTGGAGAACGTGAAGGAAATGAAAAATATTGTTTACATCTGTCACACAAACTCGATGACTAGCATCTGAAAATCAACAAACTGACGGAAGAGGCTGGCAGTGAAGACACGATTTCAAATGAACATTGAAAACACGGAGGTGACAAAGATAACCAACCAACAGCATTAGTGACAACAAACAGCCCCTATCACTACTCACAGGAGAAATTTGAAAGATATTACCTCCCTCACTTATCTAAGAAACAGTGTTTCAAACACAGGCAGCTGGAACAGATGATGATATCAAAACCAGTCAGAACCAAAAAGGGAGGATAAACCTTTATCATCAATCTGAAATCACTGTGGATGTCTTCTGCAATAACTCAGCATAAGAAACAAAATTAGCATTTTCAACACCAATAGTTAGTTCAGTCAATCCAGAGATAACTAGGGATGTATTGAAGATTGGTAAGAGTGTAGTAGTGCTGAGTTGTCGGTGCAAAGATGAAGGCGAATCAGTGTATTATAGTGGCGTAATAAGATGAATAATTTAATATATTAAATATTCCCATAGTAAAATTTATAACAACACATTTAAGCGAACAATACTGTTTTCAATTAGATCTCACTAGGCTTAACTCTAATATATATAAGTTTACAAATAAAAATGCAAATATAAACCAATCATGGTGTTTTGTCTATAGGATAATACGATGGTGAATATAAATTGTGCAATTAGTCATAATAGTGGTAATGATAATATTAATAATAGTAATAATAATAATAATGGTCTTATCAATAATAAGGATGAAAAAATGAGTCAGTCTGTGATAACATGAATAATGAAAAACAGTATGATTAAACAAACAATTGTTCAGGTGGAAGTAGTCGATAAAGGCTAGTAAAAACAAATGAACCGATTACATAATGTTAGATCGTAAGGAAAGGAAATGAAACACGTTTATAATGAAGATAAGATTAAGGGATGATAAGAAGGGGGTTGGAAGTATAAATGAGGGGTGGTGTAGAAGTCTTTAGTTGGTTATGTCTTTTATCCTAATTCTAAGAATTAAAAAAAGACATGCTTTTAATCAGATTGATTCTGTTAATACTCTTATAAATGATCTAGAAAGGAACATATCACAAAAACAATTTTCAGTTGATGATTTACCTCAGGAATTACAATTGATGTGCGTTGAATATGTTAATAACGTAAAAGTAAACAGAAGTAATAATAAAAGGTCTAGTCTTGTCAAATTTCTCGAAAGCCAAAAGCTTGAAAGGAAATTTCCGTCAGATCCGAGTCGGTATGTTCACAATTTTTCCAGTGTCGTGCTTAATACGTTTTAATTGGAGGTGTTATCCCTAGGTTCCAAATTTAGTGATTATGCTCCTAAAGTTGATCAATTAGACACTGATATACAGTTTGAAAATTGGTATTCTCAAACGTCAGATCTTACCCCATCGTCGGACGATGAACTAACTAGGTTCAAAACGACGCTAGTGGACAGCTGCCAGCAATACAAGAATAATAAATATTCAGTAAATAGTCTTTTATCTAAACAACACAGAGACGTTCTAAGAGAACTTAGAAGCAACGAAAGTTTAATCATTAGCAAGCCGGATAAAGGTGATGGTATAGTTTTACTGGACAAAAGCGATTATGTTGAGAAAATGGAAGGTATTTTGAGTGATCAAACTAAATTCCAATCGCTTGGTGTTTCCAAAGACCTCAATGTAAGAGCTGAGAAACAAATGACTGACTCCCTCAAAACACTGAACCAAATAGGAGTATTATCATCAACCACGTATGAGTCCATGAAACCTACGGGTACCAATACTCCACGTCTTTACGGTCTACCAAAAGTGCACAAACCGGGTCTTCCTCTTCGCCCTGTTTTAGATATGTATAACTCTCCATTTCACGGAACAGCGAAGTGGTTAGTTAAGATCCTGGGTCCTTTGCACAGAGAAATATGCAACATAGAATTAGTGATGTCTTCGACTTTATTTTTAAAATATCCGAGACTAATGTGAGGTATAAACGCATGTTATCCATGGATGTATCATCACTATTCACTAACGTACCGCTTATGGAAACAGTGGATTATATTTGTCAAGAAATCACCGATAGGCAATTAGACTTAGGAATCCCCTTGTGTAGCCTCAAAGAATTACTTCTTAAATGCACAATGAATGTTCACTTTGTCTCCAATAACGTCGACAAGTAGATGGAATAGCTATGGGTTCACCATTAGGCTCAATATTAGCTGACTTCTTTCTCGCAAAACTTGAAAACGGGAAATTGAAGGATACCATCAAGGAGTTGGATATGTATTACCGATATGTCGATGATACATTTATCTTAGCTGATGAGAAGGTTAACATAGACGAATTGTTACTTAAATTCAACAACATCCACCCTTCGCTTACCTTTACTTGTGAAGAGGAGCAAGAAAATAAACTACATTTCCTGGATGTCTTGCTAAGTAGGAGAGAAGACGAGCCACTTGGGAGAAGTGTGTACAGAAAAAGCACATTCACAGGGCAGTACACACACTTCCTCAGTTACGTGCCCATTAAATATAAAAGGAATCTTGTAAAATGTCTCGCGAGCAGAGCAAGGAAGATATGTACGGAGGACCTCTTACAAAAGGAATTTGAATATATTCACGATTCCTTGACGGAGATGGGTTATCCGAGTAGTTTCATAAAGAAACATATGAAACCATCAGAGAAAAAACCTGTGACTCTGACTGCACATAAGAAACCTCTATTTATTAAGTTACAATTTAATGGGGGCTTATCTAGTGAGATTCTATTCCAAAGACTTTCAAGGAGTATGCGTAGAACATTTTACGCAGCACACCTACGTTTGTCATTCTCTAGCCGACGAATGATTGGGACGCAAACGAAGGATAAGCTTGATAGTTTTGCCACATCTATGTGTATTTATCAATTCAACTGCACCTGCGGTGACAGTTATGTTGGTCGCACTACTAGACAGCTTAGCCAACGTGTTAGTGAACATCTCCCATCGTGGTTTGGCAAAGGACAGACAAAAACAATTCGTAGCTCAATTCTGTCACATCTAATTGATAGTGGTCATGTAGTCGATAAAACGAAAGCCTTCAAAGTAATTCATCGTATCCCACCGAATCTTTCTAATAGACTTCGTATTCGTCTACTGCACACAGCTGAGGCGATAGGCATTCGAACTATTAAACCTAAACTATGCATTCAAAAGACGTTCGTACAGCCATTATTCCTCCCGTGGCCTAATAAGACATAACCAACGAAAGACTTCTACACCACCCCTTATTTATATTTCCAACCCCTTTCTTATCATCCCTTAATCTTATCTTCATTATAAACGTGTTTCATTTCCTTCCCCTACAATCTAACATTACGTAATCGGTTCATTTGTTTTTACTAGCCTTTATCGACTACTTCCACCTGAACAATTGTTTGTTTAATCATACTGTTTTTCATTATTCATGTTATCACAGATTGCCTCATTTTTTCATCCTTATTATTGATAAGACCATTATTATTATTATTACTATTATTAATATTATCATTACCACTATTATGACTAACTGCACAATTTATATTCACCATCGTATTATCCTATAGACAAAACACCATGATTGGTTTATATTTGAATTTTTATTTGTAAACTTATATATATTAGAGTTAAGCCTAGTGAGATCTAATTGAAAACAGTATTGTTCGCTTAAATGTGTTGTTATAAATAATATAATAAGTGACTAATGATCATGATGTACAAAGAAACAAGGAAACATGATAGTATGTTGGATTTATAAAGAAATATATATATTTTTTTGATTTACAGTTTGATTCCACACTGTATTTTTGGTACTAGTATGGAATTTTCAGCATGGATATCGGTAGCCCGAATTTTGCAGGGCGACCATAGATATCAGGTGTGCGCCGGCGTGGGCTTGAACCCCAAACCATGTGTATGGTCGGCGAGAGTCCTAACCACTGTGCCACCGACGCACAGGGAGTTATTTTTATTTTACCTTACCTTGTAACAATATTCAGAACCCGTATAACAAATCTGCTTCCTTAGGGTATTTTGCAATGTAGAAGGGGAGGTTTAATCATCCATTTGACAACAACTAATTCACCAAAATATACACTAATTAAATTATTTGTTTCGTCAAATTTATACAATATGTCTTGCTCTGTAGTGACAGATACACGGATAAATATTTTGTCAATGAAATGCGTAATTAGAAAAGTAGCACACGACATTCGGTAGTCATATGCTCACGTTCAAATTATTGACTGTTTAAATACCGTAGCATTTAATTTCTGTCTTCAGCTCCAAAATATCAATCATTAATAAAAAAAGATTTAACTTTTTTCAAACAGGACATGTGGTACGAATATTGAATTTTCAGCATATATTAGTACACTATCGTGTCTACTTTTCTCACTACAAGTGTGATAATACGGTTCAATAAGAATATCATTCTGAAATTAAATTTAAGTGGAAATATTAATAAAAATTTAATAATCGAAGAATGAAAAGCTCTGTTTACTTAGTGTTTCTCAGTAAGCTGGTATTTTCATGCCTTACACATTTCTGTTCACATAGAATGTGTGCCAAATAAAGTATTTTTTAGAATTCTACTTGTACTTTTATAAGATGAAAGGAGATAGTTGTGCATAAAGGTGATGCTCAGGGCCTGAGAAGACAACATTCGCTAAATTCTTGCATGATTTCATGTGTCTATCGAAAATGGTATTATTAAATTGTTTTTGATATGTGACTTCGTAAGATGAACAAGATTAGAGATATTTGGTTGTAATTTACTGAATTTCAAAGTTTTATAGAACTAACTCGGGAAGTAATGATTTTTAATATAGAAATTGATAAAATTCCAACGTGTCACGTTTGACGATAATTTTTCACCTAAGGTTAACAAGTTCATTTAAATTTCGATAGTGTGTGGACGGAGCCTTCTCTTTAAAAGTTTAAAACAATTAGTTCCCTTTATGAATTTAGGCAAAGCAATAAGAAGACGAAGTTTATCTGAATTGATCTCTGCAGGTAAAGGCTTCGGAGCATATTCCTTAATGGCCCTAGAAGCAAATAGAATATTCAGAACCCATTAATGGTGAGAACAGGAGACCCAGCTCCTCTATTGCGAAACGTATGATAGAGACAGAACATAAAATTTACGTTAACGCATCTTTTAAACCAATCTATAAAACGTGTTCAGAGCGTATCCTAAAGTTTGTGTAAGCCCTAGCAATTAGAAAGTTTAAACCATCTTTATGCGTTCAAAAACATTTCGTCATCACACTAAAATTTTGATGCCACAGCAAGTATACTATTACCTCGGTTATTTGGTGTAGTGATCTTCACTGTTATTTTGATCTTCAGTATATCCTTTTAGCTTAACCTAAGTTTATTTTCTTACATCTTACCTCCTTAATAATTTCATATATATTCCCATGACAAGTTCGTGTATGATAAGATTGTGCGAAATGTGTTGCGCAAATACTTTAAACAATTCAGACAAATTACGTCTTTGTATTGCTTCATCTAAATTCATAAAGGAAACTATCTGTTTTAAACATTACATTTCGTCACACTAACGTTTAAATTTAACTCCCATCCCACTCTATAAACCCTACTATCCCTTCAGATTTCTTAGTGCATCAAACACTGCATCTCAACTCTACACACAAATTATGACCAAAAGTAGTTACACGCGAACGACTGTTTTCATGACAGTCAAAACAAAAGAGATGCAATCAGAAAGCTCATAATGAGGGAATCACAAAAGAAATATTCAGTTACACAGTAACAGTCGATTACGAAGGGAAATAATTTGTCCAGTCACTACAGAATGCCAGAATAATTTCACAAACATCAGTCACCAAGTGAAAAACTCACACGTGTGCAAACCAAATCTCTACAAATCTCAGCGCAAACTGAAGCTATCATGATTATTATACCAAAATAATTTGGTGGATTGTAACTAGAAGTGGAATCCAGAATGCCCATTTCTTCCATTTTGTAACTCACCAGAAGAATGTACCTTTATTGTCTGTTGAGTACCGGTGTTCGTATAGAAGCTGGAACTCAGTACCAATCGCCATTCACAAGACCAATTAACCACCAAAGTACTCCATTTTATTCTTTATACAGCCTAGAAGCATCCGCCTAATTTGACGACATGTCAACCTGAAGCCGGACATTTTGGTCAAATCAATCAAAGGGAAAGTTCAAACTGAATTAAATAATTATGTACCTTTCTCTGATTACTGCCATTGTTATTGCTATTACTCTCTCTTTGAACTATCTCCAGTATTCTTCTAATCCTCCCATATACTGACTTAAACCAAACAGTTGTTAGCAATGCTAAATTCTGTCTTATCAAACTTCATATCACGTTCCAGCCACCTAATAATTTTAAGTCATTTTCCAACGTTTACAATGTCTTATATGAACTATCGCACATACAACATTCTTCGTTTCATCGCTGGATATTTAACCAAGATGTCGATCACAAACCCAAACATGATGAGAACAAAACACGGTAACCAAAACTTTATAGAAAGAGATTGTATTAACTGTGATCAAAATTATTATTAGTCAGTCCTTGGACTTACATTTAGCATACCCCATCAATGTATTTATTTTTTTGTTGTATTCATACTTCTGTAACACCATTGAATGTAACGCACCTACTGAAACTTATGTTTTGTTGAGTATAAATACACTGGCACACTGGTATTTACATTTTATACCAAGTTTTTAATCATTGTACGTTTAATATGCATTCAGTTAACAAACTCAACCAACCGACTATTATTCCATCCTATACTTGTACCTCGAATATAGTTTCTGATATAATTTCTATTCGCCCTCAGTGGCTACTGTATTCATTGATTCATCATTGTAGAACCTGACGAAGATGTTATTGAAAACAATTATAAGCTCAGCTGTGTATTTTGTGTGCTGAATATACCTTGAGGACATTTAAATTACTGATCTGTTTCAGACCATACACTTCAACACTGCTTCATAAGTTAAAATTCGATCTCCTCTTAAACACCTTTAGGTATGCTACTCAACTCTTTTGACTGATATTTTAACATTGATTTCGTACTGTTAGGATAATTTCTTGAATCTCCTAACAGACGACCGACCATCCGTCTATTTTACTGGCCTGGGCAGTTTCCATTGAACTTAGTACTTCGAGTTCAGTTCACTTCATTTTATGATAATAACCCAGTTACTTCTCTTCATCGTATTCTGTATTCATACAAATTTCAACAGTATACAACCAATATACAATAACCAAAACTCGAAGGAAACTAGAGTGAGACCTAATGGTTACCAGGTAGTGTTTCATTTCTATAAATTCCTCAGTCGACCGGCAAATACTGCTGGTTGCTATTTTACGTGAGAATTGTACACAAGTAGTCAGTAATTCCTAGTAAAGCACGTCGAGAAGTATTTACTTTATTCAGGAGAATTTTTCCTGTCAATATTATTTTTATTGTTTTGATTTTTTAGTCGTTATCGTACATGTTTATCAGAATATTCAGTTTATTCAAATTCAAATTTTTAATCTAAAGACAAATGCATCATCTTAAGCTGTTTATACTGAAGAGTCCCGTGTGAGTATTGAGTCACTGTAAGAAGAAATATCTAATTTTGTTTAGGAGCTCAGTCTTTATATATAATATTGGAGAAATAAACGGTTATGAATCCCAGTTACAGACTGTTGAATAATTCAAAAGTTGAATGTGTAACTTATATTAAATAAATCCATAAGAGATGTTTTCTAGGTGCTTCGTCCACGGTGATACTTCTCTTTTTATGAGTAATTTCTTGAGGAAAACCAATTCCATGTTGCAGAAAATTAGTCAACATGACAAATTTTGGCATTTTACACAAACATCTGAGAAATAAAATAAATCTAGTGAAAAGAGGAATGTACACTAAAAATTATACTGAATGGTGGAATGGCGCGATCTTACCAGAAGGTCTGAATACTTCAACAATATAGTGTGAAGTTTGGTAGGTAATGTGTTGATAAAATGGACTTTCGGTAATATAGATGATCATATAAGAGTACACAGCCTGGCTAAGTATTAATTGCTGCATTTAATCGATTCCACGTAGTTACCTGTAACCTATTGGTACGAATGCCTATAAGCTTTAATTCAATCCTCCTCCTTCATGTCATCCGCGAAAACCTATCGATTTGTTAATTCCCACTCAGTTTACACTGAAGGAAATGACCAAAGTGTGATGTCAATCTCCAAGGAAATGTTCCGTCTGAGCCAATACATTATAAAGCTAAAACAAACTGAAGTCACTCATTCATTGCATTTACAAATTCTCAACAAGTGTATCTTACCCATTGTGATTGATTCTTTTCAGTAAATCTATTCTTGTTTACTATATAGGGACTATTTCACATTGAGAAGGCTATTAAAAGGTTTCAGCAGGGCAAGTGGTGTGCAACTTAGTCAGCCTACCACTACACTACTTGACAGACATCTAAATTCATGAGAGAAATGGTCTAAATCTATGCTGTCTGACCCTTAACACCCGTTCTATTCTCAACTATCCTTCTGTATCTCATCTGGTAGAGCTAGAAGTCAGTACAAAAGATTTTATGCTCGTACTCCTGAGTAAAGGAACTCAACGACACCATATTCGGCCAGTGTTCTGTATGACAGAGGAAATGTAAAGCGTGAAACGTTTTAATTAGTATGTTGTTGGCTAAATAATTGGGCCTTTTATTTTCTCCTATCTGTAATCTGTGGTAACACTACCTCAATTAACTGATAAACTTAGTTACTAACCTTACTATTATTTACAATGTTTTCTTTTATATATTTATATATATATATATATATAGATTAATAATAATCCGAATAAATCTGCTGAAGAAGCTGTGGATTACAAGGCAAAACGTTCAGAAAAATCTTGTTTTGATTTTCTTAACATTCTGGGATTAATTTAAATAATTCATAGTGAATCAATCTGACTCGGCGCTCAAATTGTTCCAGGAAGTTCGCAACACTTACGGTCTGGAGACCTGAAATCTTAGACTGAAAAATAGAAGCAAGAATACAAGGTGTGTTTGGTTATCTTTTCGTACCTCTGTGGTTCCTTCTTTCTTGCTTGTCATTTTCAAATATAAGATCTGTGGGAAGCAATAGCACAAATTACTGATAAAAACTTTGAAGTTGTTCCTCTGTTTTTAGTGTCAATAAATAGAGATGTCTAGAATGACAAAGAAGGTTTGCCAGTTGAACTACCTACACCATTACTGGCTGCAACACAATTTAGCTTAGATTACTCAATTCGGAATAAAACTAAAAACACAGCTGAGGTAGTGGACAGCATTAGCTACCACAGAATAAACAAAACAAAAATGTCTTTGACCCATTTATTCGTCATTTAGTAGTTTAAATTTGTAAAGTTTATCATACTATCTCTTGGGAGAACATTGCGCTCCAGTGCGTTCGGTTCTCCGCCAACGTTTTCACCCTACCCCGCATCTGCCCACATGCTTTCATCTTCTCTTTTCATGACCTCCTCCACGTCACCCTCGCACTGACGACCAACTCGCCGCTTCTCTTCCGGGTTCCACTCGAGAGCCTGACGTATGACGTCACTTGATGGTTTTCTCAGGCTATGGCCAAGCCACCTCCACTTTTTCCTGCATATTTCTTGCACAATCAGTCACTGGTTGGCTCGTTTCCAGAGATCCCTGTTGCTGATATTTTCTGGCCATCTGATCGTGAGTAATACTGAGCGAAGACAGCTGTTGATGAGGGCCTGTAATTTGTTCGAAGTACCCTTCGTGAGGCGGAACCAAGTCTCTGATCCGTATAGTAGAACTAACTAATTTAACAATGGAATCTAACTTTTCATGCCGAGTAATGCTGTTGATGTCTACACAGACTTCAGACTAATAATAAATTCAAAGTGGTTCTTTGTAATTACACGCAGTTAGTTTACTCCTTGTTTCATTACTTCACATAATACTTCTGGAATTAAGAAGTTAATATGCCCCTGAATGTCTCCTTCTAACAGATAAGCATAGTTGTCAAAAGAAAGTCTATGAAGGAAAGTTTAGTGTGATAACTACATTTTTGAAACACATAAGGGCAGTTTCAACTTCCAAATAGCTACATCGTCTACAAACTTTCGGATACACTACAAACTACACTACAATACACTACAAACACGTTTGATAAATTGGTTTGAAAGTGGAATAGACATGAATTTTATACCTTGTATCTGAACTATGTTTAGACATCTCAGATCCGAACAATTGAGAATATGAAGCTCATATATATGCCCGTGGAATCCCTTAAGGAATATGAAAAATGATGCTTCATGCCACTGTATCTACCAATTTAAATGTGCATGTAATCACACACACACATACGGGGGAATTATTGACCTCTGAAGGTAAAAGGGCTTCAGAAACAAATCGAATCGCCCAATCGTGGTGAAAATAGACGACCTAACTCTTTCACTGCAAAATATGTAACATAAACAAGGCATAAAACTTATGCTTACACCTCTTTCAAACCTGTTTACAGAATGTATTTGAGGCTTCTTCCAGTGTTTGTGGAAAGTCTTTCTAGATTAGAGAGTTTAGACCACCTTTATGCCTTCAAAAAGCAGTTACAGTTATATTATTTCACAGAAAAGTAAAATTAATTCTCGACTGAAAATAATCTGAATACTGATAACATTTTTTTATTTATTGTTATTACTCTGTCGATGCGTCTACGATCTAATTTAATCGTATTTATTCTCAGCAAAGCAGAGAATATAATGTGTATTAACATCTTATAGAATATGTGTGCATACGGCACTAACCAACTGTTTTCACTTCTGAATTCAATTTGGACTGTCTCGGTGATTAACAGGACCTAAGTGCTTGGTGACTGTTGGTAAGTTTACTCCTTGTTCGGATGCTTCAACAATGTATGCGGATTAAACCTGAAGTAATTTGGTGGTTGGTGACTAGCAGTGGATTCCGGACAGAGCGCTTACGTTCAGTCAATCAATAATAACTGCACAAGAGGTGAATTTCGAGGCTCAAGTCATCTAGTGGATAACGTTTTGACATTTGAAACTATGGGCACCAGGTTAAGACGTCAGTGAGAACACCATCACTGACTGGAGAATGCAGGTACATCCTAAATAGGATACTTCAACCACTGCTAGTTCTTCTCTTACTACTTGTACACTTGGTAATACCACCACTTATATGACTGTTAATAGTAACAGAACTATTACTACTTATACTACTATTGATTCTTCTACCAATACTTCTCCTAATTCTGCCAATAGTATTACTAGCACTGATAAAATTATTATTTATGATGCAACTTCTAATATTACTACTTATATTGATTTGAATAATGCTACTACTTGTACAGCCTCTACTTCTAATATTAGTACTACTACCAATAATAACAATTCCATAATAACTAATCCTAATTATTGTACTAATTACTGTCTATAATTTTGTTGTAATTGTTTGTAATAGTTGTATTAGTATTTCGAGATGATCGAATTACAAGAATCCAACCAAAACACAGAGAGGGCGGAATTCAGGAATTTGTATTTAGCGGAATTATATTCAGTTCATATAAGAAATATATTAACAATCAACAGTAAGTATGTAAACAATACGGAGATAGAAATTGTCAATCACCACAAATTTCTATCAAATATCATTTTCAATAATCCACTTGTACTGGTGCTTTCCAATTCATAGTCTAGATATGCATTCATCAGATAGGCGTAATTAATATGCATGCTCAAACAAAAATTTAAAAGAAAAAAAAGTTTAATTTCTTTTTCAGTAGATTTAAGAAGAATTTTATTCAAGTGTTGGCTTGTAGGGATTTCATTGGTTTCAGGATTTCATCATGAGCTGACATTAGTTAGAGAACCATTGGAAAACCTGGGAGTACTGGACAGCTGTTTCGTCCCAGTTTGGGACTCTTCAGCAGTACGCACCCACCGGGTTTCGAACCCAGGACCTTCCGGTTACAAGGCGAGCTCGTATACCATTAAGCCACTGGGACCCGATCCAATGGTCCTTGAATTCTAACTTCTGCCAATTCACGACACAGCTGTCCAGTACTCCCAGGTTTTCCAATGGTTCTCTAACTAAAGAATTTTATTCTTCTATTTTATTGAAATTTATTTATATCCCTTAAAAAGTAAAACAGAATGAATAATCCCACAGTTATGTCAATAAAATCTCTACTACATGAATGAATGTTATATGATTAAAATTTATTGCCTCTATCCCTTATAAAGCAACACATTTTGTTTCTATTTTTGATCGAATATGCTCACTCAATGCACAAAAAACAACATGTCAGTTATTTCAGAAAAAATTCACTGTTTCACTGATATATTTTTCTGATTAATTTAATAATTTTCTAGTAATGATGAACTGATTTTTTTTGCTTCGTATCTAGTGTGTAATTTAAAGCATACTGTGTAGAAGAATTCTTATCTCATAATTGTAATTATCGATTTCATGTATGTTGGGACGATATTGTGTTAAGGGAGTTAGTTTAAGCAGGGAACATGAACAACCACTTTAATGGTTTAAGGAGCTGTGAAGATAATGACTAGAAGTGTATTTACCTTAGGTTTTTGTGGTGATTAACAATTTCTATCTCTTCATTGTTTAAATACTTACTGTTGTTTGTTAATATATTTATTTAATGAATTGGAAGTAATTCCATCAAATACAAATTCCAAAATTCATCCCTCTCTGTTTTGTTCGTTGATTTCCTGTAATGTGGTCATTGCGAAATACTACTCTTACAACTAATCATAACATTTTCGCGTCGCTATGGAATTAAATAATCTTGAAAAGTTTCCTATGAATGGTTCACCGTGGAAAATCATCGATTATCTTGAATGTTTTGACGCATGGTCCATGTAGAAGAATGTTTGCGATGACATAATTTCAGCTCATTTTATTACTGCTGTTGGGCTAGATGCATAAAGCCTAGTGAAAACTTTGTCATTTCTAGATAAACCAATTTCTCTGTCATAGGATAAACTCCGTGAACTTCTAAGCGATCACTCCCGAATAACAACTTTTAAAACACGAGGGAAGAGTCAGTTCGACAAACTTGTTCGTGCTTTCAAACAGAAGATTAGTGACTTTATATTTCAGCTTCAGATACAAGCTCCAAAATGCAAATTAGATGATCAGCTTCACAGTCAAATGCATGACGGTCTAATTGCTGGAACCAATATTGTGATATCAGGGAAACAGTTGGTTCATATTCATACCCAAATCCATCGAACTGCTAAGGAATTACGTTCCACATATGGAGATGTCAACAGTCAGAAGACCATCATAATTACGTAAATAGAATGCGCCTAAATTATTTTGTCGATACTCCGACTCAAAATTTAGAGGCATTTTGGTTACACGTCACGGAACGGTATCCTTTGTAACAGCTCCATGCATCTGAATCCATTCCTTTAATGAATACATGTATTGTGTACGCAAAAAAGTCTTTATCATATGGTTGGTGAGCTCAAGGTCATTTATCCGTTGTAACTTACTGCTGCTCAAATTTTTACTTTATCCATACACGTATTTACACTGTAGATTTTTACCATTTCAGAACCTTTCCTCATTTATTTGATGGCTTTCAACACAGAGGAGAATAACAGAAATCATGTTGACCACAAGGATGTTTTCAAAACTAGTGCCTGTATATACACAGCTTCTCTGATATATCTGCATGAGAAGTCAAAATATTGCCTGAGGACGTCCGATGTCGAATGTCTTTTCGACTAGCTTGTATTTCCCTAGTGATCTATCGGCTCACAAACGCCTCTGGATGGTTGACGGACCATGACTTAATCCACCTCGTCAGCCGGTGAAGTTTTGCCAACGTAATACTTTGTGTGGATGAATGATTTGTACTGTAGCATTGTCGTTTCCGGGACCTGCAAAATTGGTTTTGTCAACGTTTCCGGCTGGGTTGACAGGTACATAAGGAAACAATACAGTAAGAGAGTGGAGGGAATCTAGGGAGTGAGAAAGAATATTAGTCCAAGCCAAGCAAGGCAGCGAGATTGAAAGCACAATATACAGAAATAAAAGTTAAGGACAGGAGGTGGTTCATAGAGATATAGGTTACAATTAAAGTTATGTTCAAACAGTAATGTGCGTGAGGGTGATGGAAGTGAAGTGGGTTTTTTAGTATCATTCCATTCCTTTAGAACCGATCATTTTCCATTGTAGACATTATCTTTGTGTGGGATTATGCTCTCGTTCAGATGTTGGATGACTTAATCGGCCAACAGGTTTCCTTGATATACAATTGGTGGATGGTGGCTAGCAGCGAAATCCAGGATGCGCATTTCGTCCTATTTGGGACTCGTCATCTGGATGTACTTGCAGTTCTCAGTGAGTGATGATGTTCATCAGTTCATCATTACTAAAAAATTATTAAATTAATCAGAAAAATATATCAGTGAAACAGTGAATTTTTTCTGAAATAACTGACATGTTGTTTTTTGTGCATTGAGTGAGCATATTCGATCAAAAATAGAAACAAAATGTGTTGCTTTATAAGGGATAGAGGCAATAAATTTTAATCATATAACATTCATTCATGTAGTAGAGATTTTATTGACATAACTGTGGGATTATTCATTCTGTTTTACTTTTTAAGGGATATAAATAAATTTCAATAAAATAGAAGAATAAAATTCTTCTTAAATCTACTGAAAAAGAAATTAAACTTTTTTTTCTTTTAAATTTTTGTTTGAGCATGCATGTTAATTACGCCTATCTGATGAATGCATATCTCGACTATGAATTGGAAAGCACCAGTACAATGGGATTATTGAAAATGATATTTGATAGAAATTTGCGGTGATTGACAATTTCTATCTCCGTATTGTTTAAATATTTAGTGTTGCTTCTAATTATATTTCCTATATGAATTGAATAATAATTCCTGTTAATATATGTGTAAAACTTGGGCACTGTGGTATTAAGTAATTCCATATTAGTTTGATTATTAAATGTATCACACAGTGAAACAGTATTGTATACTGGATGACGTTTCGAACACAATTTATTGTTCATAATCATATCAATTTTTGTCACACGACTTCGTGTGACTTGCCTGTCAGTCCTAGATCTCATGGGAAGTTGGGCGTAGGTCACAAGGAAGTCCATATATTCCAGTATCTTCCCATTGCTTTAACTTATGCCCATCCCTTTTCTTCTAAGCGTTTGCCACATGATTCTGCACGCCACGATTAGACTTTTCATTGACAACAGTGGGCGTTTTTGTCTTTCTCTTACTAATGCTTCAAATTCTTCCACTTGACATATGGAATGATCATATAGCCATTGTGTGAGGTGCATGAAGTTGTGAGGCGTCTCTTAGTGTTCATCTTTCAGTGCTAATGATCTTTTTGGATTTAATTAAATTGAGATGAGTAGTTGAGTGTCATTCCATACTCTGTTCGATGACTGTGCATAGAGTTGCAGTGTGATCCACGTATGGTTGGCTTTTCCTGAGTAAAGCTTGTGCAGTGCAAAGTTTTGCATCCAGAGTACCATTCGTTCTCTCCAGGAAGATGCGGATTAATGTCCATTTTACGAACTCTCTCCCCTTTACTCGTGAACATGTGTCCGTAGTCAGCCATAAACGGTCTTTCTTCTTCTTCCTCCCTAAAACGGTTATACAGGTCTCCTTCGCCGTCACTTTCTTGGAGATTCAGTGTTCTTTCATACAGTTTTATGTTGCGACGCTTAATAATGTCTATGACAGCTGCAGGAAAGGTGTCACTCGCAGTTTGGTCTGTAAACTATCCTTAGCTTCTATGAAGACCTTCAACTAGATCTTGTGAGTTTCTTTCTGTAGCCAATTTTCGGGCTTTTGTCACCTTGTTTTCTCTACCATGCATTCAGTCGGCTGCATCTCGTCTTTCTTGAAATTGAGTAGGCTTTTTTGTCACATTTGAGGGAATTCCATTCACTTTTTTCATTTCCATTTGCTTATATAAGCCGCCTCCAATCACTTAATCACCGAAAGCGCAAAAATCTGCTAATAGCTTTCAGTTTGCCTTGATTTCGTACGCAGTTTGCTAATTTATAGCTAGTTGTCTCCTGCATTGCCTACTTTCAGTTTTAACGTTAAAACTACCCACTAGGAATTTGATGTTGCTGTTAACAGTCTTGTCAACTGCTGTTTGCATTTAACTGTAAATCCTTACCGTATTGGCCTAATCCTGGTTTTTAGGGGTTCGGTATTAGGTAGTAGTACCTTTCTCGCCTTCTGAATGGAATCTTGCCATCATTATCCTGGAGAAGATTTGTTCTAATAGCATGAGAGCACTGGGCGCTGTTGGTGACATCATGATAGGCACTGCTTCAGTGTTCTGGTAGCTGTCGTCTGTGCGACGCAATGCATCACTGGCTTTGAAACCAACGACTTGTATAATCAACAACTACTTTTTTAGGCCCCATAAATTATTGGTAGATTTGTGTTATAGTTTTGAAACTTCCTGCAATCTGTGTGTTACGGACAGCCTCAAATAACATTCAGTTATTTCATTTAACTTTGTTTACTTTTGCTTTCACCAAAAGACGACACATCTATCTACTGCTTTATCGAAGGCTTTCACCAGCTAGACGTCATTCCCTTAACCCGATTCCAGATAACAGGGAGTTTATTTATTTTACACCTGATCTGTGTTTTGAAGTTCCCTTAGAGATTGCAATGATTTTTCAGGGTAGGGCTATTATCCGCACGCTGAATCTTTCTTCTTTATTAAGCATAGGATCAGGTGATAAATCATTGATGAAATAGTTAACTAGACAAGGTTGTGCTAGTAATGACTTCTCATTTATTCGACGATTTTAGAATAGGTATATTAGTACTTTCCTGACACATTTCACGGCTCACATCACCAGTGCGAAATATGATACGGTTAAATCTTATATTTAGACATACGAGCATAAGTTCTCATGAAATCTCTTCTTCCGGTTTCACCCAAAGTGATACAAGATGAAAGCTGTGAATAAAGAGGATGTTCAGTATCAGACAAGTTGAATTTAACCAGTTGCTTGAAAGAACTGAATTGCTTATGAAGAACAGTGTCTATTAGTCGAGTCGAAGGTACACCACTAACCGTGTGTACTACCACCAAATGCTTACGTTATATGACATCTTTTCTCAGAAACCCAGAGAAGAATAAGTGGAAACAATAAGAATGAATGGACAGAATATGTGAATTAATAAATTGTTAGAAATGAGGTTGAGTAATGCAAGAAAGTTTCAGCCCCTCTACATAATAAGTTAAACGGTTAATCTTCATGTAAATCAACAAGATATGGCATGATCAACAAACATTTCAATAGAAACTGGTACCAAGGTAGCTAATATTCGACTTACATCCTACAGCGGTGCAGCCAGCATTACAAGAATCCTGGAAGTGAATCAGTTAATGCAACTCTTGTTCACATTTGAAACTAAAACTAACGGTTTGACATCTAGATGGATTCAGTTTATGACCATTTGAATAAGACCATCAGTTATTCTCGGGTGGGAAATTATTCATATCTGAACAATCTAATGCAAAAACAGCTGGGACAGAAATCGTCACATCCTCCGTACATTCAATGAAATTAGCAATGAAAGGATACTGTAATAAATTCAAAAGTAAAGAAAACAGAAATAGAGAGAGTACAGTATTATGAGCCACACTAGGTCCAGTTAGCAGAGAGTGCTTCCCATTAAAAGCGATGTGCTTTACATGCCTGAAAAGTGGGGAGACAGCCGTCTTGTAATCTGAAACTTAGAACGTGTCAAAGTCAGTTTGATCATTAAAATCGTCCCAGAAAGAGAATCAAAAGCGACAAAAGATCAAACAAACTTTGCACATTTATCTCAACTAGAACCATTATTATGGTGCAGTACAACAACAGCAAATAAATTCCGCCCTCTCTGTGTTTTGGTTGAATTTTTGTAATTCGGTCATCTCGAAATACTAATACTACGATTACAAATAATTACAACATTTTGGCGCCGCGATGGAACTAAATAACCTTGTGAAATTTCCTATAAATGGTTCTCCGCGGAAGATTGCTGATTGCCTTGAATGTTTCGACGCATGGTGCATTTCAAAGAACGTTCAGGATGACAAAATTCCAGCACATTTCATCACTGCTATTAGGCTAGATGCATATAGCCTAGTAAAGACTCTGGCGTTTCCAGATAAAACCATTTCTCTGTCATATGACAAGATCTGTGAACTTCTGATAAATCACTTTCATGTAACTACTTTTGAGACCAGAGAGAGGGCTCAGTTCAATAAACTGGTTCGTGCTCCCAATCAAAAGATAAGAGACTTCATTCTTCAAATTCAAATACAAGCTTCAAAGTGTAACTTTGGAGATCAGCTGCATACTCAACTACGTGATCGTCTAATTGCTGGAATCACTATTCCTAAGTTAGAGAAAGAGTTAATTCAGATTCCTTCTTGTACCTTTCAAACTTCTAAAGATTTATGTATTACATATGAAGATGTCAACAGTGAATATCAAGCTCCCACTACGTCAGTATCTAATGTCATGCTGTTCAAAGTCGAAAATACAAGTGTTCATGGAAAGCAATCCAAACTGTAACAACAGAAGACAAGGGCTGGCAACAGATCGTTTTATTACGGAAATCACCACGTATTTATATAAATTTCACATACAATATTATAGCCTAGTCAAGTAGACATACGCAGTCTTCTGATTGGTTGTTTTCGAGTTCCTCGGAAAGTAGAGCCATCTATCTGCGAATCATATATGCCCACGTTTAAGTTTGGTGTGACTGGTTGTTGAAACAGCCTTGTTCATATTTTCTCACGGCCCATATTAGTGACCTAGACATAGACGTAGATTAATGTCAACCAATCGGCTAGCAGCCTGCTCTCACCACACTCGTCCCCTGTCAAATAGCTTCGTGCGCAGACGTTCCGACCTTCTGGGTGCTACATCCTCTAGTTGAGGATTGTTACTGACCGGCTTGTCCCACTGTACCCATCTTTGGAGCTGACTGGCGTTAACTCGTTTCTGTTTATCACCTCTTCGGATGGTATATACTTGACCCCGTCTTTTTGTGATTGTGTATGGTCCTTCCCACTTTGGAAGGAGTTTCCGTGAACCTAGCCCGCATCCAACTGTCTCTACACTTCACTTGGTCCCCGACTGCAAAGGTAATGCACTGCGTCTTTCCTTTCATCTGAGACTTCGCGACATCACTGCGCTGCTTCTTCATTACATTCTTGACTGCTTCTTTCCGCTCTGCTTTTAATTTCGTCGTACTCCACTTTTGGTGCATGGGCCAGGTCTCATTGTGTACCGGTAATCGTGGTTTTCTACCATACATCAGTTGGAAGGGTGACTTCTTCGTTGTTTCCTGAGTGTCAGTAAAATCAGTGGAAGCTCCGTTTCCCAGTTCCCCCTTCGAGGCCAGCCACTCCTTCAGTGTACGGTTGTTTCTCTCCGTTAGGCCATTCGTTTGTGGATGGTATGGGGTCGTTCTGATCCTCTTGATGCCCAGCTGTTGCAAACGGGAAGTAAACTCTTCACTCTCGAAACAGGGACCTTGGTCTGTCAGTATTGTCTTCGGTACGCCGTGGTCTGCAACAATGTGTCTAACTACTGCATCTGTCACGGTTCTTGCACGTTGGTCTGGGATTGCTACGGCGTCTACCCATCGTGTCGCGTGTTCCGTCATCACCAAGAGGTACTGATTACCATTGGATGTCTGAGGAAATGGACCCATGACATCTACGGACCACAAGTCACCTATCGCGGTAACTGGAATCGACTGAAGTGGTGGTCGTATACACCGGTCACCTTTCATCAGCTGGCACCGTGGACATCCAAGTACGTATCTTGCTACGTCTTCTCTCATACCTGGCCAGTACATACTTTGTCTTAGGAGGTCGGTCGTTCTGGCCACGCCTGTATGCGCTAGCTGGTGACATTCTTCTATCATGTCGTGGCGCGACGATTGAGGTATGACAGCCAGCCAGCTTCCGTCGTTCTCTCGCCAGGTCAGAGTCCCGTAGGCATTCACTCTGAGTCGATCCCTCTGTCTGAGTAGTGTGGTTAGCTCCTTACTCGCCGTAGTTTGATCCACTTCTATTCCGTTGGTGATCACCTGTATTACTGTATTCAGCGTATCGTCCAACCTCTGCCTACGTGCAAGTCTTAGTGGGTCTTGTTCTACTGCATGCACTCCGTAAGCGACCTCGGGCAACTCAGACTCATCTTCTGGTCTCGATAACAAATCTGCCAAGACATTTTCACTTCCAGGAACGTGTGAGATCGTAAAATCGTACTCCTGAAGACGCAACATCCACCGTGACAACTTCCCCCGTGGGTCTCTCGCTGTCTTCAAAAATTGTAGCGGCTTATGATCAGTTTCGATGTGGAACCGCCGGCCGAGTAAATAAGGTCTCCATTTGTCGACTGCCCATACCATTGCTAAACATTCTTTCTCTATCGTTGAATACTTTCTCTCTGTGTGTGTGTCAAAACCCTACTGGCATACTCAACGATTCCCTCGTCCTGTCTTAGGACCGCACCTATAGCGTAGTCACTGGCATCTGTGCACACTGTGAACTGTCTTCCTGGTACAGGTAGTTTTAGCGTCATTTGTTGGTGGTCGAGCAGCTGTTTAATTCTGTCGAATGTCCTCTGCGATTCTTCCGACCAAACAAACTTTGGCTCACCTAGTAGCCTGTATAGAGGGGCTGCTATCTCATCGAAGTGACTATAAAACGCTGCTCTACCCAAGAATTGTCTCAGTTTTCTCTTTGAATTCGGGGCTGGAATCGTTTTAATCGTCAAAATTTTCTCCGGTAGTGGTTTAATCTCACCATTTCCCACTTTATGTCCCAACAGAGTAACATTCTTTTTGGCTATCTGGGACTTGGTTTTGTTGACGCGTAGTCCAAACTCTTCGATGCGTCGCAGCACGGCTTCTACATGGTTGACGTGATCGTTTTCGTTTTGACTGTATATGACGAGATCATCACCATAAACCTCCACGTTTTTCAAGTTCCTAAGTAATAGCTTCATCAGTCGTCTGAACGTAAACGGTGCACCTGCTAGTCCAAACGGCATGCGTTTAAATCGATATTGTGTCTGACCCACGATGAAAGCCGTCTTATCTCTATCACCTTGTTTTATCGGTATCTGCCAGTATCCTGAGCGAAGATCGAGAACCGAAAACACATTCGCGCCTTGTAGGCGATCTAAAGTTTCTACCACTGTTGGCATGGCACACGGTCTTAACTCTGTCATACTGTTTAACTGTCGAAAATCAACACAGAATCTATACTTCCCATTCGCTTTTTTTACTAACAGCACTGGAGAGTTGTACGGGCTATCAGCTTCCTCAATAATATCATCTTTTAACATCTCTTGCACTTGTCGCTCCACTTCGCCTTCCAGATGACATGGAACTCTTCGCGTTGTAAATGACCTTACTTTCGGATCACTTAACGGAATTTCATGATTCACCTTATCGCAATAACCGTATGGGTCGCCATCTCCAGTGAACAGATGATCGTATTTATTAATTAACTCTGTCACATTGTGTACCGTCGACAGCTTAATCGCTGCTATCTCGCTGGTCTCATACATGTTGATATGCCCGTATTTCGTGATTACAACGTTCGCTTGCGTGTCGATTATTGCACCAATCTCCCGCAGAAAATCCGCTCCTAATATCGTTCGCTGTAGTTCGGGTACAACAATGAAAGGAAACGTCACCTCGCAGCCGCCAACAACGACCGTACAGTTCGATCTACCCGTGATACGCAACACATGCCCGCCTACTGTTTGTACTGTCAATGAACACGGAGTAACACTTACATAAATTCTTATCTATTAACGACACGGCCGCCCCTGTATCTATCAAACATACTACTTCTCGATCATTCACTCGCAACTTCGAATACACAGCCCTTTCTCAATAGCCCCCACTAAATCTAGTTTCATACGAGAGAAAGAACAAGCATTATACCGTCTGAAATTTTTTCTTTTTCGCCTTTCTGGGCAGTATCTTCTCCAGTGTCCCGGCTTACCGCATTCAAAACATCGGTCTTTTCTATCAGCCAACTTTAACGCCGCCACTTCCCGCTGCAATGCTTCAATTTTCTGCTCATATTCGTTTGGTTTTGGTTGGTCTATAGCGGCTACCGTTGTGCTCAGCAGCTGTCTGGTCACCTTCGCCAGCTCACTAATATCCATCGGCTGCGTTGCGTTAACCAGTTTTAATCGCTGAGAAATGTGGTCTGGGACACTCTCGATGAATTGGGAAGACAGTAACTGCGCTTCTGATTCTTCATCTAAAGTGGGAAGCGCGCGTCGAAGTAGATTCGTCAGTTTCACCGCCAACACTAGCGGGTCTCCATCAGGTCCCAGCTTCATTGACCGGAACTGCTGCATTGCTAGCTGTCTGTCTGTTTCGCTGTCAAACTCCGACACTAGTCGTTCAACCAATTTCTTCCAAGACGCTGTGCCATTTGACCGGTCTACGCCGTCATATGCCGCCTTCGCTCGGCCTCTCAACAGCGTCCCTAAAACAAATGCCTTCGCCGCCTGCTCCTCGACACCCAACAGATCAGCGGTGGCCTCGAAGTCACATAAGAAGCTCCGCATGTCTGCTTTTTCAAATGCAGCTGGCCACGGGATCTTCATTTTTTGTAGGCAACGAAACCAAAAGTAACAACAGAAGACAAGGGCTGGCAACAGATCGTTTTATTACGGAAATCACCACGTATTTATATAAATTTCACACACATTATTATAGCCTAGTCAAGTAGACATACGCAGTCTTCTGATTGGTTGTTTTCGAGTTCCTCGGAAAGTAAGCCATCTATCTGCGAATCATATATGCCCACGTTTAAGTTTGGTGTGACTGGTTGTTGAAACAGCCTTGTTCAAATTTTCTCACGGTCATTGCAGATTGTCAGAGCATAAGAATTTAGCTAAGGTAAGAATGGTTGACCCCGAGAAGATAAGTAATTTAGAAAAAAGCTCAGCAATTGCAATGCATGCGCTAACACACAACCACACAATAGGGTGGGAGAGGGTTAAAATTCTAAAAAGTAATCTAGGTAGGTGGAGAGAGAGGTTGATTACTGAATCCTTGTTCATTGAGTCTACACCCAATACATGCAATAGGAATGACTCGTCACTCATACCTGAAATATGGAAAATACTATTACCAATCAAATCAAGTGAAAATCAAGAGAAAAACAATGGAACTATATAAATGAAGTTAGGAAGTCGTGTGATTACCTTGATATGATTATGAGCAATAAATTGTGCCCGAAACATCATCAGTAAACATTACTGTATAACACTGTGAGACTTTATCAAAACAAAATTTACCCATAATGGAATTGTACTGAGTTGTTTGATGTATCTTTGTTCAGAGAATTACTTCTCCAATGTTCAAAGAGTGTAGGTGGTATAAAGATTCAGCCCATCCATCTTGAAATAGAGGGTGATCCTATCTTCCTGAAACGCCGATTAATTCCATATGGATTGCGAGATGCAGTTAAGAAAGAGTTAGACAAGTTGGTTGAGCAAGGCATACTTATGCCAGTTGAGTCTTCGAATTGGGCTACTCCTATTGTTACGCCACTGAAGGCTGATGGATAAACACCTAGAATTTGTGGTGACTACCGCCTTACACTCAATAGTCGTCTACTACAGCAAAGTTGCACTACTCTAGAAACTGAAGACATTCTCTACATTAGAAAGAAGAGAACACGAAGTTCAGCAAAGATATCTTTTCGGCGATTTCATTCTCAAAAGCTGTACAATCGCATTTATATAGATTATTTTAACATGGGTAGAATTATTATTTGTTGAATTTCACATAGTAACGAAGGTGATAATAATTTGTTCAGAGAACTACTTCTCCAATGTTCAAAGAGTGTAGGTGGCATGAAGATTCAGCCCATCCATCTTGAAATAGAAAAAAAACGCCGTTACAACGTTGTAACTATTTTCTAATCCTATGAAATCTTGTCTCTAAGCCTCTTGTAATCTATTTTTGTACCTTCAAACTATCATATCAAGGTGAAAATTATTATCACCTTCGTTACTATGTAAAATTCAACAAATAATAATTCTACCCATGTTAAAATAATCTATATAAATGCGATTGTACAGCTTTTGAGAATGAAATCGCCGAAAAGATATTTTTGCTGAACTTCGTGTTCTCTTCTTTCTAATTTCCATATGGGTATTTTCCAAGAACATTCTCTACAAGCTACATGGCTCAAGATACACTTCCAAAATAGATCTAAAACATGCCTATTTTCAAATTCCTTTTGACGAGGCGTCTAGTGCATTAACAACCATTAATACTCCATTTGGACTGTTCAAGTATAAGTTCTTGCCTTTTGGTTTGAAGGTTTCACCTGCAATATTTCAAAATGTAATAAATCAGATGATAGATGGATTAGATGGTGTTGAGTCATGGCCAAGACGACATTATAGTTCATGGTCCTAATATCGAATTGCATAATGAACGTCTTTTAAAACTGTTCAGGCGTTTATGTGAGAATATTGTTCTTGTTAATCCATCTAAATGTCATTTCACCTTGTCGTCTGTATCATGCTTGGGATACACAGTAGACTCCGAAGATTTCAGACCTGATGCTAGTCGTTTGGCACCTCTAATTCAAGCACCATCACCTAATAATATGTCGTCGTTGAGATCATGGATAGGTATTCTTCAGTTTTACTCCAGATGTATTCCCAATTTCCCTCAACAGTTCTCTCCTCTGTTTGAGATTGTCTCCAGTAAACAATTTAAGTATGAATAACAACATGAAAATATCTTGAGAAAAACTGTGGAGTTTCTTAGTAAACAAGCTTTCTTAAGACCTTTTTCATCGAAAGATAAGTCTGTTCTAACTACAGATGCTTCTCCTATGGGTATAGCTGCAGTACCCGAGCAAAATGGACAACCTGTTATTTGTATTTCAAGACGTCTAAGTAAGAGTGAACAAGGGTACTCACAAACCCAGAAAGAAGCTCTAGCAGTTGTATGGGCAATAAGACGCTTGCACAAGTATCTCTTTGGTACTAAGTTTCACATAGTTACTGATCATCAAGCTTTGAAATTCATTTACAATCCAGAAAAATCTTTGAATAAATCTTCTGCTGCTATGGTTCAAAGATGGAGTTTGGAACTAAGTGCATATGATTACAATATTGAACTCAGATCGGCTAAGGATATACCTCATGCAGATTTCTTATCTATCTCGTTATTCATTATTTGAAAATTCTGCTGATGATACTGATTGCTTATTAGTCCAGCCGTTAACGGTGGATCGAGTTCGACTTATAAATGATACTCGGAAATATTACGGATGCGTTATAAACACAACAAAATGAGGCTGGAATATTCAGTGTTAGCGAAGATTTCCGGACTTTTATAAGCGAAGAGATGAGATTTCAGTTCATCCTGAAGGATTTCTATGTCTGAATGACATAATTATTATTCCTCCAACTTTAAAATCTGTGATCTTGAATGATCTACATTCTGCTCATCTAGGAGCTGATAAGATGAAATCATTAGCACGCCTAACATGCTGGTGGCCGGAAATTGATGTTGACATTAACAAAAGATCAAAGAGCTGTTCTAGCTGTTTACATAAAATGTCCTATGGGAAGTCATCGTGGACACCGTGGCCTGCATCTTGTGAGGTTTGGCAGCGTATTCATGCAGATTACTGTGGTCCATTCTTAAATTCATATTATGCTTTAGTTATTGTGGATTCTTATTCTAGATGGCCAGAAGTCATCATTACAGATAGTCTTAATGCCAAATTCACTCACAGAGCGTTGAGAAGGATTTTTAGTCGAGAAGGAATTCCAGATGTCTTAGTTACTGACAATGGTACTCATTTTACGGAGAAGAACTTCAATGATTGGCTAAAACATATAGGTTGTCGTCATTTGTAGACAGCACCACGTCATCCTCAGTTAAACGGGTTGGCTGAAAATTTTGTACGAACATTAAAGAGTGCTAAAGCATCAATGAGTCCTCAAAATCTTGATGAGCTAGAGAGATGTGTGGATAACTTCTTACTTCAATATCGCAATGTGGAGCATACAAGTACCCATGAAAGTCCTGCAAAACTATTCAAATCTCGAATTCTCAGAAAGCATCTGATGTCCACGACTTCTAATGTACATTATTACAAAGGGAATGACGATAGACCTTCTGTTGGAATCATACTACAAAAAATGGGAAATCGAATGGTGAAGATATTAGACATCAGAGATCACTCAGTTCATAACAGACACCTGGACAAAGTGACAATAAATGAAGTAGGGCATTCCGATTATAATTTTAATGATTCCGCTACTAATCCTGATTTTGTAGATAATTCAGAAATAAGTCTAGATAATACTGATGAAAATAATATCACAGAATCAGTTAGAAGGTCGCAGCTACTTGCAAGCAAACCGAAACATCATTATAAATACGCAAGGAGATATTCGACGTGTGGCGGATGTGGTGATTGACAATTTCTATCTCCGTATTGTTTACATACTTACTGTTGATTGTTAATATATTTCTTATATGAACTGAATATAATTCCGCTAAATACAAATTCCTGAATTCCGCCCTCTCTGTGTTTTGGTTGGATTCTTGTAATTCGATCATCTCGAAATACTAATACAACTATTACAAACAATTACAACAAAATTATAGACAGTAATTAGTACAATAATTAGGATTAGTTATTATGGAATTGTTATTATTGGTAGTAGTACTAATATTAGAAGTAGAGGCTGTACAAGTAGTAGCATTATTCAAATCAATATAAGTAGTAATATTAGAAGTTGCATCATAAATAATAATTTTATCAGTGCTAGTAATACTATTGGCAGAATTAGGAGAAGTATTGGTAGAAGAATCAATAGTAGTATAAGTAGTAATAGTTCTGTTACTATTAACAGTCATATAAGTGGTGGTATTACCAAGTGTACAAGTAGTAAGAGAAGAACTAGCAGTGGTTGAAGTATCCTATTTAGGATGTACCTGCATTCTCCAGTCAGTGATGGTGTTCTCACTGACGTCTTAACCTGGTGCCCATAGTTTCAAATGTCAAAACGTTATCCACTAGATGACTTGAGCCTCGAAATTCACCTCTTGTGCAGTTATTATTGATTGACTGAACGTAAGCGCTCTGTCCGGAATCCACTGCTAGTCACCAACCACCAAATTACTTCAGGTTTAATCCGCATACATTGTTGAAGCATCCGAACAAGGAGTAAACTTACCAACAGTCACCAAGCACTTAGGTCCTGTTAATCACCGAGACAGTCCAAATTGAATTCAGAAGTGAAAACAGTTGGTTAGTGCCGTATGCACACATATTCTATAAGATGTTAATACACATTATATTCTCTGCTTTGCTGAGAATAAATACGATTAAATTAGATCGTAGACGCATCGACAGAGTAATAACAATAAATAAAAAAATGTTATCAGTATTCAGATTATTTTCAGTCGAGAATTAATTTTACTTTTCTGTGAAATAATATAACTGTAACTGCTTTTTGAAGGCATAAAGGTGGTCTAAACTCTCTAATCTAGAAAGACTTTCCACAAACACTGGAAGAAGCCTCAAATACATTCTGTAAACAGGTTTGAAAGAGGTGTAAGCATAAGTTTTATGCCTTGTTTATGTTACATATTTTGCAGTGAAAGAGTTAGGTCGTCTATTTTCACCACGATTGGGCGATTCGATTTGTTTCTGAAGCCCTTTTACCTTCAGAGGTCAATAATTCCCCCGTATGTGTGTGTGTGATTACATGCACATTTAAATTGGTAGATACAGTGGCATGAAGCATCATTTTTCATATTCCTTAAGGGATTCCACGGGCATATATATGAGCTTCATATTCTCAATTGTTCGGATCTGAGATGTCTAAACATAGTTCAGATACAAGGTATAAAATTCATGTCTATTCCACTTTCAAACCAATTTATCAAACGTGTTTGTAGTGTATTGTAGTGTAGTTTGTAGTGTATCCGAAAGTTTGTAGACGATGTAGCTATTTGGAAGTTGAAACTGCCCTTATGTGTTTCAAAAATGTAGTTATCACACTAAACTTTCCTTCATAGACTTTCTTTTGACAACTATGCTTATCTGTTAGAAGGAGACATTCAGGGGCATATTAACTTCTTAATTCCAGAAGTATTATGTGAAGTAATGAACAAGGAGTAAACTAACTGCGTGTAATTACAAAGAACTACTTTGAATTTATTATTAGTCTGAAGTCTGTGTAGACATCAACAGCATTACTCGGCATGAAAAGTTAGATTCCATTGTTAAATTAGTTAGTTCTACTATACGGATCAGAGACTTGGTTCCGCCTCACGAAGGGTACTTCGAACAAATTACAGGCCCTCATCAACAGCTGTCTTCGCTCAGTATTACTCACGATCAGATGGCCAGAAAATATCAGCAACAGGGATCTCTGGAAACGAGCCAACCAGTGACTGATTGTGCAAGAAATATGCAGGAAAAAGTGGAGGTGGCTTGGCCATAGCCTGAGAAAACCATCAAGTGACGTCATACGTCAGGCTCTCGAGTGGAACCCGGAAGAGAAGCGGCGAGTTGGTCGTCAGTGCGAGGGTGACGTGGAGGAGGTCATGAAAAGAGAAGATGAAGCATGTGGGCAGATGCGGGGTAGGGTGAAAACGTTTGCGGAGAACCGAACGCAGTGCTGGAGCGCAATGTTCTTCCAAGAGATAGTATGATAAACTTTACAAATTTAAACTACTAAATGACGAATAAATGGGTCAAAGACATTTTTGTTTTGTTTATTCTGTGGTAGCTAATGCTGTCCACTACCTCAGCTGTGTTTTTAGTTTTATTCCGAATTGAGTAATCTAAGCTAAATTGTGTTGCAGCCAGTAATGGTGTAGGTAGTTCAACTGGCAAACCTTCTTTGTCATTCTAGACATCTCTATTTATTGACACTAAAAACAGAGGAACAACTTCAAAGTTTTTATCAGTAATTTGTGCTATTGCTTCCCACAGATCTTATATTTGAAAATGACAAGCAAGAAAGAAGGAACCACAGAGGTACGAAAAGATAACCAAACACACCTTGTATTCTTGCTTCTATTTTTCAGTCTAAGATTTCAGGACTCCAGACCGTAAGTGTTGCGAACTTCCTGGAACAATTTGAGCGCCGAGTCAGATTGATTCACTATGAATTATTTAAATTAATCCCAGAATGTTAAGAAAATCAAAACAAGATTTTTCTGAACGTTTTGCCTTGTAATCCACAGCTTCTTCAGCAGATTTATTCGGATTATTAATAATCTATATATATAAAGAAAACATTGTAAATAACAGTAAGGTTAGTAACTAAGTTTATCAGTTAATTGAGGTAGTGTTACCACAGATTACAGATAGAAGAAAATAAAAGGCCCAATTATTTAGCCAACAACATACTAATTAAAACGTTTCACGCTTTACATTTCCTCTGTCATACAGAACACTGGCCGAATATGGTGTCGTTGAGTTCCTTTACTCAGGAGTACGAGCATAAAATCTTTTGTACTGACTTCTAGCTCTACCAGATGAGATACAGAAGGATAGTAGAGAATAGAACGGGTGTTAAGGGTCAGACAGCATAGATTCAGATCGTTTCTCTCATGAATTTAGATGTCTGTCAAGTAGTGAATTGGTAGGCTGACTAAGTTGCACACCACTTGCCCTGCTGAAAACTTTTAATAGTCTTCTCAAAGTGAAATAGTCCCTATATAGTAGACAAGAAAAGACTTAGTGAAAAGAATCAACCACAATGGGTAAGATACACTTGTTAACAAATTGTAAAAGCAGTGAATGAGTGATTTCAGATTGTTTTAGCTTTATAATGTATTGGCTTAGACAGAACTTTTCCTTGGAGATTGACACCACACTCTGGTCATTCCTTCCAGTGTAAACTGAGTGGGAAGTAACAAGTCGATAGCTTTTCGCGGATGACACGGAGGAGGAGGATTGAATGAAAGCTTATAGGCATTCGTACCAATAGGTTACAGGTAACTACGTGGAATCGATTAAATGCAGCAATTATTACTTAGCCAGTCTATGTACTCTGATATGACCATCTATATTTCCGAAAGTTTATTTCATCAACACGCCACAAACTGAATTTCACATCATATTGTTGAAGTATTGAGATCTTCTGGTAAGATCACACCATTCCACCATTCAGTATAATTTTTAGTGTACATTCCTCTTTTCACTAGATTTATTTTATTTCTCAGGTGTTTGTGTAAAATGCCAAAATTTGTCATGTTGACTAATTTTCTGCAACATGGAATTGGTTTTCCTCACGAAATCACTCATAAAAAGAGAAGTATCACCGTGGACGAAGCACCTAGAAAACATCTCTTATGGATTTATTTAATATAAGTTACACATTCAACTTTTGAATTATTCAACAGTCTGTAACTGGGATTCATAACCGTTTATTTCTCCAATATTATATATAAAGACTGAGCTCCTAAACAAAATTAGATATTTCTTCTTACAGTGACTCAATACTCACACGGGACTCTTCAGTATAAACAGCTTAAGATGATGCATTTGTCTTTAGATTAAAAATTTGAATTTGAATAAACTGAATATTCTGATAAACATGTACGATAACGACTAAAAAATCAAAACAGTAAAAATAATATTGACAGGAAAAATTCTCCTGAACAAAGCAAATACTTCTCGACGTGCTTTACTAGGAATTACTGACTACTTGTATACAATTCTCACGTACAAAAGCAACCAGCAGTGTTTGCCGGTCGACTGAGGAATTTATAGAAATGAAACACTACTTGGTAACCATTAGGTCCCACTCTAGTTTCCTTCGAGCTTTGGTTATTGTATATTGGTTGTATACTGTTGAAATTTGTATGAATACAGAATACGATGAAGAGAAGTAACTGGGTTATTATCATAAAATGAAGTGAACTGAACTCGAAGTACTAAGTTCAATGGAAACTATCTAGACCAGTAAAATAGACAGGTGGTCGGTCGTCTGTTAGGAGATTCAAGAAATTATCCTAACAGTACGAAATCAATGTTAAAATATCAGTCAAAAGAGTTGAGTAGCATACCTAAAGGTGTTTAAGAGGAGATCGAATTTTAACTTATGAAGCAGTGTTGAAGTGTATGGTCTGAAACAGATCAGTAATTTAAATGTCCTCAAGGTATATTCTGCACACAAAATACACAGCTGAGCTTATTATTGTTTTCAATAACATCTTCGTCAGGTTCTACAATGATGAATCAATGAATACAGTAGCCACTAAGGGCGAATAGAAATTATATCAGAAACTATATTCGAGGTACAAGTATAAGATGGAATAATAGTCGGTTGGTTGAGTTTGTTAACTGAATGCATATTAAACGTACAATGATTAAAAACTTGGTATAAAATGTAAATACCAGTGTGCCAGTGTATTTATACTCAACAAAACATAAGTTTCAGTAGGTGCGTTACATTCAATGGTGTTACAGAAGTATGAATACAACAAAAAAATAAATACATTGATGGGGTATGCTAAATGTAAGTCCAAGGACTGACTAATAATAATTTTGATCACAGTTAATACAATCTCTTTCTATAAAGTTTTGGTTACCGTGTTTTGTTCTCATCATGTTTGGGTTTGTGATCGACATCTTGGTTAAATATCCAGCGATGAAACGAAGAATGTTGTATGTGCGATAGTTCATATAAGACATTGTAAACGTTGGAAAATGACTTAAAATTATTAGGTGGCTGGAACGTGATATGAAGTTTGATAAGACAGAATTTAGCATTGCTAACAACTGTTTGGTTTAAGTCAGTATATGGGAGGATTAGAAGAATACTGGAGATAGTTCAAAGAGAGAGTAATAGCAATAACAATGGCAGTAATCAGAGAAAGGTACATAATTATTTAATTCATTTTGAACTTTCCCGTTGATTGATTTGACCAAAATGTCCGGCTTCAGGTTGACATGTCGTCAAATTAGGCGGATGCTTCTAGGCTATATAAAGAATAAAATGGAGTACTTTGGTGGTTAATTGGTCTTGTGAATGGCGATTGGTACTGAGTTCCAGCTTCTATACGAACACCGGTACTCAACAGACAATAAAGGTACATTCTTCTGGTGAGTTACAAAATGGAAGAAATGGGCATTCAGGATTCCACTTCTAGTTACAATCCACCAAATTATTTTGGTATAATAATCATGATAGCTTCAGTTTGCGCTGAGATTTGTAGAGATTTGGTTTGCACACGTGTGAGTTTTTCACTTGGTGACTGATGTTTGTGAAATTATTCTGGCATTCTGTAGTGACTGGACAAATTATTTCCCTTCGTAATCGACTGTTACTGTGTAACTGAATATTTCTTTTGTGATTCCCTCATTATGAGCTTTCTGATTGCATCTCTTTTGTTTTGACTGTCATGAAAACAGTCGTTTCTAGAGAATCTTCGCGTGTAACTACTTTTGGTCATAATTTGTGTGTAGAGTTGAGATGCAGTGTTTGATGCACTAAGAAATCTGAAGGGATAGTAGGGTTTATAGAGTAGGATGGGAGTTAAATTTAAACGTTAGTGTGACGAAATGTAATGTTTAAAACAGATAGTTCCTTTTATGAATTTAGATGAAGCAATACAAAGACGTAATTTGTCTGAATTGTTTAAAGTATTTGCGCAACACATTTCGCACAATCTTATCATACACGAACTTGTCATGGGAATATATATGAAATTATTAAGGAGGTAAGATGTAAGAAAATAAACTTAGGTTAAGCTAAAAGGATATACTGAAGATCAAAATAACAGTGAAGATCACTACACCAAATAACCGAGGTAATAGTATACTTGCTGTGGCATCAAAATTTTAGTGTGATGACGAAATGTTTTTGAACGCATAAAGATGGTTTAAACTTTCTAATTGCTAGGGCTTACACAAACTTTAGGATACGCTCTGAACACGTTTTATAGATTGGTTTAAAAGATGCGTTAACGTAAATTTTATGTTCTGTCTCTATCATACGTTTCGCAATAGAAAAGCTGGGTCTCCTGTTCTCACCATTAATGGGTTCTGAATATTCTATTTGCTTCTAGGGCCATTAAGGAATATGCTCCGAAGCCTTTACCTGCAGAGATCAATTCAGATAAACTTCGTCTTCTTATTGCTTTGCCTAAATTCATAAAGGGAACTAATTGTTTTAAACTTTTAAAGAGAAGGCTCCGTCCACACACTATCGAAATTTAAATGAACTTGTTAACCTTAGGTGAAAAATTATCGTCAAACGTGACACGTTGGAATTTTATCAATTTCTATATTAAAAATCATTACTTCCCGAGGCAATTCTATAAAACTTTGAAATTCAGTAAATTACAACCAAATATCTCTAATCTTGTTCATCTTACGAAGTCACATATCAAAAACAATTTAATAATACCATTTTCGATAGACACATGAAATCATGCAAGAATTTAGCGAATAATGTCTTCTCAGGCCCTGAGCATCACCTTTATGCACAACTATCTCCTTTCATCTTATAAAAGTACAAGTAGAATTCTAACAAATACTTTATTTGGCACACATTCTATGTGAACAGAAATGTGTAAGGCATGAAAAATACCAGCTTACTGAGAAACACTAAGCAAACAGAGCTTTTCAATCTTCGATTATTCTATTTTGATTTAATATTTCCACTTCCATTTCAGACTTGAACCGTATTATCATATTTGTAGTGAGAAAAGTAGACACGATAGTCTACTAATATATGCTGAAAATTCAATATTCGTACCACGTGTACTGTTTGAAAAAAGCTAAATCTATTTTATTAATGATTGATATTTTGGAGCTCAAGACAGAAATTAAATGCTAGAGTATTTAAACAGTTAATAATTTGAACGTGAGCATATGACTACAAAATGTCGTGTGCTACTTTTCTAATTACGTATTTCATTGATAAAATATTTATCCGTGTATCCGTCACTACAAAGCAAGATATATCGTATAAATTTGACGAAACAAATAATTTAATTAGTGTATATAACGGTGAATTAGTTGTTGTCAAATGGATGATTAAGCCTACCCTTCTACATTGCAAAATACCCTAAGAAAGCAGATTTGTTATACGCGTTCTGAATATTGTTACAAAGTAAGGTAAAATAAAAATAACTCCGTGTAACTCTTGTATTTCTTTATAACTCCAACATACTGTCATATTTCCTTGTTTCTTTGTACATCATGTTCACAAGTCACTTATTAAATTATTCATCTTATGACGCTACTACAATGCACTTATTCGCCTTCATCTATGCACAGACAGTTCATCACTATCACCCTCTTAGCAATCTTGGATACACCCCTAGTTATCGCTGGATTGACTAAACTAACTATTGGTATTGAAAGTGCTAATTTCGTTTCTTATGCTGAATGAGTGCAGAAGACTTCCACATTGATTTCAGATTGATGATGTAGGTTTATCCTGCCTTTGTGGTTCTGATTGGTTTTGTGATCTTCCTCTGTTCTGACTGCCTGTGGTTGAAACACGGTTCCAATTTCTTGCATTACTAGTGATAGGGGCTGTTTGTTGTCACTAATGCTGTTGGTTGGTTACCTTCATCACCTCCGTGTTCTCTATGTTCCCCATGAAATCGTGTCTTCACTGCCAGCCTCTTCTGCCAGTTTGTTGATTTTCACCTGCTAGTCTTCTAGTTTGTGTGACAGATGCAAACAATAAACCAAACTAATTTTATGCTTGTCTTACAACCCTAAAGTGCACACACGTAAGCAAATAATCAAATTTGATTGCAATTGTACAGCTCTCTACATAACCAAATGCGTATTTCAAACGAACGTGCAGCAAATGTACTTCGAATAACATTTAGCTGTATAAATCAGGAACTATTAGTGAGATAGGCAAGAAAACTGGGTGAATTGATGGGAAACCCATTAACTGGGTACGTATTAATTAATGCAGCAGGTTATTTGTTATAATTGTTGAGGTTATTGGGGTGGGAGTTATGAATGTATAATGTAAAATTGTAATAACACACAAATGAATTATCAAGACACCTCAACTCATATCCGACTTCAATTATTATTATTATTATTGTATCCTTTAATTTCTAGAGGAACAAAGGGCTTCAGCCACGCGTCTCCATTGCATTCGGCTTTCTGCCAACTTTTTCACCTCGCTCCACGTCTGCCCACACGCTTTCATCTCCTCTTCACATGACCTCCTTCAAGTCACCCTTACATTGACGACCAATTCGCCGTTTCCCTTTCGGGTTCCACTCGAGCGATGGCTTGTCTAGTGTTGTCACTTGACGGTTTCCTCAGCGTATGGTCAGTCCATCTCCATTTCTTCCTGCCTATTTATTTCACAATCGGTTCCTGCTGTGTTGGTTCGCTCATTGCCAGAGATCCCTGTTGCTGATCTTTGTTGGCCGGCCATCTGATCTTGAGTATTGAGCGAAGACAACTGTTAATGAAGGTCTGAAGTTTGTTTGAGATGATCTTTATGACGTGCCAAGTCTCTGATCCGTATAGCGAGTAGCACTGACTTCACATTGAAGTTGAAAATCCGGATCCTATTTTTGATGCTAAGTGCTGTTGACCTCCACACAGACTTGAGAAAAATGAAAGCTTGTCTTGTTTTTCCGATCCTTGTTTTGATATCCTCGTCAGTTCCGCCTCTAGTCGAAACGATGTTTCTCAGCCAGATAAAGGCGGTTGAATCCAACTTCACAAGCATAAAATTATAAAGATTGACTTAAATCTGTGAATTATTGTCATTGCGTAGCAAAGATTCGTAATCAAAGGGTTTAATAGTGTAAAATATTCTCATAATGCTGTGAAGCTGTAGCAATAAGATTGACTAAACGGACACTTTGTATCCAAAAAGAACACGTTCATACGCTGTTCTTACCATGATGAAACTTGGGTTGAAATTTATTCACTCTAAGAATATCTCTTCCTATTATCCTTCCTTCCTATTATTTTGATGTATTTCATTATAATTTATTTATATGACTATTATTATTTATTACAGTTTATACCCTTCGTTCTAGCATTCTTTCCATTATTATATTTCCAACTTATTATTTGTGATACTATCTTGTTTCTCAATACATGGCTCCACATGTTTCATTTCACACATTGGTGATTTCATGATGAACTATTCCCTGCAGTCTATCTCCTTAATATTCTGTACTAGGTACTCACCAAACACCTTTCATAGCCTTATACTGACTTACCCTGTTTTCTTTCTATATACTGTATGAATCTATTGTGAATCATCACCATCACTGTCTTGCATTTCTCAATATTTCTTAATTCCATTTTAGCCCAGCAATTTTGTTGCACAAATTTCTGTTTATTTTGTCACCCCATCACTAATCTGTTATTCTATTTTAAAAAATATATTGGAAGGATAACTGAACATTATTGTAATTAAAACAGATATTATGATTTTGTAACTGTAAGAACCTGAAGAGAAATAATAGAAAAAAGAATATTTTTCATCCAGATAGAAACGGATAACCATTCAGTATTTCAACTTCTTGTTTCCATAGCTAAACAGACAGTGTTGTGATAGCAGGATATAACTATGAGCAATAAATTGCGCACGAAAAGACATCAGTAAAAAACTAATACTTCGTCATTTTTCGATATATTAGGTAAAATGTTTCTCTCATGAAATCCGAATACGCCAATTTTAGTAAAGCAATTCACAGAAGGTGGAAATACTGAAGTATATATTCAAATTACGGGATTTCATCATGAACTGACATTAGTTAGAGAACCATTGGAAAACCTGGGAGTACTGGACAGCCGTTTCGTCTTAGTTTGAAACTCTTCATCAGTACGCACTCACCGCCAGGGTTCGAACCCAGGACCATCCGCTTACAAGGCGAGCTCGTATACCATTAAGCCACTGGGACTCGATTCAATCGCCCATGAATTCTAACTTCTGCCGATTCACGAATGGCGCAACCCCTAGCCAATGTCTTTGGCGAGTATTTGTCCTCACACCCGACCTGCTGCACCCTACTGATCATGACTTCCCACTGGAAACCCAGGTAACTACTTACCAGAATAGGGTAAGTTACTAGAGAGTATTTTATTGATATTCAAGTGTTGGTTTGTAGATTCAAATTAATTCATCTGATTAGAAACAATGTATAACATAAGCGGAATCATTTCTTGCCTTTGTACACATGGTCTCGAACACTCATAAAATATTAGTGTCGTTGTGTTCTCTGTGTCAGTGCATCTTTGGTTATAGTTTGCGACAACGCTTTTCAGCGTATATTTTAATGTAAGGGAAAATTTTAGAATTCTGCATGAGTTAATTCACTGTATCTTCTGTTGACCGTTCTCTCCACTAGCATCAGAATTGATTGTCTAATTGATTCTATGGTTGACAGGATGGGCGATAATCTACTTACGAGGAAATCATCTCATATCATTTTGGAAAGAAATAAATGTTGTACCTAAACAGGAATTATCACTTTCCCAACCAATATTAAAGTTTCACCCAATCATAATCACCTTGGTATTTTTCCAAACCATGGGAAAAATTGCCTTGTGCGTAAATCCACGTTAAAGTCTTTCTGCGACCACAAACAATTTGATTATAAATGCACGAGAAGTGCTTTAGTTACTGTCGTTTTACTGCGCCATAATAATGGTTCTAGTTCAGATAAAGGTGTAAAGTCTGTTGTTGGTTTTGATTTCATTTCTGGGACAATTTTAATGGTGAAGCTGACTTTGACACGTTCTGCGTTTCAGGTTACAAGACGGCTGTCTCTCCACTTTTCAGGCATGTAAACCACAAACTTTTAATGAAAAGTACTCCACCTCGCTGCTTACTGGACCTAGTGTGACATAAGATACCGTACTCTCTCTCTCTTTTTCTCTTTTCTTTCCTTATGAATTTATTACAGTATCCTTTCAATGCCACTTTCATTGAATGTACGAAAGATGTGAAAATTTCTGTCCCAGCTGTTTTCGCATTAGATTGTTCAGATATGAATAATCTCACACCTGAGAATAACTGATGGTCTTATTCAAATGGTCATAAACTGAATCCATCTGAATGTCAAACCGTTAGTTTTAGCTTCAGAAGTGAACAAGAGTTGCATTAACTGATTCAGTCCTAGGGTTCTTGTAATGCTGGCTGCACCGCTGTAGGATGTAAGTCGAAGATTAGCTACCTTGGTATCAGTTTCTATTGAAATGTTTGTTGATCATGCCATATCTTGTTGATTTACATGAAGATTAACCGTTTAACTTAATATGTAGAGGGGCTGAAACTTTCTTGCATTACTCAACCTCATTTCTAACAATTTATTAATTCACATATTCTGTCCATTCATTCTTATTGTTTCCACTTATTCTTCTCTGGGTTTCTGAGAAAAGATGTCATATAACGTAAGCATTTGGTGGTAGTACACACGGTTAGTGGTGTACCTTCGACTCGACTAATAGACACTGTTCTTCATAAGCAATTCAGTTCTTTCAAGCAACTGGTTAAATTCAACTTGTCTGATACTGAACATCCTCTTTATTCACAGCTTTCATCTTGTATCACTTTGGGTGAAACCGGAAGAAGAGATTTCATGAGAACTTATGCTCGTATGTCTAAATATAAGATTTAACCGTATCATATTTCGCACTGGTGATGTGAGCCGTGAAATGTGTCAGGAAAGTACTAATATGCCTATTCTAAAATCGTCGAATAAATGAGAAGTCATTACTAGCACAACCTTGTCTAGTTAACTAGTTCATCAATGATTTATCACCTGATCCTATGCTTAATAAAGAAGAAAGATTCAGCGTGCGGATAATAGCCCTACCCTGAAAAATCATTGCAATCTCTAAGGGAACTTCAAAACACAGATCAGGTGTAAAATAAATTAACTCCCTGTTATCTGGAATCGGGTTAAGGGAATGACGTCTAGCTGGTGAAAGCCTTCGATAAAGCAGTAGATAGATGTGTCGTCTTTTGGTGAAAGCAAAAGTAAACAAAGTTAAATGAAATAACTGAATGTTATTTGAGGCTGTCCGTAACACACAGATTGCAGGAAGTTTCAAAACTATAACACAAATCTACCAATAATTTATGGGGCCTAAAAAAGTAGTTGTTGATTATACAAGTCGTTGGTTTCAAAGCCAGTGATGCATTGCGTCGCACAGACGACAGCTACCAGAACACTGAAGCAGTGCCTATCATGATGTCACCAACAGCGCCCAGTGCTCTCATGCTATTAGAACAAATCTTCTCCAGGATAATGATGGCAAGATTCCATTCAGAAAGTAAGAAAGTTACTATTAGCCAAAAGCACAGCCCTACAAAAAACCAGGATCAAGCGAATAAGGTAAAAATTTACAGTTAAATGCAAACAGCAGTTGACAAGACTGTTAACAGCAACATCAAATTCCTAGTGGGTAGTTTTAACGTTAAAACTGAAAGTAGGCAATGCAGGAAGACAGCTAGCTATAAATGAGCAAACTGTCTACAAAATCAAGGCGAACTGAAAGCCATTAGCAGATTTTTGCGCTTTCAGTGATTTAGTGATTTGAGGCGGCGTATATAAGCAAATGGAAATGCAAAAAGTGAATGGAATTCCCTCAAATGTGACACAAAAGCCAACTCAATTCCAAGAAAGACGAGATGCAGCCGACTGGAGGCATGGTAGAGAAGACAAGATGAAAAAAGTCCGTAAATTGACTACAGAAAGAAACCCACAAGGTCTAGTTGAAGATTTTCTTGGATGCTAAGGATAGTTTACAGACCAAACTACGAGTGACACCTTCACTGCAGCTATCATAGACATTATTTAGTGTGTGCGAAACAACACTGGATCTCTGTGAAAGTGACAGTGAAGGAGACCTGTATGACCGTTTCAGGAAGGGAGGAGAAACAAGACCATTTATGGCTGACTACGGAGACGTGTTGGCTAACATAGGGGAGAGGGGTCGTGAAATGGATATCAATCCGCATCATCATGGAGAGGTCAAATGATGCTCTGGATGCAAAACTCCGAGCCGGACAAGCTTAATTCAGGAAAAAAAAACCATACACGGATCGAACTGCAACTCTACGCAAAATCGTCTAACAGAGAAATGAACGACAGTCAACTACTTACCTTAATTTCATCGAATCCCAAAAGACCATTGAAATTGTAAACTGGACACCATGAAGCACCTCATACAATAGATATATGATAATTCCACAAGTCAGGTGAAAGACTTTGAAGTAACAGTAAGAGAAAGACATAGTTGCTCACTATCATCGATGAAAAGTCTAATTGTGGTGGGCAGAATCATGCAGCAAACGCTTAGAAGATGGAGATTGGGATAAGTTAAAGCAATGGTAAGATACTGGAATATACGGACTTCCATATGCCTTACGCCTAACTTCACACGAGATCTAGGACTGACAGGCGAGAAGCAAGAGGTTGGTAACAGAGGCAGCGAGAACCAGACTACAAGTAAACACAGAGAAGACACAGGTGATAAAGATATTTAACCGACTTCAGCAAAAACCATTTACGATGAACAGAAGAAATAATATGAGAATCATTTGCATGACTTGTGTGGACAGTATCGTTTCAACTACATGCATATATATGAGGATATCAAGGCCAGACAGGATCAGGAACGCAAGACAGGCATTTAGTACTCTAGAATCAGCATAAAGATCCTCAGTACCTGTGGAGTACGTAACAATGTGATTGTACACTTTTTGGTTATTTGTATACATTCGAGATATTGTACATAATTTTTGTTTAAAACGCTTCTTGTTGAAATATACATAACTTCCGTGTACAATTGAAAAATACACTCTGCTGTTGGAGACTTCGTCTTCTCCCTAGTCACTTCTGCTTACTTGCTCCACTCACACCGTGTTGTATACTTCGGATTTATTGTAGGAGTCTACTACTCTCAACCAAAGACATTTCTACAACCGGAACACAGCAGCTACAGCAGACGCAACCCAATCAATTAACGTACCCGTGGATCATATACATAATTTGTAGCAGAGGACTTAGACTTTATATCCAAGTAATCCTTTTTGTTGATACAACTCGTCACTGCATTTTTTGGTAATATATTGTTATTTAACACTCCATTGACTTGGATTATTATTCTTATATTTAAAATGTTAGTGAGCTCTAGTATAAGTCCCCAACATACCCATCACAAATGACATGATCCTAATTTTCAAGCCACTCAGTGCCTCCATATTGTCGAAAGTAGGTGCAGTATAACTTTGTCAACAAATGCCTTCGTTCGATCTTGAAGATTAGATGGGCAGTGAGAAATGATGAGCAAATAAGAACACCGAACAGAGGATTGTTCCGTAAGCTACTGCTTAATAAACATGCACAATTAAGTGGAAATGGATTGGAAACACTCTAAAATGATCATTCATTTCAATCACACCCTGGCTATGCCCTCGAGTGGAACCCGAATGAGGGATGGAGAGTTATACCTCCAAGGATGTCATGGAAAACATCATGTGCTAAGAAGGAGGAGGATGCTTGCATGTAATCGTGAAATCAGGTGATAAACACTGCAGGGAACAGGGTGAAGTGAAAATGTGCTGCCAGAGTTGTTGTGCTGTTCTCCTGAAAACCCAAGAGTATAATAACAATCTATTCGTAACATCATTGTCACACATATTATTCCTCTCCTAACTTCACCTTTAACGGTGACACCCCTTTCTTCTCATTTGACTAAAAGGATAAGCTATTGTATTATAAAAATGCATTAAAGTCATAACTCAGAATGAAACTGTTAAACTCATTATTATTTCCAGTGGTCTCTTAAAATAGATCATCCAGTGTAATAAGCAATCAACCTACATAGATATAATCACATGCAATGTGAAGATTAACATATTTAGTAGGATTGATGAATGAAATGCTTAGCGAGCAACTTGAGAATGACGCAGTAAACAGTTAACCATAAATAGTGTACACCCGAGAATATAGACATTATGATTTCAGTTTTATCATGGTGATCCGATTCCTGAGTTACAAGGCAGATATTAAGACATGACTTCTCTCTACACCTAATCAGTAAACTGCGATGTAGATGGAAAGCGAACAGAACCGTCTATTTATAATCGATTATTCAAAGTCAAAAGAATTGAAACCGCTATTGTCTACATCATTGGACTACCACCGGAAACAGCAGTAACTGGGAATGAAGCGTGTGTCACACTAGGTCCAGTAAGCAGAGAGGTGGAGTACTTTTCATTAAAAGTTTTGTGGTTTACATGCCTGAAAAGTGGAGAGACAGCCGTCTTGTAACCTGAAACGCAGAACGTGTCAAAGTCAGCTTCACCATTAAAATTGTCCCAGAAATGAAATCAAAACCAACAACAGACTTTACACCTTTATCTGAACTAGAACCATTATTATGGCGCAGTAAAACGACAGTAACTAAAGCACTTCTCGTGCATTTATAATCAAATTGTTTGTGGTCGCAGAAAGACTTTAACGTGGATTTACGCACAAGGCAATTTTTACCATGGTTTGGAAAAATACCAAGGTGATTATGATTGGGTGAAACTTTAATATTGGTTGGGAAAGTGATAATTCCTGTTTAGGTACAACATTTATTTCTTTCCAAAATGATATGAGATGATTTCCTCGTAAGTAGATTATCGCCCATCCTGTCAACCATAGAATCAATTAGACAATCAATTCTGATGCTAGTGGAGAGAACGGTCAACAGAAGATACAGTGAATTAACTCATGCAGAATTCTAAAATTTTCCCTTACATTAAAATATACGCTGAAAAGCGTTGTCGCAAACTATAACCAAAGATGCACTGACACAGAGAACACAACGACACTAATATTTTATGAGTGTTCGAGACCATGTGTACAAAGGCAAGAAATGATTCCGCTTATGTTATACATTGTTTCTAATCAGATGAATTAATTTGAATCTACAAACCAACACTTGAATATCAATAAAATACTCTCTAGTAACTTACCCTATTCTGGTAAGTAGTTACCTGGGTTTCCAGTGGGAAGTCATGATCAGTAGGGTGCAGCAGGTCGGGTGTGAGGACAAATACTCGCCAAAGACATTGGCTAGGGGTTGCGCCATTTCGTGAATCGGCAGAAGTTAGAATTCATGGGCGATTGAATCGAGTCCCAGTGGCTTAATGGTATACGAGCTCGCCTTGTAAGCGGATGGTCCTGGGTTCGAACCCTGGCGGTGAGTGCGTACTGATGAAGAGTTTCAAACTAAGACGAAACGGCTGTCCAGTACTCCCAGGTTTTCCAATGGTTCTCTAACTAATGTCAGTTCATGATGAAATCCCGTAATTTGAATATATACTTCAGTATTTCCACCTTCTGTGAATTGCTTTACTAAAATTGGCGTATTCGGATTTCATGAGAGAAACATTTTACCTAATATATCGAAAAATGACGAAGTATTAGTTTTTTACTGATGTCTTTTCGTGCGCAATTTATTGCTCATAGTTATATCCTGCTATCACAACACTGTCTGTTTAGCTATGGAAACAAGAAGTTGAAATACTGAATGGTTATCCGTTTCTATCTGGATGAAAAATATTCTTTTTTCTATTATTTCTCTTCAGGTTCTTACAGTTACAAAATCATAATATCTGTTTTAATTACAATAATGTTCAGTTATCCTTCCAATATATTTTTTAAAATAGAATAACAGATTAGTGATGGGGTGACAAAATAAACAGAAATTTGTGCAACAAAATTGCTGGGCTAAAATGGAATTAAGAAATATTGAGAAATGCAAGACAGTGATGGTGATGATTCACAATAGATTCATACAGTATATAGAAAGAAAACAGGGTAAGTCAGTATAAGGCTATGAAAGGTGTTTGGTGAGTACCTAGTACAGAATATTAAGGAGATAGACTGCAGGGAATAGTTCACCATGAAAACACAAATGTGTGAAATGAAACATATAAAGCCATATAATGAGAAACAATATAGTATCACAAATAATAAGTCAGAATTGTGTGAATAGAAAGAAGGGTATAAACTGTAATAAATAATAATAGTCATAATAATAAATAATAATAAAATACAACAAGATAAAGAAAGGATAGCAGGAAGAGACACTCTTAGAGAGAAGAAATTTCAAGCCAAGTTTCATCATGGTAAGAACAGCGAATGAACGTGCTCATTTTGGATACAAAGCTCCCGTTTAGTCAATCTTATTGCTACAGCTTCACATCTTTATGAGAATATTTTACACTATTAAACACATTTGGATTACCAATCTTTGCTACGCAATGAATATAATTCACAGATTTGAGTCGATCTTTATAATTTCATTTGTTTGAAGTCGGATACGATTTGAGATGTCTTGATAATTCATTTGCGTGTTATTACAGTTTTACATCATAAATTCATAACTCTCACTCCAATAACCTCAACAATTATAACAAATAATTTCATACATTTATTCCCCTTAATGAATTTGAACAATGCAAGAACTACAGTTTTAGCAGAATAAAATGGTACCATCTTTTATTTCGTTGCCTTCTCGTTAGCTGCTTACATGGCAAAAACATTATTAAATATATCTACAACAACAATTTTAACATACTTGCACAGAGTTCAGTTTAAACAAATAACCTGCTGCATTAGTTAGTACGTACCTAGTTAATGGGTTGCCCATCAATTCACCCAGTTTTCTTTCCTATCTCACTAATACTGATCTATACAGCTAAATGTTATTCGAAGTACATTTGCCGTACATTCGTTTGAAATACTCATTTGGTCATGTAGAGAGCTGTACAATTGCAATCAAATATGATTATTTGCTTACGCATGTGCACTTTAGGCTTGTAAGACAAGCATAAAATTAGTTTGGTTTATTGTTTACGTCGTGCTTCTGTGGTATAGCGGTTAGGACGCTAGCCGACCATGCACATGGTCCGGCGTTCGATCCTCGGCTGATGCACTCATTTACCTCGCTGAAGCAGAAATAATTCTGGGAAAAACGAAAAGGTTGAGCGTATGGCTATCAACCCAATTCTGTAAAATAAACACTGCTACAGAAACTTCAAGTCACTAGCTTGAAGCCCTATGTTCCACTGGAGAACGTGAAGGAAATGAAAAATATTGTTTACATCTGTCACACAAACTCGATGACTAGCATCTGAAAATCAACAAACTGACGGAAGAGGCTGGCAGTGAAGACACGATTTCAAATGAACATTGAAAACACGGAGGTGACAAAGATAACCAACCAACAGCATTAGTGACAACAAACAGCCCCTATCACTACTCACAGGAGAAATTTGAAAGATATTACCTCCCTCACTTATCTAAGAAACAGTGTTTCAAACACAGGCAGCTGGAACAGATGATGATATCAAAACCAGTCAGAACCAAAAAGGGAGGATAAACCTTTATCATCAATCTGAAATCACTGTGGATGTCTTCTGCAATAACTCAGCATAAGAAACAAAATTAGCATTTTCAACACCAATAGTTAGTTCAGTCAATCCAGAGATAACTAGGGATGTATTGAAGATTGGTAAGAGTGTAGTAGTGCTGAGTTGTCGGTGCAAAGATGAAGGCGAATCAGTGTATTATAGTGGCGTAATAAGATGAATAATTTAATATATTAAATATTCCCATAGTAAAATTTATAACAACACATTTAAGCGAACAATACTGTTTTCAATTAGATCTCACTAGGCTTAACTCTAATATATATAAGTTTACAAATAAAAATGCAAATATAAACCAATCATGGTGTTTTGTCTATAGGATAATACGATGGTGAATATAAATTGTGCAATTAGTCATAATAGTGGTAATGATAATATTAATAATAGTAATAATAATAATAATGGTCTTATCAATAATAAGGATGAAAAAATGAGTCAGTCTGTGATAACATGAATAATGAAAAACAGTATGATTAAACAAACAATTGTTCAGGTGGAAGTAGTCGATAAAGGCTAGTAAAAACAAATGAACCGATTACATAATGTTAGATCGTAAGGAAAGGAAATGAAACACGTTTATAATGAAGATAAGATTAAGGGATGATAAGAAGGGGGTTGGAAGTATAAATGAGGGGTGGTGTAGAAGTCTTTAGTTGGTTATGTCTTTTATCCTAATTCTAAGAATTAAAAAAAGACATGCTTTTAATCAGATTGATTCTGTTAATACTCTTATAAATGATCTAGAAAGGAACATATCACAAAAACAATTTTCAGTTGATGATTTACCTCAGGAATTACAATTGATGTGCGTTGAATATGTTAATAACGTAAAAGTAAACAGAAGTAATAATAAAAGGTCTAGTCTTGTCAAATTTCTCGAAAGCCAAAAGCTTGAAAGGAAATTTCCGTCAGATCCGAGTCGGTATGTTCACAATTTTTCCAGTGTCGTGCTTAATACGTTTTAATTGGAGGTGTTATCCCTAGGTTCCAAATTTAGTGATTATGCTCCTAAAGTTGATCAATTAGACACTGATATACAGTTTGAAAATTGGTATTCTCAAACGTCAGATCTTACCCCATCGTCGGACGATGAACTAACTAGGTTCAAAACGACGCTAGTGGACAGCTGCCAGCAATACAAGAATAATAAATATTCAGTAAATAGTCTTTTATCTAAACAACACAGAGACGTTCTAGGAGAACTTAGAAGCTACGAAATTTTAATCATTAGCAAGCCGGATAAAGGTGATGGTATAGTTTTATTGGACAAAAGCGATTATGTTGAGAAAATGGAAGGTATTTTGAGTGATCAAACTGAATTGCAATCGCTTGGTGCTTCCAAAAACCTCAATGTAAGAGCTGAGAAACAAATGACTGACTCCCTCAAAACACTGAACCAAATAGGAGTATTATCATCAACCACGTATGAGTCCATGAAACCTACGGGTACCAATACTCCACGCCTTTACGGTCTACCAAAAGTGCACAAACCGGGTCTTCCTCGTCGCCCTGTTTTAGATATGTATAACTCTCCATTTCACGGAACAGCGAAGTGGTTAGTTAAGATCCTGGGTCCTTTGCACAGAGAAATCATGCAACATCGAATTAGGGATGTCTTCGACTTTATTTTTAAAATATCCGAGACTAATGTGAGGTATAAACGCATGTTATCCATGGATGTATCATCACTATTCACTAACGTACCGCTTATGGAAACAGTGGATTATATTTGTCAAGAAATCACCGATAGGCAATTAGACTTAGGAATCCCCTTGTGTAGCCTCAAAGAATTACTTCTTAAATGCACAATGAATGTTCACTTTGTCTCCAATAACGTCGACAAGTAGATGGAATAGCTATGGGTTCACCATTAGGCTCAACATTAGCTGACTTCTTTCTCGCAAAACTTGAAAACGGGAAATTGAAGGATACCATCAAGGAGTTGGATATGTATTACCGATATGTCGATGATACATTTATCTTAGCTGATGAGAAGGTTAACATAGACGAATTGTTACTTAAATTCAACAACATCCACCCTTCGCTTACCTTTACTTGTGAAGAGGAGCAAGAAAATAAACTACATTTCCTGGATGTCTTGCTAAGTAGGAGAGAAGACGAGCCACTTGGGAGAAGTGTGTACAGAAAAAGCACATTCACAGGGCAATACACACACTTCCTCAGTTACGTGCCCATTAAATATAAAAGGAATCTTGTAAAATGTCTCGCGAGCAGAGCAAGGAAGATATGTACGTAGGACCTCTTACAAAAGGAATTTGAATATATTCACGATTCCTTGACGGAGATGGGTTATCCGAGTAGCTTCACAAAGAAACATATGAAACCATCAGAGAAAAAACCTGTGACTCTGACTGCACATAAGAAACCTCTATTTATTAAGTTACAATTTAATGGTGGCTTATCTAGTGAGATTCTATTCCAAAGACTTTCAAGGAGTATGCGTAGAACATTTTACGCAGCACACCTACGTTTGTCATTCTCTAGCCGACGAATGATTGGGACGCAAACGAAGGATAAGCTTGATAGTTTTGCCACATCTATGTGTATTTATCAATTCAACTGCACCTGCGGTGACAGTTATGTTGGGCGCACTACTAGACAGCTTAGCCAACGTGTTAGTGAACATCTCCCATCGTGGTTTGGCAAAGGACAGACAAAAACAATTCGTAGCTCAATTCTGTCACATCTAATTGATAGTGGTCATGTAGTCGATAAAACGAAAGCCTTCAAAGTAATTCATCGTATCCCACCGAATCTTTCTAATACACTTCGTATTCGTCTACTGCACACAGCTGAGGCGATAGTCATTCGAACTATTAAACCTAAACTATGCATCCAAAAGACGTTCGTACAGCCATTATTCCTCCCGTGGCCTAATAAGACATAACCAACTAAAGACTTCTACACCACCCCTCATTTATACTTCCAACCCCCTTCTTATCATCCCTTAATCTTATCTTCATTATAAACGTGTTTCATTTCCTTTCCTTACGATCTAACATTATGTAATCGGTTCATTTGTTTTTACTAGCCTTTATCGACTACTTCCACCTGAACAATTGTTTGTTTAATCATACTGTTTTTCATTATTCATGTTATCACAGACTGACTCATTTTTTCATCCTTATTATTGATAAGACCATTATTATTATTATTACTATTATTAATATTATCATTACCACTATTATGACTAATTGCACAATTTATATTCACCATCGTATTATCCTATAGACAAAACACCATGATTGGTTTATATTTGCATTTTTATTTGTAAACTTATATATATTAGAGTTAAGCCTAGTGAGATCTAATTGAAAACAGTATTGTTCGCTTAAATGTGTTGTTATAAATAATATAATAAGTGACTAATGATCATGATGTACAAAGAAACAAGGAAACATGATAGTATGTTGGATTTATAAAGAAATATATATATTTTTTTGATTTACAGTTTGATTCCACACTGTATTTTTGGTACTAGTATGGAATTTTCAGCATGGATATCGGTAGCCCGAATTTTGCAGGGCGACCATAGATATCAGGTGTGCGCCGGCGTGGGCTTGAACCCCAAACCATGTGTATGGTCGGCGAGAGTCCTAACCACTGTGCCACCGACGCACAGGGAGTTATTTTTATTTTACCTTACCTTGTAACAATATTCAGAACCCGTATAACAAATCTGCTTCCTTAGGGTATTTTGCAATGTAGAAGGGGAGGTTTAATCATCCATTTGACAACAACTAATTCACCAAAATATACACTAATTAAATTATTTGTTTCGTCAAATTTATACAATATGTCTTGCTCTGTAGTGACAGATACACGGATAAATATTTTGTCAATGAAATGCGTAATTAGAAAAGTAGCACACGACATTCGGTAGTCATATGCTCACGTTCAAATTATTGACTGTTTAAATACCGTAGCATTTAATTTCTGTCTTCAGCTCCAAAATATCAATCATTAATAAAAAAAGATTTAACTTTTTTCAAACAGGACATGTGGTACGAATATTGAATTTTCAGCATATATTAATACACTATCGTGTCTACTTTTCTCACTACAAGTGTGATAATACGGTTCAATAAGAATATCATTCTGAAATTAAATTTAAGTGGAAATATTAATAAAAATTTAATAATCGAAGAATGAAAAGCTCTGTTTACTTAGTGTTTCTCAGTAAGCTGGTATTTTCATGCCTTACACATTTCTGTTCACATAGAATGTGTGCCAAATAAAGTATTTTTTAGACTTCTACTTGTACTTTCATAAGATGAAATGAGAGAGTTGTGCATAAAGGTGATGCTCAGGGCCTGAGAAGACAACATTCGCTAAATTCTTGCATGATTTCATGTGTCTATCGAAAATGGTATTATTAAATTGTTTTTGATATGTGACTTCGTAAGATGAACAAGATTAGAGATATTTGGTTGTAATTTACTGAATTTCAAAGTTTTATAGAACTAACTCGGGAAGTAATGATTTTTAATATAGAAATTGATAAAATTCCAACGTGTCACGTTTGACGATAATTTTTCACCTAAGGTTAACAAGTTCATTTAAATTTCGATAGTGTGTGGACGGAGCCTTCTCTTTAAAAGTTTAAAACAATTAGTTCCCTTTATGAATTTAGGCAAAGCAATAAGAAGACGAAGTTTATCTGAATTGATCTCTGCAGGTAAAGGCTTCGGAGCATATTCCTTAATGGCCCTAGAAGCAAATAGAATATTCAGAACCCATTAATGGTGAGAACAGGAGACCCAGCTCCTCTATTGCGAAACGTATGATAGAGACAGAACATAAAATTTACGTTAACGCATCTTTTAAACCAATCTATAAAACGTGTTCAGAGCGTATCCTAAAGTTTGTGTAAGCCCTAGCAATTAGAAAGTTTAAACCATCTTTATGCGTTCAAAAACATTTCGTCATCACACTAAAATTTTGATGCCACAGCAAGTATACTATTACCTCGGTTATTTGGTGTAGTGATCTTCACTGTTATTTTGATCTTCAGTATATCCTTTTAGCTTAACCTAAGTTTATTTTCTTACATCTTACCTCCTTAATAATTTCATATATATTCCCATGACAAGTTCGTGTATGATAAGATTGTGCGAAATGTGTTGCGCAAATACTTTAAACAATTCAGACAAATTACGTCTTTGTATTGCTTCATCTAAATTCATAAAGGAAACTATCTGTTTTAAACATTACATTTCGTCACACTAACGTTTAAATTTAACTCCCATCCCACTCTATAAACCCTACTATCCCTTCAGATTTCTTAGTGCATCAAACACTGCATCTCAACTCTACACACAAATTATGACCAAAAGTAGTTACACGCGAACGACTGTTTTCATGACAGTCAAAACAAAAGAGATGCAATCAGAAAGCTCATAATGAGGGAATCACAAAAGAAATATTCAGTTACACAGTAACAGTCGATTACGAAGGGAAATAATTTGTCCAGTCACTACAGAATGCCAGAATAATTTCACAAACATCAGTCACCAAGTGAAAAACTCACACGTGTGCAAACCAAATCTCTACAAATCTCAGCGCAAACTGAAGCTATCATGATTATTATACCAAAATAATTTGGTGGATTGTAACTAGAAGTGGAATCCAGAATGCCCATTTCTTCCATTTTGTAACTCACCAGAAGAATGTACCTTTATTGTCTGTTGAGTACCGGTGTTCGTATAGAAGCTGGAACTCAGTACCAATCGCCATTCACAAGACCAATTAACCACCAAAGTACTCCATTTTATTCTTTATACAGCCTAGAAGCATCCGCCTAATTTGACGACATGTCAACCTGAAGCCGGACATTTTGGTCAAATCAATCAAAGGTAAAGTTCAAACTGAATTAAATAATTATGTACCTTTCTCTGATTACTGCCATTGTTATTGCTATTACTCTCTCTTTGAACTATCTCCAGTATTCTTCTAATCCTCCCATATACTGACTTAAACCAAACAGTTGTTAGCAATGCTAAATTCTGTTTTATCAAACTTCATATCACGTTCCAGCCACCTAATAATCCTAAGTCATTTTCCAACGTCTACAATGTCTTATATGAACTATCGCACATACAACATTCTTCGTTTCATCGCTGGATATTTAACCAAGATGTCGATCACAAACCCAAACATGATGAGAACAAAACACGGTAACCAAAACTTTATAGAAAGAGATTGTATTAACTGTGATCAAAATTATTATTAGTCAGTCCTTGGACTTACATTTAGCATACCCCATCAATGTATTTATTTTTTTGTTGTATTCATACTTCTGTAACACCATTGAATGTAACGCACCTACTGAAACTTATGTTTTGTTGAGTATAAATACACTGGCACACTGGTATTTACATTTTATACCAAGTTTTTAATCATTGTACGTTTAATATGCATTCAGTTAACAAACTCAACCAACCGACTATTATTCCATCCTATACTTGTACCTCGAATATAGTTTCTGATATAATTTCTATTCGCCCTCAGTGGCTACTGTATTCATTGATTCATCATTGTAGAACCTGACGAAGATGTTATTGAAAACAATTATAAGCTCAGCTGTGGTTTTTGTGTGCTGAATATACCTTGAGGACATTTAAATTACTGATCTGTTTCAGACCATACACTTCAACACTGCTTCATAAGTTAAAATTCGATCTCCTCTTAAACACCTTTAGGTATGCTACTCAACTCTTTTGACTGATATTTTAACATTGATTTCGTACTGTTAGGATAATTTCTTGAATCTCCTAACAGACGACCGACCATCCGTCTATTTTACTGGCCTGGGCAGTTTCCATTGAACTTAGTACTTCGAGTTCAGTTCACTTCATTTTATGATAATAACCCAGTTACTTCTCTTTTTCGTATTCTGTATTCATACAAATTTCAACAGTATACAACCAATATACAATAACCAAAACTCGAAGGAAACTAGAGTGAGACCTAATGGTTACCAGGTAGTGTTTCATTTCTATAAATTCCTCAGTCGACCGGCAAATACTGCTGGTTGCTATTTTACGTGAGAATTGTACACAAGTAGTCAGTAATTCCTAGTAGAGCACGTCGAGAAGTATTTACTTTATTCAGGAGAATTTTTCCTGTCAATATTATTTTTATTGTTTTGATTTTTTAGTCGTTATCGTACATGTTTATCAGAATATTCAGTTTATTCAAATTCAAATTTTTAATCTAAAGACAAATGCATCATCTTAAGCTGTTTATACTGAAGAGTCCCGTGTGAGTATTGAGTCACTGTAAGAAGAAATATCTAATTTTGTTTAGGAGCTCAGTCTTTATATATAATATTGGAGAAATAAACGGTTATGAATCCCAGTTACAGACTGTTGAATAATTCAAAAGTTGAATGTGTAACTTATATTAAATAAATCCATAAGAGATGTTTTCTAGGTGCTTCGTCCACGGTGATACTTCTCTTTTTATGAGTAATTTCTTGAGGAAAACCAATTCCATGTTGCAGAAAATTAGTCAACATAACAAATTTTGGCATTTTACACAAACATCTGAGAAATAAAATAAATCTAGTGAAAAGAGGAATGTACATTAAAAATTATACTGAATGGTGGAATGGCGCGATCTTACCAGAAGGTCTGAATACTTCAACAATATAGTGTGAAGTTTGGTAGGTAATGTGTTGATAAAATGGACTTTCGGTAATATAGATGATCATATAAGAGTACACAGCCTGGCTAAGTATTAATTGCTGCATTTAATCGATTCCACGTAGTTACCTGTAACCTATTGGTACGAATGCCTATAAGCTTTAATTCAATCCTCCTCCTTCATGTCATCCGCGAAAACCTATCGATTTGTTAATTCCCACTCAGTTTACACTGAAGGAAATGACCAAAGTGTGATGTCAATCTCCAAGGAAATGTTCCGTCTGAGCCAATACATTATAAAGCTAAAACAAACTGAAGTCACTCATTCATTGCATTTAAAAATTCTCAACAAGTGTATCTTACCCATTGTGATTGATTCTTTTCAGTAAATCTATTCTTGTTTACTATATAGGGACTATTTCACATTGAGAAGGCTATTAAATGGTTTCAGCAGGGCAAGTGGTGTGCAACTTAGTCAGCCTACCACTACACTACTTGACAGACATCTAAATTCATGAGAGGAATGGTCTAAATCTATGCTGTCTAACCCTCAAAACCCCCTCAATTCTCAGCTCTACCTTTGTCTCTCCTCTGGTAGAGCCATAAGCTAGTATGAAAGATTATATGCTCATTCTCTCGAGTATAGGAACTCAACGACACCATTTTCAGCCAGTGTTCTGTATGACAGAAGAAACGCAAAGCGTGAAACGTTTTAATTAGTATGTTGTTAGCTAAATAACTGGCCCTTTTATTTTCTCCTGTAATCAATCTGTGGTAACACTACCTCAATTAACTGATAAACTTAGTTACTAACCTTAATTTATTTACAATTTTTGTTTATATATATATATATATATATATGTATAGATTAATAATAATCCGAATAAATCTGCTGAAGAAGCTGTGGATTACAAGGCAAAACGTTCAGAAAAATCTTGTTTTGATTTTCTTAACATTCTGGGATTAATTTAAATAATTCATAGTGAATCAATCTGACTCGGCGCTCAAATTGTTCCAGGAAGTTCGCAACACTTACAGTCTGGAGACCTGAAATCTTAGACTGAAAAATAGAAGCAAGAATACAAGGTGTGTTTGGTTATCTTTTCGTACCTCTGTGGTTCCTTCTTTCTTGCTTGTCATTTTCAAATATAAGATCTGTGGGAAGCAATAGCACAAATTACTGATAAAAACTTTGAAGTTGTTCCTCTGTTTTTAGTGTCAATAAATAGAGATGTCTAGAATGACAAAGAAGGTTTGCCAGTTGAACTACCTACACCATTACTGGCTGCAACACAATTTAGCTTAGATTACTCAATTCGGAATAAAACTAAAAACACAGCTGAGGTAGTGGACAGCATTAGCTACCACAGAATAAACAAAACAAAAATGTCTTTGACCCATTTATTCGTCATTTAGTAGTTTAAATTTGTAAAGTTTATCATACTATCTCTTGGGAGAACATTGCGCTCCAGTGCGTTCGGTTCTCCGCAAACGTTTTCACCCTACCCCGCATCTTCCCACATGCTTTCATCTTCTCTTCTCATGACCTCCTCCACGTCACCCTCGCACTGACGACCAACTCGCCGCTTCTCTTCCGGATTCCACTCGAGAGCCTGACGTATGACGTCACTTGATGGTTTTCTCAGGCTATGGCCAAGCCACCTCCACTTTTTCCTGCATATTTCTTGCACAATCAGTCACTGGTTGGCTCGTTTCCAGAGATCCCTGTTGCTGATATTTTCTGGCCATCTGATCTTGAGTAATACTGAGCGAAGACAGCTGTTGATGAGGGCCTGTAATTTGTTCGAAGTACCCTTTGTGAGGCGGAACCAAGTCTCTGATCCGTATAGTAGAACTAACTAATTTAACAATGGAATCTAACTTTTCATGCCGAGTAATGCTGTTGATGTCTACACAGACTTCAGACTAATAATAAATTCAAAGTAGTTCTTTGTAATTATACGCAGTTAGTTTACTCCTTGTTCCATTACTTCACATAATACTTCTGGAATTAAGAAGTTAATATGCCCCTGAATGTCTCCTTCTAACAGATAAGCATAGTTGTCAAAAGAAAGTCTATGAAGGAAAGTTTAGTGTGATAACTACATTTTTGAAACACATAAGGGCAGTTTCAACTTCCAAATAGCTACATCGTCTACAAACTTTCGGATACACTACAAACTACACTACACTACAAACACGTTTGATAAATTGGTTTGAAAGTGGAATAGACATGAATTTTATACCTTTTATCTGAACTATGTTTAGACATCTCAGATCCGAACAATTGAGAATATGAAGCTCATATATATGCCCGTGGAATCCCTTAAGGAATATGAAAAATGATGCTTCATGCCACTGTATCTACCAATTTAAATGTGCATGTAATCACACACACACATACGGGGGACTTATTGACCTCTGAAGGTAAAAGGGCTTCAGAAACAAATCGAATCGCCCAATCGTGGTGAAAATAGACGACCTAACTCTTTCACTGCAAAATATGTAACATAAACAAGGCATAAAACTTATGCTTACACCTCTTTCAAACCTGTTTACAGAATGTATTTGAGGCTTCTTCCAGTGTTTGTGGAAAGTCTTTCTAGATTAGAGAGTTTAGACCACCTTTATGCCTTCAAAAAGCAGTTACAGTTATATTATTTCACAGAAAAGTAAAATTAATTCTCGACTGAAAATAATCTGAATACTGATAACATTTTTTTATTTATTGTTATTACTCTGTCGATGCGTCTACGATCTAATTTAATCGTATTTATTCTCAGCAAAGCAGAGAATATAATGTGTATTAACATCTTATAGAATATGTGTGCATACGGCACTAACCAACTGTTTTCACTTCTGAATTCAATTTGGACTGTCTCGGTGATTAACAGGACCTAAGTGCTTGGTGACTGTTGGTAAGTTTACTCCTTGTTCGGATGCTTCAACAATGTATGCGGATTAAACCTGAAGTAATTTGGTGGTTGGTGACTAGCAGTGGATTCCGGACAGAGCGCTTACGTTCAGTCAATCAATAATAACTGCACAAGAGGTGAATTTCGAGGCTCAAGTCATCTAGTGGATAACGTTTTGACATTTGAAACTATGGGCACCAGGTTAAGACGTCAGTGAGAACACCATCACTGACTGGAGAATGCAGGTACATCCTAAATAGGATACTTCAACCACTGCTAGTTCTTCTCTTACTACTTGTACACTTGGTAATACCACCACTTATATGACTGTTAATAGTAACAGAACTATTACTACTTATACTACTATTGATTCTTCTACCAATACTTCTCCTAATTCTGCCAATAGTATTACTAGCACTGATAAAATTATTATTTATGATGCAACTTCTAATATTACTACTTATATTGATTTGAATAATGCTACTACTTGTACAGCCTCTACTTCTAATATTAGTACTACTACCAATAATAACAATTCCATAATAACTAATCCTAATTATTGTACTAATTACTGTCTATAATTTTGTTGTAATTGTTTGTAATAGTTGTATTAGTATTTCGAGATGATCGAATTACAAGAATCCAACCAAAACACAGAGAGGGCGGAATTCAGGAATTTGTATTTAGCGGAATTATATTCAGTTCATATAAGAAATATATTAACAATCAACAGTAAGTATGTAAACAATACGGAGATAGAAATTGTCAATCACCACATCCGCCACACGTCGAATATCTCCTTGCGTATTTATAATGATGTTTCGGTTTGCTTGCAAGTAGCTGCGACCTTCTAACTGATTCTGTGATATTATTTTCATCAGTATTATCTAGACTTATTTCTCAATTATCTACAAAATCAGGATTAGTAGCGGAATCATTAAAATTATAATCGGAATGACCTACTTCATTTATTGTCACTTTGTCCAGGTGTCTGTTATGAACTGAGTGATCTCTGATGTCTAATATCTTCACCATACGATTTCCCATTTTTTGTAGTATGATTCCAACAGAAGGTCTATCGTCATTCCCTTTGTAATAATGTACATTAGAAGTCGTGGACATCAGATGCTTTCTGAGAATTCGAGATTTGAATAGTTTTGCAGGACTTTCATGGGTACTTGTATGCTCCACATTGCGATATTGAAGTAAGAAGTTATCCACACATCTCTCTAGCTCATCAAGATTTTGAGGACTCATTGATGCTTTAGCACTCTTTAATGTTCGTACAAAATTTTCAGCCAACCCGTTTAACTGAGGATGACGTGGTGCTGTCTACAAATGACGACAACCTATATGTTTTAGCCAATCATTGAAGTTCTTCTCCGTAAAATGAGTACCATTGTCAGTAACTAAGACATCTGGAATTCCTTCTCGACTAAAAATCCTTCTCAACGCTCTGTGAGTGAATTTGGCATTAAGACTATCTGTAATGATGACTTCTGGCCATCTAGAATAAGAATCCACAATAACTAAAGCATAATATGAATTTAAGAATGGACCACAGTAATCTGCATGAATACGCTGCCAAACCTCACAAGATGCAGGCCACGGTGTCCACGATGACTTCCCATAGGACATTTTATGTAAACAGCTAGAACAGCTCTTTGATCTTTTGTTAATGTCAACATCAATTTCCGGCCACCAGCATGTTAGGCGTGCTAATGATTTCATCTTATCAGCTCCTAGATGAGCAGAATGTAGATCATTCAAGATCACAGATTTTAAAGTTGGAGGAATAATAATTATGTCATTCAGACATAGAAATCCTTCAGGATGAACTGAAATCTCATCTCTTCGCTTATAAAAGTCCGGAAATCTTCGCTTACACTGAATATTCCAGCCTCATTTTGTTGTGTTTATAACGCATCCGTAATATTTCCGAGTATCATTTATAAGTCGAACTCGATCCACCGTTAACGGCTGGACTAATAAGCAATCAGTATCATCAGCAGAATTTTCAAATAATGAATAACGAGATAGATAAGAAATCTGCATGAGGTATATCCTTAGCCGATCTGAGTTCAATATTGTAATCATATGCACTTAGTTCAAACTCCATCTTTGAACCATAGCAGCAGAAGATTTATTCAAAGATTTTTCTGGATTGTAAATGAATTTCAAAGCTTGATGATCAGTAACTATGTGAAACTTAGTACCAAAGAGATACTTGTGCAAGCGTCTTATTGCCCATACAACTGCTAGAGCTTCTTTCTGGGTTTGTGAGTACCCTTGTTCACTCTTACTTAGACGTCTTGAAATACAAATAACAGGTTGTCCATTTTGCTCGGGTACTGCAGCTATACCCATAGGAGAAGCATCTGTAGTTAGAACAGACTTATCTTTCGATGAAAAAGGTCTTAAGAAAGCTTGTTTACTAAGAAACTCCACAGTTTTTCTCAAGATATTTTCATGTTGTTATTCATACTTAAATTGTTTACTGGAGACAATCTCAAACAGAGGAGAGAACTGTTGAGGGAAATTGGGAATACATCTGGAGTAAAACTGAAGAATACCTATCCATGATCTCAACGACGACATATTATTAGGTGATGGTGCTTGAATTAGAGGTGCCAAACGACTAGCATCAGGTCTGAAATCTTCGGAGTCTACTGTGTATCCCAAGCATGATACAGACGACAAGGTGAAATGACATTTAGATGGATTAACAAGAACAATATTCTCACATAAACGCCTGAACAGTTTTAAAAGACGTTCATTATGCAATTCGATATTAGGACCATGAACTATAATGTCGTCTTGGCCATGACTCAACACCATCTAATCCATCTATCATCCGATTTATTACATTTTGAAATATTGCAGGTGAAACCTTCAAACCAAAAGGCAAGAACTTATACTTGAACAGTCCAAATGGAGTATTAATGGTTGTTAATGCACTAGACGCCTCGTCAAAAGGAATTTGAAAATAGGCATGTTTTAGATCTATTTTGGAAGTGTATCTTGAGCCATGTAGCTTGTAGAGAATGTTCTTGGAAAATACCCATATGGAAATTAGAAAGAAGAGAACACGAAGTTCAGCAAAAATATCTTTTCGGCGATTTCATTCTCAAAAGCTGTACAATCGCATTTATATAGATTATTTTAACATGGGTAGAATTATTATTTGTTGAATTTTACATAGTAACGAAGGTGATAATAATTTTCACCTTGATATGATAGTTTGAAGGTACAAAAATAGATTACAAGAGGCTTAGAGACAAGATTTCATAGGATTAGAAAATAGTTACAACGTTGTAACGGCGTTTTTTTTCTATTTCAAGATGGATGGGCTGAATCTTCATGCCACCTACACTCTTTGAACATTGGAGAAGTAGTTCTCTGAACAAATTATTATCACCTTCGTTACTATGTGAAATTCAACAAATAATAATTCTACCCATGTTAAAATAATCTATATAAATGCGATTGTACAGCTTTTGAGAATGAAATCGCCGAAAAGATATCTTTGCTGAACTTCGTGTTCTCTTCTTTCTAATGTAGAGAATGTCTTCAGTTTCTAGAGTAGTGCAACTTTGCTGTAGTAGACGACTATTGAGTGTAAGGCGGTAGTCACCACAAATTCTAGGTGTTTATCCATCAGCCTTCAGTGGCGTAACAATAGGAGTAGCCCAATTCGAAGACTCAACTGGCATAAGTATGCCTTGCTCAACCAACTTGTCTAACTCTTTCTTAACTGCATCTCGCAATCCATATGGAATTAATCGGCGTTTCAGGAAGATAGGATCACCCTCTATTTCAAGATGGATGGGCTGAATCTTTATACCACCTACACTCTTTGAACATTGGAGAAGTAATTCTCTGAACAAAGATACATCAAACAACTCAGTACAATTCCATTATGGGTAAATTTTGTTTTGATAAAGTCTCACAGTGTTATACAGTAATGTTTACTGATGATGTTTCGGGCACAATTTATTGCTCATAATCATATCAAGGTAATCACACGACTTCCTAACTTCATTTATATAGTTCCATTGTTTTTCTCTTGATTTTCACTTGATTTGATTGGTAATAGTATTTTCCATATTTCAGGTATGAGTGACGAGTCATTCCTATTGCATGTATTGGGTGTAGACTCAATGAACAAGGATTCAGTAATCAACCTCTCTCTCCACCTACCTAGATTACTTTTTAGAATTTTAACCCTCTCCCACCCTATTGTGTGGTTGTGTGTTAGCGCATGCATTGCAATTGCTGAGCTTTTTTCTAAATTACTTATCTTCTCGGGGTCAACCATTCTTACCTTAGCTAAATTCTTATGCTCTGACAATCTGCAATGACCGTGAGAAAATTTGAACAAGGCTGTTTCAACAACCAGTCACACCAAACTTAAACGTGGGCATATATGATTCGCAGATAGATGGCTTACTTTCCGAGGAACTCGAAAACAACCAATCAGAAGACTGCGTATGTCTACTTGACTAGGCTATAATAATGTGTGTGAAATTTATATAAATACGTGGTGATTTCCGTAATAAAACGATCTGTTGCCAGCCCTTGTCTTCTGTTGTTACTTTTGGTTTCGTTGCCTACAAAAAATGAAGATCCCGTGGCCAGCTGCATTTGAAAAAGCAGACATGCGGAGCTTCTTATGTGACTTCGAGGCCACCGCTGATCTGTTGGGTGTCGAGGAGCAGGCGGCGAAGGCATTTGTTTTAGGGACGCTGTTGAGAGGCCGAGCGAAGGCGGCATATGACAGCGTAGACCGGTCAAATGGCACAGCGTCTTGGAAGAAATTGGTTGAACGACTAGTGTCGGAGTTTGACAGCGAAACAGACAGACAGCTAGCAATGCAGCAGTTCCGGTCAACGAAGCTGGGACCTGATGGAGACCCGCTAGTGTTGGCGGTGAAACTGACGAATCTACTTCGACGCGCGCTTCCCACTTTAGATGAAGAATCAGAAGCGCAGTTACTGTCTTCCCAATTCATCGAGAGTGTCCCAGACCACATTTCTCAGCGATTAAAACTGGTTAACGCAACGCAGCCGATGGATATTAGTGAGCTGGCGAAGGTGACCAGACAGCTGCTGAGCACAACGGTAGCCGCTATAGACCAACCAAAACCAAACGAATATGAGCAGAAAATTGAAGCATTGCAGCGGGAAGTGGCGGCGTTAAAGTTGGCTGATAGAAAAGACCGGTGTTTTGAATGCGGTAAGCCGGGACACTGGAGAAGATACTGCCCAGAAAGGCGAAAAAGAAAAAATTTCAGACGGTATAATACTTGTTCTTTCTCTCGTATGAAACTAGATTTAGTGGGGGCTATTGAGAAAAGGGCTCTGTATTCGAAGTTGCGAGTGAATGATCGAGAAGTAGTATGTTTAATAGATACAGGGGCGGCCGTGTCGTTAATAGATAAGAATTTATGTAAGTGTTACTCCGTGTTCATTGACAGTACAAACAGTAGGCGGGCATGTGTTGCGTATCACGGGTAGATCGAACTGTACGGTCGTTGTTGGTGGCTGCGAGGTGACGTTTCCTTTCATTGTTGTACCCGAACTACAGCGAACGATATTAGGAGCGGATTTTCTGCGTGAGATTGGTGCAATAATCGACACGCAAGCGAACGTTGTGATCACGAAATACGGGCATATCAACATGTATGAGACCAGCGAGATAGCAGCGATTAAGCTGTCGACGGTACACAATGTGACAGAGTTAATTAATAAATACGATCATCTGTTCACTGGAGATGGCGACCCATACGGTTATTGCGATAAGGTGAATCATGAAATTCCGTTAAGTGATCCGAAAGTAAGGTCATTTACAACGCGAAGAGTTCCATGTCATCTGGAAGGCGAAGTGGAGCGACAAGTGCAAGAGATGTTAAAAGATGATATTATTGAGGAAGCTGATAGCCCGTACAACTCTCCAGTGCTGTTAGTAAAAAAAGCGAATGGGAAGTATAGATTCTGTGTTGATTTTCGACAGTTAAACAGTATGACAGAGTTAAGACCGTGTGCCATGCCAACAGTGGTAGAAACTTTAGATCGCCTACAAGGCGCGAATGTGTTTTCGGTTCTCGATCTTCGCTCAGGATACTGGCAGATACCGATAAAACAAGGTGATAGAGATAAGACGGCTTTCATCGTGGGTCAGACACAATATCGATTTAAACGCATGCCGTTTGGACTAGCAGGTGCACCGTTTACGTTCAGACGACTGATGAAGCTATTACTTAGGAACTTGAAAAACGTGGAGGTTTATGGTGATGATCTCGTCATATACAGTCAAAACGAAAACGATCACGTCAACCATGTAGAAGCCGTGCTGCGACGCATCGAAGAGTTTGGACTACGCGTCAACAAAACCAAGTCCCAGATAGCCAAAAAGAATGTTACTCTGTTGGGACATAAAGTGGGAAATGGTGAGATTAAACCACTACCGGAGAAAATTTTGACGATTAAAACGATTCCAGCCCCGAATTCAAAGAGAAAACTGAGACAATTCTTGGGTAGAGCAGCGTTTTATAGTCACTTCGATGAGATAGCAGCCCCTTTATACAGGCTACTAGGTGAGCCAAAGTTTGTTTGGTCGGAAGAATCGCAGAGGACATTCGACAGAATTAAACAGCTGCTCGACCACCAACAAATGACGCTAAAACTACCTGTACCAGGAAGACAGTTCACAGTGTGCACAGATGCCAGTGACTACGCTATAGGTGCGGTCCTAAGACAGGACGAGGGAATCGTTGAGTATGCCAGTAGGGTTTTGACACACACACAGAGAAAGTATTCAACGATAGAGAAAGAATGTTTAGCAATGGTATGGGCAGTCGACAAATGGAGACCTTATTTACTCGGCCGGCGGTTCCACATCGAAACTGATCATAAGCCGCTACAATTTTTGAAGACAGCGAGAGACCCACGGGGGAAGTTGTCACGGTGGATGTTGCGTCTTCAGGAGTACGATTTTACGATCTCACACGTTCCTGGAAGTGAAAATGTCTTGGCAGATTTGTTATCGAGACCAGAAGATGAGTCTGAGTTGCCCGAGGTCGCTTACGGAGTGCATGCAGTAGAACAAGACCCACTAAGACTTGCACGTAGGCAGAGGTTGGACGATACGCTGAATACAGTAATACAGGTGATCACCAACGGAATAGAAGTGGATCAAACTACGGCGAGTAAGGAGCTAACCACACTACTCAGACAGAGGGATCGACTCAGAGTGAATGCCTACGGGACTCTGACCTGGCGAGAGAACGACGGAAGCTGGCTGGCTGTCATACCTCAATCGTCGCGCCACGACATGATAGAAGAATGTCACCAGCTAGCGCATACAGGCGTGGCCAGAACGACCGACCTCCTAAGACAAAGTATGTACTGGCCAGGTATGAGAGAAGACGTAGCAAGATACGTACTTGGATGTCCACGGTGCCAGCTGATGAAAGGTGACCGGTGTATACGACCACCACTTCAGTCGATTCCAGTTACCGCGATAGGTGACTTGTGGTCCGTAGATGTCATGGGTCCATTTCCTCAGACATCCAATGGTAATCAGTACCTCTTGGTGATGACGGAACACGCGACACGATGGGTAGACGCCGTAGCAATCCCAGACCAACGTGCAAGAACCGTGACAGATGCAGTAGTTAGACACATTGTTGCAGACCACGGCGTACCGAAGACAATACTGACAGACCAAGGTCCCTGTTTCGAGAGTGAAGAGTTTACTTCCCGTTTGCAACAGCTGGGCATCAAGAGGATCAGAACGACCCCATATCATCCACAAACGAATGGCCTAACGGAGAGAAACAACCGTACACTGAAGGAGTGGCTGGCCTCGAAGGGGGAACTGGGAAACGGAGCTTCCACTGATTTTACTGACACTCAGGAAACAACGAAGAAGTCACCCTTCCAACTGATGTATGGTAGAAAACCACGATTACCGATACACAATGAGACCTGGCCCATGCACCAAAAATGGAGTACGACGAAATTAAAAGCAGAGCGGAAAGAAGCAGTCAAGAATGTAATGAAGAAGCAGCGGAGTGATGTCGCGAAGTCTCAGCTGAAAAGAAAGACTCAGTGCATTACCTTTGCAGTCGGGGACCAAGTGAAGTGTAGAGACAGTTGGATGCGGGCCAGGTTCACGGAAACTCCTTCCAAAGTGGGAAGGACCAAACACAATCACAAAAGACGGGGTCAAGTATATACCATCCGAAGAGGTGATAAACAGAAACGAGTTAACGCCAGTCAGCTCCAAAGATGGGTACAGTGGGACAAGCCGGTCAGTAACAACCATCAGCTAGAGGATGTAGCAACCAGAAGGTCGGAACGTGTGCGCACGAAGCTATTTGACAGGGGACAATTGTGGTGAGAGCAGGCTGCTAGCCGATCGGTTGACATTAATCTATGTCTATGTCTAGGTCACTAATATGGGCCGTGAGAAAATATGAACAAGGCTGTTTCAACAACCAGTCACACCAAACTTAAACGTGGGCATATATGATTCGCAGATAGATGGCTCTACTTTCCGAGGAACTCGAAAACAACCAATCAGAAGACTGCGTATGTCTACTTGACTAGGCTATAATATTGTATGTGAAATTTATATAAATACGTGGTGATTTCCGTAATAAAACGATCTGTTGCCAGCCCTTGTCTTCTGTTGTTACAGTTTGGATTGCTTTCCATGAACACTTGTATTTTCGACTTTGAACAGCATGACATTAGATACTGACGTAGTGGGAGCTTGATATTCACTGTTGACATCTTCATATGTAATACATAAATCTTTAGAAGTTTGAAAGGTACAAGAAGGAATCTGAATTAACTCTTTCTCTAACTTAGGAATAGTGATTCCAGCAATTAGACGATCACGTAGTTGAGTATGCAGCTGATCTCCAAAGTTACACTTTGAAGCTTGTATTTGAATTTGAAGAATGAAGTCTCTTATCTTTTGATTGGGAGCACGAACCAGTTTATTGAACTGAGCCCTCTCTCTGGTCTCAAAAGTAGTTACATGAAAGTGATTTATCAGAAGTTCACAGATCTTGTCATATGACAGAGAAATGGTTTTATCTGGAAACGCCAGAGTCTTTACTAGGCTATATGCATCTAGCCTAATAGCAGTGATGAAATGTGCTGGAATTTTGTCATCCTGAACGTTCTTTGAAATGCACCATGCGTCGAAACATTCAAGGCAATCAGCAATCTTCCGCGGAGAACCATTTATAGGAAATTTCACAAGGTTATTTAGTTCCATCGCGGCGCCAAAATGTTGTAATTATTTGTAATCGTAGTATTAGTATTTCGAGATGACCGAATTACAAAAATTCAACCAAAACACAGAGAGGGCGGAATTTATTTGCTGTTGTTGTACTGCACCATAATAATGGTTCTAGTTGAGATAAATGTGCAAAGTTTGTTTGATCTTTTGTCGCTTTTGATTCTCTTTCTGGGACGATTTTAATGATCAAACTGACTTTGACACGTTCTAAGTTTCAGATTACAAGACGGCTGTCTCCCCACTTTTCAGGCATGTAAAGCACATCGCTTTTAATGGGAAGCACTCTCTGCTAACTGGACCTAGTGTGGCTCATAATACTGTACTCTCTCTATTTCTGTTTTCTTTACTTTTGAATTTATTACAGTATCCTTTCATTGCTAATTTCATTGAATGTACGGAGGATGTGACGATTTCTGTCCCAGCTGTTTTTGCATTAGATTGTTCAGATATGAATAATTTCCCACCCGAGAATAACTGATGGTCTTATTCAAATGGTCATAAACTGAATCCATCTAGATGTCAAACCGTTAGTTTTAGTTTCAAATGTGAACAAGAGTTGCATTAACTGATTCACTTCCAGGATTCTTGTAATGCTGGCTGCACCGCTGTAGGATGTTAGTCGAATATTAACTGCCTTGGTACCAGTTTCTATTGAAATGTTTGTTGATCATGCCATATCTTGTTGATTTACACGAAGATTCGTTGTTTATCTTATTATGTAGGGAGGCTGAAACTTTCTTGCATTACTCAACCTCTTCTCTGACAATTTATTAATTCACATATTTTATCCATTCATTCTTATTGCTTCTCTGTGTTTCTGAGATAAGATGGAGTCATATAACGTAGGCATTTGGTGGTAGTAGACAAAGTTAGTGGTATGCCTTTGACTCGAGTAATAGACACAGTTCTTCATAGGCGTTTCAGTTCTTTCAAGCAAATGGTTGAAGTCAACCTGTCTGATACTGAACATCCTCTTTATTCACAGCTTTCATCTTGTATCACTTTGGGTAAAACCGGAAGAAGAAGTTTCATGAGAGTTTATGCTCGTACGCCTAAATATAAGATTTAACCATATCATATTTCGCGCTGGTGATGTGTGGCATAATATTTGTCAGGAAAGTATTAATATACCTATTCTAAAATCTTCAAATGAATGAAAAATTATTACTAGCATAACCATGTCTAGTTAACTGGTTCATCAATGATTTATCACCTGATCCTATGCTTAATAAAGAAGAAAGATTCAGCGTGCGGATAATAGCCCTACCCTGAAAAATTATTGCAATCTCTAAGGGAACTTCAAAACACAGATCAGGTGTAAAATAAATAAACTCCCTGTTATCTGGAATCGGGAAAACGGAATGACATCTGGCTGGTGAAAGCCTTTGATAAAGCAGTAGATAGATGTGTCGTCTTTTGGTGAAAGCAAAAGTAAACAAAGTTAAATGAAATAACTGAATGTTATTTGAGACTGCCAGTAGCACGCAGATTGCAAGAAATTTAAAAATTATAACATAAAACTATCAATAATTTGTTGAAACTAAAAAAGTAGTTGTGGATTATACGAGTCGTTAGTTTCAAAGCCAGTGATGAATTACTCCACCCAGACGATGGCTACTAGAATACTGAAGGAGTTTCTATCATGATATCACCAACAGCATCTAGTGCTCTTATGCCATCAGAACAAATCTTCTCCAAGATAATGATGGCAGGATTCAACTCAGAAGGCGAGAAAGGTACTACTACCTAATACCGAACCCCTAAAAACCAGGATTAGGCCAATACGGTAAGGATTTACAGTTAAATGCAAACAGCAGTTAACAAGATTGTTAACAGCAACATCAAATTCCTAGTGGGTAGTTTGAACGTCAAAACTGAAAGTAAACAATGCAGGAGACAACTAGCTATAAATTAGCAAACTGCGTACGAAATCAAGGCAAACTGAAAGCTATTAGCAGATTTTTGCGCTTTCGGTGATTAAGTGATTGGAGGCGGCTTATATAAGCAAATGGAAATGAAAAAAGTGAATGGAATTCCCTCAAATGTGACAAAAAAGCCTACTCAATTTCAAGAAAGACGAGATGCAGCCGACTGAATGCATGGTAGAGAAAACAAGATGACAAAAGCCCGAAAATTGGCTACAGAAAGAAACTCACAAGATCTAGTTGAAGGTCTTCATAGAAGCTAAGATAGTTTACAGACCAAACTGCGAGTGACACCTTTCCTGCAGCTGTCATAGACATTATTAAGCGTCGCAACATAAACTGTATGAAAGAACACTGAATCTCCAAGAAAGTGACGGCGAAGGAGACCTGTATAACCGTTTTAGGGAGGAAGAAGAAGAAAGACCGTTTATGGCTGACTACGGACACATGTTCACGAGTAAAGGGGAGAGAGTTCGTAAAATGGACATTAATCCGCATCTTTCTGGAGAGAACGAATGGTACTCTGGATGCAAAACTTTGCACTGCACAAGCTTTACTCAGGAAAAGCCAACCATACGTGGATCACACTGCAACTCTATGCACAGTCATCGAACAGAGTATGGAATGACACTCAACTACTCATCTCAATTTAATTAAATCCAAAAAGATCATTAGCACTGAAAGATGAACACTAAGAGACGCCTCACAACTTCATGCACCTCACACAATGGCTATATGATCATTCAATATGTCAAGTGGAAGAATTTGAAGCATTAGTAAGAGAAAGACAAAAACGCCCACTGTTGTCAATGAAAAGTCTAATTGTGGCGTGCAGAATCATGTGGCAAACGCTTAGAAGAAAAGAGATGGGCATAAGTTAAAGCAATGGGAAGATACTGGAATATATGGACTTCCTTGTGACCTACGCCCAACTTCCCATGAGATCTAGGACTGACAGGCAAGAAGATAGAGGTTGGCAGTAAAGGCAGCGAGAGCAAGACTACAAGTAAACACAGAAAAGACACACGGATGAAGATATCCAACCGACTACGGCCAAAATCATTTACGATGAACGGAAGGAATATGATGAGTGTCATCTGCATTACTTGTGTGGACAGGATCGTTTCAACTACATTCACAGATGAGGATATCAAGTCCAGGCAGGATCAGGAACGCAAGACAGGCATTTAGTACTCTAGAATCATCATAAAGATCCTCAGTACCCGTCACAAATGACCTGATCCTAATTTTCAAGCCACTCAGTGCCTCCATATAGTCGAAAGTAGGTGCAGTATAACTTTGTCAACAGATGTCTTCGTTCGATCGTGAATAACAGATGGGCGGTGAGAAATGATAAGCAAATAAGAACATCGAACAGAGGATTGATCCGGAAGCTATTGCTTAATAAGCATGCACGATTAAGTGGAAATGGATTGGAAACACTCTAAAATGATCATTGATTTAAATCACACCCTGGCTATGCCCTCGAGTGCAACCTGAATGAGGGGTGGAGAGTTATGCCTCCAAGGTTGTCATGGAGAACATCATGTGCTAGGAAACAGAAGGCTTGCACGTATCGTGAAGTCAGCTAAAATACACTGCAAAAGGCAGAGTGAAGTGAATATGTGCTGCCAGAGTGGTTGTGCTACTCTCCTGAAAACCGAAGAGAATAATAACAATATATTACTAACAATGTCGTCACGCATATTATTCCTCTCCTAACTTCACCTTAAAAGGTGACCACCTTTCTTTTCATTTCAATATAGAGATAAGCTGTTGTATTATAAACATGCTTCAAAAATCCATCCTGCATAAAAATCATAACTCAAAGTGAAACGGTTAAAATATTTATTATTTCTAGTAGTCTCTTAAAATAGATCATGATTTCAGTCTTATCGTGGTGATCTGATTCATGAGACAGATATTAAGACATAACGTCCTTCTACACCTAATTAGTAAACTGCGATGTAGATGGAAACCGAACAGAGCCGTCTAACTATAATCGATTATTGAAAGTCAAAAGAATTGAAACCGCTGTTGTCTTCATCATGTGACTACCACCAGAAGTAGCAGTAACTGGAAATGAAGCCTAAAGCACAGCGAATCAATTCTTCACTTCCAGTCTGAAGTTGTGTATTTAAACACAAAAATGCTTCCAAAGCCACCTTTAGTATAAAGCCAAGGCTACACACAAAGTTAACTAAGGACTCTGATATATGTTTGTCACTTATCCTATTTGTAGATTCATAGAAACGGAATATCAGCTGAGATCACAGGATGTACACAAATCGACAGTGTTGTAAACCACTCGAATAATGCTGATGATGGTGAGGATGATGTATTAATATGGTTGATGTAAGGAAGAATTGAATGACATTTTTGTGGGTGATAACAGTCCATGGCAAATACGAAAGAGATGAAATGACTGTGGAAATACAACCATTATCTTGGAGTACCAAATCTTTTTGAAGTTGAACAACATATTGATACCTGATCTGTAAAAATATTATCCAGTAACAGCGAAATATGTCAAAAATGTAGATGTTTTAAATTATAGTTAATTAAAGAATGTCATAAATTTCAAAAGTTTAAATTCTGTTCATCATGTGCATAATGACAACGTAAAAATAAAGGAGAACGGTACGTAGTAGAGAGATGTCAGTTATGGAGATCAACTTGTCCTCAGAACAATGAGATGAAAAAGACGACAGCCATGAAGAAAGATATGAGTACTTTTCCGTCTGTAACGTATTTCACTTGTAATGATGCCGATGGGAAATAGTTCGGATCGAATACACTGTGAACAAATAACGACAACAACAATAAAAGTGATAAATGAGATTGACGTTCGTTTCTTCATTTAAGGTGAATAATTTTCCAAAAGAAATTCAAAAATAAGAAGTCGTCTGTCTTCAATTTAACAAAGAAACTCAAAATCGATTATATTAATCAAAATGATTGCTGAAATCTATGAGGTTCACTGATCCCTCCCCTTTCAAGCCAATCCTAATTTACCTGACAAATTTCATCCCTCAGGTTACATAATGTATAGTGTGTACGATCAATAGAAATAAGGAAGTATTACTAGTCAATTCGTGATGAACAGTTGCACGCAAGTAAAACCACACGTGATGCAAGCAAAGTATTGAAATATTTAAGGTAGCAGTAGATTGTATTTGGCATCAGACAGGCGAAAATGACCACTTTCTGAATGACCAAAACAAATGCAATACGTATTTGAACACCTTCAAGACACACACATTTAGCTTCTCCTCGTCGTTTCCAGTAACTCATACTGTGCACAAAAGACGAACTGATGAAGTGACCTCAAGAGTAGAAGCAATTCGACAGAAGTATGACAATTGCTCTGTAAATAAAATGTTCTTTTTTCACTATGGACATGATACGCAACAGAAAGCCTACTCTCACGATTTCGGTGAAACAATCACCAGAATTGTATTGTTCCATTATTGACCCTCCTTCATATGATGGTCGTGGCGAATTGTTGTTAACAAACACATCAGATTGCTGAGTCGTGCTCTGCAATACAGGGCCACTTATATCCATATGCAGTTATTATTGAGGAGCTAATTGAAATGTGAATGGTTATTCGCCAAATCATTTGCTTTGAAACGACACAGCTCATATATCAACATATATGAATGTACGGAAACAAAGATAAGTCGTAGTCATCGCACTGCGAGCCTGACAGAGAGTGAACACATAATCGGCTGGCTTGAAATGCAAATCAAGTTCAAAGTACGGTGATAAGCACCGGTAGTAGATTGACAGCCTTTTTTCCAGTCGGAGCATATTGTTATTATGAGTCACATACAAAACAGAAAACGTGTGATAATAGTCGATGGTGATAGCATAAGAGTCATTCTTGAAGTTGAAACCAACGTGTAAGTAGGGAACCTGTATCCTGTTAAAATGGACTTATCACAGTCATCCATACTTAACTTACCAAGTGTAGAGTTGTCAATTATACACCTTCCTAATTACAAATCGCCCACTACTCTCCTTCTTTTATGTCACATTCTGTTTGGGATAAAAAGAACTAAGCTGTTTTGAAATGAATGGAAAAGCATGGGATTGTAAATGAAGGCAGATCTTACCCAGGTTCGCTGTAAACAAATAACAGCAAAAACAGAAAAGATGAGTGAGACTGATGTCGTATTCTTGAATTAGAATGAATCACATTCCCGAAGTGAATCTTCAAGAGAGGCAAAAGCATAACTAGTCTTCGTTTAATTGAAGAAGAAGAAGAATTAGGCAGATATTTTGGTATACCCTTACAGAATATAGTGAAGTTATAGGATACCGCATAATGTGGTATATCTTCATCTCTCACGCATGTTGTGAGTAATTGTGCGATCAGTCATTTCTGATGGCTGTGAGGCCTACTTTATTGCTGTAAAGAAATTTTATAAATACCATGTGTTGTTGTCCTAATTGTCATAGCTGTTGTGATTACAAAATACAGTCACAAGCCAGCATTTTTCTTTTGATATCTGCGTGGCTCAGTGAATCGGAAGGCACAACAGCTACATAAGCATATTAGGCAGGCACAGGCAGAACCAAGTGACAACGGTTTTCATTCAATTCAGTATCACCTACAACAGATTATCCAAGGGGTTACTTCAGTTCACTGAAGTTATAACAAATTAGTGATGGCTTTATTTTAATTTCAGGACAACCTCTAAAAAGAAGACATGATTTAGACAATGCCACCTGTCATCACCCTGTGGTGATTGACAGTTTCTATCTCCGTATTGTTTAAATACTTACTGTTGATTGTTAATATGTTTCTTACATGCATTGCATTATAATTTCGCTAAATACAAATTCCTGAATTCCGCCCTCTCTGTGTTTTGGTTGAATTCTTGTAATTCGGTCATCTCGAAATACTAATACTACGATTACAAATAATTACAACACACCCATCATATTGCTAATTGTGGTGGACTAATTCATGCGCTAGGCTAAGGAGAGCGAAAAGACAGCAAATAAATGGACTAACAGTATAAAACTAGAAGTCCTGATATACGAGGATTATTTTCTTTATTGCCGAGCAGATTCAAAAACTTTTCTGCCAAAACCTATGCAAAAACAAAAGAGTCTGGCAGCGAAGACACGACGCCAGCCGAACAAAGAAAAGACCGCGGTGGTGAAGATTACCAAACAACAGCGAAAACAAACAACACTAATCACTATCAACAGAATTATTTGATAGAGTCCACCTCCTTCGCTTACCTAAGAAGCTTTGTTTCAACCACAGGCAATCAGAATAGATGAAGATGTCAAAACCAGTGAGAATGAGACAAGCAAGATGCACCTCGATCAATGTGAATACTGTGTGGAAATCTGCACAAACTCAGCATAAAGAACGAAAATTGTATTTACCACACCAAGTCAGTCAGTTATTCTGTACTGGTCTGGCGCTTCATGTGCACTTCAGGAATAATGCATCCAGTTGAGAAAAATATCTGTAATTCCATCAAATAAAAGTTATGGACAAAAGGGGTGTAATTCATGAAATATCTTATACTCAATGTTAATCTGAGTATGCGGGTCAAACGTCTGGATCATTCCAAACAAGAATGAACGAATATTAACGTGTAACTGAAGATCATCCAACAGGAACAGAAGCGTACAGTAATATATAAGCTACGATCATCTATGTCGTCACACGTATGAGTTGAGATCCAAAACACTGATATGGATTACATTTGTATTCAGAAATCCAATATGAATAAATTGTAAGAGAGCATAATAACGGAATCTATATTCGTTAAGGACACAACGAATACATGTAACAAGCGTGACTCGGCACAACTATCAACAACCTGGAATATAATTCTCAATGCACAAAAATGGAATACCTATTGATCATTACAAATTACAGATGCGTCAAATAAAAGAGGACGATTCCAACAGTAGATGTGATCACAGGAAGCAATTTCTTCCCGAAATGTTACCGAAATGAAAAACGTCTCACTATATGTAGACATCCACTGAAATACACTCATAAATAATTTGATTATTTGGTCAAAATGCACAAACGTTTCACAGACATTAATTACACAAATATTTACAAATACAGATCGCCTTACTCACTGTGAGTTCACTATGATATTTATTTCAACACTTTCATCACTAAACAATAAAATAGAGTATACACACTGCTTATAATGCGTATTGCAAAATGCTTAATAATCAACATGTTTAATAATAATAAAATTGTAGAACTATTCGGTCAAATCTTGATCACAGTTAATACAATCTCTTTGTTTACAGTTTCGTTCACACTGTTTTATTCTCACTGGGATTTTGGTGACCATTCACAATACAGACATGATTGATCAATATTAATGCTGCTCACGATATCATATGCCCTTTCGACATTATTATTGTCAATTTGGCTGAGATTTTTAGAGAAATGTAGTCATCTCAAGAATGCAATTTTCAGCGAGGCGACTCTTTCTGACGAATTACTATCAATCTGTACAATCGTATGATATGCGAAGATTTGAACAGACTATGTACATATATCCCGTGAGACGATTTGAACGTGTGTGTGAATGCTTATGATAACAGTGTGAAATGCAACGAAAGTGTTTTGTGATCGACATTGCGGTTAAATACCAAGATATAAAACGAATAGTTTAGTATGTGGAACAGTTCATATAAGACGTTGTAGACGTCGGAAAATGACGGAAGAATAGTGGAATGATTAGGCGAATTGAACGTGAAGGGAAGTTTGTTATGATAGAATTTACCGTTGCGAAAAAATAATCTCAAGGTGTGTAGGATCGCCAGACATCATTTGCTTCTTTTCTATTTACGTATCCTAGAGACGAATGTTTTCTCCATTTGTCTAGCAATACAGATCAAGGCAAACGTATAAATTAGACAAAAGTACGCAGTTAATATACTGGCAAATTAGTTGTAGGCGAATGGATAATCAAGCCTACCTTTATGAAGTGCAAAATACATTAAGAAAGCATATTAGTTATAAGCATTCTTTGGCTTGTTACAAAGTAATATAAAATAAAAAAACTGTGTATAAATCTCGCATTTCTTTCAATTTCTAACAAAATTCCATATTATTTCCTGTTTCTATGTGCACCATGTCCATAAGTCACTTATTAAATTATTCATCTTATTACGCTGCTGTAATAAACCTATTCGCTTTTGTCTGTGCACTGACAACTAATCACCACTACCCTCCTACCAATCTTCACTCCACTCCTAGTTATTGTTTGATCTTTCAACATATTTTTGAAATGTTTTGATATAATTAAACAGCATGAACTTTTGCAACAGATACATATGGAAAATTATGCTCTGTTGAAGAAACTATACTTTGAAACAATGTGATGATTTGCATGATTGTTCGAGGAGTCAACCACAATGTAACACGTTGAACGCCGTGAGATTTAATACAGTTTAAAGCTGCAAATTATCATAGTTAGTATGATAGAATATTAAAATGCCTAGTGCATGAACCACGAGTGATTTATTAAACTATGAATCGTAAATAATTTGCATTCGGGAGTGTAGGCATCATGGTTTCCATCTCAAGTCATCGATCGAATCCATAAATCAAATGACGCATACTTAACCACATTCACGTGTTTCACCTAATTAGTAAACTGAAGTGTAAACAAAAAGCTAACCGGACGGCTTAATTTCAATTGAGTAATTAAAATCACCGGAATTGAGAACGCTGTTCAATTCATTTGACCATAACAAATTTATCGGAAAATATTGTGTTTGGTGCAAATTAAAATCGACGGATACGCTTCTCATGTTATCTGCATCTCTGTTGTAATTTTCTGAGCACTGTTTTAATTATGAAGCCTCCTGTCAACTGACATCATATAACATTTGCAAGTATGTTTAAACACTGTTGAGTAAATAGAACTTGGCAATTTCTCTAGGCTGAATACAGTTGACTATAATCCCGCGTAATGAACGATGGCACTGTTCCTATTCTGAGCAAACTGTTGTTCTTGCTTTATTCCCATTCGTGAAGAGGAATACGTGTTTTACTGTTCTACACTAATAATAATAATAATGATCATATTAAAGCTTTATTTTGGACAATATGTGAACATTTAATACAGAAATTCTCAGTATATTTAGTTCTGAAATATTTCCGCTTCATACAGAATTTACATGTAAAAGAATAATCTGAAGTACATAATTTGTCGTTTCATTTCGTTACAGATATGAGTTAGTGTTAAAATGTCACCATATGCCAAACAGTTAGTTATAGGTATTAGTAGTCTAAAATATTATTTCCACAAGTTTAGTGTTCGAAAGTAAACGGATTGCAATAATTTCCAGGACTTCGTGGTGAGAAACAACAAAGAAATGAGAGTTTTATGTATGTTGTTGTATTGTATGAAACGATGCGGAATTCAAGTACTGGGAATATGTGAAAGCAGATGGAACGGGAATGGACTCACCAAATTGTCAACGGGTGAGTCAGTGATCTACTCCAGTCACCCAGAATATAACCACACGCACACCGAAGGCGTGGCTAACATCCTGTCACCAACGGCAACAAAGGCCCTGATGCACTGGGAGGCGATCTCGTCCAGGATAATGACCGCCAGATTCAACTCCAAAGGAAAGAAAGTGTCAATTATACAATGTTATGCACCCACAAGCAACGCAGACCTCGAAAAGAAAGAAGAATTCTACAGGCAACTACAGGCAACAATGGACAATACTCCAGCTGGCGACATGAAAATACTAATGGGAGATATGAACGCCAAACTGAGACCGTGTCTTCTGGTCTCAGTTTGGCGTTCATATCTCCCATTAGTATTTTCATGTCGCCAGCTGGAGTATTGTCCATTGTTGCCTGTAGTTGCCTGTAGAATTCTTCTTTCTTTTCGAGGTCTGCGTTGCTTGTGGGTGCATAACATTGTATAATTGACACTTTCTTTCCTTTGGAGTTGAATCTGGGAACTCATCGCGGGTAAAGAAGCTCTCGGAGAAATAAATGAGAATGGAGAACTCTTCGTCGACTTCTGCGCCTTCAACGAACTAGCGATTGGTGGCAGTGCATACAAACACAAAGATATCCACAAAGCTACATGGGTGTCAACAGATGGGCAAACCACAGACTGAAATGACTCCATCTCAATACTGCTCAAGGAAGTGGAGGCGCAGCCTACTGGACACAAAAGTAAGAAAAGGAGCAGACGTTGGCTCAGACCACTATCTCGTACAAAGGATAATTCAAATCAAATTTAAAGCTTTCAGGGAAACAGAAGCTGCAGATAGACCTGTAGGGGACTAATATTAGAGTTCACTAACATTCCAAGTATAAAAGTAATAATCCAAGTCAGTGGAGTGTTAAACCACAATATATTACCAAAAATACAGTGACGAGTTATAGCAACAAAAAGGATTACTTGTATATAACGTCTAAGTCCTCGGCTACAAATTAATTATATAATCCACGGGCACGTTAATTGTTTGGACTGCGTCTGCTGTAGCTGCTGTGTTCCGGTTGTAGAAATGTCTTCGGTTGAGAGTAGTAGGCTCCTACAGACCACAAGCCAAGTTCAACACTCAAAACCTGAAGGACCAAGATACCAATAAAATCTTCATTGAAAGAATAAGGGACAAAGCCGAGGCACAAATCAACTAGCGAAGAGGACGCCGTCGAAAAGCACTGAAACAACTTGAAAACGGTGTGGATACACACCTGCATGGAAGTTCTAGGCAGAAAGAAGAGACAGGACAAACAGTGGCTCACTATGGACACTTGGAAACTAATAAAGGAAAGAAGGACAGTGAAACAAAAGATTAACCAGTTCACCGACGAGCAACAAAAACAGGAGTTGGATGCAAACTACAATACGCTGAACAAAAGAGTAAAGCATAGTGCAGGGAAGACAAAAGAAAATATTTTGAAGCCATGGGAAGTGAAGCAGAACAAGCTGCAGGTAAAGGAGACCTTGCCACACTCTAACAAACAACTAGACACCTATCGGGCAAAAGTTCGACGCAGGTTAAGTCAGTAAAGGATGACAATGGAAAGTCAATCACCAAAGTGGTGTAGCGAAGAAAACACTTGGCTGAACACTTCAAAAGACTTCTAAATCGTCCGCTACCTACAACGCGCCCAACAATACCAACAACGGAAGCAGATCTACCAGTGAACATCGACTCCCCGACGAAATCATAAGTCCTGAATGGAATCAAGAAGCTTGAACCTAGAAAAGCAGCAGGACCAGATGGAATCCCGGCAGAAGCTTTGAAAATAGACCCAGAGACAACAGCGGACTTGATGACGCGATTGCTGGAGAAGGTGTGGAAAGAGGGCAAAGTACCTCAGGATTCAAATTAGGGATTCTTATTCAAACTAACCAAGAAAAGAGACTTGATTCAATGCGTAAACTGGCGCGAAATTATGCTCCTGTCCATTCCAAGCAAAATACTTACCGCATCAGCCCGGAGAGTATCAAACAAGCCCTAAATGAAAAACTCCGACCGGAAAAAGCTGGATTAAGGAGAAACAATTCATGTATTGATCAAATCGCCAATCTACGTATCATCATTGAACAAAGCTTGGAATGGCAGTCACCTCTCTATCTCAACTTCATAGACTTTGAAAAGGCCTTCGACAGCGTCGATCGAGAGATGATTTGGCAACTACTTCGCTACTACTGGGTGCCATCGGCAATTATACATCTCATCCAACAGTTATACGAAAATGCTGCATGCCAAGTAATCCCCAACGGAAAACTTACGGAAGCCTTCGAAGTGAGGACGGGAGTGAGGCAAGGCTGTCCACTATCGCCAATGATCTTCCAGATTGCAGTAGACTGGATAATACGACAGACAACGGCCAATGAGGAAACAGGCCTAAAATGGACTAACACAAAAAACTTGGAGGACCTGGACTTTGCTGATGATATATGTCTGATTTCCCACAAACTGGAAGATATGCAAATGAAAAGCAACAAGCTGGCAGAAGAAGCATCAAAGATAGGAAGTGCTTCGGGTGAACATAGATAAAACAGTGGTGATAAAGATTCCTGGCCAACACCAACAGCAACAACAACAGACAACAGTCAGCCAGCGTAAATGGGCGTAACCTGAAAGAAACAACCTCCTTTACCTACCTAGCTGGGAAGCATCGTTCCAACTACAGGTGGAACTGACGAGGATATCGAAGCCAGAATCGGAAAACCAAGACAGGCTTTCATTACCCTTAAGTCTGTGTGGAAGTCAACAGCACTAACCATCAAAAATATGATCCGGATTTTCAACTCCAATGTGAAGTCAGTGCTACTTTACGGATCAGAGACTTGGCGCGTCATAAAGAGCATCTTAAACAAACTTCATACCTTCATTAACAGTTGTCTTCGCTCAATACTCAAGATCAGATGGCCAGAAAAGATCAGCAACAAAGATATCCGGGAGCGAACCAACCAGGAACCGGTTGCGAAACAAATAGGCAGGAGGAAATGGAGATGGATTGGCCATAAGCTGAAGAAAGCATCAAGTGACATCACTAGACGAGCCCTCGAGTGGGACCCGAAAAGGAAGTGGCGAGTTGGGCGTCCGAAGGTGGGGTGGCTTGGAGGAGGTCACGTGAGGAGGAGATGAAAGCATGTGGGCAGACTTGGAGCGGGGTGAAAAAGTTGGCAGAAAACAGAAGGCAATGGGGATGCGCAGCTGAAGCCCTATGTTCCTCTAGGAATTAAAGGATACAATAATAATAATACTTCGTTGTTTTTAAGGTAATAGATAAGACAATATAGCGTGAGCGCATCTGTGATATAAGTATTATAATCTAAGTTACCATCAATATATACACTGTCAAACTATGAAAAAAGAAAAAAGGGGGTTAGAGAAGACAGAAAGCGGAAAAATCTAATAAACAGTGTCAAGATGGCAATTCAAGAAGGTCAAACTTCATCAATTTGAAAACTTGCTTAGTGAGATGAGCTCACTAGTGTGTATGACTAATCAGTGTAATGAAAATGAAATTGTTACCAAGGGAGTGAGAGACTGACCACACTCTCTTTCTGTGTGCATAAGTTTGGTCTGTGACGTTTGATTGCAATTGCTTCAGCAAATCGTAGTAGATTCGCTGTCCTTTGTAAGTTTAATATTTTGAAGGATTTGGAAATATCGACAAAATGACCTGTATCCACAAGGTGTCTGGTAATTGCCTTTTGTAAATATCTGCTTTCTTTTAGGCGTAAGTTTCTTGGAATGTGCTCTGGAAGCCGGATAGAAGCCCTTCTTTCTGTCCTTCCAATGTATTGAGGAGTGTTCCTTTGCAGATAACTACTCAACACTAACGGATAACCCTTAACAGTCTATTGCTTTAGTAGTATATATGAGTTCTATTATTTAGACTGTCGCGATGAGGTAGCAACTACACACAGATAATGGAATCTATGCCGTCAGAAAAACTTGCAGCAACATTGGGCAAAGGAGACTGAAAAGTACCCTGTGGAAACCAACGCAGGTCTTTCTTGGGGCATTAAGGAGGCCTCTTTTGTCTATAAAATCCGTCCGCCAAATAAGCCAATGACTAGGTGTGAAATATCTTCAGTGGTGACATGATCCTTTAAACTTTAGGCTTCTTCGCACCCAGGGCTGCACACGTTAAACAACTTTTGTAAAGGCTATGCGATTTGGTTCAATTTTGGGATGAAGAAATAGCAAAGAGTCACAGGGATTTCGGGTTAGATTTCTGCATAGTTTTGAAGTGACCACGAAAGTTTCCTACCCACTCTCTTTACGGCCTTTGTACGTGAAGCCCTCAACTAAAGAGTTATCGATCTATTTCGATGTCCCTGAATGTGGTTATGGAGCAGTGGACAGTATTAGATATTCTGAAGTAAATTGATAAGCCTGTCGTCGTCGAATTATGGCGAAAGTCACGCATCACCTCTTAAAGCCTAAACACTACTAGGTCTGGAACTGATTGCAGCCGCCTTGAAAGATAACTGTCGCTTCTTCCTGCGCTCAGAAGTGTATTTTATTTTTTCAGAGGAGACATATTGGAATGACTCGAAGATTATCTTGTGCGACATTATTGGTAGAAATAATCAATTTAAGACTAAGCCTTGACAATTCATGACCTCTCGAAAATTTCTCAGTGGAGGTCTGCGCCCTCAAATGAGAGTGTCTCTGATTTCGTACCTCGTGGGACGCTCGTTAGGGATTAATACCTCAAAGTATGAGAGAGGGGCCCATCGTTGTTAAAACGTGTTAACGCTGAATGCCCGGCGCCAGACATAATCAAGTAACCAAATGACAGTCAAATAGAGATAAAGACTACAGTGGTTTTAAATGTCACTCTAAATGTCTCTGGCTCGGATCGCCTCACAAATGACTTGTCAGGTTGTTGAAAGTAATAGGCTGGTTAGCACAATTCAAGTGCTATGTACCCAAAATGCGTTTCAGCACAATTGATACACCTAGTAATTTGGTCCCACAGAATGTGTATGAATTACAGTGTGCTGGTCTGTACATCATAAGAATTCTTCAAGTGAAGAGTTTAAGTAGGAGCTTAAGTTGTCAGTGATATCTGGTAGTTAAGAATTACGAACACTCAACTCACCTCTGAGCTAATTTCATCTTATCGTAATAAATGGCTTGATTCGTCTTTACTGTCGATTACAAAACTCGTCTTGGCTCAATAAACAAAAGATAAAACGATATTACCATGGAATATCATGTCAAGGAATTCATTTTTATACACTACCGCAAAATACAGAATGTCATGTAGGTGCTATACAGGTACTAGTAACTGCTAGGATTTTAATAATACGAGGTGTAGCGAAGAGAATTTACAGTGTAGTGGGAGAAATGGTCAGTCAGAATATCACCTGACCATGCAGGTAGCCAGAATTAAGACAGACAGCTATCTAGTCCCTTCGGTATGCGTTGATCGCTTTGAGCCGATAACAGTGATGCCAGTGATGCGGTTATCTATTTACGCATCCGAAATTACGAGGTGCATTTCTAGTGGTAGAACAGAGCCCATCCAGTGACTCTTTTATGATGGCGTTGATGGGGTTCACGGGTAGAAGACAGCGTCCAAAGTAAGTATTCAGGAACAATAGAATCGATTTAGTGGGGAAGAAAACAGAATTGCATTGGTGCTTAAGGAAATGGAAAAAAGAAAGCGTAAATATTACTTTAGTAAGTACAGGTATAAACTGGCATTTCAATCCACCTGCTTAAAGCCATCCCTATGGCGTCTTGGGATGCACGATCGGTACTATACGTGGGATTTTAAGCGAACTACTTGATGAATGCCTGTTGAGTGATGACGGCCTCATGACTTTATTAATCCCCGCCAGGCGGTACGTCCGAAATTGCTCAAATTTTTTTACACGTGTTTGCCCTGAAATTTATTTACTGCTTGTGGTCATATAATCCTTGAAATTATGGTCCAAATCTCTAAAAAACGTGTTCGTAGAAACACAGTTATTTTAGATAGTGGTTCAAATTCGGTTACAACTGCATTACCACCCGGTAATTTAGTATCAACTACCAGCTCTCAAAATGGTTTGAGTGCAGATCTCACTCCTGTGATACAGGTGAAAGATGTTCTGTCAGAGAACTCTAAGTTCTGTAAATTAAACCTCCTTGTGAAAGATATCTAAAGGCAAGTAAGTGAACTTCAGGAAAAATTAGGTCAGTTTGATAGTATGTCACTGCCAATCTCAAATACCAAGGAGTGCCGTTCTGATATTGGCCAGGTTAAGTCTTTAGTGGATGTAACTCAGAGCAAGCTTGCAGATTTAGACCCAATAGCCTGTCTGTTAAAACAACATACTAAAATATCTCCAGACAACTTAAATAAAGCTGAAAATCTGATTGACTGCTTGGCTACGGATGTGATGAAGCGTATAACATCTTCTCACAGAGCTATAGTTTACAACGTCCCAGATTCTCTACCTCTGAAGACTGTAAGACACAAAATCCTGATTTGTTGCAGCATGGCTAGTGTTCCATATGATGCAAAAGACTTCGTAAAAAGTCTAACCAGGCTAATTGTCCCATCATTTTTAAATTCAGTAATTCCCTTGATGCATGTAAGTTTACTTAATGTCAGGACCACTTAAGACTGAATAGCAGTTATAAGTCTATAACCGTAGCTCAGGATAAAACACCGTGTCAGCGCAGAATAATGCGTAGTAATAACCTGATCACCTCCTCTAGCCTTGATTTACCAAATAAGGATCGTGCACAGCAACAGACACCTAGTGCTGAAACTAGCATTCAGCAAACTACACAACAACCACGCTTGCCAATGGAACTAGGAACTGATTTAGGTACCAGTACCCCTGTAAATAAAGCCTCATCGAGAGATGTTAAAATAGCTAGAACTTCTGCAAGTTCTTCTAAGAAATTTTCCCCCAAACGTAATAACAAATAAACAAATTTCGCAGGGTTAAGTCTAATGATGGGGAAGAATACTTTGTATTCAATAAGCCTATTGAGACTAAGAATGTCAACGAACCATCACTTGTTACGAAAAACTCCTCTCGAAACACAAGTATGTCTGGAGGTTTTCAGCATGCTCCGCCTTATAGAAAGTCAGGCTCCAAGACTCCCAAAGTCCTTCAACCAAAGCACCTTCCCTCACAATTCCCTTTAAGACAACAAGGTGTGTACCGGTATGAAGAATAGCAGTTGGATGGGTAGACCTTTTGACGCTATGCTTTTTAACCGTCAACCTAGGCCCAACCCCTACTACCCTTATATCCAGGAACACATGGTAAATTTTCCAGGTGTCCCGAATCACTGGTGCGACCCATGGCACCTAGGACAACCTCACTGCACTCCAACCCCGATGTACAGACACCCAGTCCGTCATTCATAAACTCTTGCGGTGCTGACGCACAAATACATTTAGGTTATGGTGACATTTTAAGCCAGTTTGTAGTATCCCGTGACTTATTCACGATATTGCTAATTAATGCACGTTCCTTAATCAATAAGATATCTGAACTAAGAACATTGGGTCTATCCCCTTGTATCTCATCAGGTAGGACGAGAAGTCAATATAAAAAGTTATATGCTCGTACCACTAAGTACAGAAATTCTACAATGCCCTATTTAGCCCGTACTTTATGTGACGAAGACTGTTAGACGTGAAACACATAAGTTACTATGATATTAGCACAGTGAATCGACCCTTTCATTGTTCATCTTTCTGTATTTTATGGTGTCACCCTTTATATCGTTTAATTATTACTCTCCTATTTTATTTTAGTTGGTATTACTATTATTACTACAATTTTATACTTTATGCATATTTTCCTCCGTACTGCATACAGGATTTTGCTATGTAGCTACTGTAACAATCGTTTTATTATTATTATGTAATGTGTATTTATAATTTTTTGTCGTTTTTGAGTAAATTAGATGCAATATTGTACTGAATGCTGAAAATTCCTTGCTGTATCAGTAATACTGTTTTTGGAATAAAGCAAAAATTATTATTATTATTATTAATCGCCAAGCCTACTGTAGCTGTGATTACTGAATCATGGTGCTCATCCTCTGTACTTGATGTGCATGTAGGTATCGATGATTACACCGTACACCCTGCAAATAGAGATTGCAAGCGTGGTGGAGGATGTCTCATATGCATACATAGCTCATTTGTAGTCAGTAAGGTGGAAGATGAAATACTGAATAAGGTACCTGACTCACTCTGGGTTGTCTTACATGGAGATAAGTACAAACTTCTCATAGGCTGTGTTTATCGAGTACCAAGCGCAACAAAAGAAACTGATGCGTTATTAGCTAAATCGTTTGCACACGCCTCCTTGTTTAGTGCTAATTACAAAATAGTTGCAGGAGACTTCAATCTTCCAGAAGTCAATTGGCTAACTAGTTTTGGCCCCCAACGCTTCGATGAATTACTTGCCACTATCGACCATTATGGATGGCAACAACACGTCCAGACACCTACTCGTGGTGACAACATGTTGGACCTTGTGTTTTGTCATGACACCTATGTTGGTAATAGGTTTTCCGGTAGTGACCATAGAATGGTACTCTGCTCTCTGCCTTTCTCACCAATAAATACAGGAAACAAACAAGATTCAGGAAGCATGACATGTCGTAGTTACAAATATACAGACTGGGGATTAGTCCAAGAACTTATTCGACTCTGTCAATGGGATGACTATTTTACCACTGACTCCCTGTAGGCTGCAGTGTCCCTATTTTACAGAAATGTTACCCTTTGTCTAGATACTGTCGCTCCAAAGAAAATAGTGAAATTAAGCAGACACTAAGCTGAATATGTTCCAAAAGGCACACCGCAATAAGTTAAGGAAGTCGAAGAAACAGTACTATTCCACTAAGGATATATCACTACTGCTCTCAATCCATGAGTCTCTTGAATCTATCAAGTGTCTACGCTCTCAAAAGGACCTTCTCTTGAAAGCATTGTGTTCACTAATCAGTTAATAGTACAAGCAATTAAAAGCCTTAAACCTTCCACTAGTACGGGACCGGATGGCCTTGCTTCGATAATTTTCAAAAACAGTAGGTGTGATATACCCCTGTTACTTCTTAAATTCTTCTCAATATCTATGGACACTGGCACTTACCCTAGTGAGTGGAAAACTAGCTTCATAATTCCACATTACAAATCTGGTGATAAGGCAAACGTCCGCAATTACAGACCCATAAATATAACCCCAGTTATCTCACGAATCATGGAGAAAGTTGTAAAAGATCAATTGTCAGACTACCTAATTAGGGAAGATCTTGTTACAAGGTCTCAACACGGATTTCTCAAAAATAGATCCTGCGTTACTTGCCACTTCGACTTTTTCAACTGCATCACTAGTACTCGCGAAGCACGTAAGCTAGTCGTTGTTCCCTACTTCGATATATCTAGGGCATTTGACATGGTATCTCACAGTATTCTCTTTGAGAAGCTGTACTCTTGTGGAATTCGCAACCCATTACTGAACTGGCTAAAATCGTTTCTAAGCAACAGGGTACAAATAACCAAAGTTGGATATGTATTGTCTCATCCTAGGCAGATCTCAAGTGGGGTTGTGCAAGGTAGTGTCCTAGGTCCACTTTTATTCAAAGTCTACATTAACAGCATTTGCAAGTGCTTCACCTCAGGTAAACCATTCCTATATGCTGACGACCTCAAAGTCGTCTACTCCTGCTACACTCATGAATTAGGCGATATGGTCCGTAAAATACATCTTGAACTAAGTAGTCTTGCGACATGGTGTGCTGAATTCTGCCTAAATTTTAACGTTGACAAATGCGGCTGGATTTGTATTGGCAACAGTAACCTTGATCTAACTCTTGAAATAAATGGGCGAAAACTAGCTAAGCTCAACTCAGTCGTAGATCTTGGTATTAGATATTCTAGTAACTTAACGTTCTCTCAACAGACTGATTATGCCAGACGTAAAACACGAAGGCTGATAGGATGCATAACACGCAATTTCTTTTGTTGTGAAACTGGGGTTTTATTATACAAAGTATGTATCTGACCTATCTTAGAATACTGCCCGTTTATTCTTAGCGGACCAAGACAAAATGACAAGCTTAAATTAGAGGGAGTGCAACGGCGGTTTACCTCAAGAGCTCTTGGTTTAGAAAGTGGTCTGAAATACTATGAGCAATGCGACAGACTAAGATTCGAACCACTCTGGAAAAGACGTCTTAAGCTAAACCTTAACTTTTACTACAGGCTAACTAATCTTCTTTTGCATTCCTCCGACCCAGTAACTAAACCTACCGCTGTCATCAGCTACAATCTTAGAAACTATCACAACCTAGCTGCTACAGAGCATTGTCAGAATTACGTGCGATACAACAGCTAATGTGCGCGAGCAAACACACTCCCAGTGTTCATCTCCTCAGTCACCAGACTGCTCAAAGATGACAATGCACTTCTACGTCTGACTCTTACACCCTCTTTTTCACCCTACATAGATATTCTAAGTTTTTTAAACGTGTAGTTACAAAAAACTACAATTATAAATTTTAATATTATTGGAACTAGATGATAAACATTTCAACACAGGACAGTAATATTAGTTCACACATAATATAAAAGTTAGCATAACGGGACTGGTTAGTTAGTGCACAAAAATAACCATAGTTACTGAACAGAATATATATGTATATATTTATTAATCACTCCTTCAGGACTCCTCTTGCTTTCTTTTGCGTTGCTGTTGTTTGTCTTCTTTTTTGCCTCACCATTTTAGCTTCCATTCGACTTTTTGAATGAGAACGAAGTATGTGGATATTTGACCATTTACAATGACAAATGATCTGTAAACATTATTGGTCCCATATCTTACAATTCGTTCGTGAATTACGTATTACCTTCCCCCACAACGTGACCTGGATTACATTTGTGGAATATACTCTTATACCCATGGAAAAGTATTAATTTATAATACAACGTCATGATTGTAACTTATAACATAACTGATTGCATCTGTAAAAATAGCTTTCTTCTCTTGGAAAAACCCATGTATAAGAAAATATATACTATTATTATTCTACATTGAGTACAATTCACTCGTGATGTTACGATGAAAATGCTGACAAAACTATACAAGTGTATCACTTATTTTAATTATCACCAAATTTGAATATAAATCAAGAATAAGATTCGGCTTTGTACGCACCTAAGTTATATTGGGGAATTACTTCAAGCTTTATTTTTTCCCAAGTATTTTTAACCCATCCAAAACATATTGAATTAAACTGAGACCGAGCACTTCGATCCAATCAATCGACGGGAAAATCAAAAATTCAATTCAATAATAATATGACCCGTTGCACATGAGGTGGCTCTCGCGGCCCAAGTGGTCTAGTGGATAACGCTTTGGCGTTTGAAACTATGGGTACTGGGTTCGAGCCTCGGTGGGAACGTCATCACTCACTGAGAAATGCAGGTACATCCAGCTGACGAGTCCCAAATAGGACGAAATGCGCTTTATCCTGTATTCCACTGCTAGTCACCATCCACCAATTAAATACATCCAAAACATACTTGGGTATTTTTGTTAATGCGAAGACAATATTTCTATATTTCATTATGTGCTCCATTGAATGACTGGTTATCATGTTGTTCCCACAAACCAAAGACAGAAACGTCAGCAACCATGTAATTTAACTATAAACCAAATTTATGAAATTTAAATAATGCTTATCCATGCCTGTACATTTGGTGTGTCCTACACAGGTAGGAAAAATATATGTATTTTATTAAAACATTATTATTAAGTATGATTGCTAATCGTATATGTAATTTATCATATTGATGATGCCTGTAAACTGGCGTCCGTCATATACAAAATGAGAATATATTATTGTTATGTTGCCGGACTACTTAGTTCAAGATACATCTTTCGTGATTTTTGACTGTAGCAGGAGTAAACGACTTTGAAGTCGTCACCATATAGGAGTGGTTAACCCGAAGTGAAGCAGTTACAAATGCTGTTAATGTGGACTGCAAATTGAAGTGGTCCTAAGACACTATTCATCACAAATCCACTTGTGATCTGCCTAAGATGACACAATAGAGGTCTTACTTCGATTATTTGTACCCTGTCGCTTGCAAAATGTGCACTTTATCTGTTAGAAATGACTTCAACCAGTTAATTAGTGGATTGCAAAATGCACGGGAGTACAGCCTTTAAACGAAAATTCTGTGAGATACCATTTCACATGCCTTAGATATATCGAATTAGAGAGCGACGACTAGCTCACGTGCTTCACGATTACTGGTAATGGAGTTCAAAAAGTCGGAGTGAAAAGTAACGTAGAACTTATTTTCAAGAAATCCGTCTTGAGACATTCTTAAAGGATCTATAATTAAAGGGTCTGACAATTGTTCTTAAGGAACTTTCTCCGTGATTCGTGAGATACCTGGGGTTATATTTGTAAGTGTGTAATGGCGAAGGGTTGCCTCATCTCCAGATTTGCAGTGTTTATAACTGTAAAGTTGGTTTTCCACTCATTAGGGTAAGTCCCAGTGTCCACAGATGTAAGTCACGTCTCGTAAACCGTTAATGCCCAGCTCTTGCTACGCTCGGGCTCACGCTGTCGCTTGAAGTTTCTCAGAAACGCTTAGTAATAACGGACGAAAAAACCAAAACACCGATCTGCCGCTTGATATTTGTTTATTGTTACACCAACATATAAAAAGAATAAGTGAACTACGGTCTGTGAACAAATATTACAATAATAAATCATTGTATTACTTCTGACGATGTTTCACTCTTCTTTCTGAACAGCGACCGATGAGACGATGACTGTCGTATTGATGCCTCCGCGAAAATTGGGGAAGTTGATTTTGAGCAAACAACCAAGAATTGATCGTTCAATCTTCAACTCCATTGACACTCCCCGGCAAAAAAGGGATCCAACCCTTTTTTCCTTCACGACCAATACACGTTGACTTGGATGCCATTGCGAGAACCTGGGTCACACGGACAGAGCTGAAATGGAAAACAAACAGAAAAGCCAACACACCACAAGCATACACACAGCACAATCTCACACATCGCTGACGAACTGCGCCTCCAGACAGAGACCTCCTCTTGACATCTTGTAACACAATCGCCATTTGCTAGAATGACTCTTGCAGAATGCAAAGTGACCATGGCAGCACCTCACGATACTCTACGCACATCCTCTTATCTACTCATTACCAATTACCACTGAAATCGCTTGTCACTCATTCTGCCTCAGTTCTAGTAGCGGTGACGCATGCGAGCCTCAGTCGTTTACACTCTTTCTCCCCGGCGTGTCGGACCGCAGCTAACAATTATCTCCGTGTGCGTTTCATTCTCAGCAATAGCCTAGCCTCCCCGGCGTATACGACCCATCTGCTGTCCTTAACATCAATCAATTCATTCATGGATGTAGAAGACTCGAAACAACTTCAGAAGTAATCACGACGAAACTTTTAACAAAATTACGCAATAACAACAAGATACGAAAACAACAAGTAAACACAATGAATCCAAAAAACACCAATTGCTATGACACACCACACGTATATACAAATAGTACAAACAACCTTGCGGATCATGTTTTGGTGGAATTCCTTTGGAGAATTGCAGGACTTACACCAGTACGCCTACAACCCTTCTCAGGTTGACAATTGTAATTTGTGGAATGTACGGACACAAACAAGATTAACCAACAATTACATCAATTGGAACTCACACAATTATTTAACACAAACATATGTACAATCAACACATCAAATGTTGTGTATTCTGGCACGACAAACTACCCTTGAAGAACTGTAGGACTTACAGCAGTACGCCTACATTCCTTCTCAGGTTGATGATCCAAGTGGAAGTCGTCCGGACACAAACAGAATTACCAACAGCTAGATGACAGATGATATCAATTCAGTATATACAATATGAACATATGTACAAAATCACACACCAAGCACATTGGACTGCTCATTGATGCGCTACCCTTTGAAGAATTGTAGGACTTACAGCAGTACGCCTACAACCCTTCTCAGGTTGACGCCCTAGGTTGGAAAATCGTCGCAGAGTTCATTTGCTGACTTCCTTCTATGAGCTAAATCCTCAAATCTGAACGGCAACACGCCCATGTCATTGTATCGTAGAATATAGATGACCAACAAACACACGAAGTATCTGGTCAACCAAGCGTAGGCACAGAGTAATTTACACCAAAGATAATAACATTCAAATAGTAACTTCAAACTAGAAATGCCTTTATTCGTGCAAGTCAATTTAACAATTACTCTCTCCTTTACACTTGGCTTATCCACACTAAACTGACCATTGATATTCGTCCTTTCAAACGAACTGATACTAGCATAGTCATTGCACAAGATACTTGAGTTGATGGGTGTCTGTTTCATTGTGGATGACAGCACCAACGACAACTGATTGATATCAGTTGATGAAGTTAGCGGTGGATCAGAAGCTGTTGTTTTTCGGCCTTCAGAAGGTTGTCTAACTGCAAGATTACCACGACTGCTGTCTTTCACTACTAGTTCGGGTTTAGCACTATCATCTGATGATAGGTGGGCTACACGCTGATCAATTACACTGACTGTCTCGCAAGTATGCACACCTTTTGGAACTGCATATGCGTTCAATTCTACTTCACGTTGTAGTTGTACAGAACCCTTGTTCAACTTAGCAGTAGTAGGCATATCCCTCATCTCATCATGATCAACCAAAGACAACTGTGAAGTATCATGATCATTATCACGAATATTCACTTTACCGTCAACTTCATCATTTTCAAACTCTTTAATAACAGCAGTAGACAATTTTGGTTCCTCCTCGCAAATCATTAAAGGTTTTATATCTTCACTCTGACTAGTTATACTTTGTAAACTTGTAGGGTCAGAACTGCACTCTGAAGCAGCAACTCTATTCTGCGACACTCTATTCAACAATGGCTTACAAGCTGCAACTACAGACTTCCTGACCGCACCGTTATCGTCACACAATTCGGACTCAGGCCTGGAGTTTACATTTAGCTTATCACTGAACTTGCTCACTGGTTCACAGTTCACTTCTGTATGCACTTCATGAAAACGTGTAAAACACAACCGTGTTTGTCTTCCACCTTGTAACTTATCTGTTGAGGATGTACTACGAAGCCTGTTACACTCACTAAGTTTATATGCATTACTAGACATCATGGAGCCTTCTCGATATCCACCTCTCTGAGGCCTACTCGTCATTAATGATTGCATTTTACCCTCAGACTGCTCTATTCTAGGGGTGAGATTCAATATACTGGCGAACTTGCTCATAGATTGATTGACGCTATCTTTTACTAGTTTCAGGATATCATCAAATTTTAGCTCGATACCCTCATCCTCCATACGGGAGCTTATCTCCACCCACTTCCTTTGCAGTCGAGTAGGTAGGCGTCTTCCAATATCCAATATCCTGATTACGAGCTAGTATAAACCAGTGATTTCTTTGAGCTCGCTTCTTGATTGTGAGGTAGAGGTTCCAGATCTTCGGTGAGCTTCTGCGTAGTAAGTCCCGACACTCGACTGCTTTAGCTCTGGTAGACTCCAGGAGGAGTGGTGCGGGGATTGGTCAAGATGTTGTTTTTAGTATGCAGTATGTTAGGACTGTATTGCTGCCGTGAATGGAGTTTGACCTAAATCCCGTTGGTCATTCGGTGTAGTCATAAAAGCAGAATAGTAATAATAATAATATTAATAGGTTGTAGTGTAGATAATATGGGTTGAGATAAGTGAAATAATAAAGGTGACCTAGGGAAAAGATAAAGTAGTCGGTACAGTAAGAGAAGGCAGGACAGGTCGTGGGGATTTAGTTTGTATGCTTATCCATTGACAGTGTGGTTTTAAGTTTTATGAGGATAAGCCATTGAGACACAGACCTTGCATTTCTGCATGATTGTCTAGCTTCCGCTTAAAAATCTCCAGAGATGGCGCTGTAGTCACGGCCGCCGGTAAAGCGTTCCAGAGACGGCAAACACGAAGCGAAAAGAAATGTGATCGCACTCGAGTCTTTGGTCTCTGGTGTGCTATCCTTAGCGGGTTACCTCGTGGAAGCCTATAATCGCTTAATGGCAGGATGCTTTTATTTGGGTGGGCCTGGTCATTTAGGATCTTGTAGACGGTGATGAAGTCTCCCCTGTGCCTACGGTAACTAAGTGTGAAAAGTCCTAATTTCTTCAGTCGTTCCTCATATGATTTGTTGCGGAGGCCGATCACCAATTTTGTCGCTCGTCTCTGCACACTTTCTAGAATAATAATATATTTCTTCCTGTTTATGCAGGAACATACCAATTGTACAGGCATGGATAAGTTATTATATAAATTACACAAATTGATGTATGATGAATTTACAGTTTGGTTGTTCTTTCTGACATCAAAGTCAGTCGTAACAGTCTGCTATAAAGTCTGTTTGTGTAGCACATAAAGAGATATAGAGATATTGTCTTCGCATTAAAAAAACCCAGACATCAGATGAATGTAATGCGTATTCTGGGAAAAAAAGCTTGAAGTCAATCCTCTTACATAACTTTGTTGTGAACAGCACCCTCGGCTCAAAGTTTATTGATGTATTATGTTAAGATCAGTGAAATATTTATTCCATTTTTTCAGTAGTCTTATCGTAGTTTTATAACAGGAAAGAAATTTGATCGTGGATGCGAAAACTAGATGAGGTCATGTGAAGTTGTTTTACTGCATCAAATGGTGCTGAGGTCGGTTCCAGAATTCTCCATTTGCTCCATTTGTGTCTGCATGGCGGACTGCATTCGTAAGTTCAGAAAAATGTTGAAAACTGTTTGAAAACCAGTTGCTTCTTCATTTCAGATCATGAATACTCATTTACAGCATGTTCTCCAGCGTCTTCAAACGGTAGAATTGGATCGTTCATGGAATTTGGGTGGTTATGAGGTAGATGGTTTGGAATTAATCCTCATTTCAGTTTAGATGCAGGGTTGTTCGACCTCGACCAGAATATGAATAGGAGTAGCAGAGTACCAAAAATAGAAAGTATGTGAACATTAAAAGGATATTAATGTATATATATAATTGTTTATGTTAATTGTATAATAAATTATTAAGAAATTATTTTTAGTTATAGTTCTTTTTACGTATTTATGCGAAGTCTTAGAGTCTATTTAGTGTCATGATGTGTATTAATGAGTCTGAGCGTTTTAGTGTTCTAATGACTGATGCGTTTTAGAAGTAAGTAATGGGTTCTGGTAGGGATAGTCTTTGGGATAAAACAGTTTATATAGCAAGCGTTTGAAGGTTACAATAAAGTGACACGTCCTATTTCTAGGGGTAAACTATTCCTGTATGTTCCGTACTAAGTCTTTATGCATCCATGCTGCTAGTTTATTTATGGTTTTTAGATTGTTAAGGGTGTTGAAGTGCGTTTTTTAGGTGCTGTAGTAGATTAGTAGTTGATTCGTTCTAGGAGTAAACAGTTTATTAATATAATCAGTAGAGTGAAACAGTCTGTACAGAGAGCGTTTGAAGCTTGTAACTGAAGAGCAAGTTCTGACACCTAGGGGCAGGCTATTCCATATTTTAGGACACATGACTGTGAAGAAGTTTTCACGGAGTGTTGACTTAAAAGAATGAGTTGTCACTGTGGAAGCTTGGTTACGCAGATCGTAAGAACCTTCCTGTGCGAATTGTATGTCCCTGTTACCTGAGAATGATATTTTGTGAAGGACCTTAAAGAAGAATGTTAGGTTTATAATAAGTCGCCTTGTCCAAAGTGGGTCAAGGTTTGGGATCATGCAGCGTGAGATGTAGTCTTTCTTACAATCATAGCCAAGTAGTTTTGAGGTAAAATATCGTTGGATACTTTCCATCCTTAGCTTATCACGTGTGCGAGTGCTGCTTATAATAAATGGACAGTATTCTAGTAGTGGTCTGACACATGTTTTGTACAGAATTAGCTTGGCTTCATTGTCGTGGAAGTTCCTGAGTATGCATCCTAAGAGCATCCTCGATTTTCTAGTCTGTGATGCTACTTGCTCAGAGAATGTCAAGTCACTAGAGTACCTAAGGCCTAGGTGAACGACACTTCGGAGTCTGGTTAGGTTAGCGGATTGAAGTGTTAATTTCAGGTCAATTGAGGGTGCACCGAAGCAGATGCAGCCACATTTTTTCAGATTGAATTGGAAGTTCCATAGGGACGACCAAGCAGTCATTTTATCTAATTCCTTCTGCACTACATTCTCGCAGTTCCCTAAGTCATCACTTTGGAATGTATAAGCTACTTTTAGGTCATCTGCAAAGATGAATGGCTTCCCGTGCGTGAAGCAAGCGCATATATCATTGATGTATAGTGTAAATAGTAGGGGTCCAATGACACTATCTTGTACTACACCAGAAGTGATAGGGCTAGGTTTGGAGGTTGCAGACCCGAGTTTAACTATTTGGGACCTGTTGTTAAGGAATGATTTAAGCCATCCTAATAATGGGTCACGTATTCCTAAGGAGTTCAGCTTATTTGTTAGCAGTATATGGTCAACACGGTCAAATGCCTTAGAAATGTCAAAGTAGATGACGAGTACTAGTTGCCGTCTGTCACGACTGCTGGTTACAAAATTGAAGAAGTCTAGGTGACATGTTAAGCATGATCTGGATTTCAGGAATCCATGTTGGTTTGGACTTATAATATTCCAGCTAAGCATATGTTTGATTAGGTTATCTTTGACCAGTCTCTCCATGATTCTAGATGCTATAGGTGTGATATTGATCGGCCGGTAGTTACTGACTTCAGTTTTCGAGCCAGATTTGTGTTTAGGCATAATGAATGTTGTCCTCCATATGTCAGGGTAAGTTTGGGTTTCTAGGGGCATTGTGAATATTTTGAGCAGCAGTAGAGGAATGTCAGGGCCACCATATTTATAGAAGTAGGATGATATACCGTTGGTACCGAAACCTTTTATCTTTTGAGGGTTCTTATAGTTTGGTGCTACACAAACAGACTTTATGGCAGACTGTTCCGTCTGACTCTAATGTCAGAAAGAACAACCAAACTGTAAATTCATCATACATCAATTTGTGTAATTTATATAATAACTTATCCATGCCTGTACAATTGGTATGTTCCTGCATAAACAGGAAGAAATATATTATTATTAATATTAGTGTAATTGAATTCAACAGTGCCAATTTGGTTTGGTGTGAGTGGAGATGGAGTTTGTGCCATATTAGTAATAGGGTGTATATCGAGTAGCTGGACTGAGGGCTTAATGTAGTTACCTGCAAACGTTTTGTTGAATAGTTCACATATGTCTGCAGAGTTAGTGCATAGCCTACCTTTGTCTATGAGGAGAGAAATGCTGTGGTTTTTGCGATTCATTCGCTTCCTTAAGATTTCTGTGAGTGCATACACTCTAGCAGGACTGGCTACTGCAGTGCGTTCTTCCTTTCTCATACGGTGATCTCGAGCTTGTGAGATGGAGCTAAGGGTGTTAAGTATTAGACCTAGAGTGCCAAAGTCGTGGTGTTTGAAGTAACTTGTTGAGAGTCTCTTCAGTTTCGTACGATCCTTTGGTTTTATGAATGACTTTCTGTGTGGGGAAACCTTTAGTGTTTGGAGTGGAATGACAGCATCTAAGCATGTGTTAGTGTTATGGTAGAAGATGGTTAGGGCTCTCGAGAGGTCATCAGTAGTGAAGTATTCATCCCATTCGGAGGATCTTAGCATCGATTCAACTAAGGCCCAGTTTGCCTTACTATAGTTCCTATATATTACTTGTTGTGAAGTGGAGGTATGAGATGCATTGCTACTCAGCGGAAGTGGCAGTGCACATACCACTGTTTTGTGGTCGCTCCCTGGAAACTCAGAACCTACTAGCGTTGAAAGGGGGCTTATATTGTGGCAGAAGATTAAGTCTAGTACGTTATTACCTCTTGTGGGAGTAGTGACAGTTTGTTTCCAGCCAAGTATATCCAGTGTGCCTAAAACTTATCAAATTTAGTTGGGCCTGTGGGTATATCCCAGTTGATTTCAGGTAAGTTAAAGTCCCCACATAGGATCTTATGGTCGTATTGTAAGTCGGATAATTGCTCCAGAGTATTAATAAGTTGGGTCTCGTAATTACTAAAGGTGCCAGGTGCTCTGTAGGTGCATCCAATTAATGCTGTTACGTTATTTAAGTGTACATTAACCCATAGAGTCTCAGGCATGTTAAGTGTACTACTTTCTAGCTGTGATACAGTAAGTGCATTCAGAAAGTACATGAGACAACCCCCTCCCTTACCACCTTCCCTGTCACACCGAAAGTGTGTGTAGTTATCTAAGCTTATTTCTTCATCCAGGATGTTCGAATGACACCAAGATTCAGTGATGACAATTACAGGGGGTTTGTATATTACTGTGAGTGCTCTGAGCATCGGCAATTTATTTAGAACAGATCTAGCATTTATGAGGATTAGGTAAAGATGAGAGTTGAAGTAGCATTTGAAGTATTTAAGTTCGTTAGTCAGCCCCGAATATGGTTCAGCACCCAGTAGTTCTGCTGGACATGATGATCCTATGTTAAGAGGAGTTTCAGCATCATGCTCACCTATGTCTACCGAGTTGGTGTGTGCTGTTTTCGGTGAAGAATTAAGATTTGGAGTACTGGATTTGCTATAGACCGAGGAATTTTTATTTTTAGTCAGGTTACAGAAGTGGGTAGGGTTCTTTATTTGACCTATATTTGTGCAGGTGTCAAGTGTGCCTAATGGATACGGGTGCACTAGACCGTTCCTGTTTTCATGCAAGGAGGGAGCCAGCTCTAGTGGTTTAGGAGTGTTAACATCCCTACCAGCTGTTTTTTCAACGCTGACAGGGACGCGGGGGATAAAAAATGATTGGATCCTTGTGATGACCATGGCTTATTATTCCACCTATTGTTTGATGCTAGTTGTGTCCTTGTGTGGGTTTCATGTGTACTGCATTGTGGGTTAGTTCCCAGCAGACTTGTACCATATATCCGGTCAAAATTTGTTTGTGTGCCATACTCTGAAGACCCTAAGTTGTTGATAGCCGAGTTCTGACTATTACCACTTGTACTATTTAGGGTGACATTGTTGTGACATTGGATATCAGTGTGTGCCATGGTGCGATTTAGCACGTTGTGGGTGCTAGTACTATTGACCGTGGGAAGTGTGGGTTTATTTAAGCTGCCACTGTTTTTGTTTGTATGGTTTAGGGGCATATTTTCCTTACCTTTAGCAATGAAGTTATGGCTAGGAGAAGACAAAGTGGAATTTCGGGGGGTTTTGACTTTTTTCTGGGGTTATTTAATGGCATTTTAGATTCTGCGGTGATAGGTGGTATGGTTTTGTTATTTATTTGGTTACAGTCTAGTGGCCTTTCGGCTGGTGTTGCACTCTGATGGGATAATTCTGTGTGTTTTGAGAGGGGTGATGCGGTGGGGTCTACTGTATCTTTCACAGGGTTGGGAATAATGGCTGCTTGCAAAGTCCTATTACCTATTTCACAATTAGTCTTAGCGAGATAGTTGTATGCGCGCCTTTCTATGACTGTTTTGTCCACCCCGACCTTTATATGTTTGTAGTTTCTGGCTTGCGATAGGGTGTGTTGGGAGTGAATGAATTTTCTGGTCTCTGCCGGTGTTTCGAACTGAAAACGAATAGGACAACACTTCTCATGTTGACTCTTCTTCAGCCTATAGCACTTAGTCTTGGAGTTAGGCATTTTCGCTTCACTAAGTAAGATGCGCTGTACCTTTTTTAGTGCCTCATTGTCCGGAACGTTGTAGACAATAGCACTCAGTTTTGCGTCGAGTCGTTTTGTTACTTCTGTGGTAACAAAATTAATGAGGTTATCTACCTTAGTTACCGATTCTGTGTCAAGCTTGTTAAGGTTTACAGTTTTCATGAGGATAGTTAGAGGTGTCAGTTCACAGACCTGCGATCTGATATCGCTGATCTGATCTGATAATTTGGATATCTCGGTATCGGTTTCGATGTTTCCAGCATTTACTGACTTACTGTTTTTTATTTCCCTTAACTCAGCCTTAAGTTCACCTATAGACAACTTTAGAAGTTCTATTTCTGAAGATAGTACTAAAAAGAGCTTGATGGCTGGAGTTTTTCGATAAGCACATAAGGTGAAGGGAGGAGTTCTGTATGAGCAGAGGGTACTGAATTTTTAGGAGTAGTGCTAATACTAGCTGTCAGTACAGTTTTATCCTCAGTCCCAGCTCGACGCTTACGGCATACAAGTGAGTTATGTGACTCATTATAGCCGTTTGTAGGGGGTGTGTTGCTTGATGTAGCAATCAAGGACGTTAAATTAGACACCAGTTTTACAGGGGAGTGGGTTCGTTGCTTTTTACTTTGACTAACCATAACTATTAGAAATGGAAGTTAGTGGTTACAAGTATGGAGGTAGTATAGTACTTGTGCAAGTACTACAACAAGATAAATTTTATGTAACGAATCACGTAAAAATGTAACGCAAACGTTGAACGTACCGCGATACAGATGAGATGAAAAATAAACTAAACGACATTGAGCTTGAGAATGATGAAAAAATGGTTAGTTTTGATATAACTTGTCTTTATACTAATATACCAGTCAATATGGCTTTAGAAGCAGTTTAAAAAGAACTAACTGCGGATCCTGAACTCAATCATAGGACAAAGCTGCCCACTGAAGAAATTATTTTAGGGATTCAGTTATGCCCCACATCAACTATCTTTAAATTCCAAGGTAAAATATATAGACAAACAGAAGGTGTAGCAATGGCATGGATCACCAATATCCCCTATTGTAGCAGATATATTTGTGGACAGCTGGGAGAATATTGCTCCTAATACACTTAATCCTACTCTAAAAATATAGTGGAGATACGTGGATGACACTTTCACAAACCGTGTTAAAAACAGAACATATCCCTATATAGCTTCTTGACACATATAAACTCACTAGTAGATGGAACACAGTTCACATTTGAATCGGAAAATAAACAAGGAGAATTAGCTATGTTAGATTGTAAAATAAAACGATTAGAAGAAGGTAAACTACACACTAGTGTGTACAGAAAACCAACTGATCCTAATAGATATTTAGACTTTAATTCATTTCATCCGTTAACTGTTAAGTCAGGCTTAGTTAAGTGTTCAACAAAACGAGGAGTAGCACGAGTTGCACAAGAAAAGACCTAAATGATGAAATAAAACAGATAGAAGGGGCTTTGGAGTTAAATAACTATCCTATAAAATTCATAACGAAGATCGAGAAAGGCCAGAAGCAAATTTTAAATAATTTTGAAACCAGTAGTGATAACATAAGTAAGAAAGAATAAAAGTCATCTATTGTTATACCATATCAAGAGGGGACATCTGAAACCCTACGTAGGATTCTGAATAAAATAGGAATTAGGGTGGCATTTAAACCTACAAACTCACTCAGGGACAAGCTCTGTAGGTTAAAGGACCCAGTTGACCCAATTAGACAAAATAATATTATTTACAAAATACCATGCAATGACTGTGAGGTCAACTACATAGTCAAACTAGTAGGTCAGGGGTAGTCAGATTGTCAGAGCATAAAAATTTAGCTAAGGTAAGAATGGTTGACCCCGAGAAGATAAATAATTTAGAAAAAAGCTCAGCAATTGCAATGCATGCGCTAACACACAACCACACAATAGGGTGGGAGAGGGTTAAAATTCTAAAAAGTAATCTAGGTGGGTGGAGAGAGGTTGATTACTGAATCCTTGTTCATCGAGTCTACACCAAACACATGCAATAGGAATGAGTCATCACTCATATCTGAAATATGGAAAATACTACTGCCAATCAAATCAAATGAAAATCAAGTGAAAAATAGTGTAACTATATAAGTGAAGTTAGGAAGTCGTGTGAATACCTTGATGTGATTATGAGCAATAAATTGCGCTCGAAACGTCATCAGTAAACATAACCGTATAACACTGTGAGACTTTATCGAAACAAAAATTTACCCATAATGGAAGAGTAACTAGAATTTCCAATGGCCGTGAACATTGAACGTTTGTTTTTGGAACTGGTAGTCACTGCTAGGAAACTCGAAATCGCGAATGATTCGATCGTGTACAAGTTCGACGAAAAAGTACAATAACAAACAAATGGAGCAACCAACACTATTTTAAACTGGTCCCGGTCGGCCCAGATTCCTGCACTGGCAGTTCAGTTCGAGGTTATCATCGCTATAGAAAAAAAGGAATGGGCCTTGGGGGTCTGATGATAGTCCTTGTGGTAAGGTGTCAGAATATAGGATGACAGTCCATCTATTTGGTACCAAGTCCTCCCCGTTTTCTGCTAATTTTGCTCTACGAAAGGCAGTGTCCACATTTGGTTTTAGTAATCTGCTGGGCGTCATCGATTATTGCTTCTATGCAGATGATTGTTTAGCCTCCTTCGATGATGATAAGTCTGCAGTTAAATTAGCAACAAGTATCACTGAGGTGTTAGCTAAGGCTGGCTTTCGTCTAACTAAGTGGGTCTCGAAAAGCCTAGACGTTTTGAGGCATATAGTTCCAGAAGGCAGAGCACCTACTGTACGAGATTTGCCTGTTGACACTCTACCAGTTGAACGCACATTAGGTATGCGATGGGATTTGAACTCTGATACCTTTGGATTTAGTGCTGGTGATATTGATAAGCTAGCTACACGGAGAGGTGTGCTCTCTGTATTGTCATCCGTGTCTGACCCACTTGGATTAGAAGCAACTTATATACTTCTGGCGAGGAGATTATTTCAAGAGACACGCAGGAAAGGGTTACAGTGGGATGAACCATTAAGTGAGAGGCAGAGAGAAGAGTGGAAGGGGTGGGTTGACAGTTTAAGGACGCTGGATCTACATTCCGTCTCACGTCCACTTAAGCCATCGGGAAATCATAAAATAATTGACTTCCATGTTTTTCTGATGCCTCTGAGGTTGGATTTGGAGCAGCCGTCTACATCAGGGTCGCCTCAAGGGATGATATAGATGTTCGCCTGGTGATGGGTAAATCTAGAGTTGGACCTCTAAAGACGATTTCGATTCCGAGATTAGAACTTACTGCAGCCTTGCTAGCGGCAGTTGGATTATCTCACGTATCCTGTAACGTTTTGGACTGATTCCATGTCTGTGATATATTATATACGCAGGGATTCAGCAAGATATGCATGTTTTGTGGCTAACAGAGTATCTCAAAGTCGTGAACTAACAAGCGCCGAGCAATGGAGGTACGCACCGTCTGGAAAAAAATCAACTGATCTAGCATCGCGAGGAGTTATCGAAATGAATGTGGTTAAAAATAAGTGGTGGACAGGTAGAGAGATCTTTCTACGCACTGATAGTATGTGAAGCGTAGAGAAGATGAATCACCGTGAGCGAGTTTGTCTTGAAGTTTAAAACAAGTGTCAGTTTAACATCTACTCAAGAAGGACATTCGGATTTACAACCACTTTTTAAATATTTCTTTTCTTGGTATAAACTCCTGAAGGCTGTTGCGTGGTTGACATGGTATGTTGCGTATTTAAAGGTCATGCATCTTGCAGGATACGATAATATGAATGTGGGACCTTTGAGAGTCGAAGATATTAGAAATGCGGAGTTAGTGATTTTGAGGGCTGCTCAGTGGGAAGCGTGGGGTGAGATTGCCAAGGAGGATGGTCCTGATTTCGCAGATTTCAAGGCGTGGTTAGATAGATTATCTCCGATAGTTTTCGGAGGGATCGCTAGAGTTGGTGGACGTCTACAAATGTTAGAATCGTCATATGAGACCCGTCATCCGGCCTTATTATCTTGCTACCATCCAGTCACTGATTTCATTATAAGACACTACCATGTTCTTGAAGGTCATCGAGTATTCGATGTAAGTTTTGGATTGTGAAGGGAGGTATTGCTGTCCATAAAACAATTCATAAGTGCATGGAATGTAAACTGCAGAACGCTCGCTAAGCACAGCAAATGATGGCACCACTCCCAGCGTTGCAAGTTTCTGAAGGAAATTATCCATTCGGGTACGTCGGAGTGGATTTGTTCGGACCTTCTGTAGTGAAGAGAGGTGGAACTCTATGTAAAAGATATGGCTGTTTATTCACCTGTTTGAAAATGAGAGCTGTGCATATTGAGATGGTTCATACGTTAAGTACTGATTCATTCGTTCTAGCTCTACATGGGTTTGTAAATTGCCGAGGTGCACTGAAAATGATGTTCAGTGACAGAGGGACTAATTTTGTTGGCTGTCACGCCGAGCTTAAAGAGTATTTTGATGGTCCGCAAACGAGAGTTCATCAAGAGTTACTGAAAAGAAACATAGAGCGGCACTTCAACCCACCACGTGCAAGCCATAGAGATGGGCTAAGGGAAAGACTGATGGGAATTATTAAGCGAATTTTAAGCTCCATAATTAAAAACCAGAGTTTGAATGACGAAACGTTGGAGACATTTTTTTGTGAGGCTGAACGAATACTAAATGATCGGCCGCTATTACCTGTGAGGGACGACGTCAAGGACTTCAACGTGTTAACCATAAATAAATTACTGTTATTGAGAGGCTACCCTGGCCTAGAGAACTCAAGCGGGGGACGAATACCTACGATCAAAACATGGAAGCATGCCAGGCACATAAAAGATATATTTTGGAAAAGGTGGTTAAAGGAGTATGCTCTAACACTGGAAACTAGGGACAAATGGAAAATGTTGTGCAGAAACTTGAAGGTTGGTGATACAGTCTTAGTAGCAGATAAATGTGCCAGAGGTAGATGGCCTTTGGGAGTGGTAGAAAGGCTACTCTGTAATGGTGGTGGGTTGGTGAGGACGGTTAAGTTGGGAACAGGCTGTAGTATGTTTGTGCGAGATACTAGTAAACTGTGTGTGCTGGAAGATGCTGGGAGTCGATAGTCAGAGGATGAACCACTTGACGATTTTCCAACCTAGGGCGTCAACCTGAAAAGGGTTGTAGGCGTACTGCCGTAAGTCTTACAATTCTTTAAGGGTAGTACGTCGAAGCGCAGTCCATCGTACTTAGTGTGTTATTTTGTACATATGTTCATGTTGTATATACCGAATCGGTATCATCTCTCATCTATCTGTTGGTGTATTATATTTGTGTTCGGGCTTTTCTCCTCTTGGATCGTCAGCCTGAGAAGGAATGTAGGCTTACTGCTGTAAGTCCTACAGTTCTGCAAAGGTAGCTCGTCGAGGCGGAATCCACAACAATTGATGTATTGATCATACACACATTTATGTTAAAAAATTGAATGGGTTCCAACTCATCTAATTGTTGGTTTATTTATAGTTGTCGCATTGTGTGAATCATCTTGAAATGTTATTGGAAGTACTTCTGAAGTCATTTCTAGTCTTCTAAACTTGTGAACAAATCGAGTAGTGTTAGAGTAACTGTATGTGGCTGGATACGCCGGGGGGAGGGTTGTGCCAAAGTGATATGAAGCAACCGACATTTCATTAACTAGATCAGTGGAGGTACCGTCTACAGAGAGCGTAGATTCCACGCGCCGGGGAGAGCGTGTCGGTGTGGTGTGGTATGCTTGTTGTGTGTTGGGCTTTTTTGTCTTGCTTTTCCATTTAGCCTAGTCCCGGTTGAAAAAGAAATGGACCTTGTTTTGCCGAGGAGTGTCAATAGAGGTGAACACTGGACGTTTGTTTTTGGAACTAGTAGCCATTGTTGGGTGACTCGAAGGCGCGAATGGTTCGATCGTGTACAAGTTCGACGAGGACTACAAAAAATGAATAAAAGTACTTCATAATTTTGTGTAAAATGTTTGTTTATAGACTTTTACTATTCCTTGCTTTAATTGCCAAACAATATAACTTCTTTCTGACACTATTGGTGTTTGGGATTGAAAGTCGAAGGAAGTACATAGTATTTATCGGTGAGGAGCGTCTTCGTAACAATGGGAACTTGGGGATATGTTCCTTGAGAAGAATGGTTGACTTAATTTCCACACCTCTTGATTCATTAAGCATTCTTACTGAGTTTACGTGTCCCCATGTGTTTATCAAAGCTTATGGCTTGTGGTTAATCTCTTGTTGCATAATCTTACAGAACTTTATAGGTTCCATTTTGGTATTAAGATGTAAGCTAGAGTTACTTGATGACATTTTGACGTCTGTGATTATAAAAATTCTTGATTTAGGCCAAAACACTACACCTGAATCAGCCTAATCATGTTATTTCGTATGTTTATATTCCATGACAAAATGATTCGTGATTTTCTTCGCTCCGACTAGGTTCGATCACCGGCTGAAATTCACAATAAATTACAGTGTTTATGACCCAGGATTTCAACGAAGAGGTTGGTTTATAGACGCATTTATTTAACGCGGGGAAGAAATATAGTTTGTTTAAGCTGTTCTTATCTTCTACAAGAAGCTCCTACGCCCGGTTTCATTTTATCTTTTTCACATCACGGAATATCTCTGCAAGTCAGAATTAGTTAAAACTGAAAAAATTTATTGATCTTTTTGTGGACAGTGAAGCACTCCTAAGAATGTCGTGAAATCGTTCACTTTTTAAACTAGCATCTTCGTCTTTTTTCGTACGGCAGCCCTTCTCCGAAGCAGGTGCGTGAACACCTGTTCGCCGGCCAGAGCCGGATAAAATCCTTTCACACCGATGCGCTGTTGGATGGAACACTTGCGAGAGTTCCCCAAATAGTTTTCTTCTCAACTTAATCAACTTTTTTAAAAATTTAACCTGGCTTATGTAAATGTGTGTCAAATTTAACTTCTAAGTTATCATTCATACTGATTGCCTGAACACATCTCACTACGCGAATGAACTATAACCCGGCAAACCGTCCAGAAAAAGGCAGTCTCGGGACGCAATATGCTGAAGCTGGCGAAGACTGGTGTCAGCCACGTCTCGTAAACTGTTAATGCCCAGCACTTGCTACACTGGGCCTCACGCTGTTCCTCGAAGCTTTTCAGAAACGATTAGTACGAACGGACGCAAAAACCAGAACACAGATTGGCGACTCGAGAATTCTTTATTCTAACACCGACATATAGCCAACTTTATAACTAAGGTCTATTAACAAGTATTACAATAATAAATCACAATATTACTTCTGATGGTTTTATACTTGCTTTCTGAACAGCGATCGATGGAACGATGACTGGTGGATTGATGCCTCCGCGAAAATATAAGGAAGTTGGGTTTGAGCAAACAACCACGAATTGATCGTTCAATCTTCAACTACATTGACGACTGGGTTTAGGTGAGCGTAATCTTGAAAGGAAAATTAGTTCGTAGGTATTTGCTATGGGGAAACAGGAAACGATGCTTGAACTATGAGACAACCGCCAGCAGTCTGGTATTGCAATTTTAATAGGAAATATTAGCAGCAAACAAGGTCAACGAAAGGCATCGTTACATTTGTTGGTAAAATACTAGATATCAACTTTAACCTGTTCCGCGTAAATCTACTACGTATATTCAGCACATTCAGGTTGGAGAGACTCAAAGCCATGATCTGTCAGCTGGCGTCATAGACCGCAAAGCGCTGAATAGGAAATCTTGAATACGGCTCCAAGAGACAGGCCAGTCGAGCCGACAATCTTAGGGAAGACGTTTCCAGCAGGCAGTTGATGCACGGCCTCTGCGAAACTGTATGGTGCGCCCACTCAGATGTTGTAAGTATCTGAGAAATTCAAAAGGACAAGATGAGTAACCAAGTAGGAACTATACGTCGCTTGTGATTTGAAGGGCTTCCTCTACCTACTCGGTGATTATTGCCCTTCAGTGTGTCTGACTAGGCTTTAACCCTGATTGGTTGTCCCCTATTCCTCTTTCGGGAACACCGATAGTCTTCTATATTATCCAGAGTTGTGAATCGGTAATTTGAATAAATATTATGATAGAAAAATTGGTGGCTATGAGAAGTGTGTAAAGTGGTAACAAGTTATCTATCATAGATCGGAGTACACTTGAGTGTTTTCCGAAATGTTTTCATCAAGTCAACCTATATACGGTATTCGAGGAGGAGGACTGAAATTAGAAAATCACAACCGGAAATCCACCGGTCATCTGTATTCATGTTTCACTTGATACCACCCCGAAATAAGAATTTATGATTAATTCCATTCGCAGGTGATGAAAATATATTTCAATCTGTGGGAAACTTAGGAGATTCGATAATTTTCCTGGAAGAACTGACCGTACTAAAATTTCGGCTACAGAAAATGGATCAGCTTCCGACAATAAAAAATATCAAGTGAGTTTTGTCAGTACTCCGGAAGGACACTGTTTCCTGTTCAACTTATGTGGAAGTGACCAACTCCGAAACGGCGCTTATTACGGCTTATTTCCACTCATGAGATACAAGTCAAGCCCAAGGTCTGATCATTCAGGAGTCGCAACGCGAAGTACTAAGCAGATAGACCTCGTTGATAGACAGATTGTAGCGTTTATTACAGGGTTCTTTGTGCTTCTGTGTGAAAATTAGTTGTGGCCGACGTTGTGACTGCACCAACATTTGGCATCTTCAAGAGAATACTAGATCATCACTCAAAGGAGCGCATGTACAAAGGAGAAGAATATTTATAGGGAACTCTACTGGTAATGCGAAAATCCAACCAATCTTAGTTAGCCTTTACATTTACTACTAGTCTGCTACAACTTTTAATGTTACCTCTATCGCCACTGGTCTCCTACACTTTTGCTTTTGTAATATGTGCGTAAGCCCTTGTGTTACACCTGAATTACACACAAAACTCTTACCGTAACTTCGATTTGATAAATTCAGTTATTCTCTGGACCTTCTCCTTGATAGATTGTTGACCTGTTCCGGGCAGCTGCCCGATGAACTGAAAATTTCCAAGTACCAGCAATGCCACCGCTAGTGTGAACGTCATGCATTCCCCGAAATAACGTAAGCTTAAGTGACCTCTCTTGTTCTGCTTGAGAAAGCTTCATCATACGATGGAATAGATTGTACTGAAATCCGCGAAAGTTCTAGGGCCCTTTGGATACAACAAGGAATAGGCTGCAAGTATTCACTGTGTTCAAACGAGCTTGTTGGAGTTGGATATTGGATATTGGATATTGTTGGAGTTGCATTGGACATTGGACATCTGAAGGCGCTATTTCGATATTGTTATCTGCGTTATCGTGTTGGTTGCAGAAATCAGATATGGATCTAGCTACAAATTACAAAACTCTTTCGGCAATAATCATCATTTTACATTTTTGTAGCTGTGTAACTGCCTGCAAACCAGATGAAGCAGCACATTCAGCTATGATAAAAGCGTTAAAGAGTAATTATCACTTTAAATTGACCTCGATTTTCAACACAGATAGTGGGTTTCTAAAGACACAAGCAGCTGAAAGATCCATGAGAGGTGTGGATCTTAGCTGTTTTTTAGATGATAAACCATATGAAAATCGGTCAAAATTGGTTGAAATTGGTCGCCATCCTCCAGTTAGTGTTATGTTCCCTGCTCCTTATGTGGTGAGTTTAATAGATTTATAGAGAGAAGTCGTGTTGTTTATCATTTTATCATTCTGTATCACCGGATATTGAAGGTCATGCACAAAATCCATCTTTTTTGATTGATCGGTATTTTGATTTTCTCCCACCACTTATTAGGATGTTCAGATTTCAGATTTATTGGTTGAGGAAAGAAGGCTTGGAGCCTATGTTAATCCTTTTCTAGTAGATTTCTGTGGTTGTCCAAACCCTTCTTGGACGAATCAGTTGAGGTTGCAGATACTACTTCTTCTGGGAGTCGGTTCCAAGAGTTTATGACTCGATGTGAGAACCAGTACTCAACAGCAGTATGATTTCTCCTTGGCTTTTGAACTTTCCTGCTATGTCCTCTAAGGTGTTCCGCCCTAGTGGGAAGGAAAAAAGAGAATAGGTCAGGTCCTTAGTCATTATTATTTAAAATTTTAAACATTGTGATTAAATCTCCTCTCTGCCTACCGTATGACAGAGAAGAGACTTCAACTGTCTAGTCTTTCCTCGTATGATAAGTTAGCTATGCCGTGAATCATACGTGTTGCCTTCCTTTTAACACTTTCTAGAATGTGTGAATCCCTTTTTAGACAAGGACTGGCGGCCTGGATGCAGTTTTCCAGTCTTGACCTAACCGGAGATGTATATAAGGAGGTGAACATATCCCTGGTAATTCTAGTAAAGGCTCTGCGAATCGTCCATAAGGACCTGAAACTACGTACAGCCACCGCGCGACAGTGTGCTGTAGTTTTTAAGTCGTGGCTAACTATGACACCTAAGTCCAAGTGAGTCTGAACTGATGGAAGTGTTAATTCCCTCTAATTCATTGGAGCTAGTGCTTGGTTGTCCAATGCACATGGTTGCACATTTTGCCACATAGATCGGGAGCATCCGTTCAACGGAACACTCTGAAAATTTATTGAGGTCCTCTTGCAACGTGAACGTTTCACTGTTGCCCTTCAGCTCTCTCCAAATTTTTAAGTCATCTGCATATAGGATCATAGGGGAGTCGGTGAGCAAAGGTAACTCATTGATATACAGAATAAATAGGAGAGGACCGTGCCTTGTGGCACTCCGCTACGTACTGCTGTCCAAGAGGAGAGTTTTGAGTTGATCCCAACCCTCTGCCTCTTGTCTATGAGGAATTCCTTGAGCGAGTTTTGTTTCAACTATAACATTTGTTAAACTGTTTAAGTTGATGGCCTGTGTTTAAATTTCAGGGCCTCAATATGCTGTGATATATTTGCAAGTAGTCAGCATCTTTGGTGTTTATAGCTGACAATAAATAGTTTCAAATAAACTAGTAAATCTATAAAACACAAAATAATCGAGCAAAGAATATCCTTTTCGATAAATTCCTCTTCTGACTCTATAATTATATATGTGTTTATATGCACAGACAATATTAGTGTTTTTTAATTAATATCGATTTGTAAAGTAAGATCACAATGGAATTACAGTTCATTAAAAATGCTTAAATAATAATAATAAAGATATAATAGCGGATAGAATATCAACTAAAATTAGGGAAATTTCACAAAAATTCAAGATTACACAAACCTGGATGGCCAAGGTAATGATAATGTTGCTCGATTAGTTTGTGTTTTATAGATGTCTGAATGGATGATTTTGCTATATCGAAACTAGTAAATAATTGAGATTTTGTCTAGCTTGTTATTTCAGCATCTGCAATTTCAAAGTAATGAAGTCTTTCCTCTTGCTTATTTGAAATTTAATGCTATAAGCCCAAGTACAGAGAGATATTGTTGTGGTGCTCTTTTTGATCAAACTTGCGTACACGTATATCCTAGTACTTCTTCGCGTTTATTATTATGTCCTAACGTTGTGATTCCTCAACATCCACAACGTAAATTAAAAGGCCCTTGAGAAGGAGTACGAACGTGTATTAACCCAGTAAACAAAATTCAAAAGTCGAGCGAGCACAAAAGTATCAATTGTAACGCGCAATATTTAGAAAGATAAACAAATGAAAGTCTAATTACATAGTGAAAGTATACTACAAAGATGAGTAATAAAATGGGTCACTACAATAGCCTCTCCGTAGATTGCAGGTAAATGAAGTTCAGCTGTATTCGGAATGTTATTGTAATTTAAAGGGAGAGAAAAAATATATAAGAGATTCTGGTATGAACACCGAATTGAGGTTTTGAAGTTTTCTGAGGTTTGCTAACATAACTGCATACATTCTAAAATGCTAACAATTTTAAAACGAACCAAAATGTTTAGAAAGTTGTGCAAAATGTAACAATAAAACCAGAAAATTTATTAGAATAATAATGAGGTTGTTATTGTAAAGAGTTACAGAATAGATTTATATCTTACCTACAGTTAATAGCACAGTAATAAGGAAGTACGGAAATGATTTAGAAATAAATTGTCTGTACAAATCTTTGTGGCCAATGTACTCGCCTGCCTGAGCTTGTGATTCTTTCTGTTTTGTTAGCCGAAATATCACTAGGTTTTGGATCTTGAGAGCAGGAATCATTTTGTGGTGTAACTTTAGATGGTGATGGCTTGGGTAAACATTCAGTCACCTCTACTTCCATGAAAGCTGCTTTTACACAATCGATGCCTACATTCTCGTGTTTCCCTCCGCGTTTGACAGTGATGATTTTGTTTGTTCTGTTTATTACTTTAAATGGTCCATCATAGGGTGGTTGAAGTGGTTTTGCTTACACCGTCGTGTCGAATGAAGACATGAGTGCAATCATCTAGTTTTTGAGGCATGTATGCTTGGTTGAGCTGATGTCACTGGGGATGATATCTTAAAAGGCTCATATGATGTCTCAGTTGTTCAGCAAAAGTAGTTTCGTCAGTTGGAACTTCAGTGGCTGGGTTGAAATATTCTCCAGGTAGTTGTAAAGTAGTTCCATAAACTAAGTCTGCTGGACAACATTCGATATCTTGCTTTATTGTTGAGCGTATTCCAAGAAGTACAAGTGGTAATTTTTCACTCCACTTATCATCATCCTTCACTGGGATCAATGCTACTTTCAGATGACGATGAAATCTCCCCACTAAGCAGTTTGAACTAGGATGATAAGCAGTAGTACGTATACGCTTGATTCCCAGTAGTTCTGTGAGTTGTTGGAATAAATGGCTTTCGAATTGAGCACCTCTGTCAGTAGTAATAATGCTGGGCACTCCGAAGTTGGAAATCCAATTTTGTATGATGCTCTTTGCAACAGTTTCAGCCGAAATATCAGGTAAGGGACTAGCTACTGGCCATCTCGTAAATCTGTCAATACACGTTAAGATATAAGTAAAGCCATTAGATGGCGGTAACGGCCCAATGATGTCGATGTGTGTGTGTTGGAACCTACCATCAGGCTCTGGAAACTGGCATTAGGTGAAACTGTATGTCGTAGTACTTTTTACTTTTGGCAAGCTAGGCATGCTCTGGTCCACTGTTTAATCTCGCGATTCATGTTCGGCCATATATATCGGTCACTTATCAGTTTAACTGTCGCTCGGATACCAGGGTGAGAAATGCCGTGTATTTTGGAGAAAACTAATCTTCGCATTTCTAATGGGACAAAAGGACGCGGTTTACCTTTGGACACATCACACGTAATAGTTAGGCTTTCATCAAGCATAACATCTTGCAAACGTAAAGAAGTACTCGTGCTATTTTTAGTCTTTTCAGATCCTCGTCCATAGTTTGCAGTTTAGCCATCTTTTTAAGGTCAAACTGATCTTTTTCTAAGGTATTTATATGGATGCGGGATAACGCATCTGCTACCTCGTTTTTATGTCCCTTGATGAATCTAATGTCTGAAGTGAACTGAGAAATGAACTCTAGGTGTCGGAGCTCTCTTGGTGAGTACTTATCGTGCTTTTATTCATGGCTTTGGTTAAAGGTTTGTGGTCTGTGTAGATAGTAAACGGTATTCCTTCGACCATATGACGAAAATGTTTAACAGCAAGATAGACTGCTAGTAATTCTCTACTGAATGCACTATATCTTGATTGAGTAGCGTCTAGACGTTTGGAGAAAAAGGAGAGAGGTTGCCATTTCCCAGCAGAGAATTGTTGAAGAACTGCGCCGACGGCGACATCTGATGCATCTGTCATAATAGCTATAGGAGCGTTGGTGTCACGACGTACCAGTAAGTTTCTGAGCTTAGAGCATGTTTCAGCTTTTCAAATGCTTCGATTGCTGAAGTATCCATGTGCAGCGATTTTGCGTCACCTTTTAGTAAATCTGTCAGTGGTTGGGCCAGCTGTGCACAGTGAGGAATGAAACGGCGATAAAAATTGACGAGACCAAGGAATCTGCGTAACTTTTTGAAAGAATCTGGGATGGGTATTCTTTTATGACTTGAAGTTGTTCTGCTATCGGTCGAATGCCTTGATTGTCTACCTGATGCCCCAAAATTGTATAGTTTTCTTACCGAATTCACATTTACTTGGTTTAATGACAATTCCATATTCGGCCAAGCGTTTAAAGAGTGTTTCTAAGTGATGTTGGTGCTCTTCAGTTGATTTACTTGCAACCAGTATATCATCGATATAGGTGTAAGCGAATGTGAGGCCGTGCAGGACCTGGTCGATGAATCGCTGAAATGTTTGTGCTCGTTAGTTAAACCAAATGGCAGACGAACGAACTCAAATAAGCCAAAAGGAGTGGTTACCGCAGTTTTGGGGATGTCCTTAGGTTCGACCGGTATATGGTAGTATGCACGAACGAGGTCAATTTTGGAAAATATTTGAGCACCTGCCATGTTATGAAAAAAATCGTGAATATGCGGAATTGGGTATCTATCGGCTATCGTCTGCTTATTTAAAGCTCGGTAATCTCCACATGGTCGTATCTCTGTTGAGTTTTTCTTTGGAACCATATGAAGTGGTGATGACCATGGACTGTTTGACGGTCGTATTATTCCTAGATCCAACAATCTGTTGAACTCCGCTTTTGCTATTTGCATTTTTGCTGGATCTAAACGACGTGGTTTTGCTGCGACCTTTAGTTACAATATGGTGCGTTATGTTGTGTTTGAGAGAGGCTGTTGAGTAATCGCTCTGTGTGAGTTCAGGAAATTTCTTTAGCAGTATCTCGTACGGGGATAATTGATCTGATGTAGCTACCATCAAGCGGATACTCTCGACATCGGTGCAGATGCCTGAAATCGATGGTTTTTGATTGCTATTTATCAATCTATGGCGACTAGAGTCGACTAGCAATTCGTAGTGCTGAAGAAAATCCATCCCAATAATAGGAAAGGTTATATCGGCAATGACGAACTCCCACTCAAATGGTGTACTGCAACCAAAATTAAGTTTTTGTCTTCGAGTTCCAAAAGTTTTTATAGTAGAATTGTTCGCAGCCTTAAGTACTAATGAGGGATTGGCTGTAAACGTTCGCCGGGTGTTGGGGGAACCACACTGACTTCTGCACCGGTATCTACCAGGAATTGTGCCCCCATTATTTTATCTGTCACCCTGAGGAGACGACTGTGGGACGGTTGTCGGCCAGCAACCGCAGTCGTCACCAACCGCTGGCCTTTCCGTTTTCCCGACGCCATTGGCTGCTGGAAAGCACATGGTTGTGTGCATCCTTTAGCGTTTATACCAAATTTTCGATGATATCAGCATACAGTCTATTGTGAGCTATATTCATGTACATTGCGTGAGCGACTACGTTGTCTTCTGTGTGATGTACTAGGTTGTCTATTAACCCTCATCGTCATTAATTGCTCGGTCAGAACATCTATTTTACGTTCTAAGGCTTCTATGCGTTCGTCTGACGATTTGTCGACTACAGATGTTACTTGTGGAGACATCCGTTCATACATTCTGTCAGCAATTTCTGCTAACTTGTCAATATCTATGTCTTCATCTCCAAATGCTAATACTTGCTGAATGTTGTGGGGTAACTGCCTTAGCCACAATTGGTAAAAAAACTAGGTGTCTATCTCCCGATCTCCTAAAATGTTACACATATTGCTTTTGAGTTGTGAAGGTGTTTGTTGTAATTATTTGTAATCGTAGTATTAGTATTTCGAGATGACCGAATTACAAGAATTCAACCAAAACACAGAGAGGGCGGAATTCAGGAATTTGTATTTAGCGGAATTATATTGCAATTCATATAAGAAATATATTAACAATCAACAGTAAGTATTTAAACAATACAGAGATAGAAATTGTCAATCACCACAGTGTTCTATCCCCCAGACTAACATTGCTCAGCAACTGATCAATAGCTTCCTGATCTGATAATGAAGCAACCTTAATAACTTTCTGCTTTTAAACATCGCACGGAGTTTCTGAATCTGGATTTATCAGCGTCTCCCGTACTTGCTCTGCTATTTCATCCGGTAAGATGGGGCTTGCATAGCCAAATTTTGTAGTTTGAGAAGTGACGTGGTTAGCTAGGAAGTAGTGTTCTAGACGAGTGAACCACAAATAAGGATCATTAGGTTTAAAAGGTGGTACGGATATGGTAACGGCAGCTACAGACCTTCTACTTGAAGGGTCGTTATCAGTATTAAATGACATTATAAAAATGCAGAAAATAATATATATAGGTGATAACAAAAATATAAAAAGTGAGAGCGAGCAGAACAGAATGTAGGTAGGTTCAAAAAATGGTCTGCTTAGCGAAAGTATTTTCAAAAAAATGTCAGTGAATATATATATATATATAAATCGAAATGTGATGCAGTTATCAAAGTTGATGATGAATAAATCCACTATGTGTGTACTCTGAAATGATGGCGTCGATCAGCCATGTCGGGCTCACCAATTTGTTGTGGTGCTCTTTTTGATCAAACTTGCGTACACGTATATCCTAGTACTTCTTCGCGTTTATTATTATGTCCTAACGTTGTGATTCCTCAACATCCACAACGTAAATTAAAAGGCCCTTGAGAAGGAGTACGAACGTGTATTAACCCAGTAAACAAAATTCAAAAGTCGAGCGAGCACAAAAGTATCAATTGTAACGCGCAATATTTAGAAAGATAAACAAATGAAAGTCTAATTACATAGTGAAAGTATACTACAAAGATGAGTAATAAAATGGGTCACTACAATATATTTTAATGCATAAATAGTCCAAAGTTAATTTCTAGTCGTAAATCAGTCTCAGACACTAGTATTAACTTAATAGCAACTACATCGCGTACAGTCACATTGATAAGTCTCCCTTTTCAAGCTGATCGAGTTGCAACTTGCAATTTTTCATTAACAGCATAAAAATCCATAAAAACTGAACATTAGTTCCCATTGTGTTTAATAATTGGATGTCTGCAAACTAGCTCTTCATTTCATTTGATTGTTTTTGACAGAATAAATATTTTAGAAAAACGGTTTTCCGGTAAACAAGTGATGTGATAATAAACTTAAGGGGAGAACATCATCCCCCTTTTAACCACATATGTTATAGTGACTGCATAATTATTAGTTAGATTCAGGTAAGATCTCTATAAACTACTACAGATTGGTACTTCCATGTGAGGGAATTTCTGTGTTTTAATCCCTACCAAATTATTTTCACAATTATTGAACCACACTGGGTAGTGAATGTCTTTGGCATTCAGAGTATAAATGGCATCAGTACAAACATATAATGGTGAACACTGTGATTACACATATCAGTAGGTTCTACCTAAATAACCTGTGCACACTAATGACACTTGGTTATGACCACACTTTATAATCATAAAACTTCTGTTCACTTGTCTGTGATGAGCTTACTGACATCTCCAATTCTCTTAACAGTGAGTGATAGTGACTTCCTGATCTTCATAAATGTTTATATGTTTGTTTCTATAATATATCTACTTTATTGAATATTCAGTCCTTCGAGATAAATATTTTTGTAAAATGTAGGTATTCAAAAGTGACAATATGAGCTAATTTACTTGTATTTATATGGATTTTATAAATTTAGAATGTTGAAACTTGAGATTCGAGGAATATCTAAATGACTTCGAATTTTCTAAATTTACAACTTACAGTTCGACAATGTTTCTCATTCATTGTTCTGCATACTATCTATTTTGCGAAACTGTAGCACAATAAGATGAATGTCTGAGAATCTCACAATTCGCTGTTCTTCATGTTTAGTCATTGTATGTACGTAAGCGATGTTGCTAGCTGTGAAATGTAATCTTAGTGCTGAACAATAACGATAGTTTTTACTCGACCAATTACAAAGAGAGTAGTGTGGTTATCAATCCAGCACTGTAACACGTGGATAAATTCAAATCCTGTAAGAATGTAATTTTTATCTCTGACATAGTAGTTATAAGAACTAAAATGTAGATTATATAGCTGATAGGCTACTAGGACAGCTTTTATTATCCAAAATTAAAAATATGACTAGTAGCATGTGAGTTTTCTCAAGCTTGTACATACTTAACAAAATTCATGAATGGTATAAAATGGCTTCTACTCAAGTCCCCACTTTTGCGTAATCTGATTTTTGTAAATAATAACGACCGAATTGGAGGTGTCATACTCTATTTTTGTTTTTGGCGCCGTCATGGAGCTAAAGTTTTTGTACTTTTAAGTTTTGATACGTGTGGAAAGCAATTATCACTTAATTTTCAATTTTTCAGCACGCAGTGATTCTGGATGCACTTAGCTTCGGCATCAAGGGTGATTCACATGCCTTAGTTGTCGAGCTAGGTATCGGATACATGACGGCTTGTACAGCAATCATGGTAAGTCAGCTACACTAAAGTATGGTGTTTCGGTTTTTAGTATATCGTATTTTCACTTCAGGACACCGTTTCAGACCTCTAATCGTGTCCCAACTTTAGTTCTACTAACACCGTTGTTCATCACTAAGTATTTTCATCCACACTCCTTCAAAACACTAAGCATTGAAGGTTGTAGACTGACAATTTAGCTGGATGAATTTTTCACCGCAAACAGTCAAACGAATAGGTTTGTTTTAGTTTTTTTAATGCGTTCTCTTGGAAATGCCTGACCTATTTGAGAAAGATTGCCATATGACCAATAGACCAATGCGAAACTGCACCGACTTATTACGTTGAGACATGTGCTGCTGATGAATACTCATTACTTGCTATTTAACACGTTTTACTGGCAGTCAAGGTTTTGCCATGGCTGTGACCACAGGTTTGCTTATTTATATTCTCTTTTCAGAGACACAAACTATGTATCTTGTTGAATGAGTCTTTTCTATCATAAACATGAAGGGTTTGTTTCATTTAAAAGTTTCAACAGATAACTAATGCACTAATGGTATGAATCGAACGAGTGTATTTTTAAGACTATGGTCATTTCGATGGCTATATTGGTTGATAAATACGTATTTGCATAGTCATTGTTGTGTGCAAGATGAATTTTAATTTAAATGGACTAAGTTAATAGTTTTTCTTCTTTATAATTGTTTCCATGTCAATATTACTAGGCTAGAAGAGTATACGGTAGGCTATTCAACGTTGGTTGGGATTTCGAAGTTAATCACGGAGATTTTCCTTCATCTAAGGAAATTAAAGTAAGATATTTATGAGGAGAGTTGAAATGAATGAACGAAAAAGGCGTAAAATAAAGTTCAGTATGTCCTCCCGTAACGCAAATTCAAAGGTAACGGTATCACTGAAGTTACAATCGAACGTTCAATAATAACTCATCTACAAACATTCGACGCTGCAAGACTATCCACCCCTATACAAACTGCCAGTTTTAAGTAAGAAATACAAAATCCTACTCCCACGTTAGCTATTGAACGTAGAATAAGTGTGACAAATACAATGGCGTTCAGATTCCTAAATCCACAGTGAACATGAAGAGGTGTGTATCACTAGTGAACTGTGAACGGAACTCAGAGTAAGGTAAATTTTATGTCTTCAACGTCATAGAGAAATACCTACAAAATGGTGAACTAGATTTTTCTGCCAATAAACGTGTTTGGTCAGCCACTAACCTCCCCACACTAATGAACATTCGCAACTAAGTACAGTGATAGATTCATCTAACAACCATATTCTCCATAGTTAGGAGGATTTCGGTTCTGAGTATTCTGAGTACGCACTATTGAAAGTTATCAGACGAGCGTGTTCACAAAACTATAAATCTCAGTCGCAGAAATACCTGAAGTATATAATATGTAAACATGAGGTTTTGTCCATATCTTTAGTACACAAGCATAATGTTCCACTCAGACGACCATTACAATGATGCTGATTGCTCACTATATTTCAAACTAGTCTTCCGTTTCATACTATTTTTGTTTTCATCTCTTAAAGACAGGTAAAGAAGGTGTCACTGTATCCGCTCAACCCACTGGTGATTTATTTGCATGGGCTTCATCGAATGTCAAAAGCTGGTTAGATTATAGTAAAGCAACTTATAAATATGGCTTATACGTGGGGTATCAAATTAAATTTGCAACCTATTCCAGTCAGAAACCAGAGATTTTAAGTGCAAAATATGATGCTATCTATGTTCGTGCAAAGCATGAAAGTGATGTGAACAGGGTGAGTACGTGTGTATTATTACACATCCAAACTTTACAAATCCTAACCACATATTGGTAGTTCTGTCTAATGTCCTGACGAGAACTGATGCCGAAGAAAGAAGATTATGTTACTAATTACATGGCTAAAATTGGCACCATTATTTAATCATATGCAGAACAATTCTGACACTGTTCAAAAATTAAACTCATATGGCCAATACTCAGAAATCTCAAGTTTAAACAACAACAAACAAATAAATAAATGTTTGGATACATTGAAAAAAAGAGTTATGTGATAGAGACAAGAGGCCGATAAGATGACGGGTAACTAATAAACTGAATAACAGTATGGCATGTCCAATTCAAATCGTAGAAATAAGAGACGCTGTAACGAAGAAGGAGAGTTTAGAGGCAAAGCTTACATAATCAAATAAAAGATATGGTAAAGGTATCCAGTCATCTGGGAGACTGATTATTACTACCTCTTTCTGGACACATAAATCGGATTTCATATGTTTTATGATGGTTGCCTCAGCAAATTTTTGGGGAGAATTTAACCATTCTGTTTACTAACAATTTTAAAGAATTTCATTATATCCATCTCATGTAAGTGTTTAAGCCCTTAAGGCATAGACTATTTCGTACATGTTCAGAATATCGAAGGTGTGCCTTCCGTTCCTTTTCGCCAGTGTAAGTTGTGGAGCAGATATATGTTAATTTGTTAACACTATTAGATCTTTGACTGCACCACCGAGCATGCTGTCTAATAAATAGGAACCAACTTAGCTGTAGGATAGTTTCTGGCTGGTGAGATAAGAAGTCTCCTGTTGAATATTCTTGGAGTACTGTTATCTTTAAAATAGAGTAATATGAAGATAGGCTTCTTTTCCATTGTTGTTTGTTTGGTACTTATACCATAACACCTGCAGTACTTGTGAATGAATTTCTGTGGATAGCCATTGTTTTTCAAAATACTTTCGAGATTCAGAAATTCTTCCTCTAATTTTTGTGTAGAACGTGGCTGTATACACACAAAATTTTAACCAGTGTTGGCTTATAGCTATTTCGACAGAAACTATTAAAATGTAAGCATTAACACTTCCACATAAGCTTTCAATGAGAGAAGCTGCTGTAGGCCTTAGTAGCCGAATTATAAATTTCCTCACATTCCAACTGAATAATACAGGTTCTAATCATGGGAAAGAAATTAATTTTATCAAGATCACAGAGACGATATAAACGCCATTGTATATGAAACCTCTATCCAGAGGTTTTACTTTAATGACTCCCTCTTACTTGAACGTTGTGTGTCACCTTAAAATTATTGGAGACAGGATTAAAAATGTGCAAAAATATCATTTGTGAAGTAATGAGTAAACTTTGTTATATTTCAAAGAACAAATTAATATAGAATCGGGTACTCCCAAGTCTTGCACTCACATGATTACTTAGTCACGTTTTTCCCTGTAATTATTCATATCGAAAACGTTTACTCTATGGTAGTTCGCTGGTCGAATACCCTCCTACCGCGCACATTGTTCGGGATTCAGTCCGTAGCCGATGCACTCCCTAACCTCCTCTAGCCAAAATGAAGCGTAATAAAGAGGTGGGGGGGGATCGTGACTAAGGCGACTCAAACTTCCAAGCTCAAATATGCAGCCCCAATTTCCACCGGGGACTCTAAATAATGAAATAAATAATAATAATGTAAACTTTATTTCGATAAGTATGTCAGTCATTTGTACTAAACAAAAATCAGTCAGCGCACTAACTCAGATTTTGGCACATTAAAGTAATTTATGAATTGTCTGCACTATTTTCACTAGCTTCCATTGTTATTGCAAATCACTTTCATAAAATACTGTGAAAGTAGAGAAAACGAAAGGTGATAGGACAATGAAGGGGAGAAATATTTTGGAAATTAACATGATTTATATCTGGTGGCAATACACAGTCATTAGTTTAAGGTATTCAGTGTAGACTGACTAGAGCGAATAAAGCATACGGTGAGTATTCAGCGTCAGACTTGAGTCAACGTTTTGCTAAAATGCAGTGCATCAATAGGTGCTATAATCTGCAGAAAACGTGGTTCCCATTCTATCCGTTCCCGTTTATTTCTCTGATGCATATAACATGACGGCTGAAATTCTTAGACTTTGTCGAAGAGTTTAAACTTCGGCTGATATGAAATAATACGACCAAAACTACTTATTCACGAAGTAAATCAACACCACCTAAAACCAGTAATTATTCATTACCGATGCAGTCATCATGATTAGTGGCCATCTTACAATATTTATATCCACTGAAACCTACAATATTCTAGTTTTAAACAGTAACTGTCGTAACATAATTGATACGGTCACTCAGAAGAGGTTCCCTCCATCAGGAAGCAATTACATCATTTATTCGATGATACAGAGGAGGTAAAACTTTGGAATTTGCTGACATGAAATGTTTAGAATTGAGAAACAAGCTGTCTGAGTGCACATTTAACAGGTTTGATGATGAGAACGGAAATATGACTAGGAAGTTGTGTCAGAGGAACACGCACAAAGTGATAATTTTGAATTACTTACTAAAAATAGAGGCAAAAATGCAAGAAGAAGTTAAAGAAAACAGGAGGAAGAGCAATCGAACAAACATTCTCGTGACACGAAAATAGGGATTGAGTTGATGGTTCGCTAGTCTCACGTCATACAGGGATATTGGCAGCTGACACCTGTTGTGCTGTTTTGTGTTATTTTGTGTATAATTTTCACGAGGACTCGAATGAAGCTGGGAGATATAAACTCATCAAACGCTCGAGACTTCATCTTTAACTGAATTCTTTATTTACATTCATGCTGCCAATCGATCACTACAGTGATCAATAATACCAAACTTTACGCCTCAAAACAAAAATTTACCCATAATGGAATTATACTCTACCACAGTGCACAAGTTTTGTTCTTACACCAATAAACTTTACGCCTCTCTTCACTAATGTCTGCGTCGTAGAAACTATTCATTCACGATGATAACTCATGCAGTCTAATTAATTGTATGTGGCCTTGGAGACTTACTACTTAAAAGAGGTACTCCTGAAGTGAACTTTTAACGTTTGTTTAAAGTTCAGTGACACTTTACAGGAAAAAAAAGTGGAATCAGGCTGGGGTCACCAGTGTGCATTCTACTTGCAGATTGTTTTATCACAAGTCTATAAAATAACGTGCCGCGATATGCTGTTGGGCGATTTTATATGAAAAAACGATACGTGGATATATTCATTATGTGGGATATAGGTGCAGATATCTCAGCTTTAGTGAAAGAGTTCACTAACTCGGTCTACTCAATCAGCTTAGAGTCCGAATCCTAGATCAACTCAGTAAGGCCGCATAGAATAACCTATGCATGCATTTTCACAAGTGGATTGCTTTGGTAAGAAAAATAAACCTGATATATCAATTACCTTCAAGAATTAGAAGAATCTGTAATAGTGGCTAACTAAAAAGACTTGGGAAAAACTTCATAAGAATTGCATAACCCACAAAACGTATATATGAGAACAAGAGAGTAAGGCGACGGTTTGAAATAATTCTTATAACTCTGGAGAAGTTGGTTTTCACGGATATCAAATTCACAGATGATACTGTGGCTGAGATTCTCAAGAACTAACTCTCCAGATCGTTGAGATAATCAGTTATTCATCTCAACCTCACTCTCTTCAGCAGGTAAATGATTAGTAGATATCGGAACAGTAAACTGCCAACTTAGACAATTTCGACGTCTGTTTATAAATTCACTTGCTTATATGAGGCTAATTATGCTGACCACAAAGTGGTAGCATTCCAAGCGCCCTTGAGAGCATTATCTGGTGTGGTTGTGGACAGAATGATGTGTAATTTTTGGGCAAACGGTGAACTCAAGTTTCTCATTGAAACTATACACAAAATAACACAAAACAGCACAACAGGTGTCAGCTGCCAATATCCCTGTATGACGTGAGACTAGCGAACCATCAACTCAATCCCTATTTTCGTGTCACGAGAATGTTTGTTCGATCGCTCTTCCTCCTGTTTTCTTTAACTTCTTCTTGCATTTTTGCCTCTATTTTTAGTAAGTAATTCAAAATTATCACTTTGTGCGTGTTCCTCTGACACAACTTCCTAGTCATATTTCCGTTCTCATCATCAAACCTGTTAAATGTGCACTCAGACAGCTTGTTTCTCAATTCTAAACATTTCATGTCAGCAAATTCCAAAGTTTTACCTCCTCTGTATCATCGAATAAATGATGTAATTGCTTCCTGATGGAGGGAACCTCTTCTGAGTGACCGTATCAATTATGTTACGACAGTTACTGTTTAAAACTAGAATATTGTAGGTTTCAGTGGATATAAATATTGTAAGATGGCCACTGAAAATAACTTCATTGAACCACAAGTAACATTTTGTCTCTTCTGTTTTATAACTTTATGCAATATCTAAGCTGTATCTCTTTTTTGCTTGCATTCTCAACTATTGTCAGTTACTACAGATTTCCCTATGATCAAATTATTATGATTTTTATCCTTTGCTTCTTTTATTATACCTGACTCAGTGGCTAAGGAATTTGAAAACAGGAGGTCGTATGGTCTGCTTGGTAGGACTTAATGAAGGCAAACAGAAATTGTATCAATTGGTCCGGTTGTCCGAAAGTTCCGTACAAAAGAAGGTTTTGATGACCTTCGAAGATTTCAAACCAATAGATACTCAACCAAAAGAAGAAGAAGTTATAAAACCGAGGTGAGATGTTTGCCCGAGCTCAGTTGTATGCTTCTGTTCCACACATCTAGACGGGTAGACACTTATTCCTGGTTAAATGATAAGGTTGTTTAAACTTTGATTCATTAGAATAAAGAAGAGTGAAAGTCATGATTCATGCACATTCGCATGTTTAATTGATATGCAGAAGATGTGACTTTATATGAGTAACAGATATTTGTCTGATGTACATAGGATAAACAGATAAAAATTTTAATATAACAAAGGAATGAAGGAAACCACATCATTTCATCATAACATAAAACCAATTACATCTTCTGATACATTTGGATAACGTTAATAACTCACAGATTATATCCAGCAATGTGGTGGGTGTGGGCAAACATTTTCCAATCGAACAGTTTGATTACACACATCTATTTGGCCGTCTCCACTTATACGAAAAGGGAAAATAAATGCAAGGTAGTTCAGGATAGTCTTCGGGTGGAATGGTGACAGACAGGATTGTGCATCACTTGGTCATCGACCAGACAGCGTGTTGGCATTGTATGTGAATGTGGAATGATGCTTTTGTGGTGTGCTTTGTGTATTTTGTCTGACGTCACAATTGAGCATGGGGTGAGTTTGATCAAAATGCCTAAAACTAATAATGTGAGGTATTTCACCTACAACAAAAGCTGTTGAGATTTACTACTAATGATAGCCAAAGAAAAATGTTCAGAACAGGCTCATACAACCAATTACGTTATTTTGACCAACTTTATATTACTGCGAACAACTAACTATTTGTCTTACATGATTCGAGAAAGAGTCGGTTTCCTTGATAAAATAAACCAAAACTGAGCATCTTTCACAATTCTTTTCATTCAGTTTAACAAAAAATTCATTCTGAATGGAGCATAAGACGTCAATCTCACTTATCCTTGTTCTTACTATTTTTTGTTTACAGCATACCTGAGTAAGATATTTTTCCAGATAAAATTGTGTGCTTTCTTTTTCACTTCAAAGAACCTTAGTATATGTTCCTAGTTAGACAACTAGGTTGCTTAAACATTCCTTCATCAAGTCGAAGAATAGACAGTATGGCGAGTGCAAGTATTTGTGCTTATCTGAAATGTAGAAAATGCTATTTCATCCGAGATAGTAACACTGGTATTCGACAAAAGCGAAAGAGATGGGAAGGGTATCAGGGATAGGTAACACAAGACAACTACTTAAGATTGTTGTGGAAACGGGCTCTAAAAGACAAATGACTAGTGAAACAATCCACGATAAAAGCTAAGCTCATAGTTTAGAAGACTCATTGTTAGAGATAAAACTTCAAGAAGCGATTTAACTAGCCTAAATCCAAACTCAAGGTGCCCACCGTTCAACACATGCCTAAATAGAATGTTGATAACAGTCCTCCGATTGTAGCTCAGGTTACAACAGCTGTTTGTCATCTGGAAAGATTCAGAGAAATAGGACCTGGTGGAACGACGCCAGAAGTATTTACGCACGGTGCTAACAAACCATAGTCTGGGTTAACTGAGGTAAAAATTAATATCTGGAAATGAGAGGTAGTTCCGTTAGACTTATTTAATTTATTGATTATCCCGAGTTAGGCGAAGGCAGGCAAGTCTTCCTGTAATATTCATCCGGCAACTACCTTGACTTATATAGTATCTAAAGTTCTGGATCAATAATTTTGTATACAGCCAGTGATGTCCGACTCAAAAGATGCAGGAATGTGAGGCAGGCTTTGAGCCAGGAACATAGTGTATTGAATATATGCTCACGTTACAACATATTTCTGCGTTTTGAAAAATACTTACCGACGAACACCAATTGCTGTATTTTTTACCTGAAGGCAGTATTTCGCTCCATCGAGTGGGAGGCGCTGTAGCGATGCCTGATCTTGGCGGCTGTGCGGAGTTAGTATATTCCACTAATCAAGGCATTCCACCTCGAACTGGCGAAACCGTATAGCAGCTTACCGAGTGATGTGATCACAAATAATAGTGAACTGTGGTGTCCATCAGCGATGCTTATTGTCCCCACTTTTGTTTAATTTCATTATAGGTGTACTAAACGAATTGACCCCAACTCATGTTAACAACTAAAGGATTAACTTACTACCAGACAAATATCTCTTTGACTTATAGTATGCAGGTTATATCTTCCTCTCAGATGATGACACTGACATAGTCCAGAGTCTTCTCAACACCTTGAGCAGCAATCTCCGAGTGTCTGGCATGCGTTTCGCTCCTGTGAAATGTAAGGTAATGCTGCAGCTTAAAGATAGGGGGTAAAATGGTAGAACTACTAGTTCATTTATCTGGGATATTGCATCAGTCTCAGCAGACTGGTTGCTGACGAACTGTCAGCACGGATATAAAACACGCGTGTGGCTTTTGTCAATTTACGTCATTTCTGCAGTCTATGTATTGCGCAACAGTTTGCTCCGTCCTCCTTCACGGCTGCAAGACATGATCTTTGAAAAAAAAGGATATGAAAAGCCTAGTTGCCTTCGACCACAGATATTTGCTTTCTATCACCAGTGTTAAGTGGTAAAATGTGGTGAATAATACTCCGGTTAGGTGTAAAGGGAAGTTGAGTAGCTGCATCGATTGAGATGCCTAGAACAAGTGCTGCGCATACGCAGAAACTCCCTTTCTTTTCGAGTAATGTCAAGTGATACTTGTTTGAGAAAGAGCTAGGAATCATCATACCGAAACCAAGCTGCAATCTATGAATTCTTCGATAGTCCATTTAAGCCATCCGGAGTGATGAAGACGGACTGCTTGGAGACCTTGGGATGCTAAGAACAAATAACAGAGACTGTTAGTGATACTGCCGAAAATCATTCCTGTTTACGTATGTGCATTCCTTTCTTTGTGAACACCAACACGAATACACAATCATCTATTTCAAAGTAACCATATATCCTCCTGCATATTTATGCATGTTCTATGCACTCTGAATTCTTCTCCTCTTTTCTTCGTTATCTTCATGTGTTACATATTGTTTAGCAACATGAACTTCTATTATACTGTGCTATGTTCTATGTCGAAATTTAATCAATGAATCAATTTCTTGATTACCTAAATTTCATTCAACTGATCTTGATAACTTTATTGGTAATTATTCCTTATTCAAGTCAACCTAAAGACAATCAATTGCGTTACCATCAAATGAAAAGTGTTAGGTAGTGGAGGGGGATTACATTGAATGACAAAAGACTTATGATCCTCATACACTGCAATGGGTATTTTAATCAAATATGGAAATATTTCTCTCCTAGTGCAAGTAATCCAAGACGTGTAATGTTTTTACACTTGTGTCTCTCTGGTATTTGAAGATGTGATTCCTTTAAAATCAAAAGTATAACGTCAGTTTCAATCATAAATTTTGTTGTTGCTTTGTTTATTTCTTTACAGAGGACCTATGTAAGATTTTTCTCCAATACTCTATCATATGTCTTTTTCATACATTTCAAGGAAGCTTAGAATGTTTCACTCGTTAGGCGATTAGATCGTTTAAACTATCATTCGTAAAAGAAGAGGGGACCTCATGATTTATGCTTCGATTTACCCTTAATTGAAGTCTAGGGAGAGTGTAGTGTATGACGGACAGATAGAGAGTGTAATTTTATGATAAATCATGCCACTTCATCAATGTTTGGGACCAGTTACCTCCTTCAATACATATAGATAGCGTTAATGAAGTACGGATTATATATGAAAATGTGAAAATGTGAGGAACCAATGTCTAGAAAAGTCTCATTACGCACGTCTATTTGTCAGTTTCCATTTCTACAGAAATGAAAATCAATGGAAGGTATTTCGCCTGTTTACATCAAAAGCTACCTATGATAGCCAAACCAGTATTTTCAAGATGAGGTTATACAGCCAATTAAGTTACCAAATTCATATTACAGGAAACAACCAAGCATTTGCTTTACAATGATGTCAGTAAAAAGTTTCAGCGTTGTGAAATAGATCAAATTAATTAGAATCATATTTCAATAGTTTCCTTGACAGAATAAACAAGAATTGAGTATCTTCCCCCCTCATTTTTATTCATTTATGGCAAACGAACTATTTTAAACTAAGAATACAACGTCAGTCTCACTTATCACTTTTGTTGTTGTTGTTAATTGTTTACAGTTCACCTGAGTAAGATCATTTTCCGCACACATTCATATGATTTTTGCTTCACTTCAAACCAGAGTGGTATATGTTCTTGGTTAAAAGATTAGGTTGTTTTAAAATCGCCTAATTAAATTGACGACTAAACTTCATAGTTAATGCACATATTCATGCTTAGTTAAAATGCAGGAGATGTGATTCTATATTGAATTTATTTAGATTTTGTTACGAGCCGAACTTAGTTTGAGATCACTGGAAATGAGGGAGGACTGGCAATCTGTTGCTTTCCTAGTTCGGCACTGCTGATCAATGCTAATCCACGTCCATACCAGCGGTAAAACTTAAGACCTTCAACTATCAGGTGTTCACTACTCCCTGTTTTATGATGATCTCTAATTAACATTAGTTCACGACGAAATGTAACTCCTGAAATTGATCCAAATCAACACAATTTCCATAGTCTGAAAGTAATACTTGTTGAGTATGTTTGTGATACGGAAAAATCTAACTGTTATATAATAAGAACAAGAAAAGGAGTCCACATCATCATTTTAAAATTGTGAACAGTTGGTGCTTTAAGTAGAGTTGGTTAGAGCCCGTGGAGAACAGATTATATCTCATCATTTTGATGCAGTTGACGTAGCCACTTTTTGAACAGTTTGATTAAAGTTATCTATTTGGTCACTTCAAATTATACAAAAGTGGAAAGGTATGGAAAGTTAGAATTAACAAAATAATGAGTGGTTTGTTAATCAGAGTAGATAATAGCAGTAAACGTTGTGTGTAACAAAATATTGTTTTTTTCACAAATATGACAGGCTTATTTTTATTATTAGCCATCGTTTTATCACCATATTTCAGTATATGAACCTGTCTGTATTTGCTTTTGATCTGGAAAGCTGTTCCAACATAATTTTTATGATTAACACCAACAACAAGCCATGTTGAAGATGTTACGAAGTTGAATTGCTTTTTGCGCGATTATTACTCTTTACACGAATATGCATCCGCACAGTAAGATGGATAATCTCCGTCTGTCAATGTGCATCTTTACAAGAACAACAAGTTTGGAGAGGAAATATTTACGCTTCAGTTAGGTACCTATCAATAAGAGCATACAAAAAGGTTTAGCCTTTCATTGCAGTAGATGATGATGGTGATGATGAGAGTTTTAAAAATAGTTCATCACTGTCCACACAACACAAGAATCAAGACATTTTGAGCAAAAGTAAAACTACAGTAACGTGTTCACCAAAATTGTGAGATTAGGTCTTTTGTCGGAGATCTGTTGAATCCAGAATGCCGCAATGATATTCAAAAGACGTTTTCAGATATTTATTGCATTCGACCATCTCGGAATTTCACTCTGTAAATTCATTCTCTCTCTCTCCAGGTCTATTGACTCAAAAATATCATTGAAATATCTCCTAGTAAATTCGGTCTCCAAAATCTGGATATTATATAAACAAAACCATAAAATGGACACGACAGAAGTCAGAATTCCGCATTCATCTGCATCATTTGTAATGCTCATTGATATACAAACACAATTGTGTGAATGAAAATGTCAGACACCACATTTATCGTCAATCGCTCATTGGTTTGCTTGAATCGCCTGGATTTTGGCGGTGATATCAGCGATTCGTTCTTACCTCTACTCATTATGTGCACCAAGCAATAGTTAGCTGATGATTCTTTTAGAAACACGTTTGATCTGTGATCATCATAGTCTCTATTGCTGAAATACCACAAGACTAGTTATGTTTCTGCATCTGTTAGTGTTTGACTTTCGGAATGCAAATGATTTCTAACCGAAGAATACTCCGTCAATCTCACTTATTGTTATACATACTGTTATTTGTTTACAGAGAAACTGGGTAAGATTTTTTTCCGTTATCAATCTTAGCCTTTTGTGTACACTTATGTAGCTTAGTATTTTAATTGAGAGCTAAAGACTACCATTCCTTTGGTATATTTTAGCTTCATTCAATAAATTCAGGGTTGAACATCATGATTCTACTCATAATTTCACCTGATGAGTTTTACCGGCACATAACAATGACTATTGCTATATATGAATGATAACCGAACCATTATATTCAGGATAATCTCGTTGAGCCATTTTCGTTATCTTAATCATTTTTCTATTCCTTCAAATAACCAACTGTTTCCTGTCATCCCAAGCGAATTTCAAAATAATATTATGCTAATATTTCGTTGCGAATTCAGTCTGCAATAACCGAATATCACATGGGCGAGACGATAAGAAGTCAGAATTTCGTATTTACTAGCGATACTTCTTATAGGGATTTACAATAAATCGAAACAAACAGTAATGAGCACACGCATGCACACGATGCTGACAGAAAGGTTTAATCACAGCAGTTATCTTGAATATCTCATTAGTTAGTCTCACTTATCATTAAATGTTGTCACTGTTATTTGTTTACAGAGAACCTGGGTAAGATCTGCCTTCATTTTCAATCGTATACTTTCCCATTCATTTCGAAACAACTTAGTTCCTTTTATTTCTAACAGAATGTGACATAAAAAGGAGAGTAATAGGTGATTTGTAATTAAGAAGGTGTATAATTGACAACTCTACACTTGGTAGTGTGATCGAGTATAAATGATTGTGATAAGTCCATTTTAACAAGATACAGGTTTCCTACTTACACGTTGGTTTCAACTTCAAGAATGACTCTTATGCTATCACCATCGACTATTATCACACGTTTTCTGTTTTGTATGTGACTCATAATAACAATATGCTCCGACTGAGAAAAAAGGCTGTCAATCTAATACCGGTGCTTATCACCGTACTTGAATTTGATTTGCATTTCAAGCCAGCCGATTATGTGTTCACTCTCTGTCAGGCTCACAGTGCGATGACTACGACTTATCTTTGTTTCCATACATTCATATATGTTGATATATGAGCTGTATCGTTTTAAAGCAAATGATTTGGCGAATAACCATTCACATTTCAATTAGCTCCTCAATAATAACTGCATATGGATGGATATAAGTAGCCCTGTATTGCAGAGCACGACTCAGCAATCTGATGTGTTTGTTAACAACAATTCGCCACGACCATCATATGAGGAGGGTCAATAATGGAACAATACAATTCTGGTGATTGTTTCACCAAAATCGTGAGAGTAGGCTTTCTGTTGCGTATCATGTCCATAGTGAAAATAGAGCATTTTATTTACAGAGCAATTGTCATACTTCTGTCGAATTGCTTCTACTCTTGAGGTCACTTCATCAGTTCGCCTTTTGTGCACAGTATGAGTTACTGGAAACGACGAGGAGAAGCTAAATGTGTGTGTCTTGAAGGTGTTCAAATACGTATTGCATTTGTTTTGGTCATTCAGAAAGTGGTCATTTTCGCCTGTCTGATGCCAAATACAATCTACTGCTACCTTAAATATTTCAATACTTTGCTTGCATCACGTGTGGTTTTACTTGCGTGCAACTGTTCATCACGAATTGACTAGTAATACTTCCTTATTTCTATTGATCGTACACACTATACATTATGTAACCTGAGGGATGAAATTTGTCAGGTAAATTAGGATTGGCTTGAAAGGGGAGGGATCAGTGAACCTCATAGTCTTCAGCAATCAATTTGATTAATATAATTGATTTTGAGTTACTTTGTTAAAATGACGACTTCTTATTTTTGCATTTCTTTTGGAAAATTATTCACCTTAAATGAAGAAAAGAACGTCAATCTCATTTATCACTTTTATTGTTGTTGCCGTTATTTGTTCACAGTGTATTCGATCCGAACTACTTCCCATCGGCATCATTACAAGTGAGATACGTTCCAGACGGAAAAGTACTCATATCTTTCTGCATGGCTATAATCTTTTTCATCTCATTGTTCTGAGGACAAGATGGTCACCATAACTGACCTACTTCTACCACGTACCATGCTCCTTTATTTTTACGTTGTCACTATACACATGATGAACAGGATTTAACCTTTTGAAATTTATCTCATTCTCTAATTAACTATAATTTAAAACATCTACATTTTTGACATATTTCGCTGTTACTCGATAATATTTTTACAGATCAGATGTCATTATGTTTTTCAACTTCAAAAAGACTTAGTAATTCAAGATAATGACTGTATTTCCCCAGTGATTTCATTCCTTTCGTATTTGTCATGGACTGTTATCATCCATAAAATTGTCATTGAATTCTTTCTTAAACCAACCATATTAATACATCATCCTCACCATCATCAGCATTCGAGTTGTTTACTATTCTGTCGATTTTTGTGCATCCTGTGATCTCACCTGATATTCCATTTCTATGAATATACAAAGAGGATAAGCAACAAGCATATATCAGAAACCTTAGTTATCTTTGTGTGTAGCTTTAGTTATATGCTAAAGGTGGCTTTGGAAGCATTTTTGTCTTTAAATACACATCTTCAGACTGGAAGTAAAGAACTGATTCGCTGTGCTATACGCTTCATTCCCAGTTACTGCTGTTTCCGGTGGTAGTCGAATGATGTAGACGATAGCGGTTTCAATTGTTTTGACTTTTAATAATTGATTATAAATAGACGGTTCTGTTCGCTTTCCATCTACATCGCAGTTTACTGATTAGGTGTAGAGAGAAGTCCTGTCTTAATATCTGCCTTGTAACTCAGGAATCGGATCACCATGATAAAACTGAAATCATAATGTCTATATTCTCGGGTGTACACTATTTATGGTTAACTGTTTACTGCATCATTCTTGAGTTGCTCGCTAAGCATTTCATTCATCAATCCTACTAAATATGTTAATCTTCACATTGCATGTGATTATATCTATGTAGGTTGATTGCTTATTACACTGGATGATCTATTTTAAGAGACCACTGGAAATAATAATGAGTTTAACAGTTTCATTCTGAGTTGAGTGGCGTTCAAGATCTGTCAGCGATGGAGCTGCTACTTGAGACGCTGCTGGGAGGTCGGGCGAAAGCAGCATATGAAGGTGTGGGCCGAAGTATGGACGAATGTTCGACAGGGTCAGGCAAACAGTTTCCAAAGTGGGAAGGACCATATATGGTCACTTCGAGATGGGGTTACGCAGACACAGTCGCAATGGCGAACAATGAGAGGCGCGTGAACGTCAACGAGCTCCAGAAATGGATACAGCGAGACAAGCCAACGATGAAGCCTGCACCAAGTAGATCAAGCCGACTTCAGTCGCACGTATTTGACGGGGGGACGAGTGTGGTGAGAGCAGGCTGCTAGCCGATTGGTTGGCACTAATCTACGTTAAGGTCTAGGTCACTAATATGGGCCGTGAGAAAATATGAACAAGCCTGAGTAAACAACCAATCAGAAGCCTGCGTTTGTCTACCTAAACAACCAATCAGATGACTGCGCTTGTCTATAATAATGTTGTCTGAAATATGTATAAATACGTGTTGATTTTCATAATAAAACGATCTGTTGCCTGGCCCTTGTCTTCTGTTGTTACATTATGACTTTAATGCATGTTTATAATACAATAGCTTATCCTTTCAGTCAAATGAGAAGAAAGTGGTGTCACCGTTAAAGGTGAAGTTAGGAGAGGAATAATATGTGTGACAATGATGTTACGAATAGATTGTTATTATACTCTTGGGTTTTCAGGAGAACAGAACAACAACTCTGGCAGCACATTTTCACTTCACCCTGTTCCCTGCAGTGTTTATCACCTGATTTCACGATTACATGCAAGCATCCTCCTCCTTCTTAGCACATGATGTTTTCCATGACATCCTTGGAGGTATAACTCTCCATTCCTCATTCGGGTTCCACTCGAGGGCATAGCCAGGGTGTGATTGAAATGAATGATCATTTTAGAGTGTTTCCAATCCATTTCCACTTAATTGTGCATGTTTATTAAGCAGTAGCTTACGGAACAATCCTCTGTTCGGTGTTCTTATTTGCTTATCATTTCTCACTGCCCATCTAATCTTCAAGATCGAACGAAGGCATTTGTTGACAAAGTTATACTGCACCTACTTTCGACTATATGGAGGCACTGAGTGGCTTGGAAATTAGGATCATGTCATTTGTGATGGGTATGTTGGGGACTTATACTAGAGCTCACTAACATTTTAAATATAAGAATAATAATCCAAGTCAATGGAGTGTTAAATAACAATATATTACCAAAAAATGCAGTGACGAGTTGTATCAACAAAAAGGATTACTTGGATATAAAGTCTAAGTCCTCTGCTACAAATTATGTATATGATCCACGGGTACGTTAATTGATTGGGTTGCGTCTGCTGTAGCTGCTGTGTTCCGGTTGTAGAAATGTCTTTGGTTGAGAGTAGTAGACTCCTACAATAAATCCGAAGTATACAACACGGTGTGAGTGGAGCAAGTAAGCAGAAGTGACCAGGGAGAAGACGAAGTCTCCAACAGCAGAGTGTATTTTTCAATTGTACACGGAAGTTATGTATATTTCAACAAGAAGCGTTTTAAACAAAAATTATGTACAATATCTCGAATTTATACAAATAACCAAAAAGTGTACAATCACATTGTTACGTACTCCACAGGTACTGAGGATCTTTATGCTGATTCTAGAGTACTAAATGCCTGTCTTGCGTTCCTGATCCTGTCTGGCCTTGATATCCTCATATATATGCATGTAGTTGAAACGATACTGTCCACACAAGTCATGCAAATGATTCTCATATTATTTCTTCTGTTCATCGTAAATGGTTTTTGCTGAAGTCGGTTAAATATCTTTATCACCTGTGTCTTCTCTGTGTTTACTTGTAGTCTAGTTCTCGCTGCCTCTGTTACCAACCTCTTGCTTCTCGCCTGTCAGTCCTAGATCTCGTGTGAAGTTAGGCGTAAGGCATATGGAAGTCCGTATATTCCAGTATCTTACCATTGCTTTAACTTATCCCAATCTCCATCTTCTAAGCGTTTGCTGCATGATTCTGCCCACCACAATTAGACTTTTCATCGATGATAGTGAGCAACTATGTCTTTCTCTTACTGTTACTTCAAAGTCTTTCACCTGACTTGTGGAATTATCATATATCTATTGTATGAGGTGCTTCATGGTGTCCAGTTTACAATTTCAATGGTCTTTTGGGATTCGATGAAATTAAGGTAAGTAGTTGACTGTCGTTCATTTCTCTGTTAGACGATTTTGCGTAGAGTTGCAGTTCGATCCGTGTATGGTTTTTTTTCCTGAATTAAGCTTGTCCGGCTCGGAGTTTTGCATCCAGAGCATCATTTGACCTCTCCATGATGATGCGGATTGATATCCATTTCACGACCCCTCTCCCCTATGTTAGCCAACACGTCTCCGTAGTCAGCCATAAATGGTCTTGTTTCTCCTCCCTTCCTGAAACGGTCATACAGGTCTCCTTCACTGTCACTTTCACAGAGATCCAGTGTTGTTTCGCACACACTAAATAATGTCTATGATAGCTGCAGTGAAGGTGTCACTCGTAGTTCGGTCTGTAAACTATCCTTAGCATCCAAGAAAATCTTCAACTAGACCTTGTGGGTTTCTTTCTGTAACCAATTTTCGGACTTTTTTCATCTTGTCTTCTCTACCATGCCTCCAGTCGGCTGCATCTCGTCTTTCTTGGAATTGAGTTGGCTTTTGTGTCACATTTGAGGGAATTCCATTCACTTTTTGCATTTCCATTTGCTTATATACGCCGTCTCCAATCACTAAATCACTGAAAGCGCAAAAATCTGCTAATGGCTTTCAGTTCGCCTTGATTTTGTAGACAGTTCGCTCATTTATAGCTAGCTGTCTTCCTGCATTGCCTACTTTCAGTTTTGACGTTCAAACGACCCACTAGGAATTTGATGTTGCTGTTAACAGTCTTGTCAACTGCTGTTTGCATTTAACTGTAAATTTTTACCTTATTCGCTTGATCCTGGTTTTTTGTAGGGCTGTGGTATTGGCTAATAGTACCTTTCTCGCCTTCTGAGTTGAATCCTGCCATCATTATCCTGGAGAAGATTTGTTCTGATGGCATAAGAGCGCTAGATGCTGTTGGTGATATCATGATAGACATTCCTTCATTATTCTAGTAGCCGTCGTCTGGGTGGCGTAATGCATAACTGGCTTTGAAACCAACGACTTGTATAATCAACAACTACTTTTTTAGACCCCACAAATTATTGGTAGATTTATGTTATAGTTTTGAAACTTCCTGCAATCTGTGTGTTACGGACAGCCTCAAATAACATTCAGTTATTTCATTTAACTTTGTTTACTTTTGCTTTCACCAAAAGACGACACATCTATCTGCTGCTTTATCGAAGGCTTTCACCAGCTAGACGTCATTCCCTTAACCCGATTCCAGATAAAAGGAAGTTAATTTATTTTACACCTGTTCTGTGTTTTGAAGTTCCCTTAGAGATTGCAATGATTTTTCAGGGTAGGGCTATTATCCGCAAGCTGAATCTTTCCTTTTTATTAAGCATAGGATCAGGTGATAAATCATTGATGAACTAGTTAACTAGACAAGGGTGTGCTAGTTATGACTTCTCATTTATTCGACAATTTTAGAATAGGCATGTTAGTACTTTCCTGACACATTTCACGGCTCACATCACCAGTGCGAAATATGATACGGTTAAATCTTATATTTAGACATACGAGCATAAATTCTCATGAAATCTCTTCTTCCGGTTTCACCCAAAGTGATACAAGATGGAAGCTGTGAATAAAGAGGATGTTCAGTATCAGACAAGTTGAATTTAACCAGTTGCTTGAAAGAACTGAAATGTCTATAAAGAACGGTGTCTATTAGTCGAGTCAAAGGCACACCACTAACCCTGTGTAATACCACCAAATGCTTACGTTATTTGACTCCATCTTTTCTCAAAATCCCAGAGAAGAATAAGTGGAAACAATAAGAATGAATGGACAGAATATGGGAATTAATAAATTGTCAGAGAAGGGGTTGAGTTATGCAAGAAAGTTTTAGCCTCCCTACATATTAAGTTAAACGGTTAATCTTCATGTAAACCAACAAGATATGGCATGATCAACAAACATTTCAATAGAAACTGATACCAAGGTAGCTAATACTTGACTTACATTCTACAGTGGTGCAGCCAGCATTACAAGAACCCTAGGACTGAATCAGTTAATGCAGCTCTTGTTCACATCTGAAGCTAAAACTAACGGTTTGATATTTAGATGGATTCAGTTTATGGAAAATTGAATAAGACCATCAGTTTTTCTCAGGTGGGAGATTATTCATATCTGAACAATCTAATGCGAAAACAGTTGGGACAGAAATCGTCACATCTTCCGTACATTCAACGAAATTAGCATTGAAAGGATACTGTAGTAAATGCAAAAGGAAAGAAAACAGAAAAAGAGAGAGTACAGTATCGCGTGTCACACTAGGTCCAGTAAGCAGAGAGGTGGAGTGCTTCCTATTAAAAGTGTTGTGATTTACATGCCTGATTATGATTCTTTGAAAATTAAATATTGGTTGGGAAAGTGATAATTCCTGTTCAAGTATTGGTTTTGTAGGGATTTTGTTTGATTGCATGGAGGATTTAATCATGAGCTGACATCAGTTAGAGAACCGCTGGAAAACCTGGGAGTACTGGATAGCTGTTTCGTCCTAGTTTGGGACTCTTCAGCAGGTACAACATCTATTTCTTTCCAAAATGATATGAGATGATTTCCTCGTAAGCAGATAATCGACCATGCTGTCAACCATAGAATCAATTAAACAATAAATTTTGATGCAAGTGGAGAGAAAGGACAACAGAAGATACAGTAGGTTAACTCATATATATATTTTGCTATCACATTACTGTCTGTTTAGTTATGGAAACATGAAGTTGAAATACTGAATGGTTATCCGTTTCTATCTGGATGAAAAATATTCCTTTTTCTATTATTTCTCTTCAGGTTCTTACAGTTACAAAATCATAATATCTGTTTTAATTACAATAATGTTCAGTTATCCTTCCAGTATATTTTTTAAGTAACCATAGAATCAATTAGACAATCAATTCTGATGCATGTGGAGAGAAAGGTCAACAGAAGATACAGTGAATTAACTCATGCAGAATTCTAAAAGTTTCTCATATATTAAAATATTCACTGAGAAGTGTTGTCGCACACTATAACCAAAGCTCCGCAGACAAATAATGCACATTAGACAACACAATGACACTAACATGTTATGAGTGTTCGAGACCTTGTGTACGAAGGCAGGAAATGGTTTCGCTTATGTTATACATTGTTTCTAAATAGATGAATAAATTTGAATCTATTGTTGAGTATTTTCACCTTCTGTGAATTGCTTTACTAAAATTGGCATATTCGGATTTCATGAGAGGAACACTTTATTTGATATATCGAAAAATGACGAAGTATTAGTTTTTTACTGATGTCTTTTCGTGCGCAATTTATTGCTCATAGTTATATCCTGCTATCACAACACTGTCTGTTTAGTTATGGAAACATGATGTTGAAATACTGAATGGTTATCCGTTTCTATCTGGATGAAAAATATTCTTTTTTCTATTATTTCTCTTCAGGTTCTTACAGTTACAAAATCATAATATCTGTTTTAATTACAATAATGTTCAGTTATCCTTCCAGTATATTTTTTGAAATAGAATAACAGATTAGTGATGGGGTGACAAAATAAACAGAAATTTGTGCAACGAACTTGCTGGGCTAAAATGGAATTAAGAAATATTGAGAAATGCAAGACAGTGATGGTGATGATTCACAATAGATTCATACAGTGATATAAGAATAAAACTTGTGCACTGTGGTAGAGTGTAATTCCATTATGGGTAAATTTTGTTTTGATAAAGTCTCACAGTGTTATACAGTAATGTTTACTGATGACGTTTCGAGCACAATTTATTGCTCATAATCATATCAAGGTAATCACACGACTTCCTAAATTCATTTATATAGTTCCATTGTTTTTCTCTTGATTTTCACTTGATTTGATTGGTAATAGTATTTTCCATATTTCAGGTATGAGTGACGAGTCATTCCTATTGCATGTGTTGGGTGTAGACTCGATGAACAAGGATTCAGTAATCAACCTCTCTCTCCACCTACCTAGATTACTTTTTAGAATTTTAACCCTCTCCCACCCTATTGTGTGGTTGTGTGTTAGCGCATGCATTGCAATTGCTGAGCTTTTTTCTAAATTATTTATCTTCTCGGGGTCAACCATTCTTACCTTAGCTAAATTTTTATGCTCTGACAATCTGACTACCCCTGACCTACTAGTTTGACCTATGTAGTTGACCTCACAGTCATTGCATGGTATTTTGTAAATAATATTATTTTGTCTAATTGGGTCAACTGGGTCCTTTAACCTACAGAGCTTGTCCCTGAGTGAGTTTGTAGGTTTAAATGCCACCCTAATTCCTATTTTATTCAGAATCCTACGTAGTGTCTCAGATGTCCCCTCTTTATATGGTATAACTGTGGATGACTTATATTCTTTCTTATTTATGTTATTATTACTAGTTTCACAATTATTTTTATTTTGTTTTTGGCCTTTAGTGATCTTCCTAATGAATTTTATAGGATAGTTATTCAACACCAACGCTTCTTCTATCTGTTTTAATTCATCATTTAGATCTTTTTTTGTGCTACTTAGTGCCACTGCTCGGTTTGTTAAACATTTAACTAAGCCTGCCTTAACAGTTAAAGGATGAGACGAATTAAAGTCTAAATATCTATTAGAATGCGTTGGTTTTCTATAAACACTAGTGTGTAGTTTGCCTTCTTCTATTCTTTTTATCTTACAATCTAACATAGCTAATTCTCCTTGTTCATTTTCTGATTCAAATGTGAATTTTATTCCCTCAACTTGTGAGTTTATATGTGTCAAGAAGCTAGAGATGTGTTCTGTTTTTAACACTGTGAAAGTGTCATCCACATATCTCCACCATATTTTCGGAGTAGGGTTAAATGTATTGAGGGCACTATTTTCCCAGCTGTCCATAAATATGTCTGCTACGATAGGGGATATTGGTGATCCCATTGCTACACCTTCTGTTTGTCTATATATTTTGCCTTGGAACTTAAAGATAGTAGATGTGAGGCATAACTGAATCCCTAAAATAATTTCTTCAATGGACAGCTTTGTCCTATGACTGAGTTCCGGATCCGCAGTTAATTCTTTTTTAACTGCTTCTAAGGCCATATTAACTGGTATATTAGTATAAAGACTAGTTATATCAAAACTAACCATTGTTTCATCATTCGCTAGTTGAATGTCATTTAGTTTATTTTTCATCTCATATGAATTAGTTAATCTAGAGTTTGAACGATTTCTAATGGGGCATAGTATTAGAGCTAAGTGTTTTGATAATTCATACGTGGGGGTATTTCTAAAATCTACTATTGGTCTTATGGGGTAACCTGGCTTATGTATTTTTATAGTACCATATATTCTACTAGCATTATTAGTTTTAGGCATTAAATTAAACCATTTAGACTCACCCAGTGATGGCTTCATTCTGCGTATTAGTTCCGCTGTAGATTTCTTAACCTTATTCATTATTGTATCTACAGGCTTCTTAATTTCCTCATATGGACCCGTTTGAATATGTTCAGTAACTTTTTTGATGTAGTCAGATTTATCTAAAACTACGGTGGCGTTTCCTTTGTCAGCTTTTGCGATGACAATGTTTTTATCCTGTTTAAGACTAATTAAAGCTTCCCTTTCCGATTTTGTTAAGTTTGATTTTGTTTTCTTTTGATTTTTTAGGGTTAATGCACATTGTGCTCGAACCTCTTCTGCTGTAGTCTTATCTATTGAGTTTAGTGCTGCTTCTATGTTAGGAATGACGTCCTCTGGTTTTAATTTATTAACTGTTACGTTGAAGTTTAGTCCTTTTTCAAGTACTTTTATCTCATTAGAGTTTAGTTCCCTTGATGAGAGGTTGATCACCCACTTTGTTCTGTCGATAGAGGATGAAGCATTGATATCAGTTTCATTTGTTGTGTTCTTTTCTTCTATTAGTTTGTTGAATTTTTTGATTTGCGTGATTTTTGATTTTCTTAATGCGGATTCTCTAGCTTTGTTGGATGTTTCAACAACAATTATATAATCTTTGTCATTGATCATACATTTGAGTTTGTGTTTGAGTTTTTCAATTTGATTTCGTATATTATTTAGTTTTACAGTAACTCGATGTAATTCTTCTCTTAGACATAATTTACTGACATGTTCTGCGGCTGATGTTATTTTGTTTGAAGTAATTGGAGTACGTAGACGTAAATATTTTGGAATTATATGGCTTTTTAAACATCGACTGTTAAAAATCCGATGATTTGTAAATCTTGCTTCAGTTTGACTAAGTCGTGTGAGTTTGTTGATAAGCTTCCTAGTAGGAAGACCATATGTATCATTGATATAAGAATAAAACTTGTGCACTGTGGTAGAGTGTAATTCCATTATGGGTAAATTTTGTTTTGATAAAGTCTCACAGTGTTATACAGTAATGTTTACTGATGACGTTTCGAGCACAATTTATTGCTCATAATCATATCAAGGTAATCACACGACTTCCTAAATTCATTTATATAGTTCCATTGTTTTTCTCTTGATTTTCACTTGATTTGATTGGTAATAGTATTTTCCATATTTCAGGTATGAGTGACGAGTCATTCCTATTGCATGTGTTGGGTGTAGACTCGATGAACAAGGATTCAGTAATCAACCTCTCTCTCCACCTACCTAGATTACTTTTTAGAATTTTAACCCTCTCCCACCCTATTGTGTGGTTGTGTGTTAGCGCATGCATTGCAATTGCTGAGCTTTTTTCTAAATTATTTATCTTCTCGGGGTCAACCATTCTTACCTTAGCTAAATTTTTATGCTCTGACAATCTGACTACCCCTGACCTACTAGTTTGACCTATGTAGTTGACCTCACAGTCATTGCATGGTATTTTGTAAATAATATTATTTTGTCTAATTGGGTCAACTGGGTCCTTTAACCTACAGAGCTTGTCCCTGAGTGAGTTTGTAGGTTTAAATGCCACCCTAATTCCTATTTTATTCAGAATCCTACGTAGTGTCTCAGATGTCCCCTCTTTATATGGTATAACTGTGGATGACTTATATTCTTTCTTATTTATGTTATTATTACTAGTTTCACAATTATTTTTATTTTGTTTTTGGCCTTTAGTGATCTTCCTAATGAATTTTATAGGATAGTTATTCAACACCAACGCTTCTTCTATCTGTTTTAATTCATCATTTAGATCGTTTTTTGTGCTACTTAGTGCCACTGCTCGGTTTGTTAAACATTTAACTAAGCCTGCCTTAACAGTTAAAGGATGAGACGAATTAAAGTCTAAATATCTATTAGAATGCGTTGGTTTTCTATAAACACTAGTGTGTAGTTTGCCTTCTTCTATTCTTTTTATCTTACAATCTAACATAGCTAATTCTCCTTGTTCATTTTCTGATTCAAATGTGAATTTTATTCCCTCAACTTGTGAGTTTATATGTGTCAAGAAGCTAGAGATGTGTTCTGTTTTTAACACTGTGAAAGTGTCATCCACATATCTCCACCATATTTTCGGAGTAGGGTTAAATGTATTGAGGGCACTATTTTCCCAGCTGTCCATAAATATGTCTGCTACGATAGGGGATATTGGTGATCCCATTGCTACACCTTCTGTTTGTCTATATATTTTGCCTTGGAACTTAAAGATAGTAGATGTGAGGCATAACTGAATCCCTAAAATAATTTCTTCAATGGACAGCTTTGTCCTATGACTGAGTTCCGGATCCGCAGTTAATTCTTTTTTAACTGCTTCTAAGGCCATATTAACTGGTATATTAGTATAAAGACCAGTTATATCAAAACTAACCATTGTTTCATCATTCGCTAGTTGAATGTCATTTAGTTTATTTTTCATCTCATATGAATTAGTTAATCTAGAGTTTGAACGATTTCTAATGGGGCATAGTATTAGAGCTAAGTGTTTTGATAATTCATACGTGGGGGTATTTCTAAAATCTACTATTGGTCTTATGGGGTAACCTGGCTTATGTATTTTTATAGTACCATATATTCTACTAGCATTATTAGTTTTAGGCATTAAATTAAACCATTTAGACTCACCCAGTGATGGCTTCATTCTGCGTATTAGTTCCGCTGTAGATTTCTTAACCTTATTCATTATTGTATCTACAGGCTTCTTAATTTCCTCATATGGACCCGTTTGAATATGTTCAGTAACTTTTTTGATGTAGTCAGATTTATCTAAAACTACGGTGGCGTTTCCTTTGTCAGCTTTTGCGATGACAATGTTTTTATCCTGTTTAAGACTAATTAAAGCTTCCCTTTCCGATTTTGTTAAGTTTGATTTTGTTTTCTTTTGATTTTTTAGGGTTAATGCACATTGTGCTCGAACCTCTTCTGCTGTAGTCTTATCTATTGAGTTTAGTGCTGCTTCTATGTTAGGAATGACGTCCTCTGGTTTTAATTTATTAACTGTTACGTTGAAGTTTAGTCCTTTTTCAAGTACTTTTATCTCATTAGAGTTTAGTTCCCTTGATGAGAGGTTGATCACCCACTTTGTTCTGTCGATAGAGGATGAAGCATTGATATCAGTTTCATTTGTTGTGTTCTTTTCTTCTATTAGTTTGTTGAATTTTTTGATTTGCGTGATTTTTGATTTTCTTAATGCGGATTCTCTAGCTTTGTTGGATGTTTCAATAACAATTATATAATCTTTGTCATTGATCATACATTTGAGTTTGTGTTTGAGTTTTTCAATTTGATTTCGTACATTATTTAGTTTTACAGTAACTCGATGTAATTCTTCTCTTAGACATAATTTACTGACATGTTCTGCGGCTGATGTTATTTTGTTTGAAGTAATTGGAGTACGTAGACGTAAATATTTTGGAATTATATGGCTTTTTAAGCATCGACTGTTAAAAATCCGATGATTTGTAAATCTTGCTTCAGTTTGACTAAGTCGTGTGAGTTTGTTGATAAGCTTCCTAGTAGGAAGACCATATGTATCATTGATATAAGAATAAAACTTGTGCACTGTGGTAGAGTGTAATTCCATTATGGGTAAATTTTGTTTTGATAAAGTCTCACAGTGTTATACAGTAATGTTTACTGATGACGTTTCGAGCACAATTTATTGCTCATAATCATATCAAGGTAATCACACGACTTCCTAAATTCATTTATATAGTTCCATTGTTTTTCTCTTGATTTTCACTTGATTTGATTGGTAATAGTATTTTCCATATTTCAGGTATGAGTGACGAGTCATTCCTATTGCATGTGTTGGGTGTAGACTCGATGAACAAGGATTCAGTAATCAACCTCTCTCTCCACCTACCTAGATTACTTTTTAGAATTTTAACCCTCTCCCACCCTATTGTGTGGTTGTGTGTTAGCGCATGCATTGCAATTGCTGAGCTTTTTTCTAAATTATTTATCTTCTCGGGGTCAACCATTCTTACCTTAGCTAAATTTTTATGCTCTGACAATCTGACTACCCCTGACCTACTAGTTTGACCTATGTAGTTGACCTCACAGTCATTGCATGGTATTTTGTAAATAATATTATTTTGTCTAATTGGGTCAACTGGGTCCTTTAACCTACAGAGCTTGTCCCTGAGTGAGTTTGTAGGTTTAAATGCCACCCTAATTCCTATTTTATTCAGAATCCTACGTAGTGTCTCAGATGTCCCCTCTTTATATGGTATAACTGTGGATGACTTATATTCTTTCTTATTTATGTTATTATTACTAGTTTCACAATTATTTTTATTTTGTTTTTGGCCTTTAGTGATCTTCCTAATGAATTTTATAGGATAGTTATTCAACACCAACGCTTCTTCTATCTGTTTTAATTCATCATTTAGATCGTTTTTTGTGCTACTTAGTGCCACTGCTCGGTTTGTTAAACATTTAACTAAGCCTGCCTTAACAGTTAAAGGATGAGACGAATTAAAGTCTAAATATCTATTAGAATGCGTTGGTTTTCTATAAACACTAGTGTGTAGTTTGCCTTCTTCTATTCTTTTTATCTTACAATCTAACATAGCTAATTCTCCTTGTTCATTTTCTGATTCAAATGTGAATTTTATTCCCTCAACTTGTGAGTTTATATGTGTCAAGAAGCTAGAGATGTGTTCTGTTTTTAACACTGTGAAAGTGTCATCCACATATCTCCACCATATTTTCGGAGTAGGGTTAAATGTATTGAGGGCACTATTTTCCCAGCTGTCCATAAATATGTCTGCTACGATAGGGGATATTGGTGATCCCATTGCTACACCTTCTGTTTGTCTATATATTTTGCCTTGGAACTTAAAGATAGTAGATGTGAGGCATAACTGAATCCCTAAAATAATTTCTTCAATGGACAGCTTTGTCCTATGACTGAGTTCCGGATCCGCAGTTAATTCTTTTTTAACTGCTTCTAAGGCCATATTAACTGGTATATTAGTATAAAGACCAGTTATATCAAAACTAACCATTGTTTCATCATTCGCTAGTTGAATGTCATTTAGTTTATTTTTCATCTCATATGAATTAGTTAATCTAGAGTTTGAACGATTTCTAATGGGGCATAGTATTAGAGCTAAGTGTTTTGATAATTCATACGTGGGGGTATTTCTAAAATCTACTATTGGTCTTATGGGGTAACCTGGCTTATGTATTTTTATAGTACCATATATTCTACTAGCATTATTAGTTTTAGGCATTAAATTAAACCATTTAGACTCACCCAGTGATGGCTTCATTCTGCGTATTAGTTCCGCTGTAGATTTCTTAACCTTATTCATTATTGTATCTACAGGCTTCTTAATTTCCTCATATGGACCCGTTTGAATATGTTCAGTAACTTTCTTGATGTAGTCAGATTTATCTAAAACTACGGTGGCGTTTCCTTTGTCAGCTTTTGCGATGACAATGTTTTTATCCTGTTTAAGACTAATTAAAGCTTCCCTTTCCGATTTTGTTAAGTTTGATTTTGTTTTCTTTTGATTTTTTAGGGTTAATGCACATTGTGCTCGAACCTCTTCTGCTGTAGTCTTATCTATTGAGTTTAGTGCTGCTTCTATGTTAGGAATGACGTCCTCTGGTTTTAATTTATTAACTGTTACGTTGAAGTTTAGTCCTTTTTCAAGTACTTTTATCTCATTAGAGTTTAGTTCCCTTGATGAGAGGTTGATCACCCACTTTGTTCTGTCGATAGAGGATGAAGCATTGATATCAGTTTCATTTGTTGTGTTCTTTTCTTCTATTAGTTTGTTGAATTTTTTGATTTGCGTGATTTTTGATTTTCTTAATGCGGATTCTCTAGCTTTGTTGGATGTTTCAATAACAATTATATAATCTTTGTCATTGATCATACATTTGAGTTTGTGTTTGAGTTTTTCAATTTGATTTCGTACATTATTTAGTTTTACAGTAACTCGATGTAATTCTTCTCTTAGACATAATTTACTGACATGTTCTGCGGCTGATGTTATTTTGTTTGAAGTAATTGGAGTACGTAGACGTAAATATTTTGGAATTATATGGCTTTTTAAGCATCGACTGTTAAAAATCCGATGATTTGTAAATCTTGCTTCAGTTTGACTAAGTCGTGTGAGTTTGTTGATAAGCTTCCTAGTAGGAAGACCATATGTATCATTGATATAAGAATAAAACTTGTGCACTGTGGTAGAGTGTAATTCCATTATGGGTAAATTTTGTTTTGATAAAGTCTCACAGTGTTATACAGTAATGTTTACTGATGACGTTTCGAGCACAATTTATTGCTCATAATCATATCAAGGTAATCACACGACTTCCTAAATTCATTTATATAGTTCCATTGTTTTTCTCTTGATTTTCACTTGATTTGATTGGTAATAGTATTTTCCATATTTCAGGTATGAGTGACGAGTCATTCCTATTGCATGTGTTGGGTGTAGACTCGATGAACAAGGATTCAGTAATCAACCTCTCTCTCCACCTACCTAGATTACTTTTTAGAATTTTAACCCTCTCCCACCCTATTGTGTGGTTGTGTGTTAGCGCATGCATTGCAATTGCTGAGCTTTTTTCTAAATTATTTATCTTCTCGGGGTCAACCATTCTTACCTTAGCTAAATTTTTATGCTCTGACAATCTGACTACCCCTGACCTACTAGTTTGACCTATGTAGTTGACCTCACAGTCATTGCATGGTATTTTGTAAATAATATTATTTTGTCTAATTGGGTCAACTGGGTCCTTTAACCTACAGAGCTTGTCCCTGAGTGAGTTTGTAGGTTTAAATGCCACCCTAATTCCTATTTTATTCAGAATCCTACGTAGTGTCTCAGATGTCCCCTCTTTATATGGTATAACTGTGGATGACTTATATTCTTTCTTATTTATGTTATTATTACTAGTTTCACAATTATTTTTATTTTGTTTTTGGCCTTTAGTGATCTTCCTAATGAATTTTATAGGATAGTTATTCAACACCAACGCTTCTTCTATCTGTTTTAATTCATCATTTAGATCGTTTTTTGTGCTACTTAGTGCCACTGCTCGGTTTGTTAAACATTTAACTAAGCCTGCCTTAACAGTTAAAGGATGAGACGAATTAAAGTCTAAATATCTATTAGAATGCGTTGGTTTTCTATAAACACTAGTGTGTAGTTTGCCTTCTTCTATTCTTTTTATCTTACAATCTAACATAGCTAATTCTCCTTGTTCATTTTCTGATTCAAATGTGAATTTTATTCCCTCAACTTGTGAGTTTATATGTGTCAAGAAGCTAGAGATGTGTTCTGTTTTTAACACTGTGAAAGTGTCATCCACATATCTCCACCATATTTTCGGAGTAGGGTTAAATGTATTGAGGGCACTATTTTCCCAGCTGTCCATAAATATGTCTGCTACGATAGGGGATATTGGTGATCCCATTGCTACACCTTCTGTTTGTCTATATATTTTGCCTTGGAACTTAAAGATAGTAGATGTGAGGCATAACTGAATCCCTAAAATAATTTCTTCAATGGACAGCTTTGTCCTATGACTGAGTTCCGGATCCGCAGTTAATTCTTTTTTAACTGCTTCTAAGGCCATATTAACTGGTATATTAGTATAAAGACCAGTTATATCAAAACTAACCATTGTTTCATCATTCGCTAGTTGAATGTCATTTAGTTTATTTTTCATCTCATATGAATTAGTTAATCTAGAGTTTGAACGATTTCTAATGGGGCATAGTATTAGAGCTAAGTGTTTTGATAATTCATACGTGGGGGTATTTCTAAAATCTACTATTGGTCTTATGGGGTAACCTGGCTTATGTATTTTTATAGTACCATATATTCTACTAGCATTATTAGTTTTAGGCATTAAATTAAACCATTTAGACTCACCCAGTGATGGCTTCATTCTGCGTATTAGTTCCGCTGTAGATTTCTTAACCTTATTCATTATTGTATCTACAGGCTTCTTAATTTCCTCATATGGACCCGTTTGAATATGTTCAGTAACTTTCTTGATGTAGTCAGATTTATCTAAAACTACGGTGGCGTTTCCTTTGTCAGCTTTTGCGATGACAATGTTTTTATCCTGTTTAAGACTAATTAAAGCTTCCCTTTCCGATTTTGTTAAGTTTGATTTTGTTTTCTTTTGATTTTTTAGGGTTAATGCACATTGTGCTCGAACCTCTTCTGCTGTAGTCTTATCTATTGAGTTTAGTGCTGCTTCTATGTTAGGAATGACGTCCTCTGGTTTTAATTTATTAACTGTTACGTTGAAGTTTAGTCCTTTTTCAAGTACTTTTATCTCATTAGAGTTTAGTTCCCTTGATGAGAGGTTGATCACCCACTTTGTTCTGTCGATAGAGGATGAAGCATTGATATCAGTTTCATTTGTTGTGTTCTTTTCTTCTATTAGTTTGTTGAATTTTTTGATTTGCGTGATTTTTGATTTTCTTAATGCGGATTCTCTAGCTTTGTTGGATGTTTCAATAACAATTATATAATCTTTGTCATTGATCATACATTTGAGTTTGTGTTTGAGTTTTTCAATTTGATTTCGTACATTATTTAGTTTTACAGTAACTCGATGTAATTCTTCTCTTAGACATAATTTACTGACATGTTCTGCGGCTGATGTTATTTTGTTTGAAGTAATTGGAGTACGTAGACGTAAATATTTTGGAATTATATGGCTTTTTAAGCATCGACTGTTAAAAATCCGATGATTTGTAAATCTTGCTTCAGTTTGACTAAGTCGTGTGAGTTTGTTGATAAGCTTCCTAGTAGGAAGACCATATGTATCATTGATATAAGAATAAAACTTGTGCACTGTGGTAGAGTGTAATTCCATTATGGGTAAATTTTGTTTTGATAAAGTCTCACAGTGTTATACAGTAATGTTTACTGATGACGTTTCGAGCACAATTTATTGCTCATAATCATATCAAGGTAATCACACGACTTCCTAAATTCATTTATATAGTTCCATTGTTTTTCTCTTGATTTTCACTTGATTTGATTGGTAATAGTATTTTCCATATTTCAGGTATGAGTGACGAGTCATTCCTATTGCATGTGTTGGGTGTAGACTCGATGAACAAGGATTCAGTAATCAACCTCTCTCTCCACCTACCTAGATTACTTTTTAGAATTTTAACCCTCTCCCACCCTATTGTGTGGTTGTGTGTTAGCGCATGCATTGCAATTGCTGAGCTTTTTTCTAAATTATTTATCTTCTCGGGGTCAACCATTCTTACCTTAGCTAAATTTTTATGCTCTGACAATCTGACTACCCCTGACCTACTAGTTTGACCTATGTAGTTGACCTCACAGTCATTGCATGGTATTTTGTAAATAATATTATTTTGTCTAATTGGGTCAACTGGGTCCTTTAACCTACAGAGCTTGTCCCTGAGTGAGTTTGTAGGTTTAAATGCCACCCTAATTCCTATTTTATTCAGAATCCTACGTAGTGTCTCAGATGTCCCCTCTTTATATGGTATAACTGTGGATGACTTATATTCTTTCTTATTTATGTTATTATTACTAGTTTCACAATTATTTTTATTTTGTTTTTGGCCTTTAGTGATCTTCCTAATGAATTTTATAGGATAGTTATTCAACACCAACGCTTCTTCTATCTGTTTTAATTCATCATTTAGATCGTTTTTTGTGCTACTTAGTGCCACTGCTCGGTTTGTTAAACATTTAACTAAGCCTGCCTTAACAGTTAAAGGATGAGACGAATTAAAGTCTAAATATCTATTAGAATGCGTTGGTTTTCTATAAACACTAGTGTGTAGTTTGCCTTCTTCTATTCTTTTTATCTTACAATCTAACATAGCTAATTCTCCTTGTTCATTTTCTGATTCAAATGTGAATTTTATTCCCTCAACTTGTGAGTTTATATGTGTCAAGAAGCTAGAGATGTGTTCTGTTTTTAACACTGTGAAAGTGTCATCCACATATCTCCACCATATTTTCGGAGTAGGGTTAAATGTATTGAGGGCACTATTTTCCCAGCTGTCCATAAATATGTCTGCTACGATAGGGGATATTGGTGATCCCATTGCTACACCTTCTGTTTGTCTATATATTTTGCCTTGGAACTTAAAGATAGTAGATGTGAGGCATAACTGAATCCCTAAAATAATTTCTTCAATGGACAGCTTTGTCCTATGACTGAGTTCCGGATCCGCAGTTAATTCTTTTTTAACTGCTTCTAAGGCCATATTAACTGGTATATTAGTATAAAGACCAGTTATATCAAAACTAACCATTGTTTCATCATTCGCTAGTTGAATGTCATTTAGTTTATTTTTCATCTCATATGAATTAGTTAATCTAGAGTTTGAACGATTTCTAATGGGGCATAGTATTAGAGCTAAGTGTTTTGATAATTCATACGTGGGGGTATTTCTAAAATCTACTATTGGTCTTATGGGGTAACCTGGCTTATGTATTTTTATAGTACCATATATTCTACTAGCATTATTAGTTTTAGGCATTAAATTAAACCATTTAGACTCACCCAGTGATGGCTTCATTCTGCGTATTAGTTCCGCTGTAGATTTCTTAACCTTATTCATTATTGTATCTACAGGCTTCTTAATTTCCTCATATGGACCCGTTTGAATATGTTCAGTAACTTTCTTGATGTAGTCAGATTTATCTAAAACTACGGTGGCGTTTCCTTTGTCAGCTTTTGCGATGACAATGTTTTTATCCTGTTTAAGACTAATTAAAGCTTCCCTTTCCGATTTTGTTAAGTTTGATTTTGTTTTCTTTTGATTTTTTAGGGTTAATGCACATTGTGCTCGAACCTCTTCTGCTGTAGTCTTATCTATTGAGTTTAGTGCTGCTTCTATGTTAGGAATGACGTCCTCTGGTTTTAATTTATTAACTGTTACGTTGAAGTTTAGTCCTTTTTCAAGTACTTTTATCTCATTAGAGTTTAGTTCCCTTGATGAGAGGTTGATCACCCACTTTGTTCTGTCGATAGAGGATGAAGCATTGATATCAGTTTCATTTGTTGTGTTCTTTTCTTCTATTAGTTTGTTGAATTTTTTGATTTGCGTGATTTTCGATTTTCTTAATGCGGATTCTCTAGCTTTGTTGGATGTTTCAATAACAATTATATAATCTTTGTCATTGATCATACATTTGAGTTTGTGTTTGAGTTTTTCAATTTGATTTCGTACATTATTTAGTTTTACAGTAACTCGATGTAATTCTTCTCTTAGACATAATTTACTGACATGTTCTGCGGCTGATGTTATTTTGTTTGAAGTAATTGGAGTACGTAGACGTAAATATTTTGGAATTATATGGCTTTTTAAGCATCGACTGTTAAAAATCCGATGATTTGTAAATCTTGCTTCAGTTTGACTAAGTCGTGTGAGTTTGTTGATAAGCTTCCTAGTAGGAAGACCATATGTATCATTGATATAAGAATAAAACTTGTGCACTGTGGTAGAGTGTAATTCCATTATGGGTAAATTTTGTTTTGATAAAGTCTCACAGTGTTATACAGTAATGTTTACTGATGACGTTTCGAGCACAATTTATTGCTCATAATCATATCAAGGTAATCACACGACTTCCTAAATTCATTTATATAGTTCCATTGTTTTTCTCTTGATTTTCACTTGATTTGATTGGTAATAGTATTTTCCATATTTCAGGTATGAGTGACGAGTCATTCCTATTGCATGTGTTGGGTGTAGACTCGATGAACAAGGATTCAGTAATCAACCTCTCTCTCCACCTACCTAGATTACTTTTTAGAATTTTAACCCTCTCCCATACAGTGTGGAGAAAGAAAAATGGGCAAGTTAGTACAAACTATGAAAGGTGTCAGTTGAGTGACTAGTACAGAATAGTAAAGAGATAGACTGCAGGGATTGGTTCACCATGAAAACACAAATATGTGAAATGAAACATATGGAGCGACATAATGAGAAACAATATAGTATCACAAATAATAAGTCAGAATTGTATGAATAGAAAGAAGGGTATAAACTGTAATAAATAATATTAGTCTTAATAAATAATAATAAAATACAACAAGATAAAGGAAGGATAATAGGAAGAGACACTCTCAGAGAGAAGAAATTTCAACCCAAGTTTCATCATGGTAAGAACAGCGAATGAACGTGCTCATTTCGGATACAAAGCTCCCGTTTATTCAATCTTATTGCTACAGCTTCACAGCATTATGAGAATATTTTGCACTACTATACCTTTTTGGATTACGAATCTTTGCTACGCAATGACAATAATTCACAGATTTAAGTCGATCTTTATAATTTTATGCTTTTGAAGTCGGATACGATTTGAGATGTCTTGATAATTCATTTGCGTATTATTGCAGTTTTACATCATAAATTCATTACTCTCACCCCAATAACCTCAACATTTATAACAAATAACCTGCTGCATTAGTTAGTACGTACCTAGTTAATGGGTTGCCCATCAATTCACCCAGTTTTCTTTTTTATCTCACTAATAGTTCCTGATTTATACAGCTAAATGTTATTCGAAGTACAATTGCCGCACATTCGTTTGAAATACTCATTTGGTGATGTAGAGAGCTGTACAATCACAATAAAATATGATTATTTGCTTACGCGTGTGCACTTTAGGCTTGTAAGACAAGCATTAAATTAGTTTGGTTTATTGTTTACGTCGTGCTTCCGTGGTATAGCGGTTAGGACGCTAGCCGACCATGCACATGGTCCGGCGTTCGATCCCCGGCCGATGCACTCATTTACCTCGCTGAAGCAGAAATAATTCTGGGAAAGAGGAAAGGTTGAGCATGAGGCTAGCAACCCAATCCTGTATAATAAACACTGCTACAGAAACTTCAAGTCACTAGCTTGAAGCCGTATGTTCCACTGGAGAACGTGAAGGAAATGAAAAATATTGTTTACATCTGTCACACAAACTCGATGACTAGCATCTGAAAATCAACAAACTGACGGAAGAGGCTGGCAGTGAAGACACGATTTCATGGGGAACATATAAAACACGAAGGTGATGAAGGTAACCAACCAACAGCATTAGTGACAACAAACAGCCCCTATCACTAGTAATGCAAGAAATTGGAAAGATATTACTCTCTTCACTTATCTAAGAAACTGTGTTTCAACCACAGGCAGTCAGAACAGATGAAGATGTCAAAACCAGTCAGAACCAAAAAGGGAGGATCAGCCTTCATCATCAATCCGAAATCAATGTGGAAGTCTTCTGCAATAACTCAGCATTAGAAACGAAATTAGCATTTTCAATACCAATAGTTAGTTTAGTCAATCCAGCGATAACTAGGGATGTATCCAAGATTGCTAAGAGGGTGATAGTGATGAACTGTCTGTGCATAGATGAAGGCGAATAAGTGCATTGTAGTAGCGTCATAAGATGAATAATTTAATAAGTGACTTGTGAACATGATGTACAAAGAAACAAGGAAATATGACAGTATGTTGGAGTTATAAAGAAATACAAGAGTTACACGGAGTTATTTTTATTTTACCTTACTTTGTAACAATATTCAAACGCGTATAACAAATCTGCTTTCTTAGGGTATTTTGCAATGTAGAAGGGTAGGCTTAATCATCCATTTGACAACAACTAATTCACCATTATATACACTAATTAAATTATTTGTTTCGTCAAATTTATAAGATATAACTTGCTTTGTAGTGACGGATACACGGATAAATATTTTGTCAATGAAATGCGTAATTAGAAAAGTAGCACACGACATTCGGTAGTCATATGCTCACGTTCAAATTATTAACTGTTTAAATACTGTAGCATTTAATTTCTGTCTTCAGCTCCAAAATATCAATCATTAATAAAATAGATTTAGCTTTTTTCAAACAGGACATGCGGTACGAATATTGAATTTTCAGCATATATTAGTAGACTATCGTGTCTACTTTTCTCACTACAAGTGTGATAATACGGTTCAATAAGAATATCATTCTGAAATTAAATTTAAGTGGAAATATTAATAAAAATTTAATAATCGAAGAATGAAAAGCTCTGTTTACTTAGTGTTTCTCAGTAAGCTGGTATTTGTCATGCCTTACACATTTCTGTTCACATAGAATGTGTGCCAAATAAAGTATTCGTTAGACTTCTAGTTGTACTTTATAAGATGAAAGGAGATAGTTGTGCATAAAGGTGATGCTCAGGGCCTGAGAAGACAACATTCGCTAAATTCTTGCATGATTTCATGTGTCTATCGAAAATGGTATTATTAAATTGTTTTTGATATGTGACTTCGTAAGATGAACAAGATTAGAGATATTTGGTTGTAATTTACTGAATTTCAAAGTTTTATAGAATTGCCTCGGGAAGTAATGATTTTTAATATATACATTGATAAAATTCCAACGTGTCACGTTCGACGATAATTTTTCACCTAAGGTTAACAAGTTCATTTAAATTTCGATAGTGTGTGGACGGAGCCTTCTCTTTAAAAGTTTAAAACAATTAGTTCCCTTTTTGAATTTAGGCAAAGCAATAAGAAGACAAAGTTTATCTGAATTGATCTCTGCAAGTAAAGGTTTCAGAGCATATTCCTAAATGGCTCCAGAAGCAAATAGAATCTTCAGAACCCATTAATGGTGAGGACAGGAGACCCAGCTCCTCTATTGCGAAACATACAATAGAGACAGGACATAAAATTGACGTCAACACATATTTTAAACTTATCGTTAAAACGTGCTTGGGACTTATCCTAAAGTTTGTTGAAGCCCTAGCAATAAGAAAGTTTAGACCACCTTTATGCGTTCAAAAACAATTCATCATCACACTAAATCTCTGATACCATAGCAGATGTACTATTACCTCTGCTATTTGATTTAGTGGTCTTCATTGTTATTTTGACCTTGAATATCTCCTTTTAACTTGACCCAAACAGTCTATTTTCTCACCTCTTATCTCTTTATTAATTTCATATATATTCCTATGACAAGTTCGTGTATGATCAGATTTTTCGAAATGAGTTGCGCGGATATATCACACGATTCAGACAAATTACGTTTTCTTATTGCTTTATCGAAATTCATATAAGGAACTGATTGTTTTAAACATTATATTTCGTCACACTAACGTTTAAATTTAACTCCCATCTCACTCTGTAAATCCAATTATTACTCCACGTTTCTTGGTGCATCAAACACTGCATCTCAACTCTACACACAAATTAGAAGCGACAGTAGTTACTAGCGAAGATTCTCTACAAACGACTGCTTCCATGACAGTCACAACAAAAGAGATGCAGTCAGAAAGCTCATAGTGAGGGAAAAACAAAAGAACTATTCAATTACACAGTAACAGTCGATTACGAAGGGAAATAATTTGTCCAGTCACTACAAAATGCCAGAATAATTTCACAAACATCAGTCATTGAGTGAAAACCTCACACGTGTGCAAACCAAATCTCTACAAATCTCAGCGCAAACTGAAGCCATCACAATTATTATTTTGAAGTAATTTGGTGGATTGTAACTAGAAGTGGAATCCAGAATGCCCATTTCTTCCATTTTGTGACTCACCAGAAGAATGTACCTTTACTGTCTGTTGAGTGAAGGTATTCCCAAAGAAGCTCGAACCAAGCACTCGTCGTCATCCACTAGACCAATGGACCACCAAACTACTTCAATTTATTCTTCATACAGCCCAGAAGCATCCGCCTAATTTGCCAACATGTCAACCTGAAGCCGGACATTTTGGTCAAATAAATCAACGGGAAAGTTCAAAGTGAATTAAATAATTATGTACCTTTCTCTGATTACTGCCATTGTTATTGCTATTACTCTCTCTTTTAACTATCTCCAGTATTCTTCTAATCCTCCCATATACTGACTTAAACCAAACAGTTGTTAGCAATGCTAAATTCAGTTTCATCAAACTTCATATCACATTCTAGTCACCTAATAATCCTATTTTCCAACGTCTACAATGTCTTATATGAACTATCCCACATACAACATTCTTCGTTTCATCGCTGGATATTTAACCACGAAGTCGATCACAAAAACTTTCGTCACATTTCACACTGTTGTTATAAGTATTCACACACTTGTTCAAATCGTCTCACAGAGTATAGTCTCTTAAATTCTTTGCATATCATACAACTGTACAGCTTGACAGTAAATTTGTCAGAAACAGTCGCTTTGCTGAATATTGTATTCTTAAGATGACTAGATTTCTCCATAAATCTCAGCGAAATTGACAATAATAACCATAATTATGTCGAAAGGGCATATCATGTTATTAATATTATATTTTACCTTTCATGTCTGTATCATGAATAGTCGCCTAAAACACAATGAGAAGAAAAGAAAGAGATTGTATTAACCGTGATCAAGATCTGACTGAATAGTCCTACAATCTTATCATTATTATTATTAGCGTTCTGCACTTGCTTTTATATTTTTCTTGAGTCAGTATGACATAACAAATGCCATGCTGACCTGATAGTTCTGCAAGGCATATGTATATGTAAATATTTATGTGGTTAATGACTAAGAAACGTTTGGGCGTTATGGAATAGATCAAATTAGCTGTAGGTCTAATTCAGTATTTTTTTAACACACACACATGAAAATTTTGTTTATTTTGGTACTACTTCGAAAAATTATTTCAAAATAATCATGGTGATGGCTTCAGTTTGCGCTGAGATTTGTAGAGATTTGGTTTGCACACGTGTGAGGTTTGCACTCAGTGACTGATGTTTGTGAAATTATTCTGGCATTTTGTAGTGACTGGACAAATTATTTCCCTTCGTAATCGACTGTTACTGTGTAATTGAATAGTTCTTTTGTGTTTCCCTCACTATGAGCTTTCTGACTACATCTCTTTTGTTGTGACTGTCATGGAAGCAGTCGTTTGTAGAGAATCTTCGCGTGTAACTACTTTTGGTCATAATTTGTGTGTAGAGTTGAGATGCAGTGTTTGATGCACCAAGAAACGTGGAGTAATAATTGGATTTACAGAGTGAGATGGGAGTTAAATTTAAACGTTATTATAACAAAATATAATCTATGAAAGTTAAGGGAAAGAAAGGCATGTGTACTTCTTGATGTGTGGTCATACCTACAACAAATCCGAAGAACCTATTCTACAATTATTTTGCCAGATAACAGCTAATATTTCACTGGATTTAACTATCTTTGCCATTTTTATGTAGTTTTAGTTAAATTATGTTGAGTTATGCAGACTATTCTTCTTTTTATAAGAATAATGAGAGTTGTACTTTTATAGGTGGCGATATGTATGTTGTTGTTATAAATAATTGGATGATTCGTTTCTTGTTATTGTTTATTATTCAATCAGTTAACACTTTTACCTTTTGAATGGTCAGTTTCATCAGGTCTTACAGTTTTGATCACTCTCAAGCTTACTGTAGCTTCGTATTCATAAGAAGTTGCAGTTGAGAAATATGTTGAAATATCCGAATTTCAGAGGACAGAGAGAATGCTGGATTCGAAGGTTATGAAGACGTTTTCGGTGGTTACATTCCATATGCATGCTACTGAAAATTCTCAAAACATTCTTCAATTAACCATCAATCAATAACAATCAATCAATCGTACAAAGAATCATCGACATAAACACTACCTAAACACTTGAGACTATATTCATACTGAAGAAATACCAGTTATTTGCACATTCACTCAGCTAGACTACTGAAATTCATTTCATATATGTGAATTGTGCCTATGGAGAAATATACATCATAAGAGATATTGAGGGTGTTATCTAAAACTGTAATCTTTCAAATCATCTGTTGAAATATTCAGAAACGAATAATCACATGCTTAGAGAAGAAACATAAATTTATTGAAAAGAAAAATGAATTCATGAATTCTGTGAGTAGTTAGTGCACCACACACACACACACAAACACTAGATTTTAGAAGATGGAAATTTCTAACTAAGCCACCTGTGAATTGATAGATTGTAGGTAAGAACCAATCAGCAAGCTTCAGTTATTGAGATACGTCGAAGTATATGATAGCAAAAGATACATGATTGGATTGTTTTCTTGGTTGAAATAGTCCGTGAAAGACTCTGGAATCCTAGCTAAATTCTTCGCTCCTGAAATTGAAATCTATTCTAGTAATTTGCTGGGAACATAAATCACTGCTGATATTAGATGGCTAGAGGCAATCGGCAGGAAGCCTAGGTCTCGTGCTAGTTGGGACTCACCAGTCGGCAAGGCGTATCTGTAACCTTGAAGGAACTCATGTCCCTTCTGATATTCAAACCAGTGTCACCCGGTGCTGCAGTTAGATACGTTACCACTGAGGTATTCGGGCTCGCGACTGACCTCTTGTAGGACTGTAGTGGATATTTTGATTGGACACTAGTAACTAGTGTGATGTGTCTAGTATAATATCACCAAATCAATGTGCACCGTGATGGATAGCTACCTAGAATAGTGGCCACATTACAAACCTGACTGGTAGAATTCGGTCTGCACCAAAGAAAGGACTAGACACATGACACTAGTTACTAGTGTCCAACCAAAATAAATCACTGGTCATTATAATGAAGGTTTTTTTGTATTTCCCAATGAATGAAAAACAAAACGATATTGTTTTTACTGACGTTTCGCTAATTAATGCTAATAGCTTTCTCAAAGTATTATTAAACCGGAATTTACAAAATCTCAGCATATATATAACAAAGAGTTAAGGGGTGAGAAAATAGACTTAGGTCAAGTTAAAGGACATATTGAAAGTCAAAATAACAATGAAGATCACGAAACCGAATATCAAAGGTAATAGTACATCTGTTATGATATCAAAACAAAGTTTACTAACTTGATCATCGTTCGTCAGTCTGAAGTCGTTTTTTGTTGTCAAGTTGGTGAATTGGTAAAGTACAAATCAAGTTTAGATTGTAAGATTTGATCAGTGTGTAAAATTATAAAAGTAGTGTGTGTTTACATAGTGAACTTGGTTATCACATTTGTGTTGATTTTGCCACTTCATGGAAGAGGTGGTGTTGTGGCCAGGTCAGATTCTGTTTTAATCCATCACTCCTATTCAGGCAATTTTGGTTCCACTTGATATGAAGTGCTTCTGATATTAGACGTTCTTTGTGGTTTCTGAAGTTTTTCTGGATTATTTCAATATTGTCAAAATCAATTTTGTGGCCTGTTTCTGTAGCATGTATACCTATGGCTGATGATTTTTCAAGTTTTTCTAGTTCAACTGGATTTCTCGGTGGTCGAAGAGATGCTCTACTGTGTTCATTTCTTCTGATTTTGATTTCTCGAGGTGTTTGTCCGATGTAGATCGCGTCACATACCAAGCACTTTATTTTCTAGACACAATTAGATAGAGAATCTCTTCTATCTAATTGAAGGTTCCTTCAAAAATTACACGGTTATATCTCCTGGTCATAGCCAGAGCTATTGAGACTAACGAGAACAAATTTATCCTACCTGTGAGAAAGAAGTACATTCATCCTCTTTCTTTGCTTTGGCTTACTACAAGATCACCAAGAATGTAATTATCTCATATTTTCATATCTTAATATGCTCTCCATATTTCTTTTCATCTAGCTGACTTAACCGTTTAAATGTACACCTATCTCCATTATTTGATTATAGTTCGCTATATGACTGATATATTTTTTTATTGTATTAGTTATTAGTTAGTTCATGAACTTACATTCAGCATACCCCATCAGGGTATTTATGTTTTTTTGTTGTATTCATACTTCTCCAACACCAGAGAATATAACTCACCTACTGAAACTTATGTTTTGTTGAGTATAAATACACTGGCACACTGGTATTGACTTTTTATACCAGTTTTTAATCATTGTACGTTTAATATGCATTCAGTCGACAAACTCAACCAACGGACTATTATTCCATCCTACACTTGTACCTCGAATATAGTTTCTGATATAATATCTATTCGCCCTTAGTGGCTACTGTATTCATTGATTCATCATTGTAGAACCTGACAAAGATGTTATTAAAACAATTATAAGCCCAGCTGTGGTTTTTGTGTGCAGAATATACCTTGAGGACATTTTAATTACTGATCTGTTTCAGACCATACACTTCAACAGTGCTTCATAAGTTAAAATTCGATCTCCTCTTAAACACCTTTAGGTATGCTACTCAACTCTTTTGACTGATATTTTAACATTGATTTCGTACTGTTAGGATAATTTCTTGAATCTCCTAACAGACGACCGACCACCTGTCTATTTTACTGGCCTAGGTAGTTTCCATTGAACTTAGTACTTTGAGTTCAGTTCATTTCATTTTATGATAATAACCCAGTTACTATTCTTCATCGTATTCTGTATTCATACAAATTTCAAAAGTATACAACCAACATACAATAACCAAAACGCGAAGAAAACTAGAATGAGACCTAATGGTTACCAGGTAGTGTTTCATTTCTATAAATTCCTCAGTCGACCGGCAAACACTGCTGGTTGCTATTTTACGTGAGAATTGTATACGAGTAGTCAGTAATTCCTAGTAGAGCACATCGAGAAGTATTTGCTTTATTCAGGAGAATTTTTCCTGTCAATATTATTTTTATTCTTTTGATTTTTTAGTCGTTATTGTGCATGTTTATCAGAATATTCAGTTTATTCCAATTCAGAATTTTAATCTCAAGAAGAATGCATCATCTTAAGTTGCTGAAATTGAAGAGCCCCGTATGGGTATTGAGCAACTGTAAGAAGAAATATCTAATTTTGCTAAGGGCTCAGTAATTATATATAATATTGGAGGATTCAACTGTTATGAATCCCAAATACAGACTGTTGAATAATACAAAAAGTTGAATCTGTACCTTATTTTGAATAAATCCATTATAAGATGCTTTCTAAGTGCTTTGTTCATGGTGATACTTCTCTTTTGATTAGTGATTTCTTGAGGAAAACCAATTCTATGTTGCAGAAAATTAGTCAACAACACAAATTTTGACATTTTACACAAACATCTGAGAAGTAAAATAAATTTAGGGAAAAGAGGAATGTAAATTAAAAATTATGCTGAATGGTGGAATGGTGCGATCTTACCAGAAGCTCTGAGTACTTGAACAATATAATGTGCAGTTTGGTAGGTGATGTGTAGATGAAATCGACTTTCGGAAATATAGATGATCATATTAGAGTACCTAGACTGGCTAAGTAATAATTGCTGCATTTTATCGATTCAAATCTGTTCTCCGTACTTACCTGTAACCTATTGGTACGAATGCCTGTAAGTATTATTATAATAATAATTATTATCAATATTATTATCATTTCCTTTGATTCCTAGAGGAACAGAGGGCTTCAGCCGCGTGTCTTCACTGCGTTCGGTTCTCTGCTAGAGTTTTCACCTGGCTCCAAGTCTGCCCACACGCTTTCATCTCTTATTCACATGACCTCCTCCAGGTCACCCTTGGACTACCAACTTGCCGCTTCCTTTTCGGGTTCCACTCTAGGGCTTGTTAGTTATGCCACTTAATGGTTTCCTCAGAGTATGGCCAGCCAATCCATCTCTATTTCTTCCTGCCTATTCGTTTCACAATCGGTTCTTGGTTGGTTCGCTCCCAGAAATCCCTATTGCTGATCTTTTCTGGCCATCTGATCTTGAGTATTGAGTGAAGAAGGCTGTTGATGAGGGTCTGTAGTTTGCTTGAAAGGCCCTTCGTGACGCGGCACCAAGTCTCTGATCCGTATAGCGAGTAGCACTGACTTCACAGTGGGGTTGAAAATCCGGATCTTATTGTTCATGCTGAGTGTTGTTGATCTCCACACAGACTTGAGGGACAAGAAAGCTTGCCTTGCATTTCCGATTCTCACTTTAATATCCTCGTCAGTTCCATCCGCCTGTAGTTGAAACGATGCTTCCCAGATAGGTAGAAGAGAGTGTTTCTTTCAGTTTCCTCCCTTTATTCTGATTGTTGTCTGTTGTAGTTGTTGGTGTTGGCCAGGAATCTTCATCACCTCTGTTTTCTCTATGTTCACCTGAAGTCCTATCTTTGATGCTTCTTCTGCTAACTTGTTGCTTTTCATTTGCATATCTTCCAGTTTGTGGGAAATCAGACATATATCATCGGCGAAGTCCAGATCCTCCAAGTCTCTTTTTGTGTGAGTCCATTTTATGACTGTTTCCTCACTGCCCGTTGTCTGTCGCATTATCCAATCTACTGCAATCACGAAAATCATTGACGATAGCAGGCAGCCTTGTCTTGCTCCCGTCTTCACGAATGCCTATAAGCTTTCATTCGATCACCCTCACACGATCTCCTCCATGTCCACCCTGAAAACCCACCAACTTGTCTCTTCCCACTCAGTTTACACTAGAGGGCATGACCAGAGTGTAATGTCGATCTCCAAGGAAATGTTCCGTCTAAGCCACTGTATTAAAAAGCTAAAACAATCTGAAATCACTCATTCTCTGCTTTTACAATTTATTAACAAGTGTATCTTACCCATTGTGGTTGGTTGTTTTCACTCAGTCTTTTCTTGTCTACTGAAGAAGAACTATTTCACTTTGAGAAGGGTATTAAAAGTTTTCAGCAAGGCAAGTGGTGTGCGACTTAGTCAGCCTAACACTACACTACTTGACAGACATCTAAATTCATGAGAGAAACGATCTGAATCTATGCTGTCTGACCCTTAACACCCGTTCTATTCTCAACTATCCTTTTGTATCTCATCTGGTAGAGCTAGACGTCAGTACAAAAGATTTTATGTTCATACTCCTGAGTATAGGAACTCAACGACACCATATTCGGCCAGTGTTCTGTATGATAGAGGAAATGTAAAGCGTGAAACTTTCAATTAGTATGTTGTTAGCTAAATAATTGCCCTTTTATTATCTTCTAATTGTAATCTATGGTGGGACTAACCCAATTAACTAACAATCTTAGCTGCTAACCTTACTTTTATTTACAATTTTTGTTTATATATATATATATATATATGACTTCACTGTCACTACAAATACCATATAAGAACCGTCATAAGTAATTCTGTAATATTATCTGTACAGTTGTTTTTAATATTATTCGATAAAATTGAATGCATTAATGTACCAAATGCTGAAAATTACACAGAGGAACATTAGTGCTGTTTTGGAATAAAGCGAATTGTCAATCAACGGTCATCTCAGTGTGTGTGTGTACTAATCTACCTTCATTCCCTTCTGCATATTTATTGGATAATAACCTCTTGGTTGCTTCGTTCCCAAAGTTCAATGTTACCTGTCTCATCTTTATAATGCAGGCAGCCAAGGCAGGTGCTGATGAAATTCTGCACCCTCGTGGATACACATTAATTTACACGTCAAGTCTCTGGACCGTCTAGAAGCAGTGAACAACTGCGTTTTCATGGACAGTTACGCATCCCATTTGTTGTTATTTGATTATAAATTTTTAAAATAGTTTCATAGTGACCTTAACAGTTTAATATTTCAAAAATGAACTCTAAGAATTACATACCTGTTTATCTGTACTGTGAATGTGAATGACCTTTCCGCTCACTTTTGAGTTGCTGCCTGATTTTTTACTTTCTGAATAAAGGTAGTTCAGGAATGTTTGTGGCGTTTTTAAGTTTGAAGCCTCTGTGTTAAATACGACCGAATATTGTAGTCGGATAAAATAAAATCCACAAAGATTTCTTTCCTAAGGCACTTGTGTTTCGATTCATTTATCAAGTGATTGATTCAATTTCAACTAATAGAGTAATAATAATGATAACATTGATAAATGTTACTTTGCTCCAAGAGATGGCGTATCATACATATTGGAATTTTCACCATTATACATACTGTAGCATTTTATCTGCTTAACAAATAAGTTAATGCATAAAACAGTAAAATAATAAAGCCACAATAATCGTCAAGTGTTAGTTTTGAGGGAAGTTTGGTTTGATTGCCCGGAAGATTTCGTCATGAGCTGACATTATGAAATCCTCCAACCAATCAAAAAAAACTGCCCTACGAAACCAATACCTTAAAATTGATCTGATGCTCACTACCGACTGGCCCTAATCACGCAGGTACCTGAGGTTCTAGTGAGAAGCCGTGACCAGTAGGGTACAGTAGGTCGAAGGTGAGGCGGTAACTCATCGAAGAAAAGATAGTGAAGTAGTCGCGCTATGCGATGAATTGGCAGGAATTAGAATTTATGGGCTATGGGATCAGGTTTCAGTGACTTATTGGTGAGGGAACTCGCCTTGTAACCAGAAGATCCTGGGTTCGAACCCCGGAGGGTGTGTACTGCTGAAGAGTCCCAAACATCTGTCCAGTTCTCCTATATTTTTCAATGGTTATCTAAATGAAGTCAGCTCATGATAAAATCTCCCAACCAAAACCACAATAACTAAACATTTTTTAGAAGAATAAGACATTTAATAATAATAATACTGATTATAATTTTTCTGTCTATTTATAGCGTAAAAAGTAGGTTTATGAGCTCTTTTCTGACATTTGTCTCTCCTCACTTAACACATGTGCTAAAAATAATTAGATTGGCATTTTTATGTCTAGCCTTACGAGCATAAATTCTCATGAAATTTCTTCTTCCAGTTTCACTCGGAGAAATACAAGAAAACAGTTGTGAACAGTGAGGATGTTCCATATCAGACTAGTGAACTTTAGCCGGTTGCTTACGAGAAAATAAAACGTCTGTCAACAATAGTTGGCCATCAAAACTCCTGCTAAATAATACAACAGTCTCTTTTAAGAAGTCCAAAAAAGAATAAGTAGGGAACAATACAGAAGAGTGAGTAGAATACCCCAAGTAGTAAAATTTTAGAGAAGAGGCTGAGTTAACCCAGAAAGCCTCATCTTCCTTATATATTAAGTCGAACAAAAGCTGTTTTTAGAAATCAACAAGATATGAGATAACCAACAGAGATTTGAGGAAAGAAATGATGCCAAGATAGGTGATATTCTATTTATTTTCTGCGGTGGTACCGACGACAAAACAAGAATCATTGTGCTGAATCGGTACATGCATCTATTGTTCTCGTCTGAAATTAAAATTAACAATTCAACATTCATAAAGATTACGTTTATGACAATTTGAATTCAACCATCAATTAACCTCATATAGGAAATTATCCATAGCTTAGTAATCTAATGCTAGAACGAATGGAACAGAAATTGTCACATTATCAATATATTCAATGAAATTGTCTTTGAAAGCATATGGTAAGTCATGTAAAGTGAAAGAAAACTGAAATGGAGAATCTTCAGCATCATGAGGCACACCAGCTACCATAAGCCATTCAGTGGAGCGCTTTCCACAAAAAGTACTGAAGTCAGCTTACTCACTAAAAGGCTCTAGGAACAGAATTAAAGGCATTCATATAATCTTAAAACGCATGTCGAATGAACATCTCATCTGTATCTAGACCAGGGTCCAAATTATGATGCAGTACAATGCTTGTATCCAAAATACCTCTATTACATTTATAAGCAAAATTTATTGAGGGCATAAGAGGAAGTTGGAGAGGTTTACCCAAAGTTTTCGAAAAAGAAGAGGTGATGGTGACTGGTGCTGACTTTAAGTGTTATCTTGAAGATAACAATTTTTGTACAGCAGTGACCTTTATTCTTTTCCAAATAGTAGGCACTACATCCTATGAAACGATGCATTAAAAACTTGTTTAAGATGATGAAAAAAATATAACTGTACTCTTTTGAAGTAAAATGCTTAATACTCCTCCAGGACCCAGGCTGTGTAATGGATTTCAGGATCTGAGACACGTCTATACATAATTTTCATCGAAACCGTGAAATCGACCCTTGTATGCATCAGTGCACAATGATTCTCAAAGTGAAAAAATTTGGAAAAATAATATCAGTGAAAATTGTCATTAAATTTCAGTCTAGTACAGACGTGCAATTGAAGCCCTATGTTCCACTAGGAAACCAAGGGAACAATAATAATAAAACAGGCTTTACACACTTGAAGACTGCTAGCCACAAAATCTTGACACTGAAACTGTTCAACTACATTGAATACAATTTACACGGTTAAAAGTGAATGGAAGCCAATTTTTTGACATCAGTACTTAGTAAGAATTCCAACGGTTTCACGTAACTTTAGTACTCCTCAACAGTTCATAATAGTGCCCCTACTATGAATCTGATCGACTGACTTTCAACTGTGAAGACAAGGACTTTCATTATTTATCGATTGCATTAAAACCTAATGATCCTTATAAAGTATTTTTTCTGTCAATACCTCATGCCTAAACCTTAAACAATACTCCGTCCAGGATGATAATCACCCTGTAATACATTTTTTCTAATCCTCACAGACGATAGCTGCTCATTTAAGCAGACTGAAAAATAGAAGCAGGAATACGAGGTGTGTTTGGTTATTTTTTCTTACCTCTGTGGTTCCTTCTTTATTGCTTGTCATCTTTAAATATAAGATCTGTGGGCAGCAATAGCATAAATTATTCATAAAAACTATGAAGGTTTTCCTCTTTTCTTAGCGTCAATGAATAGGGATGTCTAGCATGACAAAGAAGGTTTGCCAGTTGATATACCTACACCATGACTGGCCACAACACAAGTTAGCTTAGATTACTCAGTTTTTAATAAAACAAAAGGCACAGCTAAGATGGTGGACGGCATCAGCTGCCATAGGATAAACAAAACAAAAATGTCTTTGACCCATTTATTCGTCATTTAGTAGTTTAAATTTGTAAAGTTTATCATATTATCTCCTGGAAGAACATTGGGCTTCAGCCACACTTCTCCTCTGCGTTCGGTTCTCCGCCAACGTTTTCACCCTACCCCGCATCTGCCCACATGCTTTCATCTTCTCTTCTCATGACCTCCTCCACGTTACCCTCGCACTGACGACCAACTCGTGGCTTCTCTTCCGGGTTCCACTCGAGAGCCTGACGTATGACGTCACTTGATGGTTTTCTCAAGGTATGGCCAAGCCACCTCCATTTTTTCCTGCATATTCCTTGCACAATCAGTTGCTGGTTGGCTCGTTTCCAGAGATCCCTGTTGCTGATCTTTTCTGGCCATCTGATCTTGGGTGATAGCGAGAGAAGACAGCTGTTGATGAGGGCCTGTAATTTGTTCGAAGTACCCTTCGTGAGGCGGAACCAAGCCTCTGATCCGTATAGTAGAACTAACTAATTTAACAATGGAATCTAACTTTTCATGCCGAGTAATGATGTTGACGTCTACACAGACTTCAGACTAATAATAAATTCAAAGTAGTTCGTTGTAATTATGCGCAGTTAATTTACTCCTTGTTTCATTACTTCACATAATACTTCTGGAATTAAGAAGTTAATATGCCCCTGAATGTCTCCTTCTAACAGATAAGCATGGTTGTCAATAGAAAGTCTATGGAGAAAAGTTTAGTGTGACAATTAGATCTTTGAAACATATAAGGGCAGTTTAAACTTTCGAATAGCTAGATTGTCCACCAACTTTCGGATGCACTACAAGCAAGTTTCATAAATAGGTATGAAAGTGAAATAGACACGAATTTCATCATTTATTTATTTTTTAAACTATGTTCAGACACCTAAGATCCAAATTATTGTGACTATGAAGCCCCTATTTCCATCTACGCAAGCGTTTAGGGAATATGAAAAACGGCATTACATCCCTCTGTACCTACCATTTTAAATGCGAGTGTAGTCACACACACAAACACTCACTTATAGGGAGGACATATCAACCTCAGTAAGAAATCAAATCACCAAATCGTAGTAAAAAAAGAGACGACCTAACTCATTCGCTGCAAAACATATTACATAAACAGGAGCTAAAACTAGTGCTTACAAATCTTTTAAACAGGTTTATAAAATGTGCTTGAGGCGTCTCCTTAAGTTTGTGCAAAGCCTTGCTAGATTAGAGAGTTTAGACCACCTTTGTGGGCTCAAAAAAACAGTTACAGTTATACTATTTTACACAAAAGTAAAATTAATTTTCTACTGAAAATAATCTAAATACTGATAGAATTTTTTGAATTATTGTTATTACTCTATCGATTCATGTACGATTTAATTTAATCGTAATTATTCTCAGCAAAGCAGAGAATATAATGTGTATTAACATCTTATAGAATATGTGCGCATGCGGCACTAACGAATTGTTTTCACTTTTGAATTCAATTTTGGACTCTTTCGGTGAATACTTGGACCTAAGTGCTCTACCACATGTCGGTATGCTTGCTCCTTGTTCGGATGCTTCAACAATGTATGAGGATTAAACCTGAAGTAATTTGGTGTTTGGTGACTAACACTGAATTCAATAATAACTGGTTCCCCTTGCCCAAGAGGTGGCTTTCGAGGCTCAAGTCATCTAGTGGATAACACTTTGGCATTTGAAACTATGGGTGCTGGGTTCATATGTCAGCGAGAACACCATCACTGAGTGGAGGATGCAGGTACATCCCAAATAGGACACTTCTACCACTGCTAGTGCTTCTCTTACTACTGGTACAATTAGTGATAGCAGTAATACGACTGTTAATAGTAACAAATCAATTACCAGTAATACTAATATTGATTCTTGTACAAGTAGTTCTCCTAATACTGCCAATAGTATTACTAACACTGATAAAATTATTATTTATGATGGTACTTCTAATATTACTACTAATACTGATACGAATAATACTACTACTTTTAATGCTTCTACTTCTAATATTAGTACTACTACTACTACTCCTAATAATAACAATTCCATTACAACGAATCCTAGTGAATGTACTAATTACTGTCTGTAATTTCTATCAAATATCATTTTTAATAATCCACTTGTACTGATGCCTTTTAATTCATAGTCTAGATATGCATTCATCAGATAGGCGTAATTGACTTGCATACTCAGTCAAAAAATTATAAAACAGTTTAATTTTCTTTTTCAGATAATTTAAGAAGAATTTTATTTTTCTGTCTTACTTCAATTTATATACCTTAAAAAGCAAAATAGAATGAATAATGCTACAGTTACGTTAATAAAATCTCTACTACATGAATGAATGTTCTATGATTAAAATTTATTGCCTCTACCCTTTATAAAGTTACACATTTGCTTTTCTATTTTCGATGGAATATGCTCACCCAATGCACAAAAAACATGTCATTTATTTCAGAAAGACGTCACTATTTTTCACTGATATTTTTACTTGATTAATTTAATAATTCTGCAGGAATGATGAAATGATTTTTTTGCTTCGTATCTAGTGTGTAATTTAAAGCATACTGTGTAGAAGAATTCTTATCTCACAATTGTAATTATCGATTTTATGTATGTAGAAATGATATTGTCTTAAGCCAGATTAAGTAGTAGAGATGATGACTAGAAGTGTATTTAACTTAGGTTCTGCAGTTGATAGTCTCTTCCGAAAGAAAACCAAGGACCTATTGATGAAGAAGTTGACTCACACATTAGTTTAAATGTGTTCTGTAACAAACAGGACTTGGCTATTTCTGAGATAATAACTGTTTTGCTAACTTGTAATATAAGATAAGGGTTAACTTATGTTCATTTCTGTTACCAGCCCTGGTGTAATCAAGACGAAATTCTGAGGCAAGAGGATTTGTTAAGGTTATGAGGAGTGCATCCCAGAAGGCTATATGTATTATATCTGTAGTAAATCTGTATGTCCACCTAATGTAAAAATCATTCGCATATGTCATGTTTAAATCAGTAGGTAATTTGAGGGTAGGTGGCTTTTACCTTTGTACCTAAAAAACAAATTAAATTATGGCTGTCAGTTTTATCTCGTTGACATTTTTCGTTTTGAAATTTTACATCGGACTTACTACCTCCTCCATGATAATGAAACATCAATCACATAGTTCAAGAAAAACATGACGTATTACGTCAGCTAATTCATGCCAGTAGCAAGAGTAAACCATTGGGAATCATTGACATATCGGGAAAATTTTAAGTATGGTGAAGGAGTTACAAATATTGTTAATGTATCCAACCTATGGGAAATGAGCGTACTCACTGGGGTTAAGGGCTACAAATTCCTATTGAGTAAGATTTCTGTAAGAGAATAGTGTGCATGTGTGTCTCAAACTATATATAATTATATATATATATATATATGACTAATTTGCATCTCTCACAGCTGCTGGTGCTATTATTGAAGAAATGAAAACACCGGATGATGGAAATTGTTTTCTCTACAAATTCTGTGATTGCCCCTTTTATCTATACCTTGTGTGAGCATAACCCTTTGTTTTTACACTATCCTACATAACTGCTTCGATAAATTGTGACACCATTCACTGAGTAGTTCAGTGACTGTGGCAGGTTATCATATTAATTCATTTTAATTAATTTGCAGTGAATTAGAAGGCCAGCCGTAGAATTCTCGCCAACCACTTGCGTCTTCCAGTTCGATTCCCAGCTGACGCACTCCTAAGACTGACTAAGCCAGTAGTAGGACAGGCAAAGAGGGAAGTTTGAGCATGAGGCTCGAAATCTCATCACGTAAAGTTTAACATCACTGCCACCAAAATCTCAAAGCTCTAGCCTCAAGCCCTATGTTCCACTAGGGTAAGTAACAAAACATAACACATAATATATACATATATATATAAATTTGCAGTGAAACGGTGTTAGTTAGTGAGTGGACATAACTCGCTATGAGCACACGGATTGCATTATTTCTACTGTAGGCATTCTCAGATTTGATAATTTTAATGGATATGTGAAGTGGAATGCAGGCGCTGGAACCTATCTTGACCATCAGTTTACTGTCATTAAGAAAGGTTTACTGTAGCCTTCTGCATCGAACGCTGTACTGGTATATGAGCATGCAATCTACATACTTATGCTCAAAACTTGAGGTTTTGAAATGGGGTCGTAAAGTGAATGCGTGTCACCACCTAATGAAGACTGATCAAGTGTTATCTGTTTCCATGTTCTGTCAGATTTCTTGACAAACGCGCTTCCACTGGACCACTAGCATTCTGGAAAATGCTTTAAAAGAAAAAACATTATACCTTTATGACTGATTTTAAAGCATATGCATCTCCATCTGTTTAATATCGAGTCGAATCAAAAGATTTTACACCAGAATCTGGAATTCGAATATACAGAAGCAGATTATCGTGTGACAAAAACTGCATTGATTGAACGAAAAGATATCCCCACTGATTAGTTGACTGGCCTTGATTCTCCCCAAGACGTCTGCGAGCTGCTTTTCAATCTATTTTGTTTTGCTGCTTTCATTGAAAGTTTGGGGGAAATCTATCTTCATTCGGCAGTTTATCGTTCATTTTCTCTATGTAGTCTTTTCAATTCAGAAGCACTTCACCGGCACCTTCGTTGGGGCAAGTTATACGCAGATCTTTGTTATCTCTCAACTGTTTTAATTCTTTTCGGTGTCGCTTTGTTAGGTGGTTGCGGACTTTCGACTTTGTATTCAAGTATTGGTGGCAGCAGTCGATGATTGTTTACTTGAATCTTTGTAATTCGTCTTTAGAAGTTGGGATGAGATCACTCGTTTGGCTGATTAGATTTTCAAACTGGACCTGAGTATGAAGTTTGTCGGCGTTGAAGTTGATATCGCAGAATTTTGGGCCCAAAGATAAGACTTCCAGTTGCATGTCGGTTAAAGGTACTGAGGAATAATTGAACACAAATTTTTTGGGTTCGTCAGGAAATTTACCTCGAGGTTTCATCTGCTTAAGGCTGTTGTTGAGCTGGGTTACGACAGACTGTGACCGTTTATTTGCAACTAGGTTGGTATATTCGGTAAATCTTTGAAATTCGTCCGGAGTCAATCCGTATAGGGCAGAGGACCTCTGATTAATATTCCGCTGCGGTTCAGGCATACGTGATCTGATAGAATCAGCACAATTCATTGCATGACGTCGAGGAGACTTCGTATTTGGTCCTTGCTACGTTTCAATTCATGGATAATCCCAATTCCGGCAATAATGAAAACAAAACACGTATATCATTATCCATGAACTGGAACATAGCAAGGACCCCTCGACAGTCAGGTAACTCAATGGGTTTCTACGGTACCCTGTCAGCTTGCTGTGGGGAAAGCGAAAGTTGGTTTTTTCGAGGATTGCGTCGCTAATCATCAGTATCCAAAGTGGTTCTGGAAAGCACTGCGACGCAATCATACATATCCAAATACGAAGTCTCCTCGACGTCATGCAATGAATTGTGCTGATTCTATCAGATCACGTATGCCTGAACCGCAGCGGAATATTAATCAGAGGTCCTCTGCCCTATACGGATTGACTCCGGACGAATTTCAAAGATTTACCGAATATACCAACCTAGTTGCAAATAAACGGTCACAGTCTGTCGTAACCCAGCTCAACAACAGCCTTAAGCAGATGAAACCTCGAGGTAAATTTCCTGACGAACCCAAAAAATTTGTGTTCAATTATTCCTCAGTACCTTTAACCGACATGCAACTGGAAGTCTTATCTTTGGGCCCAAAATTCTGCGATATCAACTTCAACGCCGACAAACTTCATACTCAGGTCCAGTTTGAAAATCTAATCAGCCAAACGAGTGATCTCATCCCAACTTCTAAAGACGAATTACAAAGATTCAAGTAAACAATCATCGACTGCTGCCACCAATACTTGAATACAAAGTCGAAAGTCCGCAACCACCTAACAAAGCGACACCGAAAAGAATTAAAACAGTTGAGAGATAACAAAGATCTGCGTATAACTTGCCCCAACGAAGGTGCCGGTGAAGTGCTTCTGAATTGAAAAGACTACATAGAGAAAATGAACGATAAACTGCCGAATGAAGATAGATTTCCCCCAACTTTTCAATGAAAGAAGCAAAACAAAATAGATTGAAAAGCAGCTCGCAGACGTCTTGGGAGAATCAAGGCCAGTCAACTAATCAGTGGGGATATCTTTTCGTTCAATCAATGCAGTTTTTGTCACACGATATTCTTGAACAAGGCATTAAGAAGACAAATTTCGCGAGATGATATCATTTCGTAGTTTCTTTACAACCGCTTTACAACTAACATGGTTAACAATGATAAAATAAAGTTCATGAAAATTACTCAGTTAAATAAAAACAAAAGTACATACTAATGACCAATCATATTAAGATAGGTCATGCAGTCCAGGGTAGGCGAAGATTGAAGTCTATTGATTTTTGTACACACAGTTTAGGCTGTATGTGATTAATCCAAAGTGCTTCCATCACCTTCAATAACCTTGAATTAGAGTTATGTGAAATAATTGTGAAACAGTCATTAATATTTATTTTGTGACCAGACATTAATAAGTGTTTTGCAATGGATGATGCTGGATTTCTATTAAGATTAATCGCGTTAGGATTTTCGATATGATTTACTAGCCATTTTGGAATATGTTCTTTTCGACGACATTGGAACATTCTGTTAGTTCTACCTATATAGGTGTCACCGCAGCTGCAGGTGAACTTGTAGATACAGTTTGAAGTAGAGTCCACAGAATTTCGTCCTTTAATCGTAGGAACAGGGATCGAAAATGTTCGGCAAGTGAGAAAAAGAGATGCGGCGTAGAATGTGCGTTTGATGGCTGATCGAAGTCTTTGAGTTGTCAACTGCATAATCTGGTCGCCCTTGAATGGTAGATTAATAAAGATGGCTTTCTTTGGTACAGAAGCTGTCTTTTCGAGATGTGGTTTTTCTTTGCTGTGACAAGTGATAAAGCTCTCCGGATAACCATTAGCTAATAAAACTGAATGTACATGTCGAAGCTCATCCATCAGTGTGTCACTCGTGCATATTTTTCGGGCCCTTGAGAACAAACATTTCACTAGGGAACGTTTATACTGGATAGGAACAAAACTGGTAAAATGAAGATATTGTCCAGTCCATGTTTGTTTACGAAAAATAGAGCGCTGAATCGTTCCATCATTTCTCCTAATCATAGTAATATCCAGGAAACCGAGTTTGTTATTCGATTCTAGTTCGGAAGTCACTCGAATATTTGGATGAATATGATTAAATAGAGTAATGAAGTTTTCAATAGATTTACTATTATTACCAATAATAAGAGTATCATCTACATAACGTTTATACAGCATAAATCCTCCAAGCATACCTTGCATTTGTTTCTCTAATTTCGACATAAATATATCTGCTAACAGGGGCCCCAGAGGGCTCCCCATCGCAACACCATCGATTTGTTTATATGCCTTTTCTTGGAATGTGAATCTAATATTTTCTGTACACATTAAGATTATGTCTTTGATGTCTTTGATGCCGTTGCTTGTGATGTAATCGCAAATAAAATCAACAGTTTCATGAAGGGGAACATTGGTGAATAAAGATTCTATGTCAATTGAACACATAACCTTTTCCTTAATGTTCAAGGTGTCCAGCATTTCTCTAAGACCTAACTAAAGGTCAACCAACAGGAACACAAGCTTACAAGAATTTAGAAAAACATTCATCTATAACTGCATATGCATAGGACAAAAACCACAATATCGACTGGAACAATGTTTGTATGAACAAATGGAAAGAGAGACTAATAACAGTGTCTGTATTAATTAAGGTAACATGTATCCTGTGTGAAACAAGGGTGAATCAGCAACAAAATTGTCAACAACGTGAATATACAAAAATGAATGAACAAAATTCCGTAGCTGTCGAGTCATCTGACAACTCCAGTAGGTCGAATAAAGCAGCTCAATATTCAGAAAGAAGACAAAGTAATAAGTTTGACGGGGTTGTTCAACTAAACTCTAATCCTAAACACCATAATTTTGAAAATACGTCTAATCACAAAATTCTAGATACTAGCAGTTTGAACAGACATGAAGATGGGATGTTAGCTGATGCATAGGAAATCCTGATTAATAAATAAGAATGGATATGTATCACTAACTAATAATACTTGGTCAAAGTTTCCCGACTGTCTATATCTACTTATGGAGACGTTAAGACATTGTTTTACAACTGTTTATCCGCACACACAAACACACACACATACACACTGTGTTTAAAGTGTTTAACAAAGGTAGATCAATATTTGTAAGACTGAGGTCAAATTTTGATCACAACTCGTACAATTTTGTTTATTATACTTGCTGTTACTTGTTTTATGAATCATGACTGGACAAAGTTTTTTTTGAAATCAAGAAACGTTCCTTTTATATATAAACCTGTTTTGTTAATTTCGATTAATTTCCCTGAAGAAGTTCGGACCAGATTTCCGAACGAAACGTTGGAATTACTCATTTCAATATCGCTGAGATTTTACAAATATAATTTTTTACAAATGTCTACTTCTCACTCGGCGCCCAAATATTTTAGAACTATTCTGTCAAATCATGACTTCAGTTCATTTGAAAAATAATGAACTATACATATATGAGTGTAAATCATAAATGTGTGAATTAAAGAACAAAATAATTCCAGTAGTCGGTACGATGATCACGGGCAGTAATTTTTCTCGAAATATTACGAATATCAAAATTTATCATTGTGTCTAAACGACTGAAATATAATTATAATTTATTTGGTCTATTGATATCAGTTAGAGAACCATTGAAAACCAGGGATAGCTGTTTCATCCTAGTTTGGGAATTATCGGCAGTACTCACCCACTGGGGTTCAAACCCAAGACCTTGCGGTTACAAGCCAAGCTCATACAACATTCATCTACCGAGACCTGATTCAATGACTGATGAATTCTAACCTCTACCAATACACGATTCAGCGTGAAGTTTCTTTGTTTTTCAATCTATATGTTTATAATTATATATTAATTCTACCAGCGACAACTCCACTTGATTTACCTGTTAATGAGTATTATTTTGATGAACACTATTCACTTAATGATAACGTTAACAGATGATCGATCACTTATAAATCACTTGTGGATCATATAATTTGTTGAAAATGATATTTATTTGTTTTCACAGTGTTCATTTATTTGTATGTATGTAACCACAGAACGGAGTTGTATAAATAAATAAGTAGATGACAATGTTTGTAGAGTATTCAGCTGAAGAGTTCTTCTACCAAATTCAGTAAATACTTCTGTTTACAATATTTAATTGATGGATGGTGACTAGCATTATAATCCAGGACTCGTCAGCTGGATGCACCTGCATTTCTCAGTGAGTAATGATGTTCCCACCGAGGCCCGAATCCAGTGCCCATAGTTTCAAGCCCCAAAGCACTATCCACTAGACCACTTTGGCCACTAGAGCCACTTCTGGTGCAATTAGTCATATTAATTTATTTGAATTTGAGATTTTCTCGTCGATTGATCTGACCGAAGTGCTCGGTCTCAGGTTGACATGTCGACTTCTTGTGCGGATGCTTCGGCGATATTTGGGCATGTAATTAGAAGTTAATTGGTGGATGGTGACTAGCAGCGGAATCCAGGATGCTCATTTAGTCCTGTTTGGGACTCGTCATCAGTGAGTATCTGCATCTACACAAAAATCGACATATCAACCTGAGACCGAGACCTTCGGTCCAGTCAATCGGCGGGAAAATCCAAAACTGAATTAAATAATTAATATGACCTATTTTACAAGAGGTGACTGTCGTAGCCCAGGTGGTCTACTGAATAATGCTTTGGTGTTTGAAACTATGGTCACTGGGTTCGACCCTCAGAGAGAGTATTATCACTGACTGCGGAATAGAGGCACATGCAGATGACCAGTCCCAAATAGTATACATGCGCCTCCTGGATTCCACTGCTAGTCAGCATCCAGCAGTTAACTTCTAATGAAGTAATATTCTGGAGTTATAAAAAATTACTGCAAGTTGAATAGGTGTATAAAATCGACAGCATAGTTATGTAAAGGATGGATAATTTAGTCGTACAGAGGTCAAGAATAGTCCGCTCAAGAATATACGAATAAAAACAAATAAATAAATAAACTGCCCACCTTGTCAATCAAACAAAATAGATTGAAAATAACACAAATGTTTCTCTAACTGACATCAGCTCATGATGAAATCCTCCAACCAACCAGAAAAAATCCCTACAAAACCAATACCTGAGAATTAATCTGATGCTCGTTAGCGACTGGCTCTATTCAGACAGTTGTTAACCTGGAGTTCTAGTGGGAAGCACCGATCAGTAGGGTACAGCAGGTTAAAGGTGAGGCGGTAACTCATCGAGGAAGACATCGAGGAAGTGGTTGTGCTGTGTCATGAATTGGCGAGAGTTAGAATTCATGGTCTGGCCATTGGATCGCGTCCTAGTGGCTTAATGGTCTACGTGCTTCGCTAGCCTTGTAACCAGAAAGTCCTGGGCTCTAACCCCTGTAGTAGATGCGTTCTTCTGAAGATTCCCAAAATAGGACAAAACGGCCGTCCAGTCTTCCGGTGCTGGTTTTCAATGGTTCTCTTACTGATGTCAATCCCTACGGACTAATTCTTGAAAATAAAGCATATTCACCATTGCTTCTTTCTAAATAGATCCTTATGGTAGAAACTCGACGATTGAGTTTCTTGTTGTTATTTCATTCCACTCTGAGCCGAACTCATTTCAATCATCTGCTGTTTCACATACTGTTGGCCAAATAATCAGTGGGACCTGTATTTTGCACAATAAGTATGATATCCGTACTATTTTCTGCTGATTTAATCTAGTCGAATATGCCTACAACATTTGTCAAATGGAACGCGAAAATCAGTTCAAAATCTGAGAAACACTTTCCAGACTTTAGTGACAGACATCATCAAGTAAATCACATCTTACCGTTGTATTTAACAACTGCTATCTCATTCGAAAAATATTATGTTATCATAGCAACTTGGTCAATGAAAATTGCAAGTTAAGATCACAAACCGACATCAGTTAAACAACCACTGAGAACCAGAGATTATTTGACACTTGTTTTGTCCCAGTCATATGATACCCGTCGGATGAATGCGATGCCGACCCCACCGAGGATATAACCTAAGGCTTTCAGATTACGACGTTAACCTGTTAACCAATCATTCACTGAGACACAATCTAATACCCAATCAATTCTAGCTGATAGGTCATGGATGAATAATACTCATCTGTTCCAAACTAGGATGACACAGCTATGCAGTACTGCTTGGTTTTCACTGTTCCTTTAACTGATGTCACTTGATTTTTAACAAATCCTTACAATCCCTAGAACTTGAATAAAGAATACTGAACATGATGCATAAGGACAAGCTTTCCATCATCTTAGTTAACTTGGGATTATAAGGGTAAATGCAGAAATGTAGTGAATATTCTTAGGTATTTATTGATTTGATACTCTAATCGTTTTCTAATTCAAATATTTTTTTATTCGGTTACAGTTCGAAAGAAACTTTAATCTGGCATTTCTTAAAGTTCTGCAGGCTTTTGTTCATCTTTTTCTGTGCATATTCCTTTATTGATTTATATATGCATGTTTTCTAAAAACTTCTGTGTTATGGTTAACGGGATAAATAGCTGTCTAGAGATGTGGTATATTAGCGCTGATGCTTTACTTTGAACAAGTAAGCCTTGGAAATTTTTGAATTCTTCCAAACCTGAATAGCACCATAAGCCTTTGTATATATATAAAGGATGGCTGGTATGTAGCTAAATGCAACTGAATAGTTGAGTCACTAGTTGAGGCGTATCAAGCTGATCCTCTTCTCTATAATACAGAAATATTGAGTTAAACAGAGGCTAGTGAATACAAGCGGAAGACGGGACACATACCTACTCACCCGTCATTCATAATCGTTGAATCGAACGACTAGGGGTGAGGATTATAAGCTTAAACACTCGACTTACGGATAATGGATCCACAGTTTGAATCTCCCCCTATTCATTACAGTATGGGCAGGTGAATAGTCCTACCGGTCCTTACACAACATGTGTAGCTCTTAGCCTATTCTGGACTTTTTTCCTGTCAGTAAGTTATGAAAATAATCTAACGTGTCTTGTGAATAATGTCACGACTTTTTACACACAGTGCTCTAAACTACTTATACTATTCAACATCATGCTTCATTTAGTTTTTTAAATGAATTCCTCTTGACTTATATATGCATTTTTCTCTTTTACAGAAAGTTTAATCGTCCGAGCATCACTCTGTTCCAATTGGAAATTATTTAGAACTGTTCAATCAAGACCGACTGCACGAATATCTTTAAATTCAGCAGAATTTATATTAGGTGAGAAATTGAATTTTATCATTAAAGAAGATATGAGTCGTGTATGCATAGTATTGAATGTTATAGCTCGATCTGGTAGTAAACTGCATGAAGGTACTACTCTTATTGGTCGTTGTGTAACTGGTCCACCGGATTTAGCATGTGGTGATGGTTTATCGCATTGGACATCGACTTGTACTAGACAAGGAATGATACGACGTACACATATTCTCACATAAATATGGATTATACAATCTGTTTGTTTGTTCTTATACACTACGCGAATTTGTACATTCCACTTTTGGTTGTTTCACGTTGTTGTTATTGTTGTGTATCCCTAAAATGGAAATATTTAAATTGAACATGTTGAACAATGATAGGATGTGTACTGTATTTGTTATCCAATATATATAATAAAAGTGTGTTCAAAAAAAGAATTTTTGTTTTCGTGTTGACTGTAATTGACAATTATTACTCAAATAACTTGTTAGAAAGAGATCTAGTACTACTGATAATGATAACTTCATGAAGCTGATTTTTCATACATTTATTCCACTTAATGAATTGGAACAAAGCAAGAACTAGAGTTTTAAATAAGTGGTACCATTAGTGTTTATTTCGTTGCCTTCTCGTCAGCTGCTTACAGGCTAAAGACATTATTAAATATATCTACAAAAACAATTTTGACATACTTGCACAGAGTTCATTTTAAACAAAAACCAATCGATCAATATATATATATATAATATTAAACACTTCCGAACAATAAAATCATACACAGTGGAAACTATTCAGCATTTCTCATTCGGATGAAAGAGAGGTGAAAGTACCCAGTTTCCAGGGCAAAGAAAAACTAATAACTGCTTCTTTCTGGACGCATAAATCAGGTTTCAGGTGCTTGATGGAAATGACTTCAGCAAACTTGAGGAGAATTGAGCTCTTTTGCCTATTGATAATTTTGAACGACTTTTCGACGTCCACCTCATGACCCGTGTCATGTTAACTCCAACTGTATATACGAATGTACATGTATCTGCGGGAGCAGTTACATTGGAAGGACAGAAAGAAGGGTATATATACGATTTTATGAACATGTACCAAAAAGCTTATGTCTAAAGGGAACAAATGCTCTAAACAGTGCCATCGCCAGGCATCTCCTCGACACGGATCATGAGGTGGACGTCGAAAAGTCGTTCAAAATTATCAATAGGCAAAAGAGCTCAATTCTCCTCAAGTTTGCTGAAGTCATTTCCATCAAGCACCTGAAACCTGATTTATGCGTCCAGAAAGAAGCAGTTATTAGTTTTTCTTTGCCCTGGAACTGGTACTTTCACCTCTCTTTCATCCGAATGAGAAATGCTGAATAGTTTCCACTGTGTATGATTATTATTGTTCGGAAGTGTTAAATATATATATATATATATTGATCGATTGGTTTTTGTTTAAAATGAACTCTGTGCAAGTATGTCAAAATTGTTTTTGTAGATATATTTAATAATGTCTTTAGCCTGTAAGCAGCTGACGAGAAGGCGACGAAATAAACACTAATGGTACCACTTGATTCTGCAAAAACTGTAGTTTTTGCTTTGTTCAAATCTGATTTTTATTGATTACTAAACAAGGAGTATTCATATCGATAACCAACCCTTCATCAGGTTCTACAGTTATATATCCATGATAATGAATGAATACTTGATACTGACAACGTCAATGGTTTTAAAAAAAACAGTGACATCGAATCACTGACATCAGAATTCCTAAAGTTATTTGCAAACAGATTGTTAATAGATAATTATCCAATATGTATGTGTGTTTGCGGTAACACTAAACTGAACACCAATATTCCAAGGCAAATGATTATAAACAACAACGAAAACAGAGTAATGAATTTCTCATAAGTCATGTTCATAATATATTCATATTATATTGATTATAAAATTCATATAGATGAATGATAGTCTCAGTATCTGACGGGGAGAGGAATATTAGGTTAAAAGCTTAGGTGCATTGTTCGTGTGTGTACTAGTGTGTAGGTTAATGACTAAGCTTAAATAAGAAAACAAAAGGTTAGTTTATGCGAGTGTGATAAAAAGGAATAAGGGAATTTATATATAAGGGATGCAGGGCCATACATAAAAGATGGATTTAATACAGTATTTATGATTTGGATATTCCACAACCAGTCAGGGTGGCAATAGTGGCTGGCTGAACCTGTTTCTTTTGCAAACAGAGCACCGGTAATTTTAGACGGATAGCAATAGCCTCTGCTGTTTGGAGTATTCGACAGGTGGATGTTTTTGGTAATTTATTTGGTACACGGTAGATGATGGAGAAGGAATCTACAACCAGTTGGTATAATATCGAACTGTTGATAATTTTCACCATACCTTTATTTAACCACAGAGGTAGATGTTCCCGAGTCAACACATAAAATCAATTTCCTAGAACAGTAGTCCTTATAACTCGCTCCACTACAAACCTAGTTGTATTGGTAGATACAAGAAGAGGTAGCTAGTCTACATACTTCCTCTTTCTTTAAGTGAGAAATCACAACCGATCGTGTAGAAAATATAACTTGTGATTTACCACCATTCAAAGTTCTTTGAATAGATTTTCTTAACATGTTGGTGATTATTTCCCTTGATACGTCATCTTTGAATTTCAGCTGTGTATACAAAAGCTTCTTATTTACAGATAGAGAACAGTTCTTTCCTACTTTCTTGGTCATGTGTTTCTTGATAAATTTGTCAGGATAGCTATTTTCAATCAAGGTGTCATTTATAATCCTAAGTTCATCTGCAATTATGTCTTCTGAATACATACCTTAGACCCTGTAGCTGAGGGTCCTTATTAAATCCCTTTTGTATTGTAGAGGAATGAAGTTATAAAAATGTGTATTTTGTTCTGTCCATGTAATTTTCTCATGGAAACTTACTTTAACACCACCATCTGGTTTTTTATGAGACAGTTTGCCAGGATGGTAATCCTTTTTTGGAATTCTTCTTCACATGTGAACTTGACGACGGCAGAGTAAGCAGGGCGTTTTAACCCTTTTTTTTGAGTCTTTGTTTTTATTTCCTCTAATCTGAAAATTGAACTCAGGATATGTGGTTGAGTGATTCACAGCTTTTTATACATATAACTTCACTTCATAGCTGCACAGTTTTATTCAGGGAATTTATACATATAATGTTAATTTAATTTCACCAGTGATCAACATTAATTAGACGGTTTTATTGAAGACTATGGATCACTAGCCAGCTTCTGAAGAGTCCTCAAACAAGACGAAACTGTTTTCTGATGCTTCCTGGTTGTTAGTAATTACTTCAGCTGATATTGGTTCACAGTGAAATCTAAAAATTGGTAACTAAAAGTTAAAAAAAAGTAAAAAGGTAATGCATAGAGTATATTACTCAAGAATTCTTGCGGATAAAGTTGACACTAAGGTAAAGGTTGTAAAAGAGGCTAGGTAAAACGTTTTTGAACACCAGGTTCAGGCTTTACCTTATGGATTGTTAAAACTTCAGTTGTATACTGAAGTTGTGGCAACATCTTTTCGAATGACCTGATCTTACTTTATATATGACTCTAAATGTAGTATGGGTTGATGCTAAATGATACGAGGTAATAATGCTCTCCAGAATCTTTATGTTTTAAGTTTTTAAACTCATTTTCAATCGTTTGTCCTCTTGTTTCCTGTCAGGTATTTCTAAATGATTATTCATCACTTTATACATTGGTTACCAACTGTGTCGATTGCGTAAGACTAATAAATTTGAATAAAGCAAGGATGACTAATGTACCAGGATATTCTGAGCTCGTGTTTTTATTTTTAATAGTTTCATGGATTCTCTTCAACTGGTTACAGCCTGAACAATATCAAAATTATAAATTAAATTAAAGATGTGAATATACTTTTTTTTTACTATGATAACGAGTAAGTGATTGGAACTGAGAGTAACACTGATGAGGAATGATGTAATCAGTTATTGAATAATTAAGAGTGAAAGGGATCTACGTGTTATGAAAGAATTGCATGACTAAGCTTGGAAACAAAAGGTCAGGGTTCAACAGATGTTTTGTGGGTAGAAAGAAAGTTTAACTAGAAACAGTATAAACGGTAATGGGTTACGTAACCACGAAAAAACACGTTTTTATAAAATAGACAAAAAAGGCGATGTAGGATGAGTCATGCTTAGACGAAAAATTCAAGTTTTCTAAACAGAACAGAAGATGACTCAGTGAAATTTGTGCGGTTTTTTTATCACCAAGGCAGTGTAAGATTCACGACTGTCTTTTTCTGCGTACGTAAGATTATTCAATATTTTTTTACACTTTTATTTCGCATACACTTGAATTTATTTGTTACTAAATAGCATATAACCTTTGACCTTTGTTGTTAATTAACACTGTATATGTGACCCCCCTAAGTAATTTCATATATTTATTCCCCTGTATGAATTTGAATAAAACAAGAGCAATAGTTTATGCAGAATAATTTGGTAGCATCATTTATTTCGTCTGCTCCTCATCAGCTGCGTACAGCCGCAGCTGATATCATATATCGCCTCACTTTTTCATCCTTGTGGTTGATATCTCCATTATTATTATTATTATGACTAACTGCACAATTTATATGCACAATCTCAATATGTTTATGTGGAGAGAATGTTTCAACATATTTGCAATTTTACATAATGTCAGTTAAGAGAAGGTCCCAAACTTAATGAGCAGTGCTCAAATAACTATACTCATACAGTTTATATCCATACAGTTCAAGTTCAAACAAAAGTAAATGTCTGCATGCAATGGTAGACGAGAGATGCATAATATGATGAGTAACTGATAAATTGGGTAGCACTGTGTTGAGTTCAACTCAAATCATAGGAATAAAAAACAAGCAAAATTGTATTAAATCAAAGGGGGATGGAGTGAGGTTAAAGCCACAGATTGCGTAATCAAATGAGGGATAGAATAAAGACATCCAGTTACCAGGCAGGGCAATGAACGACTGATAACTGCTTCTTTCTGAGCGCATAAATCGGGTTTCAGGCGTTTTATAGAGATTGTTTAGGTGAACTTGAGGACAAATGGGTTCTTTTTTCCATTGATAAAGGATGTTTTGATTTCCGCCCTATGACCAACATCAAGATGCCTGGTATCGCACTACTGGAAGCACTCGTTCCCTTAAGATATCGGCTTTTTGGTACATGTTCAGAAAATAATTTTATAGTTACGAGAAGAGATCTCGCTGCTGATTTATGTGATATCTATTACATAACATGAACATTTTTCACACCTTGAGGAATTAAAGCTGATCAACTCATCTCCGACGATTCGGTTACGTTCCACTGATAACCACTAATAGTACATTATTTTATCTAGGGGGTTTACACTGTCATTCTGAGAAAACTGCTATACTTTCTGCACTATGTATATATGTATGCATGCGTTGTGTATTATAGCTTATTAAGCAATCTGAATTTTAAGACTATGAATAACAATTTAATTTATCCCGTTGCATTGAATATTGGGCTTCAGACTTGAGTTTCAAAGTTTCAGCAGAGGTAATGTTTACGAGATGGGCTTGATAGCCTCACGCTCAACCCTCTCCCCTTACCGAGATTGCTACCGGCTCAGCAAGGTCAAGGAATCGAACTGTTCTACCACTGAATTACTGACGCCACGATTATGAGAGGTGAAGAAAACTTCTCAGTCATTACTTGAAAATCAAATAAGCTGGAAATATCCACTATTATTATTGTTGTTCCCTTGGGCTCGTAGTGGAATATAGGGCTTCAACTGCATCTCTCCACTTGCTTCTGTCTTCTGCTTTGCTTTTCACCTGCATCCATGTTAGTCCATACTCTTTCAACTCCTCTTCACACAATCTCCTCCATGTCAACCTTGGACGTCCAACTCGCCGCTTCTCTTTCGGCCTGGTTTCACTCGAGCAATGGCCTGACGCGCGATGTCACCCAGCAGCCTCCTCAGCGAGTCTCCAATCCATCTCCACTCTTCTTCTGCATATTTGTTGGACGATTGGTTCTTGTTTTGTTTGTTCCCATAGTTTCTTGTTGGTGATTCTTTCCGGCCCGGTCAGCTGATCTTCAGTATAGGGACAGTACAGACAGTTGCTGATAAAGGTAAGGTTTGCAACAGGCTGTTGGAAATATTCTTTGTGACCCGCCAAGTTTCTGATCCGTATAGAAGAACTGACTGACTTGACGTTTGTATTGAAAATCCGAATTTTGTTGTTGAAGCTGAGTGACGAAGATTTACAGATTGGTTTCAGGTTGATGAATGTGTTTCTCGCCTTCCCGATTCGCTCGATTTGACATCCTCGTCTGTTCCGACTTCCTGTAGTTGAGACAATGCTCCCTAGATAAGTGAATGAAGTGACCTCTTTCAAATCCCTCCCGTTGATGGTGATTGGTGCTTGATGTTGCTGCTGTTGTTTTTGCTGTTGATTGGATGTTTATTTTCATAACCTTCGTCTTGTCTATGTTCACCTGGAGTCCTGTCTCCGCCGGCTGCTTCTTCGACCAGTTTATCGGCTTTCGCTTGTAAGTCTTCGAAATATCCATTTAGACAAAAAAAGAATAAAAAAACGCAAAGAAAAGACTCCTTACGATGACTTTATTCATCAGTGTTTATCTCGTTCACATTATAAAGATACTTTGAAATGGCAAAGGTTAATAAAAACAAAACAAGATGAAAATAGTGATCAAGTGAGTTTGAAGTTATGTCCAGGATAGAAGGGGAGGTTGAACAAGTTTCTTCTGTGTGCATAAATCCACACTTCGTGTATGCACAATAGAAGCAGGGACAATGTAATATAATATTCTGGTGTGTGTATGCATGTGCTTCTTTTGACTTTGTGAATAATTTTGAAAGTTAACCTTAGAGCCTGAGTGATCAGTGTTGAAATGCACTCACTTATAATCCTCTGTATTAACTTATTATGGCCTCGTTGTAGCTATACAAGACAATGTATTTTTAGCCACATATAAAAATGGTCAGATGGGATAGTTTATTCTTCAAGTCACTAGAGAACATTGGACGACTAAAGAATGACAATCCTAATGCAGATTCGCCGAATGTAATTTTCAGAGCTTTTAATACTCTCTTCTTTAGGTTGTATTCACGATAGTCTCCTGTGAACGCTACGTTTATGTATAACGTCTGTTTATGGAATCACCCTCGCCACGTTTGAATCTCATGTATTTCTCGATAACGCATAGGAAATACTCATCTTAAACTGGAGTAATCTCTTCGTCTAACAACTCCGGACTGCAGATTCCTCAGATCCGAGGCACAAGAGATATTATCAGGATTTTCTCTGTTTTGTAAGAACACAGCTGGAAAAGTTCATCGCTACAAGGGCTGAAGTGTTACTCACTAGACCACTGGGTCACAACTACCACCTTTCGTGAAGCAGGTATCATTTACAATTATTTGTTCATATTAGTGATCACCTCTTTGTATATCTGAATCGGAGTAAACGGATTTATCTTTGTCTATGGGCTCCTTGAACAGATGTCTTCATATTAGCTAGATTAATATTTCGGAATTTCCTGTTTGGTCCTGTGGAAGAGCAGTTGCCGCTTTCGGGTTTTAAACGGTTGGTACAGGATTCGAGTTTCAGTGGAAATATCATTATTCAATGGGAAGCAGGTACATCGAGATAACACGTCTCAAATAGGAAGAAATTCTCTAAATAGGTGACTTCGAGTTAGTAATTCTGGTAATATCGAGGCATCAATTCGTTCAAGAAGTCTGTATACCAAACTGGGGTTGATTGATTCAGCCTCTACAGTGGTTTTTGCGGTGGAAGAATGATTTCCAGGTGAATAAAAGACTCAATGTCAAGAGCTATTTCGAATCTTTTAAGTTGTGACCATCTGAAGAGGGAAACCCCATTTGTGTGTTCTACAAGAGACTGCTACTAACTTATTACTAACTTGATAATCACTAGTCCTTTTACCATTATTTCATTTTTCATAAGATACTTCGTCAACTGCATTCATCCGTTTTCTTACCCTTTGCTATCATTGAACTCTTTCATTATCGGCTAAATAACACCCTGCATGTTACTGTGTAATCGTCTCTATTTATGTGTAATCTGTCCTTAATTTCAAGAAAATTCCTTTCTGTACAACATTTGGCATACCTTCTACACTTCGTCTTGACTTCTGGGATGTTACTCTACTATTACAAAATGAACTGGGTTATTCAGTTAAAGTATGTGTTAATCCCTTTCTAATCTGTTCTTCGTTATTCTTTTGTGTTTAAATTTATACTACTTACCACGAGTAAGTAGTATGAGTCATATTACTTAATAACCATAATGTACAGTGGTCATTTTCTGCATATTATTTACTGCATATGTCTCATTTATGTCTTTTAATGTTGAACATTGTTTATTTGTGTCACTTTGTTCTGTACCAGACACTCGTGTGCTGTTCAAATTGACAAGTGGATGGCCTTTGACACAGCATAGCTGTTTTTGCTATGGACGCGCACTGAATGTGATTTTGACGATATTCAGCTGTAGGCACTGAACATTTTGAGGTTTTTATATTATATTTCATTATTTTATGTTGAATATAATACTGTATTCTAGGCTAATCCTCTATTTTTGGATCTTACACGTCATTCTACGTGTGGTTTAACTCATCGTTTGGATTATCGTATCAGACTTCTCAAGAGGAATTCACAGTATGTTTAAATTATTTCAGATTAATTGTTTATATATTTTATTATTCAGGTTGTCTACAGCTGATGAAAATCTGACGGGATAAAATGAAATCGCCTCATCATGCAAAATTTGTTTTTAGTTGATTATTCAAGTATGTTATGTGCATTTAGGCGTAAAATCTTGTATGGTTAGACAAACAAGTAGTGAATGGATAAAGTTCTTGATAAGTAGGTTGTGGGTTCGCTAATTTTTTTATTGCTGACCAATGTTTTGATTGTCCGCCAACTTTTATAGCAGCTAAATAACTAAGTAACATACAGTGAACAAAGTTCCACGACCATAATTTATCGAGAAAACACACTTTTAAGATATGTATGCGTTTACAGATAGATAGGAAGCTATACTTAAAAAAGGCTGATAATAAGTAAAAATAATATGAAAGAGAGTATTTAAGTGGTTAAATCAACTGAATGTCTACCAGTTTAAATATTACAGTAAGTTTTAGCTGATTTGTTTCAGGTCATCTTAGTTTGTTCTCTTATCAGGAAGTCACAAAAGGTAAATTCGCTCATTGAAAGAAAACTTTTCGATGAAGCTCCAAAACTTTATATCTGGAACTTTCCAGGGGTTCCGTTATATATTCAAAGATTGTTTATTATTATTGTTCCCTAGGGTTCCGAGTAGGCCATAGGGCTTCAAGAGCATGTCTCAATTTTATCCTGTCATATTCTCCTCTCTTGATCTTCCCCATGACACCGTCGGACATCTCACTCGTCTTTCCCCGTCCATATTCCCTTTGAGGGCTTGATGCGCGACGTCATTTGACTGTCTCCCCAACACACTCACGGATATACAACCTAGTTGATAAGAAGAAGAAGAAAAGAATGTATGAGTGGATATTTGAAAACTTTTTTATTTTGTTAATGAAATTTGGGAAAATTGAGGTCAGTGCACTTTACTGGTCTGTTTCTCTAATTTATTATTACGAAATGGGTGCTATGACAATTATTATTATTTTATCCTTTAATTCCTAGAGGAACATAGGGCTTCAGCTGCGCATCTCCATTGCCTTCTGCTTTCTGCCAACGTTTCCACCCCGCTCCAAGTCTGTCCACATGCTTTCATCTCCTCCCCACATGACCTCCTCCAAGTCACCCACCATGGGACGACCAACTCGCCGCCTCCCTTTCGGGTTCCACTCGAGCAATGGCTTGTCTAGTGATGTCACTTGATGGTTTCCTCAGCGTATGGCCAATCCATCTCCATTTCTTCCTGCCTATTTGTTTCACAATCGGTTCCTGCTGTGTTGGTTCGCTCATTGCCAGAGATCCCTGTTGCTGATCTTTTCTGGCCGGCCATCTGATCTTGAGTATTGAGCGAAGACAACTGTTGATGAAGGTCTGAGTTTATTTGAGGTGCTCGCTATGACAATTGGGCTAAACGAAATTTGATTTTCTTGGTTTTCATGTATCTTCTTCCTGCAGAAGAATTCTTGACTATTTAGACATTAGGAAGTATTCCACAATAAAGTAAATCTGACGTTTAGCTTTTATCAATGAAACAAATTAGCCCTTGACAATTCTAGGAGGGATATAATCTAGAGGAAGCATAACATCTTTAGATTATTTATTTTCCTTGTTCACCCTGTATATTTCCACCAGTGGGCCAAGAAAGAAAGAAATCTCAGACGGTTGATTTATTGAGGGGACATAAGGATTATGTTAACGTCGCTCTGAAACTGGAGTGGAAAACGATGTAGTTCTGTTTATGAAATCATCATCTCTCTTTTTTAATCAGTTTGTGGTATACTTTAAGAATTCGGCAACACGCCTACTGACTTGTTATGAGGGAAGAGTTTCGTTTATCTAAAGTGTGAAACTGACACAATCCTTCTAGTTAAAGACGGTGAAAAAACCGGGTCTTCTGACTGAATACCTTGACTAGGAATCTTAGTGCTTTACATGTAGTTTACTTTCTTTTAAATGTAGGATGGTGCTGGAGAAGTGATTGGTCTAAACTGACTCATAATATAAGGACAGGAGGTGAATGTGTTTAAATGTGTTGACCAGTCCCACTTATAGATTGATTGCTAACTAAATCTTATTTTGAATAGGAAAGGCTATCTGATGTTTTTCCGCTCTATCATCTCTGGTGAAGTTGTGATATCTGTCAATCCATCGAAGAAAGTTTGTACTGTGCAGTCGATCTCCCATGCTTCCTCCTTATAGCTATGATACATTGCGGTTGACAGCAGAGGACATGAAAAGACTAGTCACGCTTGGCCACATGTATTTGCTCTCTGTCTCTCATCTTACATGGTGTAATATGGCCAGTAACATACAAGTTAGCCATAGAGTGCTACGTAAGGAGAGGAAGTCAACCAATAAAATTGTGCAGCTATGAACATTTTTTTTCTACTTTTTCAGTTTGTAATTATTTTTTATTATAACTTAAACAATTCGCATATATACTCTAACTACTTAAACGTTGTCAGCAGCTGAAATTATAGACGTAAATTAATAAGTGCGTGTTACAGAGCATAGGTTTCAAAAATACCAATAATATTTTTATATTATATTCAATAGTACATAACAGTTACACACATTATCACTATATGATAAGTCAAGCAGCTTAATGAAATCTCAAAAGTTAACCTAATGCTCACCAGTGACTGACTGCTGCCTCGGGTTCTAGTGAGAAGTGCACACACACACACGAGTATGTCGAGTTAAACAGAAGGACAACAGAAAGATTTTAATAAAACTCACTTCTGAATCCCTCTAGCTGATAATTACCACAAGGTTATGAAAATAAAAATTGTATAAATCAAGCAGCCTGAGGAGTTGTTAAATGTACTTAGAGTTTTTGCAAAGCGTTAAAAATTGTCGGTGCACATTAAAAATGATAAATTTTCTGTATGACTTTATTTTAAGTAGTTTTTGAAACTCATCAATCAGACTGTTTGAATGATGATAGACATTATTAACAACTTTTATTTACACTCATGATTAAATTGGTTCTCATAGTAGAGGTACACTTTTATATTATACGTTATTATAAATGTAGCTCTTCTTTTTGAAGGAAACCTTTTTCATAGCAAATAATCAATTAAGTGAATATTTTGAAATACTACAGTCATGTAAGGTTTCTTCTCTACCGGTTGCATTAAGCCTAAATTCTAATCAAAATGTAGCTTAATTTTTAAAAAAAATTAGTGAGTAATGATGAATTTACGACTCATCTGTTTCCACCTACTTCACTTGAATTGACAATGATGAGGTGTTTTTGGCACATTTTGGACTAGATATTAATTACTTTTGATGTGATTCGAGAAATTTTTGACAGACAATTGGACATACCTACGGACTGATTAGAAATTTAGTGTGCCCAGGTATCCAGACAAGCAAAACAATAACAAAATACATGATATCAACATAAGAATTGAAGGATGGATAACGGGGATTTTGGAGGTTGTAAATTGGCATGTAAGACAGCGTCGAATAATATGAATATACACATACCACTAATTGACAGAAGTTAGAACTTCTGTGACATGGAGAACAATACACCGCTTAGAGCTGATTTGTTCGCCTTTCGATAAACAAACTGGAAAAATCGTACTTAGTACTTTTTCTAGGAATTCATGTACACCATTTAATGAAATCAGCACTTCAGCAGAGTTCAGGTACACAAAAAGGTGGAAATTATCAATAGCTTGTCATTTATACAATTTACAATCATAATTTAGCTAGAGTATACCAGGTTTAAGTTCACCGAATAATAACTTGAGATACATGTCTATTTAATGTTTCAGTGACGAAATCACATTGTAGTCTTAGCTACATCTATAAGGTCTTTCAATAAATTGATTCTTTTATGGAATGGTTCGTTTCCTAATACATTATTGTAAACCTCCGTGGACGTCTATTTCTAAAGAATCTCATGTGATATTCATAATCTTTGTTCATCATAATCATTTGACAAAAATTTCAAAATTGTAAAGCCTAGAAAAATATATGAATAAAGATCATGACTATGCATACTTAAGAGTGTTCTTTTTAATCCATCTTCCTAGCTATTCTCATTCTAATTCACTTTCAGGTCTGACCACATATTGATATCAGTTAGAGAACCATTGGAAACCACCAGGGAGTATTAGACGGTTATTTCGTCCAAGTTTGCTGCTCACAGGCAGTATATACGTTTCTAGCTCTACTGTGTGAGTCTTCCAGATTTTACTAGTTCAGGTCAGAGAATAATCGACTAGGAGATTATTAAGCATTCATTGTCGTCGCTTAGCATTCATACTCATACCCTTAGCACTACTTTAAGTTGAACCAACTCATTCAAGATCATTCAATGAGGTCACAAAGAGGTCATCTGTTCATATGGGAACAGCAATTCTGAAATCAATGTTAAGGATAACAAGTTTCGTATTCTTCGTTGGACTACTTCCTGTACGTCATCTCCTTTGAATGGCAAACTGATATAAACAGATTTCTTCGGAACTGTTTGGATTGTTTTGCAGGGGCTAATTTTATTGAAATAAAATCTCTGGAGGATATTTTATCTAAGAATGGATATCCTGAGAAGTTCAATAATAAATAGTCCAAAGAAATAAGACCTTGCAAAACAATCCAAACAGTTCAGGAGAAACCTGTCTATATCAGTTTGCCATTCAAATGAGATGATGTACAGGAAGTAGTCAGAAGAAGACTCGATAAAGCCATCAAGAGAACTTATTGTGCTGCGAAACTTGTAATTCTTAACGCCACTAAGTGAGTGCTTCAACAATCTGGGAAAAACTGGTCGCCAATCCTGGACACTTCAAACTGCGTATGTCATTTTGAGTGTGTTTGTGGAAGCAAATACATAGGTCGCACGGAAAGGCGATTGTCTACTTGCATGATGGAGCATTTGCCAAAATGGTTGAAAACAGCTGAGTGCAAAGTGCCAAAAGCCTCAATAACAAAACATCTTGTGGACTACAGACATGATATCAACACGGTCAAGTCGTTCACCATTGTCAGCAGACAAAGAAACAAGATGTTTGCAGTTGCAGAGGTTTGTGCAATTCGAGCTTATAAACAAGGTCTCTGTGTACAAAACTAGGTGGTCATCACTCTGAATCTACCATGGTAATACATTTTACTTATTATTCTACCTCTTATAATTATTTCTATTATTATTCTTGATTCATTTAAAACTATCCTTTATCAGTAGGATTATCTTAACTCACTATTATTATTGTTATTATAACTATTACTATTGATATTAGTCTGTTTGCAATTCTTGTTATATTCCCTAATGACTAATTGTTTATCTAAGTGATGTAATTGAAGCGCAGTGCAATTTATCTTAATTTTGATCTCTCATACTCTCTCTCTCGCCTTATCTATTTGAACATGACCTGGAAAACATTCTCACCTGTGTTTCTGCATGACTAATTCAATGTAGTTTGTTTACTTATCAGTCTTATATCTCCCAATGTAATTTCAAAAGTATAATATCCGTGTATGTAGAGTATTCAGCTGACAAGTTCTACCGAAATTTGATGAGTTCATTAAATCCTGCTTTATAAACCCTTATTGCTTGTTTTAAATTCGTATCGGGAAATAAATGTTTTCAATACTGATATATATCAGATTCATCAAGAAATAAAAAGGAAGTCTGATGGACGTAAGGTTGTAACGACAGAAGACAAGGACTAGACAACAGATCGTCTATTGAGGAAACCAAGAGGTATTTATATATTTTTATGTACATTATTATGGGTTATTGTTAACAGTGAAACAGCGTCTTCTGATTGTGTCCGTTTCTTTGAAGGTCAGACCATGTATCTGCGAATCGTATCCATCCACGCTAAGTCTGCTGTGATTGATTGTTGAGTTCCCCAAAGTTAGGCTTTGTTCTTGTTTTTTCTCATGACCATTGAGAAACATTGACGTAAACAGCTTTCACCACAAGGTTAAATGCCATATCGAGAGTCAGTTTGTAAAGATTTAGCTTGTTTTAAGTTTGACCACGCATTGATATCAGTTAGAGAACCATTAGAAACCACTAGGGAGTACTTAATAGTTATTTCGTCCAAGTTTGCTGCTCACAGACAGTATGCACCCATTTGAGTTCTAACCCAGGACATTCCGATTATAAGACAAGCTCATAAACCATTCAGCCAATGGGACTCGACTCAGTGGCCAGCCAGTAAATTTTAACTTCCAACTATTCGTGATTTTAGCCTGACTGGCACCTGCCAACGTCATCTGTGGCGAGTATTTGTTCTCACTCTCCCTCGACTTAGTGGAACCTACTAATTACGACTTATCACTAGAATTCACTGCAGTCAGTCACACTAACAAGCATCAAATGATTTTTTAGAGTTAGTTTGCAGTCATTTGACTTGTTTTTTAATCTTGACCATTGAAAACCACCAGGGAGTACTGGAGAGTTATTCCATCCTGGTTTAGGGCTCATCAACCGCACACACTCACCACCGGGGTTCCAACCCAGCTCACAATGACATTGTCGAAGATAAAATTGAAAAATTCAGCTTATTTAATCGAATTTAGAAAAAAAACACAACTAAACTAACTGCTAAACGGAATGCAAGCAATCATTAATTTCAGCAAAAAAGTTGATAGAGTCGTTTAAAATTTATAGTATTAATGCAGTTATTTTATGAAGCCAAGTGAAAAGATTGTCGAAATTTCATTTTTGTATTTTGTGTTTGACATCAAAAGGTATGCATGAATGCTGCCCAAAAAAATAAGAAAACTCCAGTATATATCACGTCATAGTCTATGTAGAGTATGTGCATAATTATGCATATGATCTTTTTTAACTATTTCTATTTCTATATATATATACACGTGTTGACATCACCCTGGAACTAGTCGTACACAGCCTTGCAAAGAAAAAATTATTGAAATTTATCATGGATTGACATGTGCAGCAGCAGCAGCAGCAGCGCAGTACAATAAAATGACGAATTTGTCTCACAAACGAATTATTCACAGAGTCAATATAATAATACTCATAATAATAATTTAATTAAAATACCTTATAGAAATTTGAATTATAATAATAATGAATTTTTTTTAAAACTTTTGATGAATGGGTATGTTGCTTGTTTCTTTGTTTGTTATTTCTCTAGTGGGATGTTGCATCACCAATATAGCATGCCTATATACTCAAATTCTACGTTCAATTTCATTTATTGATAAGAATTAATTAAAAAAAGGACTGGTATTTATAATGTCATCATCTATGCATATATATATATATGTGGTATAACTGACTGTCAATCCAGTAGCAGTGAAAAATTATTTTATAGCAATTACTTTTTTTAAGTAGTTAATAGTATAAGAATAATTAAAATACCTGTCATAGTTATAAATCAGTAGGTAGTAATAGTAATAATAGTAGTAGTAGTAGTAGCAGTGATAGTGTGACGTATTCAACTGATATGAATTCGTAAATAGTACGTGTAGAGGATGTCTTCTGCAAGAATCATTGAATATTAGAACAAGAGATTGAGAAGAAAAAAACAACAACTGATTACTAAACAAAGAATATTCTTTTTGATAAACTCTTCTTCATCAAGTTCTACAGTTATATTATATCCGTAATAATGAATGATTTCTTTTGGTTACAGAATTTCATCATGGGCTGGCATTGGTTAGAGAGTCATTGGAAAACCAGCTGGGAGTACTGGATAGCTGTTTCGTCCCAGTTTGGGACTCTTCATCAGTACGCATCCATCACGGGGATTCGAACCCAGGGCCTTCTGGTTACAAGGCTAGCGAGCTCTTAGACAGTTAAGCCACTGGGACCCGATCCAATGGCCCATGAATTCCAAATTCTGCCAATTCACGATATAGCGCAACCACTAGCCAATGTCTTCGGCGATTTTGATTTTTGCTTTACAGTTTGATTCCACACTGTAATTTTTAGTACAAGTATGGAATTTTCAGAATGTGATATTGGTAGCCCAAATTTTACAGACCAACCATAGATATCAGGTGTGCGTCGGCAGGGGATCGAACTCCGGACCATGTGTATGGTCGGTGAGAGTCCTAACCACTGTGCCACCGACACACATTAATGTGAATTAGATGTGAAGAAGAATCCCAAAATAGAATTGCTATACTTAGATATCCTACAGACAAGAAAACCAGATGGTAGTGTAAAGAGAAAATTGCATACGAAAAGCCCATGGACAGGACAATATACACATTTTCATAACTTCATTCCTCTGAAATATAAAAGAGATCTAATAAGGACCCTCAGCTACAGTCAGATTGGAACACAACAGAAGGGATAGTTAAGAGACAAGTAAGAGAAATACCTTTGTAGTGAAGACACTTGCGTATACAGCATATGAAAAAAATATTTTATTACTAATGTATTGATTCTGAAAACACATGATATATGAATTTATATCATGACAGTTACAAATTTAGTATTCAGTCGCCACTGAGACGTGAGCCATGTCATCCTGTCTATCAATTTTGTCTTAAGCTACGTTTTACAACATCATCGTTAAGATATCAGTTCATTGTGAATCAACAGCTGACGACTAAGTATTCATTTCTAATCACTCCGTAGGTTAAAAATGACGTCACATAGTGTTGACGCGGCATGCTTAACACAATCTGAATAAGGCCTAGTCTGACCGTAACTTCTTTAAGCATACCACAATATAATAAATTGTTTTTCGAAGCGCATTAATGGAGAAATTAGCTACGGTCATTAATTTGCGCACTTTACGGCGAATTCATTCACATATCTGTACAATCGCATTTATATATAATTATTTGTGTGTGTGTACATGAGATTTGTCAAGTTTAGATAATTGATCAGGTAATGCAAGAATGATCTAATACAGATCCAAGGTTAATCAGACAACAACTAAAGTAAGAATGAGTTAGTAATTTAGATGACGTAATATAATTGACTAAAATGTTTCAGCAGAGGTAACTACAGGTAGAGACTAAGTAGAAGTGGAGTAGAGAATAATGCCATTTAAATTAAAACTGAAATTGAGCAAATAAGTTGGATGACGTAACTTAAATGGCTAGAAATAGAGGGTTGGTCAAGTCAGTGACATTGGTAATGAGGTATAGAAATTAAGTCGGGTGGGGGTAGAGAACAAGAAAGTTGAAAATGTAAAATATTATAATTGTGAAGACAAAATAATACTAATGAAGACTCAGACAAAAAGATTAGGTAGAATTTACTTGTCGGGTAATAAGATAGATTACGTCTATCTTATTACCCGACAGCAGGTTGAAGATGAGGCAGTAACTCATCGAAGAAGACACTGCGAAATGGTCGCGCTATGTCGTGAATTGGCAGAATTTAGAATTCAAGGACCATTGGATTGGGTCCCAGTGGCTCAGTGGTCTACGAGCTTGCCTTGTAACCAAAAAGTTCTGGGTTCCAACCCCTGTAGTGGGTGCCTACCGCTGAGGATTCGCAAAGCACTTTGTAGTCAAACAGATGTTATGACGCTACACAATAGTGATCCGACTTTCGAAAATTTCTATTATTAATATTGCTGTTTATTAAAAAGTACAGATCTCCTCATTATTCTTATACCCAGGCATATTTGCGTCGGTGGCACAGTGGTTAGGACTCTCGCCGACCATGCACATGGTCCGGGGTTCGAGCTCACGCCGACGCACACTTGATATCTATGGTCGGCCTACGAATTTTGGGCTACCGATATCCACGCTGAAAATTCCATACTTGTACCAAAAATACGGTGTGGAATCAAGCTGTAATCAAAAATAAAAAAAAAAAAATAAATAATGTTCTATCTATCAAAATGAGTACAAACCCATGGTCGTAATAATGCACACAATTTTATGAAATAAAATATGCATGCTAGTTAGTCACCAAACAATTCGTCATAAATAGAATACCTTTCAGGTCACTCTGTAAACTCAGCCAAAACATTGTGAGATTTGTAATACTTGAAAAAGTTCTGAAAACACTAAATTTACTCAAAAAACCTAGTTGAACTTCTGTCGGTTGTGTAGAGCTTTAAAGTTTTCTATCCAGTCACTCAAACCGTACGCAGTCACTTCACCATATCCAATGATATTTCACGTATTCAAAGATGAACACACACTATGCGATGATAGTTAACTTACTTACATGTAAGTCACCTGTCAACTTCATAAAATAATACTGTGCTCAGACAACATGGTAAGAATAATAAAGTAGGTGAATGAAATGATAACAAAAACATGCACACCCAAAATATTCAGAAACGAAAACTACTAACATGAAATATTCCTATCAATAAAATCAAAGAATGCGGGATTATAATGGAATTAGATAAGCACTGCTTGAAAGTTGTGTAAGCAAAATGACGTTATTATGAGTAATCGGTTGTGCTCAAAGTGTCGTCACCAGTTAGACAATAACACTGTATCACAGTCTGTGTAGGTTATATCAAAATAGATTATTCCACTATCGAATTATACTTTATTATTTTTTTTATTTCCTTCAGGTTCCCAGTGGAACATAGGGCTTCAAGCTGAAGGCTTGAAGTTTCTGTAGCAGTGTTTATTTTTACAGGATGGGGTTGCTAGCCTCATTCCTAATCCTCCCTCTTTACCAATCTTATTACTGGATAAGTGAGGTAAAGGAGTGCGTCGGCTGGTGATCGAACCCCGGACCATGTGCATGATCGGTGAGCATCCTAACCGCTGTGCCACCGACGCAGCCAAATTCCATTCTTATATCAAAGGCTACATCATAGTGGATTAAATGCAAAGCGAAATATGCTTGAAAGAAAGAATAATGTGTGACTGATGCAAGAGGATAGGACAAATAGTGTAGTGTTAAACGAAGAAAACCGCTTATTATGAAGGTAATGTAAAGTGAGCTACAAAATCTTTCATCACTCACAAACGCTGATTCAACTGATGTGCTGTTGAAGTTGCTTATGTGTTATGTGGCGATTGACCACTACACCTTATTGATTTAACACATATGAAACTGTGTTAAGGTTGATGATATGGTTCTTATCCAGAATGAACATTACTACAAATCTTCTTGATCGTCACTGGATAGTCTTGTAATGCATGAATATTTCGGTGTTCATGAATGAATGAGTTATATTAGTTTGTCTATTCGCTTCCTTATCAAGAATACAGGCACAAGTGATGACGTAATGCGTCATTCTAAATCCTATATGATTCCTATTTACAGGATAATGGTTAATTGTACCTTTATTAATTCTCTGTGTGAACTTGCTGAATAAAAAATTAAACTAAGGGTGTCGACACTTTCCCCTTGCATTTCAGTTACTGTGATGATACAATATTACCACTACAATTCCTTTTATCCTTTCTTGATTCTCTTAGAATTACGTAGGTTATCTCAGTCTTAGTTCTACTAGAGAGCAGAGGACATGGCACCACCAGCATGTTCAAGCATGATATTCCTAATTCAAAGGAATATATGGATAATTTATTAGAGATATCCAGTATACAATTCTCTCAGTCAATAGCTAAGGAATACTTGTGGAACGATTTAGTGTATTACGAAGTAAGTAAATGTCAGACGTAAGACAGTCTTCTTCTTCACTTCAAGGGGATAGGAGAATTATTCCACTTTGAAGACTCCATCATGCCAAAGTGTGTCGCTTTTAAATTCTATGGTAAACCAAAAAACTGTTTATTGAACACTTTTTGACCATAAATGCTATTTTACTCGTAATGGTGTAGTTCTACGCTCTTATCAAACCAAACTGTATAACTAAGAGAGATTTTTATTTCATCTATAAACTGAGGTCACGGAAGTATAGTTTCAGTGACTAGCTAAATATAAAGCTGAGACACAGTCTGGCTTCCGGGATCAGTTTAAACTATTACTGGAAGTGGATTTAACATTTCATTGTTCGAGAAATATTTAAAAAAGACTGCCTTTCTACATTTTAGAGGCTATTTCATAAAACTTATCACATACACTGATCGATGGAAAGATCATTTCTCGGAAATCTCCTAGTTCAGAAGCGGTGAGTGATGAGTTACAATTAAACAGTAATTGTCCGTTTTCTAATTCACCATGTATCAACTGCAACAAATTTTGTTCCATTAGGAAAGCTCATAATTCTAGAGGATGCTATAGTAGCTATTCTTCTAAAAGACTCATCACAAAACATTTGGCCTCATTCGTACTGTATAATAAGCACTCCAGCTACCTAGAATAGTGGCCACATTGCAAACCTGACTGATAAAATTCAGTCTGCATCAAAGAAAGAACTAGAAACGTCACACTAGTTACTAGTGTCCAATCAAAATAAGCACTCCTATTCGAAACAAAGGTTGTTATTTAAAAAAACAGTACATCTCATATCGAATAAGGGAATCTATCATTCAGATGCATTTCTCCAACTATTCAAATTGAAAAGGCACCTATTTCCATTTATAGAGGTATGAGTAACCCTCTATACATACTGGAAAAATCTGTCGTAATAATACACAATAAGAGTTCAGATTGGGAAACAGTCACTTTTGTGATTACCAAAAATAATCGACGTATACAAGGTTTTATGGATATGAAGAAATTAAATTTATCCTTTTGCCTAACCACTACTATAATTTACAAGAGAACTTTAGAAAGTGGTCAGTTGTAGTCTAAGAGTTCACATGGAGTTTATATGAACTAATTCAGTCTGTTAGATCAGTTTTCAATTACCTGAAGACATTGGTATCATTCAAACAGTTATTAACTCACTCTGAGCAACTTGTGTGATGATGCAGCCACACTAAGAATGTTTAGTGACTTCAAAATTACCGTTAATCGTAAATAAAATGATGCGCTTTTAAAACAGAAGGATCATTAGACTCATACAATACGTTGCTCGGTAATAAAATCTGCTTTAAAAATGGTCCTTTTTCACTTATCACTAGACGAAGAGCTTAAATCTTAACTACAATAACAATTACTACTCTTATTATTATTATTATTTTGGTACAGCATCCTGCTCCTCTCCCAGTACATTTCCGACTACTACGAATAAGGTGAAAATAGGCTTTAAAGGTTTGAAAGTATATGAGGAATTCTTTAATATGGTTAACAGCCTTCATCTAGTCATAAAGTATTTTCAAGAGAATTCATCCCAACTACTGGATTTGTAGTGGCTAATGTTTTCATTTATGGAGTTTTGGGTGGCTAGCTCTGCATTTTGGAAAATCTTACACAATAAAAGTTTAGATTGGGAAACAGTCACTTTTGTGATTACGAAAAATAATCCATGCATACGTGTTCTAACAGATATGAAGAAATTAAACTTATCCTCACACCAGACCACTTCTATAAGTTGTGGCGATTGCAAAGGAAGTTTAAAAAATATTCAGTTGAAGATTGACATTAGGAATTTAATTCCAACATGTTCATATCTTTTGACGAGTATAAAGATAGAAAAAGTACATCTACGAGTCGAAGGCGAACCAGTATTCCTAAAACCATGAATTATTCCATACGGACCAATTAAACCTGTTCGATTGGCCTTGAATCAACTAAGATTGTTTAATAGTATCAGTCATCCAGCTAGTAGCTGGCTTTGGACAACTTCTGAAGCGACAGTAATAAAGAAAAAACTGAACCACACTGACAATTTTCGATAACCTCAAAATCACCCTTAATCAAAGATTACACAAATGTGCTGTCAAAAAAGAAGGATCATGAGACCTATTCAATTTTGTTTAATTTAAATAAAATCTGTTCTAAAAATGATTTGTTTAATGTCTCCCTTCAAATACCACTAGATGAAGAGTCTACATGGTAACTAAAATAACAACGCTGTTGGAGTTATATTGTTACATTTGGTGTCGCTGCCTACCGACAAATGGAAAGCCTATGCCCTGCAGTTTTTGATGGAGACATGGATCTTCGGGTAGGACTTCGAGGCTTCTGCGCAGTCAAGTGGCGCTGAAGATCTGTCAGCGATGAGGCTGCTACTAGGGACGCTGCTGAGAGGTCGGGAGAAAGCAGCATATGAAAGTGTAAGGCGAAATACTGACTAATGTGCGACAGGGTCAGGCAAACAGTTTCCAAGGTGGGAAGGACCACATATGGTCACGTTGAGATGAGGCTACGCAGACACAATTGCAGTGGTGAACAAAGAGAAACAGGTGAACATCAGCGAGTGCCGAGATTTCAGGTAGCAACACAAAAGAGCAAAGCCCC